>JANBXA010000044.1:4110000-4702500 GCA_030556225.1 Cricetiscus sungorus
GGTTTTTATGGTGGGGTATATTTCTTTTTAGAAACCAGCAGCAAACTCCTAATTGACATAAATATTGAGAGGATGGAGAATGTTCCCATTTTCTTCTGGCCTCCAGGGTACTGGGCCCACATAGTTCACAGACATACATTCAAAAAAAAAATACTCATGCAACTAAATAAATAAATCTTAAAAAGAAAGAGAAAGGAAGGAAGTAAGGAAGGAAGGAAGGAAGGAAGGAAGGAAGGAAGGAAGGAAGGAAGAAATCAAAATGCTGGTCTAAAAGGCAAACGGGGGGAGGCAGTAAAGAGATGTGACCTGAATAATTTTATAGGGTGGGATCAGGCCAGAATATTTGGGAAAGTTGCTGGGGTTGGGATGCCTCAAATGACTAGATGTACCCTCTAAAAGACTTCTGTTTCAAGTCATTTGAACATCCATGACTCAGTCACTTACTTTGGGGTACAGTCTAAGGAACTGAGTCATTGTATTCATGGCATCTTACATTTCCAGCCTTCTGTAATAGCCAGTGTGAGGTGCAGTCTATATGAGCTGGAGGTGCTGAGGAGGGGCCTGGCTTTGGAGGGGGCATGTTTGTGTGCTCTTTGTGCAGCCCTTGCTGGTGCAAAGCCTTATATTAGGGTGGTCCCCAGTGGTCTGGTCAGCATCTACAGGTGCCTCGCCTGTTTTGATGAATTGATTATGGGCAAATCAGCCTCTGTCCAGTGACTGGATAAAGATTATGTTCAATGCTTCCTGAGTATAAGTCCTGTCTCAGGAGATATTTATACGACATAGTGAAGATATATTTTGTAACATTTCAGGTTAGATTTACAGGAATGAGTAATATTCTTAGTTAAGTACTTACATTTGATAAAGGCGTTTAAAATGTAGTATAGGGCTGGTGAGATGACTCCATGGTTACAGAAACTGGCTGCCCTTTCAGGGGACCAGGGTTCCATTCCTAGCAGCACTTGGTGACTCACAACCACCTGTAACTCCAGTCACAGGGGATCTGACATTCTCTTCTGGCTTCCATGGGCTCCAGGCATGGGCATATCTGTAGGTAAAATGCCCATACACATAAAATAATTTTGGATTTAATTTTTTAGATGTAATGTAAGTTGGTATCTGTCACTTAAATACTTCAGAGGATCTGGGCAGTGGTGGTGCAGGCCTTTAAACCCAGTACTCTGAAGGCAGAGGTAGGCAGATCTCTGTGCGTTCAAGGCCAGCCTAGTCTACAGGGTAAGTTCCAGGACAGCCAGGACTACACAGAGAAACCCTGTCTCAAAAACCAAAAACAAAAAGGCAGTTCAGATATAAATCTAACTTTTTGTGTTAAGATTTTTCTGGGTTTATTAGCTTTTTTTTTCTGAACTCTGAAACTTCTATAATTTTCCACAATGTGTTGCTATGAAGGATCCACCCAGTATGCACACACTACCCCAATACCAAAGGTTTTTAGCAAGCAGTCACTTCCTGGAAATGTGGGTGGCATGGATGGAGCAAGGCGTACTCGGGTTGACCTCATTTTTTCTTACTGTCTCTTACTTCGTAGATCCCATTCAACAATTTATTTTTTTTTTTATTTAAAACACATTACTTCATCCTGGAGTTAGGTAAGCTATATGAGAGTGTTTCCCCCACACCTCAGAATTGCTTATTTTTATTTTTTGTGTTGAGTGTTTGCCTGTATGGATGTATGTACACCATATGCATGCAGTGCCTGAGGCAGTCAGAAGGGGGCATCAGATCACCTGGAACTGGAGTTACAGATGATTGTGAGTTGTCATGAGGATTCTAGGAATCAAAACTGAGTCCACTAGGAGAGCAACCATCTGTCTACCCCAGTTACTTAGGCTGGAAGTTCTCTCCAGCTTGGGAGAATAAGAGAATGACCTTTTCTAGGGTTCCTTTCTGGCCTTTTATATCGGAATATTTTCTCCTACTTTTACTTGATTGCACCACAAAACTATCTATTTGAGCATGAGTTCTTGTGTATTACAAAGATGTGTCTTGCTACTTCATAATGTGAGATGTGCAGGGCCATAGATACATACAACACTATTCAATACCTCTTATTGATCATTGACCGTGTACAAGACACACACCATTCTGGCAGCATCACAGATGTGCTCCCCTTGGATTTAGGTATATTCATGCTGAAGTCTCCTTGACTTTTGGAGCCAGAAGAAGTGTCCCATGATCCGGAGACAGTGTGCAGTGCAGGCCTGGGAGAGCATCCTCTTGAAGGATGTGTTTGATAGGTCTGTTGATGCTAGTTTTGTATATTTTTGCATTCTCGACTTCAGATGACATTTGGAAGGAAGCCTGGTGTTTACAAGGTTGGTTTTGCAAGAACATTTTGAAATATTTCTCCTAGCAGGATGGCTAAAGGAAAAGAAATTTGCAATAGACCCAAAAGGAACATTTGCCTAAATTTTATTAGATGTGGAAACATTTCAGACAGGCATTCTTTATACTAAAACATTGGGAAAAGAATTTACCTTCATTTTGTTTGTGTGTTTGTTTGTGGTCTAATCCTTCTTCTTCTTCTTCTTCTTCTTCTTCTTCTTCTTCTTCTTCTTCTTCTTCTTCTTCTTCTTCCTACTTCTTCTTCTTTTGTTTTGACAGCATCTTGCTATATAGCCTTCACTGCCTGGCTTACAACTCACTACACAGACTGTGCTGGCCTTGAACAAGTGGCAACCCTCCTGCCTCTGCCTTCTGATTCCTGAAATCACCAAGTGCTGCTTCCTACTTTGTTTCTTGGTTTGTGTGGGTGGTGGCATTTTGAGCAGGCTGGTTGAAGCTTGCTGTGTCACCAGGCTGATCTTGCACTCTCAGATTCTGTAATTCCTTCCACTGAACCCTCCTGAGCAGCAGGGATTACAGGGTGCACACTGCAAGCTGCCATGCTTAGGAGAATGTTTGCCCCTGAGACAAATTCAAAGGCAGTTATGCTTCATTTTGGAGTGCTTCCGTCCTTCTTCAGTGTGCCTTGGGGATTAAAGAGATGTATGTGTGTGCATGCCACCAAGAGACAGAATAAATTACATATTTCTATAAGTTAACTTTCATGGTCCCAAAACTTACCTATAATCATACAGTCACTCTCTTTCACTGAACCCACAACACAAGCATTTAAAATGTTAGTCACCCCAAACTCCAGATGCTAAGCAGGGAAAGTTTATATTCTCCTAGCACATCGACTCCATAATGAGTCTGATTTGACTTAATTCCCTTCTACTGTGCAGGCATTTGATGAGCTGCAGATGAAAGTGTAAGCCAAAGCCACACCGTTTTGGCGAATGCTTTTCACACTGCTCTACGTTTGTTGTCGTGTCAATTTAAGGGAGTTAAAATCTTTTTCAGGGAGGCATTTAGAGCTACATGAAATGCTGTTTATCAACTTTAATTTGATCTAAAATCCGGACTGTTCCTGCCATTCTTAATCAATGACAAAGCACACAGTGATTTAGCACAGCCTTAAAAGTTCAGGATTTCTCAGCCAGTGCCATGAGAGCATGACTATGGAAATATATAATCAAATCCCCAACTGACACTTTATGCCCAAACATCAGAACCACTAGCCTGACTTCTCTGAGTGTGGATTCAAACTAGTAAATATGTGTTTTGGCAGCCAGGGAAAGGGTAGGGTATTAGATTAACTAGGAAGACACTTGAGTAAAATTCCATCTGAACCTTGTATTTCTGTAGGTGGGGCTTGGTCATCAATAAAATGGTTTGCTTGTTAAGAGGTAAATGCTTCTGAGTAAAGTTTGGGGGTTTTATTCTCTCTCTCTCTCTCTCTCTCTCTCTCTCTCTCTCTCTCTCTCTCTCTCTCTCTGTGTGTGTGTGTGTGTGTGTGTGTATGCATGTGAAAGAGACCTTGGCTGTTCCCTCTTACTTCCTTATGAAGACAGAACAAACCCTGCTCTTTGTCTCTTGCTTATGGATATGAAGTGGTTTTAATACCCCCTAAAAACAGATGCTTGTGTAATCATTTTATTTATCAGCTATTTCTGCGACTCTGTGAATGAGGCTGAAAGAGGTGTAGTGAGGGATTGTGAACTTTACTGATCAAAAGGGGTTGGAATCTCAGACCAGCTAACCTGGCTTGCCTTTCTGTAACCTTAATAAGAGAAAAACTGCCACCCTGCACAGCCTACCAGATTCTATTGTTTTATACACACACACACACACACACACACACACACACACACACACACACACGTATATAAACAATGAAGACTGTGTGTTTAACTCAGTACATCCGAACAGGGTTGTCTCCGATGTGAGTGACAGCAGTCTTCATTTCTTGGTCTAAAGATGCACCTTTTTCTTTCCTTCCCTGCAACTTGAAGTGTGACGATTATGAAAATTGCTGGCATTCTAGAGCCTTTGAAATATGTAGCCATGTAGACAAAGGATACTAGTGTTTAGTCACCACTCAATTTCATAAACCATGATGAATATCCAAAAGACCATACAGGTTACAGTTGACTATTGAAAGTGTGAAACATTGATCTGTTAACACCCACATCTTTGCTTATCACCAACTTCCACTGTTAAAAACGACTAAAATTGAGGAGTTGTTCTGGGTGAATAGGTTACCCATGAACCTGAATTGGAGGCAACTGATGGATTATGAGTATGAGCCCCTATTAGGAGACCAGTTACTATGTGTATGGTGTGGTATGTGATTATGTGCATGTGTGGTGTGTGTGAATATGTGTGTGGTGTATGTGTGGTGTGTGTAGTGTGTGTACTCTGTGTGGTGTGTGGTATGGCACGTGAATATGTGTGTGTGGTGTATGAGTATTTGTGTGTGGTGTGGTATATGGTGTGGTGTGTGTGTGTGTGTGTGTGTGTGTGTGTGGTGTGATATGTAAATATGTGTGTGTGTTATGTGTAGTGTGTGTGCTGTGTGAATATGTGTGTGTATGGTATGTAAATTTGTGTGTGTGTGTGTGTGTGATGTGGTGTGTAAATATTTGTGTGTGGTGTGGTATATGGTGTGGTGTGGGGTGTGTATGTGTGTTATAATAAGTTTACTTTTCAAATTGTACTTTCTGATAATCAGATTTTTCATGAATCTCCTCTAAAACTGAAGCCTGGAAATCAGATGTCAACATGGTCTTGCCTGGAGTCCCCCTTCCACTTTAGCACCACTAACATTAACCAGCTGCTTTCCTGATGAGATTCCTGCATCTTCACTAGCCACACACTGAGGGCTTGGGTTTAATTCCTCATGGTGAGCTTGGTGGCCTTGGGGCTGTTCTCAGTGCAAACGTGTGTGCACTCAAACCACACATCAGGTTGAGAGTAAAACCGTTTCTCCTTCTTTATTATTTTTAGTTACATTATAGTCATGATGGGTTTAGTAAAAAACATTTTTGATTATATACTTGGGCCATATTCATCCCCTGTAGTGGTTAGTTTTTGTCAACTTTGAACAATCCTAGACATATCTAAGAGAGACCCTTGAAGAAGTGCATCCATCAGATTTGGCTTGTACGCATTTTCTTGGTTGATGATTGATGTGGGAGGGCCCATCCTACCATGGGCAGTGCCATTCCTGGGCAGATGGGTAGTCCTGGGCTGTATAAGAAAGCAGGTTGACCAAGTGATGTACAGTAAGCCAGTAAACAGCATTCCTCTAGTTCCTGCCTCCAGGTTCCTGCCTGGAGTTCTCTGAGTCATGGAGTATAACCTGGAAACATAAGTTGAAATAAATCCTTTCCTCCCCAATTTGGTTTTGGTTAGTGTTTTGTCAAGACAAAGAAAAGGAAACTAGAGTCACCCCCATTCCCCATTCCTGTCCTCTCCCACTGGTCCCCTTTCATTTCCCAAATAGTCCTCTTTCTGCCACAGCATGTCATGTCATGTCATATCTATGATGCCTGTTAACACATGTTAATGCTGGGTTACAGAGGTGAAAGAGACTGGCTTGTTTTCTCTGATAAGATGATCTTCACACATCTTCACACATAAAATAATCATGCCGAGATGGTTCCATGGGTCAAACCATGGAGTTGTCCTGCCAGACAACCTGAGTTTGATCCCAAGGACCTACTCTATGGAAAGAAAAAAACAACTCCCACAAGTTGTCCTGGGACCTCCGTACATGAGCCATGAGGTGCACATGTTGAAAATGGTATGCAAATAAGGAAATAGATGATGGGTAGGTAGGCATGTAGATAGATAGACAGATAGATAGATAGATAGATAGAGAGATAGATAGATAGAGCAATTAGTTGAAAATGGTATGCAAATAAGGAAATAGATGATAGGTAGGTAGGCATGTAGATATAGATAGATAGATAGATAGATAGATAGATAGATAGATAGATAGATAGATAGACAGAGCAATTAAACTGAAAAGCTAGCTGTAATTATCTGAGTAATAAATGGGCAGAAGATAGAATAACTCATGAAGTATGTGTGGAGAACACAATCAACAATACTCAAGTGTCCCTAGGACACAGAACAGCAGCCATCAAACTGACCCACTGAGCTCATTAATCATATTGTCCTGCCAGACAAGGCTTTTGTTTTAGGGAGTGACTAAGAGACTGACACTCCTTGGGCCAGGAGAATGGAAATGTTCCCAGGCCCGACACTGATAAACTGTTGATGCTGCTCCTTGGACGGCTCTGCCCCTTTGAGTCTGTGATTGGACTGTGTTATACATCAAATGACAGTCACACAGCTGGTCTAGTCAGCTTCATGACTGCCTGGCGTTTCTGCTATGGCTGCACACAAAGGAGACAAGATAATGTCCTTAATGGGCAATCTTAAATCAATGCCAAAAGATCTACCCATGTCTAAATCGGCCAAGAGGGCCAAGCTTGAGGCAGCGCCTCAGTCACACTCACTGTAAGTAGGAAGTTGAAGTCTTGAGGAGTCAGCCAGGAGTGTCATTCTGCTTGGAGGATTCGCTTTGATTCTTTGTTGCTGACAGCAGAGGTGAATCACGCTCTTCACTGGGTCCTGCTGCAGAGGAAAATGATGCAATGGGGGTCATGGGCAAGAACAAGGAGAGCCCACTATACGAGTGGGGTTCTGCATTGTCTTCTGGTGTGAGGAGAGGTCTAACACACTGGGAGACAGACAGCTCAGAGGCCTAATTCTTCCTTTCAGCACTGGGGACCAACCCAGGGCCTTGTGCATGCAAATCTCTCAATCTACAGGCCTGAACTGTGTCCAGAGCCCCAAGTTCTGCTTCTGAACCTTGTATATTTCTCTAGAACAGGAAGCTATGTGCTTTACTTTTTTTCTGCCATTTGTTTCATATTTATGATCTTCTGACTATTTCACAATTCTTTTCAATCAAACCCAGTCCTTTGTCCATGCTAGGCAAACCCTCTACTCCCCAGCCACATCCAATAATTTTTATTGTAATATAAAACATGGAAAAAATTTACTAGGCTTGATTGATTAACTTTTTGGCTAAACAAGAATTCTGTTCCGTGATTTGGAACACTAGAAATATGTGCTTTGCCCCAGCTATATGTGACACTGAAAAAGTTCTGTTTCTGGTAAAAAAAAAAAAAAAAAAAAAAAAAGTTAATAATATAAAGGGCTGGAGAGATAGCTCAGCAGTTAAGGGCACAGGCTGTTATTCCAGAGGATGAGGGTTCAAGTCCCAGCCCCCACATGATGGCTCACAATCATCTGTAATTGTAGTTCAGGGATCAGACGACCTCTTCTGGACCCTGTTGGCACTGCATGCACATTGCACACATTACATGCACAGGCAAATACTCACATACTAAAATATAAATCTCATAAAAACTTAATATTATAATATTAAAGTCTAAATAATGAAAATGTTATATTTGTAAATATGTGATATATATGTAATTATAAATATATGATATGAATATTAAATATAACTATAAAATAAGCCATAATCATTAAATGAGTTAATGTTTATGAAGTGCTTAGTGTATGCTTTTGCAACTGCTGAATGGTAGCTGTTACCATTAGTTTACTGAATCGATACTTCTTTACAGGTATTAATACTAAGCTCCCGAAGAGTTCATGACCTGTTAGCAAGAAAATATAGTCTGGAGCTTACCATTCCATAAAGGATATTTTGATAGTGAGATGTTTCTAGACCCTTGGAAAGTTAACCATCTGAAGAGGACTAAAATAGATCATCTCTCTTCTAATTTTAAGACAGTGCCATTGTTTAGGTATGGCTTTTTTTTTCCCCCCCTCAGGCTTTGTTGGTGTTGTTTTGAGATAGGACCATGTAGTCCACAGAAGACTCAAAGTCCTGCCTCCCCTCTTTCACCCTCCCAAGTAGTGTGATTACAGGTGTGTACTGGCATGTCCAGCTGAAGTCACACCTGCGGCTAGGGTCGGTAATCCAGCCCGGCATCAATATGGCTTGTGGTCCTAGCATTTTCTCGGAACTTTCCACAAGAGACCTGCAACATGAGCCTTTGGGACCTGGGCCATGCTCTTGTCTCATAATCAATCATGTTTTGCCCAAGTCCATTCACACTGAAACTCACCCATTTTTCCACTCCTTTGTACATTTCAGCCTGGATGGTTCTCACTCGAAATCTGCTAAATGAAAATGATCATGTTAAGGGGTGTTATAAATTTGTAGTGAAACTTAGCTGGCATGTTTGTTATCGGTAGCAGAAAACATTGTCTTACTGCTCATGTTCTTTCTAGCTCACACTCTAAGCAGAAAGTCAGTATCAAACTCAGTTCCCTCACCTGATTTCTGTGCCTGGGTTCACCAAGCTAAACTTCATCATTACGCTCACAAAATCCTGGGGACACACGTTTGTGAAGCTCATAGTGAACCTGGGGTTCCCCTTTGTCACATTTCATGACCATCCAGCTTGAAAGGGTACTTCTGAGATAGTCCTTTTTTATGTTTTCCAAAGAGCTGGCACCATCAAGGCCTGGTCACTGCAAAACTATTAACTTTTCCTACACGTCATTTATAATCCATGACTTCATTTACTTTCAAACCTTTCATCCACTTTGGCCAAATTGGAAGAAAACCAGGCTTGGAGAGAGCTTTCTCTGAACTAATCTAATTCCTTACTAACTGATCAAAGCCTCTTCCCAGTGTAGAGGATGCTGGCCGCTCTATTTACTTGGAGGAACTAATTGCCTAGCTAGAAAACTAGGTAAATTCAGAACCCAATAATTTTTATCATTCATTAACGTGCATGTGTCCTAAGCATGCATGCAAATGGGACGTACCTGAATGATCGTTCCTTTCCCTTCGTTAAACACGTACAAGGTTCTGTAGTGTAGTGATTATCACGTTCACCTAACACGTGAAAGATGCCTGGTTTGAAACCAGGCAGAAATAAGGGGACACGTGTATCCTTTCTGGGCCTGGGAACATGGCACAGCGGGATAAGAGCCCTGGCTGTTCTCATTAAACATGTACATGCATATTCCACAGTGAGTGGCCAGGCCCAGCTCCTAGCTTCTGTGGACTTCGCAAGCAGGCAGTTTTGATAGAAGAGGAGATTTGGGGATGTTGTAGAGAGAATAAAAATTCTGATCCCCTTGTCCTGGGACCCAGGGACACTGGACCAAAGGGTGTTCAGAGGAGGAAACCACTTGTCATCTCAGGGAGGGGATGGGTGAGCAATATTTAGGAGAAGCTGTGATGTTTAGAACCTGAACAAGACTGCAGATCAGAGGGGAAGGGTAGAAGAGAGAATGCAACCAAGCGCTGGAGGCGAGAATGCGCCTGGTCCAGGGAGTCCCTGAGGAAGAGAGGTTCTGGGTCTGCTGACAGGAGCACTGATGTTCCTGCCAAATGGTCCTGCTTTATCCCATCTACTCTGAAGTCACTGGGAGGTCCATGTGGTTTATAAACACACATGAGCTTGGCCTCATTCCTACTCAGTTTCCAAGTCTTGGCAAAGAACAGAGGGACGAGCCATGGCCAGGACAGCCCAGGAGAGTGATGAGAAGGATCGGGAGCAGGGTAATGGTGGGAGAGGAGGGGAGGGGGCAGACTCAAGCCTCTTGGGTTTGTATCTTCCATGGGTCCAGCCTATGTTTTATATTAACATCGGATTTTTTTTTGTATGAAGTGGGGAGATGACTCAGCAGGCAAAGTGCGGTGGCATAAGAAAGTGCTGTGGCACAAGCATGAAACTTGAGTTTGGGTCCCCAGAACCCATATAAAAAGCCCAGTGTTTTATGAGTAAGGTGGTCCACCCATAATCCCAGTGTGCAGACAGAGGGAGCAATGCTAAGAGCAATCTGGCTAGACACAGGAGATGAAGTGGTGAATGCCAGCTTCATTGAGAGACCCTGGCTCAATATGTAAGGTGGACTGAAAGCAAGGAAGACATTCAACATCAACTTAGTTATACACACACACACACACACACACACACACACACACACACACACACACAAGAGAGAGAGAGAGAGAGAGAGAGAGAGAGAGAGAGAGAGAGAGAGAGAGAGGTGCATGCCCCCACCCAACATGTGAACATGCATACATTCCACACACATAGAAAAAGTGTAATTTTAAAAAAATGTAGCTCAATATGTTTTAGAAGCTATGAATAGCTGGGTGTGATGGGGACATGCCTGCAATCTTAGCACACAGGAAGCAGAGGCAGGAGGATGGCAAGTTACATAAAGTCCCGGCCTCAAAAAAGGATAAATAAATAAGACAGAAACAACTTCTAAGGTAGTGTTCTTAAATGATGCTCCCAACAGAAAATATGCTCTTTAAATAAAACATAGTGGAAGCAAAAGGCAATGGTGGTGTTATTCCCTAGTAATAATTGGTTGACTTATGGAATCGAAATGACAGACACCTTGTAGCAACCGGGTACAGCCCCAACTTAGTCACCTCATGCTTTATACCAAATACATGATAGAAGACTTAAAAGAGTGTCTGTTGTAGAGAGGAAGAGTCTACACCAGAGGAGACATATCGGCTGGGGTGGTCAGAGTCGGTCAGCCCATGGCTTCCATTAGCTGCAGCCATGACTCCAACCAGGAGGCAGAGTGCTCAGACCTGGACCAGAAGGAGTTCCAGCTTCAATGCTTGCCCCTAGAGACCTGCTCCTGCTAGCCAGGGCTCCTGTGTAAAAGGTTCTAGCGACCAAGTACTCAAATGCATGAGCCTGTTGGGGTGTGTTTCACATATACACAATATGTGGTTATTTCCAGGGTGTGTAATGACAAGAGTTTTTGTTTGAATGTTAAATAAGCATTGAATGATGCTTTTAGCCTACTGGTTTATCTTGAGGCAATTTGGGAGCATCTGTGCATCTTAGCCATCTAACAACGTTTTATATAGGACAACCTCCCAGGAAAATGAAGTATGGTTTACACACACACACACACACACACACACACACACACACACACACACACACACACACACACAGCATCAGGAAGGATCCTGCAGATAGCATTCTTAGAAAACAAATTGAGGTGATTATGTCCATGGCTTTTATTATGGTTTGGTCCTTCGGTCAGGCATATTCTTTGTGTTCTCCCCTCTAGGGACAGCAGTGTATTTTCTGGAGTCAGGTGAACTTGCAGAAGTCACTCCTGGGAAATGGCTGAAAGCCTGTTTGTCTTTTTGTGTAGGTCATATGCCATCCTGTTGGGCTAGGTCTCCAGTACCTCTTCTCCACCTTTATGTGAGGAAGCTTCTGGAAGCTGTAGTAACTAGGTCTGACCATGACAATGTTAGACTGCCACAAAGTGCTATGGTCACAACTACCAATTAATGGCCCTTGATTAGTTGTCACAAAAGGAAGGGAGGCACAGATGCAACTGATACCCATAATAAACACTGGATTGGAAACTTTGTATCTATACCAATTACCCATAATAAACACTGGATTGGAAACTTTGTATCTATGCAGTGATGACTATTCTCAGTCCCTAAGTGAATGTTGCAAAATGGACAGTCTCAATTCTTAAATCTATGTTCACCAATGGTAGCTTTCACGACAGTGTGTTCATATGACAAGACTAATGTGTTCATATGGCGGGCCAGCATTCAACCTACTCAGAGAACACGACTTAATTAGGTTCATCCAAGCAGACAGACTCAGAGCAATCCAGGTGAGAATGGAGGTCAGGATGCAATGGGGAAGGTGGGCAGCTTTACTCTTATAAATGCATATTTAATGATTCATAATCCCTTCTGAGTCCAGAGCCCCAATCATTTCGGCCCAGGATATGGTCAGATGGAGAAAATTACTGTCAGCCTTCCAGTTGGCAAGGGGAGGAGGGTTCGTGGTACTGTGTGAGTTTTAAATGGTCTTTGAAGGAGAAGATGGTTGGCAAGGTAGAGGGAAAAGTCATGTCAAGCAAAATTACGTGTAGTTGAGAAATGGAAGAAGCCCAGGGAGTGGGAAAGTGTCTGGCAAGAGTTGATGGAAGGGAGTTAAAGGAGTATCTGCCGGAAGGAGAAGGGACCCAACAGGAAACCACACGAGTGCTTGCTTGCCAGCTTGGTTTTGTTCCTAAATATCAAGCTTTTTTCACCTGAGTTTGCAATTGGATGTTCACTAGGACAGAACAACAAACCCCAGGTAAACTCAGTGCTTCTGCCATCGCCATGACCAAAATAGAGACTGCCTGCTTATTGATGACAGTTTGTACAATTTTCCTAGCTCTTCTTCCTACATAGATGTGATCTTTAATAATGACAGTGACTAGGGGTATCTCCAAGTCACAGAGCTTGTGCTTAGAGTATACAAGGCCTAGGTTCAATCCCCAACAGCAAACATATAAAATTTAAATTTACAGAGTAAAACAAATGGACAAGGAACTGGAAAGATGGTTCTGTGGTTAAGACTGTCTGCTCTTGCAGAGGGCCTAGGTTCAGTTCCCAGCGCCCATCAGGCCGCTTACAACTGTCTAACCCCAGCTCCAGGGGATCCAATTCCTCTGGTCTCAAAAAGCACCTGCACACACACACACACACACACACACACACACACACACACACACACACCTATACATAATTAAAAGTAATTTTTAAAAATCTCTAAATAAATCAAAAAATCAATGAAGACACACTGTGTATAAAACACTTCAGGAGAAAGCCATGGTAAAATTGCAGAATGTATGAGCTAGTTTCCACAGAGAAGGCAAGGTGCATATCTGTGTTTTATATACATTTTACATAAATATTTCATATGTAAACAAAAAGCTACAAAATATTTATTTCAATCACTTACTTGTAGATAAATGTGATCACATGCATTCCTGATTTATAAACACAATATGATACCTCTTCTACAAAAGCCTTCTGGGAGTAGCCACAGAAATCTTTTCACACTTGTCTAAACTTTACACTATAGTTGTTAAAGGAGACAACATCCAGTACATACACAATACAAACCACATATGTAATTGTAAGCTTTTCAGTAGTCCTGTCCAACAGTACTTAAATATCTAAAATGTTATCATTTTAATATATAATCAGAATATGAAGTATTTTGCATTTCTTTCCTGGTTGGAAGAATTTCAGACTTATTTTGTCCCATCAACACACCTAAATAAGTTAATCCAAAACATTTGATCTATATTAGAGTTTCTAATATTTGCAGTTGAAACATTTATGCAAATTATTCCAAATCTACCTACAGATCCTCTTATATAACTGAACCAAATATGTTTTTGTTGTTGTTGTTGTTTGGTTGTTTTTTTTGTTTGTTTGTTTGTTTTGGTTTTATTTGGATTTTTGAGACAGGGTTTCTCTGTGTAGCTTTGGAGCCTGTTCTGGAACTAGCTCTTATAGACCAAGCTGGCCTCAAAATCACAGAGATCCTCCTGCCTCTGCTGAGATTAAAGTTGTGCGACACCACCAGCTTCCAAATATGAATTTTAAATTGGGATTTACATGATTTACAACAGCGCCCGTTCCTTCATCTCACTAGCCACACTTTACTTGCTATGTGGCTAGGAGCAGATGGACTGTTGGGACAGGGCAGATGGATTTTTTTTCTGTTAATTGTTTTTCCAATTAGTTTCTAAACTTTCCCATATTAAAGTCATTTCCTAATGTAAGATACTGACATTCCCAGTCTGGATTTCATTTGGGAATTGTCTTTTCCTGGCTATGCTTAGTAATGATTGACACTGAGGCTGTCATTCTGTCCACCAGATTTTTACAAGACCTTCCTTTTTTCTCATTAAAAATTTTTTATGATAGATGTATGTGCACCACATGCACGCATTGCCCATGGTTGCCAGAAGAGGGTGCTGTATCCCCTGGAACTGGAGTTACAGATGATTGTGAGCTGTTGTGTGGGTGCTGGGAGTCGAACATAGGTCCTCTTGAAAAGTAGCCCATTCTCTTAACTGCTACACCTTCCCTCTAGTCTCTACGTGATCTCGTTTGAGCAAAGCTCTCTAGATTAGCTGTAGGACTATGTATTTACTTCTAAATGTTGCTGAACTATATCCATTTTCCATGGTTTGCATTTTAGTTCATAACCTTTGCGAAACAGTACATCTCCACAGCCTTTGACCATGGCTCTATGGGACCATGAATCTATGGGGTCCACAGTTTGTTTATTGGGTGCAGTTGAATCCCTGATACCCTACTTTGGACAGTTAGAGCTGTCCCTGTTGAAGGACCCCCTTTCTCAGGCTGGTTTTTATTTTCAGTTGTAAAAAAACATTAACAACCCTAAAAATACAATGTGGATGTCATAGTGGGCTTTTCTATTGTTGTGCTAAAGCACAGAGCAAAAGGAACTTGAGAAGGAAAAGGCTATTTTGGGCTAATAGGTTACAGTTCATCATTGAAGGATGCTAAGGCAGGAAGTGAAGCAGAGACAGGCCATGGAGGAATGCTGGTTAGTGGCTTGCCACCTTTGGCTTGCTTGCTCTGCTTTCTTTCTTTTTTTCTTTCTTCCTTCAAACAGCTCAAGACCACCCTTGTAGGGATGGCAGTGCTCATCATGGGCTGGGCCCTCTTTCGTCAATCTGCAATCAAGAAATACCCCCACAGTCATGCCCACGTGCCAATAGATGGAGGCAATTCCATTAAGATTCTCTCTTCCCACTTGTGTCTATGTTGAATCAAGTCTACAAAAGCTAACTGTGACAGTGGAGTTGAGAGAAGAAAAAGTAGGCTGGTTTGTATCCCACAATCCTTTGAAAGCAGGATATGATGGCTTGAATGTTAAATGTTCCTTATAGGCTCAGATATTTGACATACTGGTTCAATTGATCAATTGAGCCAATTGAATGGTTTGTACGGTTGATGGCACTGTTTAGAGAGATTTAACTTTGGCCATGCTGGAGGATATATGTACATGGGGGTGGTCTTTGGGAGTAAAAAGGCTCACCGACTTTGCTTTCACCCTCTGGTGTGAGATTCTTGCTCCTGCAGTCATGCCTACAGCTTGCCACTGTGCCTTCTTTCCATGATGGACTCTCACCCTCTGGAAATGTAAGCCCCAATAGACTTCCTTCTGCAAGCTGCCTTGGCTGCGGTGTGTTATCATGGCAACAGAAAGATAACTCATACAGTGGGATTCTTCAGTACTTGTGGCGTTGCTATGACAAAACACCTGACTGAAGAAGTGTAAGGAAGGAAAGGCTTGTGTTAGCTCACAGGAAGGAAAGGTGTAATTGCAGGAGCTGTGGCAGGTAGACAGGCAGCAGAGAGCCGTGCATGTTGGCCCTCACCTCCCTTTCTCCTCTTAATTTGGTTCAAGATCCCATGGGAACAGTGTTAGGGTGGATCTTCCCATTTCAGTTAATAATTGAACTAGAAAATCCCTCGCCAGCATGCCCAGAGGTGAGTTTTTAGGGTAATTCTAAATCCTGATCGATGTTTGGTCGTGACCAACTGATGCAGGGATGGTGAGTAGGGGATTGCATAGCAATAAAAAGCTGGGAGGCTCTGTGCCCTTTTACCCTACTTACTGCATTTGGTTGTTCCTTTCTTGTTAGAGATAGGGTCTCTTATGTATAAGCCAGGCTGGAACTTACTGTATAACCCATCCTGGCCTTGATGAGGGGAGTATGGCAGCAGACAGGCAGCATGGAGCCACAGCAGTTGCCAAGAGCTCACATATTTAAGACAACAGCCAAGAGGCAGAAAGAGGTAGGGATGGGGGACAGGATCGAGAGAGCTAACTTGTCCTGGCCTGGACCCTTGAAATCCCAAAGCTCACCCTCAGTGACATAACTTCTCTAACAAGGCCACACCTCCCTCCTGATCGTTCCCAAATAGACCCACCAACCAGGAACCAAGCATTCAAATATATACAAACCTATGGGACCATCCTAATTCAAGTCACCACAGTTCTCAAGATTCAGTGTATCCAGTTCTTAAACACACATGTTTTCTAGATGCCTTCTTAATAACTGAGAGGAGGCCCAACATGAAGCTCAGAGTTATGGGCGTTAGCTCTGTTTCAGTTTTACTTCTATTGCTGTAAGAAAATAACTGTGAAAAGCATCTTAGGGAAAGTGGTTCATTGGGTTATAATTCCAGGTTGCTGATCACTGTCTGGAGGTCAAGGCTGGGACTTGAAGCATCAGAGAGAATAATCATGAGGATCCTTGCCTACTCGCTTGCTTCCTTGCCAGTATTTGTTGTCTCTACGTAAACCGTCAAGAATCCCTGCTTAGGAAGTGGGCTGGGTCTTCCCACATCAATTAGCAATCAAGACAAACCTCACACAGACAAGCCCACAGACCACCTGATCTAGAAGATTCCTTACTCCCTTCCCAGGTAATCCTAGGTGGTGTCAAGTTGACTGTAAGAAACCAATGTGACCACTTCATCGGGATTCTTAACACTTTAAGAAAGTGTTACTGTTGCAAAGACCAGCCATAATTTCAGATTTGCAAATCCTGGGTCAGGATGCTTTGTTGGGTGCCACTGGTCATTTGTTCTCCCTGTCACTGTGCCAAACTGGACTCCAGGAAGGGGCCATTCAGAGCTGGTTGCCCACTGTCAGCTGTTTAAGCACTTTAGAAGTTGTAAGTGAAAACTTTACAGATAGTTTCACCCTTTACTGTTGGCACTGTTTGAACACACCTTTTTTTGCTGTTGTTGTGGGCAGCTACTTGAGAGCTGCACTTAGCTGTTAAGGGGTACTGGAAAGTACACCGCACTCAACAGCTCTGCCTGCCTTTGTAGTCATTCGCTGTGTCAATGCCTTCTGGAACATACGTCTGTCCCGTGATCTTGCTTACCTATTCTTTGAGGGTTTAAAAGCTAAGCAAGCTTGTTTGGTTTTTGTGGAGGAGTTTGGCTTGCTGGGGCACTTTGCAATCATCCAGGTATTAATCTGTGTGTATAGTACATAGATTTTGTGCAGTGCCTGGATTTTGTGACAGTGTTTGAGGTACAAACTCTACAGAGGTAAGAATTAAACAGGGAAAGCTGGAGCAAACCTCACAGGGTTTTTCTTTTCTTTTTTTTTTTTTTTAAAGTTTACTTCTCTTTATTACATTTTCTTGGTGATGTAACTTGGCAGCTAGACAGTTATATTCAAACGGGAACTGTTTTAACTCTTATTAGTCATTCCTCGGCAAGGGGAGACAATTGTGACTCAATTATCAGTTATTAGTGAATACCCTCCACAGGCTACCTTACAGTGCCTTTAAAAATGGCGCATCTGAGGCTGTGCAGTCAGGAATCAGGGCTACAGTCAGGCTGAAATAGTGACCGTGGGAAAGCCACTCTGGGGGTCACACAAACACTGTGGAACTGGGGAAGGTCTGGAAGCCGATGGATGGAAACCACCAGAGAAAATGTTTGGAAGGAAAAGCATGCTGTGTGATTTTGTAACAAATTTTTAGGGTAAAAACCTAGCTCCCAGCAATCCCAATAAACCTGGCTTGGCCACCCGTCCTGATACATGAACTAAACCGAGAGATAATGGAATGAGATTTGTTCAATGTGGCCACATGAGAAGAGATAAAGGAACCTAATAGCCCCCCCTCTTAAAATTTAAATGTTTAATATTCATAGATGTATATAATGTATTTGGATCAAATACTGCCCCCATTCCCTCCTCTCCAATTCTCTCCCTACCCATCCCAACTTCATCTATATTCTCCCCCTCTCCCCCTGTCTCCTCTCTTCCCCCTCCCTTCTCATAGCCGCCACCACTCACGAAGTCCATTTAGTGCTGCCCGTATGTGCATGGGTGTGGGACAACTATGTACTGGAGGATGTCATGGGCAGGTGTGGCTCAGGGGCCACATCTCTGAAGAAAACTACATTCACACGTGTGTGACTTCACACATCTGCTCCCTCAGACTCCTACAGTCTGGTCTTCCTGTCCCCTTTTCTGTGGTAATCCCTGAGCCAAGGCTGTCTTTAGGACTGAGCTACAGGCTTAAAATGAGGAAGAATTGTGGAAAGGGGCAAGGGCATGCAAAGCAAAGAAGTGCAGGGGTTCTCATGGTACTGCTTCTGCTGTGGTCCTGCGAGGTGTGCTCCAAAGAAGTCCTCTTTGCTTTGAGGGATAAAGATAAGGGATGATGGGTTCTGCTCCAGGGATTCTGCATCTGCATCTGCTCCAGGGTGCATCTCACCCCCACAGACAATTGACCTTATGGGGAGTTGAGGGGAGGTTGCTTTGCCCTGGGCTTGCTATTCCTGGCTCCCAAGATGGCTCACGAGGCACCTTTTAACCTTTTCAGGACACTGTTTTATGTCTCTGTCTTCAGGCAAAGTTCTAGCACACAACACAGACAGAGATGCCAGTTTTTCACTGTGGGCCCAACTGAGGAGCAGCTTCTAGGGGCCGAAGAGATGGCTCAGTGTTTAAGAGCACTGGCTGCTCTTGCAGAGGATCTAGGTTCAACCCCCAGAGCTCATATTGTGCCTCACAACCATTTATAACTCTACTTTGAGGGAATCCAACACCCTCTTCTGGCCTCCAAGGGTACTACAGGCCTGTGGTGCGCAGACATACTCTCAAAACATACGTATGTACAAGGCAATTTTAAAATTTAAGAAAAAAATTTTAAAAGAAACTTCTGTGTTCCTTTTTCATTTTTCCTTCTTGCTCATAAACTCCCTCCTGAGTCTCCTTGACAAGGCTGGGACTAGTGGACCTGGTAATTTCCCTTGGAAAGGCTGACTGTTGGAAGATTAATGATCATCTCTGAGTTAGTGAGTGTGGCACACTTTACCAGTGGCATGGGTCCAGAGGCACACACCTTGTGACAACACAAGCCAGTGGTTTTTTTAGAGGTCCCTGTGTTGATTTTCTCGGTCCCCTTTGTTCTCGGTGTTTGTCTGTAGTATGTTGAGAGGCTGATCTTCCTGGGTACAATGACATATTGTCTTGCCAGGGTTGTCCGCCCTTGCTGTGGTTTCCACAAGGCTGCAGGTGATGTTTGCTCATGTGACCCATATGATTCCTTACAGCAACCTCAGAGGTCTCTTGGTCTGGAAAGCTTGCTTTTTGCTTGTTTGGGGGCTTTTGTTTGCTTTTGCTTTTTCAAGACAGGTTTTCTCTGTGTATCCCTGGCTGTCCTGGAATTCAGTATATAGACTAGGATGGCCTCAAACTCACAGAGATCCACCTGCCTCTGCCTCCTGAGTGCTGGGATTAAAGGTGTGCATCACTACTGCCTGGCCCCAAAGCTTTCTTAGCTGACTAAATGAATATATTCTCTATAATGGAATAATGGAAAGACACAATCCTGTTGACATTGGCATCTCTTATGGACTATTGCACTTATGTCTGTGTCTTTTTTATTTTATGGGACTGGGTGTTTTGCCTCATGTATGTCAGCGTGAAGGTGTCAGATCTTGGAGATACAGACAGTTGTGAGCTACCATGTGTGTGTTGGGGATTGAACCTGGATCCTCTGGAAGAGCAGTCAGTGCTCTTGCCCACTAAGCCATCTCTCCAGACCCTCATAGCTGTATCTTAATATGTGTACCTATTGCATTTTTAGAAAGGCTAACACATTTGTCATTGGACAAGTTAAATGTAAGCACTTAGTGGTTGAGATTGGTTCTAAAACATTACTTTAAAAAATATTTTGTCTACTCTTTAAATTAATATAATCTACTGAGTGTTGCTCCTAAGTACATGTGCTGACTGCTTGGGACTGGGTAACCTATCAGGGGACTCATTCCTGGGAGAGTCTGGTTTTTCCTCTCTCAGTCGCCATTTGTTGCCTGTGGCTCTTCATCTAGGGCTGGGGCCTTGGGAGATTGCCCCTCGATGCTGGCGTGCCAACTGGCACTGTCACTGCACAGAGCTTCTGTAGGCAGCCGTGTTGTTGAGATATCACAGGTGTGGCTTCCCGGATGTAGAGATGACAGTCTCGGATCAGAGATCAGATGTCCTGGTCCTCTGGCTCTTGTGCTTTTTCTTACCATCATCCATGAGGTCCCCAAGATTTAGATGTAGAGATTGTGCTGTAGATGTACTGTTTGGGGCTGGGCACCCATGGTTAGCTGTTGGCTGCATTTTTATCAGTAGTGACATTCTGTAATGTCTCTGGTACAAGAAGAAACTGGTGATGAGGGGTAAGAGCTGCATTTACCTGTGGACTTATAATATTTAGAACGGGGTTAGGATTGCACTGTAAGCCTTTCTTTAGAGACAGGTTGCGTTTATCAGGCCAGTGAGGAAAATGACACCGTCGGGCCCATTAATTTACCTTTTTTTTTTTCTCAAATTAGGGACTTGGATTATGTAGGTGAAGGCACAAACATCTGGCTGGAGAAATCAGGGAACAAAAGAACTGAAGTGCTAGTTTGAGGAAGCTTTAATTTTTTTAAGTTATTATTAGTATCCGGGTGCGCGTGCGCATCCTGGCACGTGCAGCTGGAAGGACAAGTCTCCTCTCTCTGCCACTTTTACCTTTACTCCATGATGGAGCTCAGCAGAACTGGCTTGTGAGGCAGCACCTCCATTCGCCAGACCCTCGGCAGCTTGTGTCCCCCTGCATTTGATAGCAACAAGATGGTAGCAGTGTGCGGGGGTGGGGGGGGCCGGTGGCGCCCTCTATTGGTATACCTCTCACACAGATCCACCCACCCTGCATCTCGAACCTTATTGGCAGTTAGCAGTGTAGCTCTAGGATGCCTGTGGTCCCTAGAGCTCCCGCTGCAGTCTCTGATATTGTCCATGCTGTTGCCACTGCCATGCAGTCACCCTGCATCTCTTCTGCTACTACAGCCCTGACTCTGTCTCCTCTGATGTCGGGGACCCCTATTCCTTTCATTGTTTTACCAGCTTGACCTACTGCACTGCAAGTCAAGAAAAGGCCATTGGGAAACCTGGTGTGGCGGCTCATAACCAGTTATTCTGACACTAAGAGTCTAGCCTGGTCTACTAAGTAGATTCAAGACAAACAAACTACAGAGGAGAACTTGGTTTTAAGAAAGAAAGAAAGCAAGAAAGCAAGAAAGGAAGGAAGGAAGGAAGGAAGGAAGGAAGGAAGGAAGGAAGGAAGGAAGGAAGAGGTGGGAAGAAGAGAAAGGGAGGGTAGGGAAAGAGAAAGAGAGGGAGAGAGAACAAAGTGGAGGAGGGAAAGAAAGACCACTGGGGGGAAAGACCCTTTCTGGTTTTCGTTTTGTTTTGTTTTCTGAGACAGGGTTTCATTGTTTAGTGGTTGACCTGAACCTCACTATGTAGACCAGGCTAGCTTCCGAGCTAGGAATTTCCTGAGTGCTGGGATTATACGCCTTTTTATTGAACCTAATTTTACAACACCAAGGGAGTCAGCCCAAGAGGGTGTTCCCCAAGCCTGCTCAGAAAGTGACTAAAACAGTCAGCTCATATACAGCCTGGAAGGGGATTTGCACCCATCACTGCAGACCTTCATGAAAATGAAGTGTTTGTTTACACCAATTATGGCATTGTTCCCTTTGTACCAGTCACTACAGTCTCTCTGCAAGGCAGCTAGGGATAGTGTCCCACCCTCTCTCTGGGTAGGCTGTGGGGTCATCCAGAGTTCACTGAGGTTTCTCCTTAGCAAAACGGCTGGTACAGGACTGCAAGTTATTTGAACAATCCTGGCTGGGGCTTCATCTTTGAGAGTGGGGTTTGTACAGAAGTTGTCATTGTCGTGTGGCTTCCTCTGAGCCATAAAGCAGCAGGTGCCAGCATGAGGGCAGTCCAGCTGGCTGTTTGAGTGACAGTCCTCTACTTAAGACGGTTGGTGCACCAGGAAAGAGTTTAACAGATGTCAGTTAGGAAGTCAACGTTTTGCATATTTATGGGATAATAAACATCAGGAATGCTAGCAGTAAGCAATAAAAGCTTATTATTATCCTATTATTGGTATCAACAATGGTGTTTGACCATACTTCTACAATGCCTAACTCCTACCCAGTGCCCCAGGGAAAAGTGTACACCCCACCCCATGCCTGCGTGTATTTCTTAAATATGATTATTTTAGTACAGACTTTTCTTCCAGCATTACTTAAGCTGGTGTCTAACTGATTTTGTGGGAAAGCTATGGTAAGCAGAGGGACTGAGTCAAGGTTATTAAAAGTAGTTACATGAGAATAGACAGTACAAGCTTCATCGGACTCCATGTTTCTCTCCATTGGCCAGGAACCTGACCACACCCCTTCCCATAAACACAGGAACTCCCTTCCTTGGGGTGTTAACTTTGATTTTAATTTACACTGAATAGTATTTACAGTCTTGCAACCTGGATGAAAACAGAAAGGACACATTTTGTTTGCCTTTCCAGATGGGGGTCTCACCATGGCCCAGGTTAGCCTAGAAGTAACTCACGATCCTCTGGCCTCGGCCTCTGATGCCAGAATTACGGGCATGTGCTGCCATACTGGAAAGAAACCATTTTTTTTTTTAATAAATATTAGATTAAGTATTAAAGAAAAACAATCTTTATAGCCATTCATCTAGTCAGTGTTTGAGGATTGCTGTGGAACTATTAAACATGCCAGCAATCCAGTTCATTTTTTAAGTTAAATGTAGATTATGATAACATAGTTTAAAAAATATATGGCATTGTGTAAACTTATTAATAAATGACTTGGAAGTAAATTTCTTTGACTCTTCTTAAATTTCTTTTTGAGATTTATCTTGTAATTTTCATTATTTTTACTCTTCTATATGTATGTATGTTTTCACCACACGTGTGGGAGTCAGTGAAAGATGCTGTCCAGAAGAGGATGCTGTTGTCCCTGGAACTGGACAGTTGTGAGCCACCCGATATGAATGGGTGCTGGGAATCGAACTTAGGTCCTCTAGGAGAGCAGCAGGGACTATTAACCACTGAGCCGTCTCTATATGGTGTTTTGCCTGTATTTCTATCTGCACACTACTTGTATGCAGTGTGCAGTGCTCTTAGAGGCCAGAAGAGGGGGTTGGATTCCCTGAAACTGGAGTCACAGTGGTTGTGAGCCACCATGTTAGTGTTGTTCTTTGCAGGAACAATTAATGCTCTTAACCACTGAGCCATCTCTCCAGCCCCGGTTTCTTCTACTCTTGTTTGATGCTTATCCCCTGCAATATCAAAACTTTCCATTTATAGTGATAATTTTAAATAGAGTTCTTTCTAAACGGTTCCACTGTTTTCTACCTGTATCAGTAGTGGAGAATAAATACCATCCATGCCCAAACAATTCAGGATATTGGGCATGTATGTATTCTTTCAATGCATTGTTATTGTCATGGTTTTTGAGCTGGTAAGGTCTGCCATTATTATTATTATTATTATTATTATTATTATTATTAATATATACATAGGTTGTTATTCTTTATTTGTTCTCTTCTGATTTTATTATCAGTGTTGGCCATTGACTGGCAGCTGTCAGGCAGCTAGCTGTCTCTTCATGCCAGTGAACTTCTACCCATAATTTGTTACCACACATTGCAGCTGGAGGCCAGGGTTGTTAGTATTGTCTGATATAGCAGAAGGTGGGTTGTGTGGAGCTGTGGGTGTTGCTCTGTTGGTAGAGTGCTTGTTTAGCTTTCATAGAGTCCTTGCTCAATCCCAACAGTATGCAAACAGGGGTGGTACTGCATACCGATGATCTCAGCACTCAGGAGGTGAAGGCGGGAGTGTTAGGCATTCAAGGTCGACCCTCAGCTACGCAGTGTGAGTGAGCTAACAGCCAGCTGAAACCTGATGTGGGCAGAGGAAAGGGGAGGGGAGGCAAGAAGCTGGGATAGGTCAGACATGGAGGAGGTCAGCAAAGAATTCACTTTTGCGGGGCACGATAGCGCATTCCTGCAATGCCATCCTTCTTGAGGCTGAGGCAGGAGGGTTGAGAGGTCAAAGGCAGCCTGGGTTATATATTGCCAAGAAGCAAGTGACTTTCTGGAAGACAGCTGGCCAGGTTTTAATTTTGTGACATTTCTGCCTTAAACAAAAAAATTAAAACTTGCAAGGGATTGATTCTTAATATGAAAACAGAACCTCTGAGGTTGCTATTGTTTAGCAGCTCTAGTTCATGTGAAGGAAAGAGATACTGGAATGAAAATGACCTACTATAGTGACACGGGGCCCATTTGAATGACCTTAGACAATCGTATTTCTACTGGTTTTTTTGTTTGTTTGTTTGTTTGTTTTTATCACAAGGATGGCAGTTGCCTCCCTTTCAGGTTGCACTTCAAATACTACATGGGAAACACTTACATGGTTAGGATCAAGTTCAATGAATAGGGGTTCGTTCTTATTGACTGAGACAATTCTGCTCAGTGGGCTGGGTTTGCAAGCAGGACCCGAGTGTTATTTGTGAAAGCTTCACCCCAGCCCCTGGTATCCATACCCAAAGAGTCTGGAATGTTCTGGTGGAAGTTCCACCCAAGCTCCCTCCCCATCTCCCTCCAAATCCTGTTGCATCTCAGAAAGTGGGCCAAATGATGACCCCTCCCCCAGAGATGCTTAAGACCACTCCCAGAGGGTATTTAAAATGTGCCCTAGAAAATAGACTGTGTGGTTTTCCTGTCTCTCTTTCCCATCTGCTCTCTGGGGGACTGGAAGGCAACCTGGGAACGTTATATCCATTAAACATGGGTTTTTTTTTTTTTTTCTAATTTGGCTTGACTTGGTCTAATTGGGATTGCTGCATCAGTGGAGAGGCTTTTGGGGTGTAGAAACTTTTCACACAAGAGCCATAAGGCTTACAAAGGACACTTTAAAAAAAAAAACTGATTCTCAAGTTAGAGATGGAACTCCAGCTTCAGACCTCCCAAACACAGGCACCTCCACAGTACACTGTTGTCTTAGAATTGTCTGGGGTCCTCTACTCAAGTGTCACCGATGCCACATTGCCATCACAGCCAGCTCCATAAAAATATACTCTAAGTCCCGAATATACAGGCTGCAGGGGACGTGGGGGCATCTTTGCTGCCTTTGGCCTCTCCAAGATCACTGTAAGTGCTCATTTAGATAATTGGACATTTTTCCCCTCCCTGGGGAATGTGTCGGTTCATCCGGCACCTCTCCTCCCATGCTGCTTTGTAATTCCAGCCTCCATTACTGAAGAAAAACATTCAATTAGTCCCAGTCAAGAATAGAAAATGACTTGGGTTTCCGGCTCTTCACAGCTGTGTCTGTGTCGGGGAAGATTTTCACTGACCTCATAGAAATCTTCTGAGAGAATAATGCTATTGAAAGATCAACTTGTACAGCCAGGTGGTGGCGGCTGCTGCGACGTACGCCTTTAATCCCAGCACTCAAGAGGCTCAGGCATGCCGATCTCTGTGGGTTCAAGGTCAGTCTGTTCTACATAGTGAGTTCCATTACAGCTAAGGTTATATAGGGAGACCCGTCTCAAAAAACAAAAGAGATGTGGATCAATTATCACCTTCTCTCATTAGCATGTTCCTGGTTTCTTTTCCAGTATCACACTCAAGAAACATTTGCTAGCTTCTTTTTATTATTATCATCAAATTGGAATCCAGTCGCTTTTTAAATTTATGAGTTACGGTCAACAGGTGTTCACTGTTCCGTTTTCCCTTGGGGGTTTGTGGTTTCTCACAGACTCTTGGCTTCCAGGAGAAGGTCTCCACTTTGAGTCTTGTCTGGACGGATATAAGCTGTGTAAAGCTGTTTGTGCTTGAAGCCCAGAGGTCCCGGTTTCCAAAGCAACCATTTATCACCCACCGTGTCTTATCTTTGCCCCTAGATTTCTCCAGCATGGGAACACAAGTTCTGCCTGTGGACTCTGTGGGGTGGCATGTGTATTTGGTTTGCGTGGACTGTTATGACACACCATGGGTCGGGCTCATGTTCCTGGAGTGCCCGGAGCGGCTTCACTAATCTGTCAGCATAGTATGTTCTCGTGGATAAATATAGACAGACGGGCACTCTGAGTTATAGCTCACTGTCAGCTGGCATGAACAGCCCGCCCTGGATGGAAGGCCTGTTTTAGTTTGTCTTCTACTGTAGGTTTTTCTCACCTGGCTAAAAATACACCTTGGACCTTATGGTAGCTGTAACCAGTGGGACCATGGAACCCACCGCTATGCTTTTTGGCTTTGAAACATAGGCTGTGTTGCTGGTGTCTGGACTGTTTGGGTTTCCCTTCAGGCCCATGGAGATTACAACGGCTTGTTGGAGAAGATCCTGTGTGATCAGCCTCATCAAAGGTCTGGGTAGGTTTAAAGGGGTTGTTCTGTTAAGGTGGCAAGCAGTTTTCAAACTAAGAAAGGGAGGGGTCTCTGTGTGTTTCAGGAGATGGGGGAAGGGGCCCGTTTCCCCTAGGCATAGGGACTGACTTATAATGGCTTTGTTCAGACAGGGAGGAGGCCCTGTAGGCCTTCTGTTTGAGACTGTAATGTCTCAGGGGTTAGAGCTCTGATTTCCTACGACTCCGTGGACAGGCAGCTGGCATGTGACAGGAGTTTTCTGTGCACATAAACTTCACTAACGGGTTCTGCACGTCTGTGCTGGAAAATGGCTGACCCAGAGGAACAACTTGTAAGGATTTGGAAAATTGTTGATGCTACAGAATTTGGTATTTCTGTAGAAGTAGGGTTTAAGCTTTCGGTATTCTAAGTATTTGTATAAATCACCTTGTTTTGTTCTAAATACGGAAAGTGTCCTAAATTTAGCGCTTTTTCTGTACTTCTGACGTTTAAAACATAAAATGCTTCTCTTTTTGGTCGGTGAATTTAAAATCAGGGTTTGTGTTGGTCAGCACTCAGTCGGCCTAGACTGCATACCACTGCCTTTCTTTATCAGTCATGCTCTCTCTAGCTTGGATTTACAAGTATATCGATTTACTTTATATTATGTGCATGAGTGTTTTGCTTGCATGTATGTCTGTGCAGCATGTGTGTGCTTGGTACCAGAGGAAGTCAGAAGAGGAAATCAGATCCCTGGAGTCGCAGATGGATAGTTGTGAGTCACCATGTGTGCTGGGAACTGAACAGGGGTCCTCTGAAAGAGCAGCTAGTGCTCATAACCACTGAGCCATGCCTCCAGCCCCAGAAGCCTTTTCTAAAAAGTACTTTTATTGTTTGTTTTGTTTTATGTGTGCACGCACATAAGCTTTCCAGGCTGTAGAAGTCACAGGATCATATTTAGGTTAATTCTTTCCTTCTACCATGTGGATCCCAGGGATTGAACTCCAGTCATCAGGCTCCATCAGGCATTTTTATATGATGAGCCATCTTCTAGGCTCTCTAGACTAAAATTTGAAATATCACATAACAGTTCCAGAAGATTACTGAGATGAAAGTCCCATGACAGAGTTAATTACATGCACCCTGGATATTGTCTAACTCTCTCATGGTGGTAGGAAAAAATAATGTGTAAATGGGAAATCTTAGCTCATTGCTCTAATAGAGGCAGAACAGTTTGTTTGTTAAAGATTATTCATTAAAGATTCAGGGGACTGAATGACTTGCTAATTATTCCACAATGTTATCTATAATGACACTGTTAGATACCTGGATATGACAGCTTTCCCATTTCCAGGAATAAAATCCCCTAGGCATTGTTTGGCCTCTTCATCTTGTGGTCTACAGAGTGTAGGTTAGGGAAGTTTTTGCCCTGAAAATTTTGTCAATGTGTGAGAAGC
Source organism: Cricetiscus sungorus (assembly GCA_030556225.1). Classification (NCBI taxonomy): domain Eukaryota; kingdom Metazoa; phylum Chordata; class Mammalia; order Rodentia; family Cricetidae; genus Cricetiscus; species Cricetiscus sungorus. The sequence continues at coordinate 4,137,992 of JANBXA010000044.1, forward strand.
ACATACGTCAGGTGATAAACCTTCCCGTTGCAGGTATTTAATAAAAACACTAACTACAGCATGACAAGGCTCCTGTGAAACGCTGCTGTTTCTATTGTGTGGTTTCCTGGGTTGGTAGAGGGGTGCCGAGGATGCTCCCACACACTCCCTGGCTTCTGCCTTCCCTGCTCACCTAACCCTTGCCCCCCCCCCTCTCTCTCTCTCTCTCTCCCCTCCTTGTTTTTTGTTTGGTTTTGTTTTTAGTTATGTTTTTGTTTTTTGTTTTCTCTTTTGGTTTTTGTTTTGAGGTAAATGTTTCACACTGTAGCCCATGCCAACCTGGTACTCACTGTGGCCCTTGCTAACCTGGTACCCACTGTGTAGCCTTTACTAACCCCAAGCTTGTAACAGTCCTCCTTCCTCAGTGTCCCCGGTGGTTCTAAGATTGCAAGCATGAGCTCCATGAATCTTACTAGGTAACCCATCTTGGCCCCCAACTCTCCAGCCTCCTGCCTCAGCCTTTCAATTGTTGGCCTTACATGCATGTGTCACCAGGCCCTGCTCAATTGTCTTCCTTGTTCTTACTTTTTGAAGGGCTCAGTATCAACAAATCCACTTGAATGGCTTAATAGATTTGGCTCTGTCTTAGATTATAAATGTTCAATAGGCTGCATTAAGTGAATCTGACTGTCACTGTACATTAGAAATTAATAGGGCCTAAAATATTTTAAAAGATTGATTCATTTTTATATTATGTATGTGAATGTTTTGCCTACATGTGTAAGTGTGAAATCACATGTGTTCAGCACCCAGAGAGAAAAAAGGTCACTTGAACCAAATTTCTTAAATACTTCAATGTTGTTAATAAGAATGAAGTACTAACCAGCTCGTAATAATGGACACTGGATCCCCTGAAACTGGAGTTACAGATGGTTGTGAGCTGCTGTGTGGTGCTGGGAATTGAACCTGTGTCCTCTGGAAGAATAGACAATTCTCTTAATCACTGAGCCATCCTCCCAGCCTATTTGTTGAGCTTCTATTGCATCCAATGCCCTGGAACCCTATCACATGCTGTAGATGTTTGGAATGTAGGTGTGTGTGTGTGTGTGTGTGTGTGTGTGTGTGTGTGTGTGTGTGTACACATATACATTTCTCATACACATTTGCTTGTCATTTCATGTATGGGTATGCTTACATAACATACTGCAATGAGCATTATAATATGTACCTGTATGCAGGTATAGACTGCGACTGTACCTATTTAGGTCAATACAGCAGCTACTGTCACTTTGAATTGCAGCCTTTTGTTTGCAGAATTTAGCAGCTGCTGACACAGTAAGCAGCAGTCCCACAGACACCATGAGCATAGTCTTTACACTGTGTGTCTGTATAATATGCCACCAACCATTCTTCTCTTGCCCCTGAAACTTGGTTTATGTGACCAATAGATACTTCAAAAAGCTACTTTGTCATTCCAGTAGGCCTCAGATAACTGTGAACAGCTCTGGTCCCCTCAATATCTAGAGTCTTCTAGATCATTACCCACAGCAAGAAACTCATTCCATTCAGACCCAGAACACGCATGTTCCTGCCTATAGACATAGCCAGAGACTGAAGGCAAGCAGAATGCTTCCTGCTACTATCTTAAATCCTCTATTCTGGTTCATCAAACTTCAAATTGTCTGTACATGTAACAGTGGCCCTGTATCTAGTAATAGACCACTTCTGCTCTCTAACAAACTTATCTTTAAAGAGTCAGTAAGTCAGGCAGTCCCAATACAGCATGAATTGTATTCTCAGTTGCAATTACATGCCATATATTATGTGCATTGCAATAGTCTCCTCCTGGGAACACTGGTGTTTGATACGGAAAAATATTTTGTGGCCACTGAAATAGCTCTCCTGGTGGTACTGAGGGCAGCCTTACAACGTTGAATGTAGGCTGTCCAAGCTGGAGATAATTCATGACCTTGTACTTCCTAATGCTTCTATAGCACTTAATGCACAGACTATCCAATGAATTCTGAGTATTAAGCCTCAGACTTATTACCGTGTAGTGCCAGACAGTGGGACTACAAAAGGAATAGGACAAATTCCTTACCCCTGTGGCACTGAAGCATAGTTGGGAAGACAGAAAACATATACTTCATGCATCGGGAGGCAGCGGGAAGGGTGATGCCAAAAGAGTTGGCATGAGTGAGTACCAAGGTGGCTGACTAGAACGGCCTCTTGTCAAACTGGAAGACAGCTGGGATAAACCAAAACTTCTTCCCCTTCTGTGGAATTCCTGTAACCCCCAGGAAGGCTCCCCTTCTTCTCACCCAGAAGCCCCCTTCATGCTGTCGATGACCAGCTATTTCTGGCTCTCAGTATCAGCATCACTAGCTTTGGAAAGCCAGCGGTAGCAACCCCCAGTCACAGATGTGTGTCCCCCTTGTCCCAGTCAGAGCCACCTGGCCAGCACTTGGCTTTGAGTAGCCATATGTCTGTGTGTACTCTGTGGAATGCCTGTCTCCCTGCATGTCTGTGGGTTATGTGAGATCAAGGACCAAGCCTAGGTTGCCAGCGGATAGGAAAATGTATGAAGTAGAGTGGGCCCTCAGGAAACATTTGGTGACTGAGTAAATGAACACTTGAGTGATCTCCTAAATTCGTGATCTCTTACATTGCTGGTTCGACCTGAGGGTGCACTCTTGTAGCAAGCATTGTGTGCTTGCATGATCCATTTGTACATCTTTGAACCTGTCTTTTAAAGCCTAGTTTGTTATCTTTGTAGAGCTTCGCAGAGTGCCGTGCGCACAGTAGAGCCTTAATGACAATGTGTCATTTAATGAACTTGTTAATCACGTTACTAGTATTCAGAGGCAAAGAAGTATTTCTGTAAGGAAACCCTATTGGCACATGAGTGTGGCAAAGAATCCCTGAGCGACACCCTGCCCTAGTTTGTGTGTGCCACGTGTTCCTGACTGACGGTTCTGAGACTACACTTCAGCACGGTCATGCAGTGTTGTTGAGGAGCTGAACCCCTAGTGAGCCCTCCTGAACCAATCAGGATTTGAGTGTTCGGTTTTTTTCCTTAGCAGTTTGCTCAGACTAAAGTCCTAACATAAAGTCCCTTGGCTATTGCTATTATAAGATATAGGACACTTTTCAAAAGTAAGTCATATTTTAATGATTGATTGGTTGGTATTTTCATTTTTCTCTGCATAGCCCTGGCTGTGCTAAACTTGCTCTGTAGACCAGGCTGGCTTTAAACTCAAAGACACCCCTGCCTCTGCTTCCCACGTGCTAGGATTAAAAGGCATGTGCCCTCACACTTTTATTTTGTTTTGATTTCTTTATCCACTTTGGTTTTGGTTGTTTTGAGACAGGTTATTGCTATATAGCTCAGGGGACTGTGTAACCCAGGCTATTTTGGAATTGACTGTAGTTCAGGCTCATACCAAACGTGTAATCCTCCTGCTAAATGCTGGGATTACATGTGTACAACTTATGTCCTGCTCCTGTGTTGTTCCCTTTGTTCTGTTTCATTTTATTTTGTTTACTTGTAAACTATCTTATTATGAAATGTTTAAACCAATATAAAAGGGGAAATAATTGTAAATATGCTGTATATTGTCATATTCCAATAGGACAATTATCAAGATTTAGGCATGTAGGTATATTTAGGGCCTTGATTTCTTCATTAAAGTAATTTTAAATCAGGTATAAGCATCATTTCTCGGAAGCCCTATATTAAGTATCTATTCTAAAACACAGAGCTGTTTTCTTAGCAACCCATAATGTTATGATAATATCTAACAAGATTACCCATGATGCTTAGTTGTCACCTAATACACATTTCATATTCAATGCTTTCTTATCATCAAAGTATGTTTTTCAACAACCAGTTTGATTGAATCAGGATTTAGACAAAATTCATCATTTAGTTGTTACAAAGCTGTGAGTGTCCTATGGCCGTCCTGTGTCCCTTGATTTGTTGACTCAGAGAGACTGACACATGCATAGAAGGAGCCTAATTCTGCAGTATCTCTCTGCATCTTTATGATGATACCAGTCCCAGGTCCGCATCCTACTACTCCTGTGAGTGGTATTCTCTATAGCGCTTCTCAGTCTTGATGAAGGTGGAGATGGGGATGCAATCCATCACTCTCTCTGCTGTAATGTTCCTGTTCTGTGACTCCAGACACAGCTAACACTTTTCAATGTTTGGGTACAAGAATTCTAATCAGTGTCCTTCGAGGTAGCGAGTTTTAAGAAAGTACTGTGGGACAGTCATCTAAACACACTTTTTAAGCACCTTAATCATGGTGCCATTGTGCCAGGAAAATAGCTTGTGTATTCTCTTTCTGAAGCAAAAGAAACGTGGCAGGATTTAAATCCATTTGTCTTAAGGTATAGATTCCAGCAGGTACCTATGCATCATTCCTACCTTAAATATTTTTCCTCACTGCAGCAACTGTAACATCATCTTTTCATGTGTGTTGTTGCTCCAAATTGTTCTCCCCCCACCCCCATTCTATGCAGCCACATCTGCCCTGGAATTTATTGGCTTCCATTTGTCCTCTAAATCAAGTCAGCATTCATTGGCCTGCCACTTAGACCTGATTCTAACAGGGAAAATGTAAAGCCTCCATTTTATACAACTCAAGGTGGAAATTGATCTGTGCTTTCTGATATATATATGGATGGATGCATGGTGGGAAGAGACCATGGGAGGAAGATGCTCAACAGATCCCCCACACACTGTAATGCCATTCCCTCTGCCTAAGGAGCCCTTCACATGTGTCAGAACCTTGTCTGTCCCCTCTGACCTGGGCCAGACACCCATTATTTTCCACTGTCAACCTCCTGGTAACCCAGAGCAGAGTCTATCTATGCCAGCACAAGTTGTGTGAAACACAGACACTCAACACATTATGTGTTTGTTTGTTTGTTGTTTAGTGTTAAATGTTAAAATGAGTCTTGAGGTTACAGCCAGGAATACCAGACTACTTCCTGTGACTGTCTGCACCATGGGAAGTTTCTAGTCTTTAATAAAAGGCAGGTGAAAAAGAGCAGGGGCGAAGGTGTACCAGGGAAATTTGGGGTATTTGCAATGCTTTTGTCTGTAGATAGGATAAGCCATAGACCTTCATTAGCTCATGTTAATTGTAGAGAAAGTTATAGATGGTTGTGAGTCACTATGTGGGTGCTGGGTATCGAACCCAGGTCCTCCATCAGAGCAGTCAGTGTTCCTATGCCTGAGCCATCTCTCCAGCCCCTACCTCCCCAGCACAATCTCGCCCAGCCCTCTTAAAGAAGAGCAGGTAAAAGCCAAGTGTCTGGACACACCTGTAACCCTAGCACTTGAAGAGTAGGCATGAGAATAAGGAGTTCAAGGCCATCCTGGGCTATGAGGCTAGCCTGGGCTATGAGACCCTGTGGTGGAAGGAAAGAGAGCAGATGAGGAAAGGATATATGAATGAGCCTTTTGTCAGTTGTCTTGGAGAGAAAGGAGAAGTTGAAAATCAGGATTATCTGCCTCTTGCAGGTTATTTGATCTCCTTAGGGCTGGAAGGGACCTTGAAATGTCACTGTAACCTCATCTTCCTTTGCTGGCAGGTTTTGGCAGACATTCTTTAAGGCTCTGGGGACAGTGCCTACTTTGAAAATCAGGGGGACGTCTGTGTAATTGCATCTTAGCGGATGACAGACAGTTAGTAAAAGGAGCCACTGAGGTGTTGTGGTCATTTTTCTAAGATAAGATACCAGACGGCAGGGAAAAGACTTGAGGCCGCGACTTGAGGCAGACTTTCCTTGACTGAACTGCCTCACTTGCTCTCTCCCCTGTTCTCGGATCGACCAAAGACAGAGATGGTTTTGTGAGGACACGGATGGAAGGAAGGAAGCAAGCAGAGAAGTGTGTGTCGTCATAGTATCTAGGGAGTGCACTGTCAGTAGCCACATGTCTAAGGTACGTCATTAGTCAGATTTCAGAGGTTCCCTAGACCCTCCGTGCCCAGTTCTCAGTGCACTGTGGGTCAGGAAGACATACAAGCCTGGCAAAGGGGTCTCTGTGGCTCTATAAGCATATGGTGCTGTCTAGAAACTGCCTGACTGTAAGTCAGTAAGAAACCTCATCCTCCAAATCACTCGTTTTTAAATGTTCTTGTCTCCTCAAGTCCCAACCCCAGCTTTTGCTGGAGTAGAACCTGCATTAGCAGACTTGCTTTATCCACCTCCAGCGTAAACAGCAGATGTCACTGACTTTTTGAGGATCCAGCTGGTTTGGGGGTTGATCAGGTTTTTACCAGGGCCACCTCTCATGTCCTCTAACATGGGGATGATTGGCTCTATTATGGGTCTGTGTGTATGATTAAACATATGCTGAGGTCCTCTGGAGTGCCAACATGAATTCTGGACCAGACTGAGCCAGACCGGAGGCTCCCCCCACATGCCCCTTGGAGACTGGGGATATGTGATAATTTGATGGTCAGCAGATGGGAGTATATGGTTATTATTATCAAAATCTAGATTTTAACGCACGTGTGCACATGTGTGTGTGTGTGTGTGTGTGTGTGTGTGTGTGTGTGTGTGTGTTTGTGTGTGTGTGTGTGTGTGTGGAGTAGTAGTAGGCTTGTGATACTCTTGACTCAGATTCCCAGGTGCTGGAGTTATCAGAATGGACCATCACACCCCACATTCGACTTTAACTTCTGCAAGCAATTGACATAGCTGACTACACAACAGACTGTGTGTAATTTTAGGGTTTGGTCTGATAATACTGGCTGATTTTAAAAGACAAGGTGAGACCCCGTGTCCGTTAATCATAGATGTAATGCTAGAGACTGTGACTAAATAAACCATCTGTGGGGGCTGGAGAGATGGCTTAGAAATTAGGAGCACTGGCTGCTCTTGAGGAGGACCTGACTCCAGTTCCCACCCCCTACATGACTGCTCACAACTGTCTGTAACATCTACTCTGGGGGATCCAATACCTTCTTCAGGCCTTCAGAATTGTGGGGGGTTTGCTGGGTGGTGGTGGCTCACACCTTTAATCCCAGCATTCAGGAGGCAGAGGCAGGTGGATCTCAGTGTATTGGAGGCCAGCCTGGTCTACAAAGCTAGTTACAGGACAGGTTCCAAAGCTACATAGAAAACCCTATCTCATAAAACCAACCCCCCCCAACATACACACAAAGGATTGTAGAAATTGTGGGGCTTTTTTGGTGGTTTGTTCATTTGTTTGAGTTTGAGGGGGGTTGTTTTGTTTTGTTTTTCAAGACAGGGCTTCTCTGTGTAGCCCTGGCTGTCTGTCCTGGAACTTGCTCTGTACACCAGACTGGCCTCAAACTCAGAGACCAGCCTGCCTCTGCCTCTGCCTCCTGAGTGCTGGGACTAAAGGCATGAGCCACCACCATAGAGCTCAGAATTATTCAAAACACAACTCTTCGCTATTGTGTGTAGAAGGATTGTTGTTTTCTTGTCACAGTTTCCTTTATCTGACTCCCAGAGTTTCTGGTCATTTTGAGATGTTGCGGTACCTTTCAATTTTCCATTTCCTAAGTACTGTCATAAATACATTAGAGGGCAATCTATTAACCCCCTTAACGCAGCACGGCAAGTTCTGGAGTTAGCCACAGCACCCTTGCCTCGGTGTTATGTGATGTTCCTGTAATGCCAGTCAGCAAAGTGAGCTCAGGGAACAGGGACCTGGGATTGAGAATGTGTCTTAGTTCCAAAGAACAGTGCCCAGACTTAATACAACGGGGTTTATCCCTGGTGTGTGATGATGAGCAAGGTACTGAGACCAACAGAAGACATTCTCTCCAAACATGGACAGCCTTCTTACACATCAACTCCTTAGTTGAAAAATAAGGCCCACTTGTCTCTAGTAAGTAGTTGGGTTAATTAGCGCATTTCTGAGAAGCATACCTACTTCAGAGGGTTGGTTGCTACCTATCATGTTGGGATACCGGGAGCAGGGCAGTGGGGAGAGGAGTCAGATTTCAGATCTTCAGTATGGCTTCTGGAAGGGGAGCATTTATAAACAGCACCCTTTCTTTGAAAAGATGGCTGTGTGCTCTGTGTCCTGGAAGGAAACCCATGGGGAATGGCCATCTTTCCGAGGTGTGCGCGTCATAAATCGGGAAAAAGGGAGCATGTACTTGTTGGGCATGTGACTACTACAGTCCCTATCTCTGCTCAAACATGCACAGCAACGGGACAGGCCGAAAGGATGAGCAGATCCGGGTGGTCAAGTGTGTCTGGACGGTCTTAGACACACATACAAACACACATGGCACCCATCCCTGTCTGCCGCCTCTGAGTGCCGGCCATCTCAGGCTGCCTCTTGCCAAGCCTGGAAAGAGGCTTCTGGAGACCCTTTCCCTTTCCATTTCGAACTTGTCGTCTGCCACTGTGTGTCTGTGTCTGTCTGGGTCTGTGTGTCTGCGCTTGTCTCTGTGTGTGTGAATGAAACTGCTTTGCCACAAAATGGGAGGCACAACAAGGAAGAACCCTTGGCCCTCCTCTCCACCGTGTCCCCACTATCTAGAGCAGGGCCTGGAACCTGGGTGCTCAGTGAGGACGAACACACTGGCTGAAAGCAAGTGAGTGAGTCAGGGGTGAGACGGGATTGTGTCTAATGAGAAGCGGACTTTACTTATGGAAAAGTTTCCCCGAGGACACCTGTTCTTCTGCTGTGCCGCTGCGCTCTCAACTTCTGGGTGTTTCCTAGGGATCACCAAGGCTGCCTTTCCCAGCAACATTATAAAATGACAGCTGAGATACTGGCTGTAAGGGGTATTAGAGTTGGTCCTGCAAATCTCGGTAACATAGGCAGGACTGTTAGGAGTTCAAGGCCATCCTTAGCTACATGAAGGACTTGTGGCTTCCCTGGCTAGAGATGGCGTCTCAAAAAGTCAAAGAGGGAGAAGGAAAATAAGATTGCAGTGGACTTAGAAACTCAACAACAGATTTTTTTTTCCACTTTTCCTCTTTCTTTTTACACAAATGAAATTCGTAATATGTAAATTAAGAGCCAGCAAATGGGAGGGTCTAATGATTTTATCTACAGTAATGATTAGATAAGGGTGGTCTTTGTGTTGCTATATTGTGGGTGTTTGGTTGGTGGTTGTTGCTTGAAATGGGGTAGTCTGTAGCCCAGGCTAGCCTCAAGCTTCTGTTCTTCCCACTTCTACTTGCTAAGTGTTGGGATTACACTCATGTACCACCAGGGTTCGGTAGACTAGGGAGGAATTGGCATCAGTTTTGACAGTCAAGGTATGCAAATGTCCTGATTCTCAAACACACAGTCATCCACAGCTGCCTTGTCAATCTTCTTCCAGAAAATGGTGTCGACAGAGGCTAGCACTTGTTGGAAATGGATGGTGGTAATATGAGGAGGGCTTTCCTGAAACATGGGAGTGGATTCAGTTCAAGGTTGCTATGACCTTTACTGTGCCTCCGTCTCTCAAGGCTGAGCTTCTGAACTCACAAAGAACAAGAGGGGGGTTCCCTTCTTTCACTCTCCGATTTGACTGGGGAAGGGGGAGTTGTCTTGATCACGTGGGTAGACTCTGACAAAGACATCGGATTGGAAGTACAGGTGAATGTTCCTGTTTAAAACAGCTGTGGATTGGTACTTTGGGCTTGTACATGGAGGGTTTGTAGGAGAGGTTGGTGCCCAGGTTTTGGCTGTGACTTTGCCAAAGATGTGCCAGGGCCACTGTCCTGATCGTCCCCTCACTATCCTCATGAATTTACTTCCAGCATCTAGTCTTTTCCATCAACTCAGTTACCTACTGCTGGCTTCTAGAAATGCGTTCAGCACTGTGGGACACCAGAAAGAATAAAGCATTGTTTCCAGATGAAGGCATTTGATTGACACTCAGGTTTCTGGTTCTGAAACGTGGTGACCTTGATACAGTGGGAAGATAGTGCAGATAGGATGTCCCTCTGAGCTGCAGTCAGGGTGGTGCCCCATTTCTATGAGGTGTCCACTTGCCAAAAGCATCAGAGACCAGGCAGGCCTGAGCACTACTGACCTCTGTCAGCTGCCTTGGGATGTTTGCCTATGGAGTAAGCGTTCTCAGCGAGCTAGGATTTCTCCTCCTTTCTTTAACACCTGGACCCGATCACCCAAAATTCTATATACCCTATAAAGGCCATATTTTACCCCTGCCACACCCTCTTCATTCGTGATATCTCTGTCTTAAACTCCCTTGATCTAATGTTTGTCATGGGACAGTTGACACCTGGTTAATACTTCCCTGGCAGATGCTAGAATTTTTTTTTCAGTCTCTTAGAAACTCACAGATCTCTTAGACAGTCATGATTACAGATAGCTGTAATCTCAACATTTGAGAGACAGAGGCAGGAGGATTGGCTTGGGTTTGATTCCAGTCTGGACTATAGAGTGAGACACTTAAAAAAAAAAAAAAAAAAAAAAAAGCAAAACAAACCAAAGAAATGGAGGTGGGGGAGGGGGGAGGATTTGGAAGCCTTGTTTGCCAGGCAATAATGGCACACACCTTTAATCCTAGCACTCAGGAGGCAGAGGCAGGCAGATCACTGAGTTCCAGGCCAACCAGGTCTACAGAGCAAATTCCAGGACAGTCATGGCTATACAGAGAAACCCTGTATGGAAGGGGGGAGAGGGGATTTGCATTTATAAATAATTTTCAGTAACTATCTGATTAAAACACGTTCCCATTGTGCTCCTCCCCACCCCCAGGAGTCCTGATGGCTGCCCCTGCTTGGGACAAATGTAAATAGTATTCTGCACATTTTGTAAAACTCAAAACAAGCACTGCAACTTGGTTCAGTGGTGGTGAGAACAGAAAATTCTATCCACACCTTGGATGTCATCGACAGAGTCTCTCTTCCCCTTTTTCTATTAGTTCTTTTGAGAACTCTGAGTTTCTTACAATGTGTTTTGATCACATTTGCTCCTCTAGCTCCTCCCAGATCCCCCCTTTGTCTATCCACCCACCTCTGTGTCCCACAAAAACCTCCAAAACCAGTTTGTGCTTGGCTGTGTGGTGTTCACTGGAGCACAGTTGACTACCAGGGGCTACACTCTTAAAGAAAATGGACCTTTACCTCCCCAGCAGCTCCCCTCTCCCTGTGGGGGTTTGGTCTGGCTTGGGCTTGCACACGTCTTGTGTGTGCTGTTACAACCACTGTGAATCATGTGCCCAGCTGCCCAACTGTGTCCTGACGTCACTATTTCCTTGTCACCGCCCACTGCCTGTTATATACACTTCTTCTGCCTTCTTTTCTTGGATGATCTCTGAGCCTTGGGGGCAGGGCTGAGCATCCTGTGTTGTCTCATTCTCTGAACTTGGGAGTCTCTGCTAATCATCTACTGCAAATGGCAATTTCTCAGATGAGGGTTGAGAGATGTATTGCTCTAAAGATGTCTATAGAAATTGGTGTAGAAAGGCAGGCGGGACCTCTTTCCCTCGTATGAGACAAGTGCTCATTGTATACCAAGCTGTCCTTGAACTCACAGAATTCCTCCCACCTCGGCTTCCCAGGTACTAGCATTGCAGGCCAGAGCTCCCAAGACCTTCTCTTTGTCAACGTGCACCCCTTTGGAGAGCAGCAGCCAGCTGAGTTTTTGAAAATTGGTTCGCAGAGATTTTCAGAAGCAATGACCCAAGAATTTCTTTGACTATGAATCATGGAAGACAGGGAGCCTGCCATTAAAAACCTAGAGAAGAAATCACTTTTTCAATTTTCCTTAATCCACTTGCCTAGAACACTCCAAAAGAAGCCCCAAACATCGTAAATGTTGTAGAATTTATCAGCTATATTCATGTGGTAAACAGGACATTTTGAGATGATGCTTTGATCACAATAAAAATATTTCATTTCCAAAAACATTTCAATTACAACACCATATCTGAAAAATAAGCCCTGGCTATCATCTGAATGATTCATAGTCTTACATTTATGGTTTATTAACATACACCATCTGAATAGTTGTGACTTTCTTTTCATCCATTAAAATCCATCGTGTTTTTCAGCTTCTCCAGTTGGCAACGGTTACATCAAGCCTCCGGTTCCACCTGCTTCAGGTACACACAGAGAGAAAGGACCACCGACCATGTTGCCCATCAATGTGGACCCAGACAGCAAGCCAGGAGAGTATGTCCTCAAGAGTTTATTTGTCAACTTCACCACTCAGGCAGAGCGGAAGATTCGAATCATCATGGCAGAGCCTCTGGTGAGTATGAACCATGGAAGGACCACTTTAGTCTTCTCTGCTCTGAACATGACTGCTACTCTAGACCCATGGGTCCCAGGTCTGTGACCCAGCCAAGCTCAGATCAAAAGACAGGGGGAAGATGTAACTGCATATACTGAACAGGCCATGAGTCCCTAAACAATACAGCATCATAACAACTACCCTTGAGCATTTACACTGCAGTGAACGTTCTAAGCCACCTAGAGATGATTTTAAAGTTCTCAGGAAGATGTACATAAATGATAAGCAAACACTATCGTCTTGGTTTGGTTTCCTGTTGCTGTGATAGACACTATGGCCAAAGCAACTTGAGAAGGTAAGGGATTATTTCATCTGACAGCTCATCAGTGGAAATCATAGCAAGACCTAAGGCAGGAGCCTAGAGACAGGAACTGAAGCAGAGGCCGCGGAGGAATGCTGTTTACTGGCTTACGCTCCATGACTTTTCAGCCTGATTTTTTATATAGCTTAAAATACATGCACATTTTAGATGTACAGACAGACAGACAGGTAATAGATGAATAGATAGATGATAGATGGATACATAGCTAATAAACAGATGGACAGCCAGACAGATAGATGGACAACATAGATAGATAGATAGATAGATAGATAGATAGATAGATAGATAGATAGATAGATAGATAGATGATAAATACACAGACAGATGGATGGATGGTTAGATAGACATTCATTGCATTCATTGCTTGGGGAACTGTGACCCTCTGTTTGGGGGTCTTACCATTAAAGATAAAAATCTCAAAACTACATACCTCTCTGAGGCCTAGTCCCAAGCTGCTTCCCTTAAGCCCAGAAGAGAGTTGATGAGAAAGACTCATGTTTGTTCAGAACATGGCAAAGGTGACAAAGGGGCTAGTGTCCTCAAAGTTATATCTGCAGGAACTCAGAAGAGCCAACAGCTGGTGACTGGGGAAAGCAGAGCACCATGGGTAACGTGGCTACATGCTGAGCAGGGTCTTTCAGGACAAGCATTTTTAGTTTACTCTGAGGTTGGGATATCACATACTTGACCTCCTGGGACTATTTCCAAACAGGAAGATTTCTTTTATTCAGGCTAAACCTCACAGAACCATGCATGCTTGTTAAACAAATGATGCAAAAAGCTGAAGTCTAAGAAACGCTCTTACACATTTGAGGGTCACTAGATAAGTTAGTGCTAGAAATCTGAAGAAACATTTAGCCATTAACGTTGTTTTTTGTTTTGTTTGTTTGTTTGCTCTTTTACATTCGTTTGGGTTTTATTGTTGTTTTGAGACTGGGTCTCAGCCTGGATTTGTAGCAAGCTTGCCTTGAACTCATGCCCCCATCTCTCCTCAAGTACTGGGTTACCGGAATGCACCATTGTGTCCTGCTGTATTTAATGCTTAAACAATTTGGTGTCACTTCTATTTCAAATATAGATTAATGGATGAGAGGCAGGGCATAGAATTCTATCTAAAGACTTGGGGAGAGGAGAGAACCTTGCAGAAGGACAAAGGGGAGGAAGAAAAGCAATTCTGATGACTCCCAAGATAGAACTGCTGTTACTGTAACAGTTCAATAGGTGATGGATGATGAAGTCTATACCATGACACATTAAAGTCCTATATATGAATTTTGTTATCCAAAGAGCTATCCTCAGTGGAGGAAACAAGATGGAAAATAAAAATGTCCTACAGAAATCAAATCTGTTTTCTTCTTCATTAATATCTTTATAAGCATCTTTCGCTTGTTCAGCAATGTTTTTCTATTTGTACCCAAAAGATGCTCAAGTCAGAGTCATTAATATTTATGGAAAGGTCAATAATTTTCTTCTATTTTTTAATGCTTCATGGGGGACATTTATCTTTTGTTCTCATTCATTATTACCCTTGTTTTGTCTTTCTTGTGTGCTAAGCAAGCTAAGTGAGGTCATCTATGTCATTTTTGTACTTTTATCTCAAAACACAAAAGTCAGAGGAGGAGTTCACTCTTGCTCAGCTCAGCGTTGTCATCTCCACTCAGTCACCAGTGATAGTTCAGCTGGATATAGAATTCTGGATGGACTTCCTCATCCTCTGAACTTTTAGACCAGACCTTTGATGCTCTGTTTCACTCAGTTGCCTCTGCGGTTCCTGTTGAAAAGTCTCTTGCTTCTTTGTAGATTGTTTACTTTTTATTCTGTTTGCTTTTATGGTCTTCTTCTGGCCCTTGGAGCTCTGGCTTTAACTGCACTGTGTTTGCATGAGAGTTGCTTATTTTTGTGTTTGAGACTGCTTTCTGAATTCAGACTTAAATCGCTCATTCATTCAGCAAGTCTGGGGAACTTTTCGCCATCCATTATCTGAGTATAGCTTTTTATCCTCTTTACCCTTTCCTAGTACACATTTTCTGAGCCCTCCACCCCCAGGGTCTTGCTGTGTAGTCCTAGCTGTCCTGGAACTCACTCAGTAGACCAGGCTGGCCTCAACTCAATGCTCCACCTGCCTCTGCTTCCTGAGTGCTGGGATTAAATGTATGCACCACCAGTGCTTGGACAATGGTTTTACTTCTTCATGCTTTTTGTTATGTATCCTTTACTGTTCTCCTATCATTGCTAACACTTCATGCCGAATGCATTCTCAGTGATTTCCTCAGGCCTGTATCTCAATTCATTGTTACGTAAGCCTCCTAGGCAGAATTTTAATTTCAGCAATTATATTTTTAATCCTCAGAAGTGCTGTTTATTTCCCTTTTAGTGTCTCTTTAAAGATTTCTGGGGTTTTACTGTATTTTGTTTCTTCCTTGTGTTCTCCAGTCCCTTATAAGCATTCAGTCAGCTCAAGCAAGTATTTTCTGTCCTTCTGTAAGTGACTGGGCTGTGGCGCCTGCTTCCAAAGGTCTATGTTTGTGGGGTTTTTTTTTTTTTTTTTTTTTTTTGTACCTGGTAACATTTGCAAATAACAGATTGTCCTCATTTTAGAACAGAGTTTCTATAAGGTCTTGTATTTTCAGTATCCCACCACTGGGGGCCCAAAGCTTCCTTTATGTTCACATAGACAGCAGAAAGACAGCCGGAATAATAAGACAAAGAGCTCTCCCATGGGCAGCCATGATGCCATCCCATTCCTTGCCCTTTATGTGTCTTGTAGCTCATTTCTCAGCATTTCCGGATTTTGCATGGAAGATCTGTGGTCCACTTGGTGCATTTTTCTGCTTTTATTATCTGTGGGAATTTTGGTTTGCTTCACTTGCTGATAAAAGTAAGAATAAGCCTCTGTGTGTACAAAGCCTCTAAGTGCTCAAAGCAGGGCAGTGTCCCCCAAAGAGTGACAAGAATGTCACCGTCTCTCCCCTTTCTGATAATCTTCCCTAATCACACTTTCTCTTTCCTCCTGTTTAAAACTCTCATTTCATGTTCTTCTAGCTCTTGATTCTGCCCTGTCCTTACTCCTACCATGCTTCTGTAGAAACCATTTCTTGCCTGCCACCGTGCAGCTATGAATACCGAACCTCCTGGGATGCTCAGCTTCACATGCACACACATGTATGCTTCGTTAGAATTACCACATTATCTCTTGGGCCAGGTAGTGTCTTCATGGATTAGAATAAGTCATTGGAGTAGAATAGAGAATGTTACAGCTTTAAGAGTATGTGCTGCTTTGTGGGACTTTATGTGTGTTCACATCAGACCATAGTATAAACTGTATTTTCACAGGGGTGGAATTTTCCTTTGGAAAAGCACCAGGAACCTACAGAGAGACAATTCCTGTGTCTCCTCTATCTTTTCTCTGCCCTCCTCTCTCTCCCCACATCCCCAGTTTTTAATGCTTTGCATATAGTAGATAGTAAATATTTTGTTTTTAAAGATTTATTTCCTTTCATTTTATGTGTATGACTTTTTTTTTTTTAAGCTGCATGCATGCTTGTTTACCACATGCACGTGTTTGGTGCCTTCAGAGGCCAGAAGAGGACATCAGTTAGTTGCCCTGGAGCTGGAGTTACAGATGGTTGTGAGCCTCTGTGTGGGTACAGGGAACTGAACCCTGATCCTCTGGAAGAGCAGCCAGTGTCCTTAACCACTGAGCCATCTCTCCAGCCCCAGTAAATATTTTGTGGGTGAATGAGCATGCCAAGAAATTGATAACTAAAACATTAAACAGAGTTAAGTGAACTGATTATGATTTCAATCCCTTCTACCTCTTTAGATGTATGGTCCTGGGCAATGGCAGCCTCTTTTCCCCATTTGCAAGATGAGTGTCAGTGCTTAATTCCCTGCGTGACTAATGGGGCACAGTGATATGTGTGGAGCATCTGGGGAACTTGTGTATGCATGGGAGGCTCTCCGTCCTTGTCACCATCTTCATAGCTATAATTGGGTGCTAACTCCATCTTGTAGTATTGTCTTGGAAGCCAGTCTCTCTTGGTGTCTAGTCAAGCAGAGAGGAGTCTTGAACAAGCAGTTGGCTGCCCACTTCTGGTCAGATTCTTCCCCCTGAACTTGGCCATGATACATGGTATAGGCAGAACTATTTCAAATCAAGTCATTCAGGGCCCTCTGTGTACTTATGTATTGGGAAGTGACAGAGGCCAACAAATAAAAGTGCTCAACAGAAGACAACAAGGCCACCCTCTCACTAGGTTTCCAACCAAGTACTTAAGGTTTGCACAGATGTTGTCTTAAATGCCTTTTGTTTGTGAGTGAACATCTTGGGGGGGAAAAAAACTTGAGGAAGAAAGAAAGCATTTATTCAGGTATATGGATCCAGAGAGAGATTTCCTAATGGTGGACGAAATATTGTAGCAGGCAGAGGGGTAGGAACCTGACATATCACATCGTCAACCACAAACATAATGCTGGATGTGGGGTGGGGCCATAAACTGCCAAAGCCCGCCCACAATGATGCACTTCCTCCAGCAAGGCTGTACCTCCTGAAGGTTCCACAGTCTTCTAAAACAGTGCCACCTACTGGGGACCAAGTGCTCAAACACATGGAGGGTGGGCATTTCTCGTTCTAGCCACCTCATATGTGAGCAGTGAGGACCACGGTAGTGTAACCAGGATATGAAGTGATTCCAACAATGATGGTTGTTTTCCAAGGCCATCAAAGAGGAACTGTCGTAAGTCCCTGAGGATAGGCAGGCACAGAGACAACCATGAACAGCATGGTGCCAGGTCATACTGAAAAACCTATTAGCCCTCTGTAAGAAAAATTGGGTTGTTCAAGTAAGCCCAGAATTTTGAGAAATTTTTTGTTTTCCAAGGCTGACTCTTTTGTCTGACCCTTCTCCTATAGTCTGGCTGATGTTCAGAACACTTACTTTTCCATAACAGAGCTGCAGGTGGCCTATACTTCTAGTAAGTCACTTAGTCTGGACCCAGCATTATCTACTATAAGGTGAGAGCAGTCAGGCAGTCAGTTGTAGCCCTATTATGTGCAGTCATAGCCCTGATATGTGCAACGGATGTTTTAACTCTTGCATCTCTGGAACTTTCCATTGTCTCTGTAAAGAACCACAGTGGAAACTATTTGGGGCATTGGCAAAAGGCCTGCACCTAGGACATGGGACAGGAAGGACGCTCAACTCACTTGACAAGAATTAGAAAGAGCTGTGGTTTTGTTTTCAACCCTGGATCTCAGAAAAGGCAAATATCCACGTGATTTCAAAAGCAGCCAGTACATGGGGTTTTCACCTTGTCCGTCAGCAAACACTAAGATGGAGGGAGAGAGACAAGTTTCATAATGAAAGGTTTTGTGAAGGTGGGGCTTGTCTGCGCCACCTTATCTGTCCCTTATTGCTGTGTTCTAATGGCTCTGGGGGGACAGAAGGGGGGTAGAAGACACGGTGTCAAAGGCGCATACACTGGAAGTTAGGTAAAAGGCAAACAGCGGGCTCCTTTATTCAGCAATGGGGAAGCCTTACAGACCCAGCACCCAGTCTGAGATGACATTGCATGGTGGCCCCTCATTGGCTAGGATCAGGACCTCTGACAGCACCTGTTGCTAGGCCCTCAGGCAGACTCCGGGTTGGCTCATCTTTCCGCCTTGTAGGCCTTATCTTCTTCCTGCAGTCCTTCCAGTGCTCCACACTGGCTCAGACCTGGGCAGGGTCTTCCAGATACTGGCCCTGTGCCCACTCCGGAGCTCAGGGCTGGGCTGGCAGCTGTGATAACTCATTAAGATGTTAATTGACTTACAATAGAGCTGGAATAGAGGTTTTTAAAAGCAACACAACATGACCTAGCTGGCTTGCTAACAGCAAAGAAATGAACGAGACCAAACATAAACTGGAAGTAACATAAACTATTTTCTGGGGGCGGGAAATCTTTGAAGAATCTAGGATGCCAAAGTATTGCAACACCTAGTGTGTGTGATGAAGGATGCCTTGCCTTAAGACCAAATCTGTATGAACCGCAGTCACAGCCAGCTAGCTTCCTGAAGGCCAAGCAGTTTATTAAATATACAGCATGCTAAAGTTCCAGTTGCTAGAAGGAGGGTCTATGACAAACCTCTTTCCCTAGTCTCAAGCTTCATGGGGACAGCTTGGCATCCACCTGACACAAGCAGAATGCAGTGCTGGGGCTGAGAACTCCTGGCCCACCACCAGCAATCTATAGGGAACCAGTGTTTCCAGTTCTCACTAAGTTTGAATATGGCTCTAAGTAGCGAAGCCTTGGGCAAGCGAAGCACACCCACCCTATCTTCTTGGGACTCTAGCACCTACCAGATAAGAAGACCTAGGTTAGGATGTTTCTATTTGTACTCACAATAGAGCTTTTTCATTTTTTGTCTAGTGATGTAGCTCAATGGTAGAATACTTACCTAGTGTGAACAGGGCCCTAGGATCAATCCCCAGCACCAGTACCTCCAAAATGAATCATCTAATCAAGGCTAGAGAGATGACTCCACAGCCAAAAGCACTGGCTAATCTTCTAGAAAGCCTGGGTTCCATTCCCAGCGCCCATATGGTGACTCACAACCATCTGTCACTCAGGTTCCAAGGGATCCAATGCCCTCTTCTGGCCTCCACAGGAGTTGCGTGCACATGGTACACATACACACATGTAGACAACGCACCTTTACATGCAAAATAAAAATAAGTGACTCTTTGAAATAAATAAATAGAAATCAAATAATTATTCTTTAGATCCATTTTATTTTCTTCAAGACATATAGTCCACTAAAAGTGGAGATGACGGCTGAGGAAAGATTCCGCTGGGCAGCTGAAGGAGATGCTCTCACAAATGAGAGCACCACGGAGCCACTTTTTTCTACATGTGGCTAAACCTGAAGTCCGTTTCCATGATTGTGAATATGCCTAGAATCATGCAGGTGAAAAAAAAATTCTATTGTGGCTCCTAAGTAGGGTTTTTCACCAGTGAAATAAAATTTAATGCCCTACCATAGTCCAACTGAAACTTATGAAAATAAACCATGTGAAAAGTATTTTGAAATAGGAAACAAAAATCAAGGGGCTTTGTATTCCATTTTAGTAGTGTTCAGTTCCTCCATGGGTAAGGCTATAATCTGTTTATTTCAATATTTGTATTTATTCTTTGAAATTTTCGTACATGTATATAGTGTATATTTATGGTATCCAGCCCTACTCGCTCTCTCCAGCTTCTACCAGGACCCCAAAACACATCTCCCTCTCAAATTCATGCCCTTTTTAAGTGCCCATATGCGCATGGATGTGGGGTTGCCATTCGTCCCACAGAAAAGTGGCTGTCTCCCTCAGGAGGTAGCTACATATGCTCTCTTTCTCTTCCTCTCGATCCCCCCAACCTGTGCGTGTGTGTGTGTGTGTGTGTGTGTGTGTGTGTGTGTGTGTGTGTGTGTGTGTGAGAGAGAGAGAGAGAGAGAGAGAGAGACAGAGACAGAGACAGAGACAGAGACAGAGACAGAGACAGAGACAGAGAGAGAGAACACACATGGAGATCAGAAAGAACTAATAGGGGTCAATTTTCTCTTCCCGCCCTGTGGGTCTTAGAGCTCACACTCACTCAGGTCAACAGGCATGGTGGCAGGCTCCTTTACTCACTGAGCCATCATACCACAGATGCCAGAGAGATTATCAAAGTTTCCTCGTTGTGAGTATATAAAACGTGGTAGACATTATTGCTCAACCTGGTTCTTTGTGCTCACATGTCTTGCTTTACCATCCAGTGCTACCTTTCTATTCATTGAACAGATGAACTTTATTATAATGTTTTCATATGCACAGATAACATGCTGTGATCATATTCCCCCCACACCCTCCCCTGTGTTTGCACACCTCCCACTGGTCCTCTTTCTCTTTTCAAATTGTTCTCCTTCAGCTTTCATGGTGTGTGTGTGTGTGTGTGTGTAAGTGTGTCATCTACAGTCTACATATGGGAGAAGGCACATGCAATGTGCTCCAGCCCCGTCCACCTTTGTGCATATAACACACCTCCATGCATCTTTACAGTTAATGTAAACAGTAAAACTCTGTTGTGTGAATGTACCGTGTTTGCTTCACCTTCGTCTGCTGATGTGTTTAATCAGGGTCCACACACTGGCTCCTGTAAATAGTGCCACAATCAACTCATGTGTAGGTGCTTCTGCTGTATGTTGACCTAGATTCCTTCAAGAATCTACCCAGGAGCAATATATATGAGTCACATGCTAATTCTATTTTTAGCCTTTTGAAGACTCCCCATGCTTTTTCCCACTGTAGACACTTTACTCTGCAGTGGGTGGGGTTCCTTTCCCCCACAGCATCCTTGCTGGCAGTTGCTTTCTCTTCTTGATGGTGACCATGCTGCTTGGGATAAGATGGAATTTAAACCTATTTAATTTTCCCTTTTCAGCTGTGCCTTTGCCATTCACTTTTCTTTTGAGAAATAACAGAGGCATCACTTTTTAACATAAGTAAGAGACCATATGAAAGTCCTCCATGTTTTGTAGCGACAAAAAACAGTAATGAAAATTACTTCTAGGACCAGCAAGATTACTAGTAAAGTCTTGAATGTTCCTCTTTTGATATAATATGGGGTTTTTTTTTTCCATGCAGCATTTTAAATTTTGATGTTTCTAAGTCATCACTATAATTTTGGCAGTAGGGACTTTGCTGTGCCATGGTAGAAATTTTAACCCACACAAATCTTGATGTCTTCTCGTCATGTCATCAATTACCTGACTCATATTTTACTAGCTATTTTCATTGGTATCTGTGCATATTTCCAGTACATTTCTGGACACATAATATCCCTTTTGGATATTGTGTTCCTGGTTCCTTTGGGGATTTCTTTCTACTCAATTCCTAGGTCCAAGGAGTTAAACTTGGAATGTTCCAGGAGGTTTTCACAAGATGCTTCAGCGCTGCCGAGTATAAATATTTTAGAGGGAAGACTAGCCTGTGAAGGAGAAAAATGAGAACTGGTTGGGGGTGGTGACGCAAGTGGAAAGAGAGGAAGGACCAGGGACGGCTCAGTGCAACTGGAGGTCAAAGGGTAAAGCACTGAAAATGGCCACCACTTTGGAAATTCCTTGGGTCTCTGGGGATGCTATTTTTAGTGATGAGAGAAAAGCCAGCTAGACATGATTTAACGAAGAGCAGAGGGGAGAGGAGAAGACGGAAGTGCAGACCACTCACTGGAAAACCAAGTAGGAGAGTAGCAGAAAAAGAACAGCTGCGTGTGTTTGTGTGGGTTCATGCGTGCGAGATGTGTGTGTGTGTGTGTGTGTGTGTGTGTGTGTTGTGTGCATATGGTAAGGAAACTGAGATGACCAGAGGATAAGCATGCTGATGCCCAGGAGAGGGTTGAGTGGGAGAGATCAAAGATAGAGGCTGTGAGGAGCTTCTGTGTGGAGCAAGGACCTGAACTAATGGCCAAAGATCCAGCAGATGAACTGAAGTCTGTTCATTAAACATAGTGAGGATGTAAAGAAGTGAACTAGGAGCAATAAAATAGAAATTACCAGCAACAGAGAATATAATTCAGAAACAAATGAGTGAAGGCCGTAGTTCCTGTTTCATGGTAGCTATTAGAGAAAGAGAAGAGTGTCAGGAAGCCATTCTCTTCTTCAATTAAAATGAAAATTAACTTTGTAGCCAAATTTAATTGAAGTTTCCCCTCCACTGTTCAGATAATGGGTTTGGTCTTGGGACTGTTACATTTGACAGAGAAATGGGTTCTGCTGACATGAGCAGAGCCAGCTGCAAATAGGACAGATCGTCCCAAGAGGTTTCATTTTCAAAAAAATCAGTACCCAAATGGTCTTAATGGCTTTGGGTCTCCCCGTCATGTTTCACAGCATAGCCCCACCCCACCCCTGCAGAGAATTGCCTGCCTGTATCTTTAACTTCTCTGGGTGATCAGTATCATTCTCTTGATCTTGAGTTGTTTACCCTAATGCTCTGGGTGAAAGCCAGCGTTACTTTACTTACAGAAACTCCTTTTGTTGGTTGAAGGGAGTAAGAGGGAAGCGGCTGGGTGGACCTCTGCAGGCACACAGTCCTGTGCATCCAAGGATTTTAACTAGTGCTGGGTGGTTATTACTAGAAGATGCTCAGGGTGCCACAGAACACTACTTACTGTTACCTGTGGACAAACAGAGGCATGCCAATGGTCTGTGCAGTGGACAGTCCACACTCCAATACATCATCAGTACGATTCACACCCTCAGGTGCCTGGCTGCCCCGCCTCCGTCCCCCCACCCCCATCACAAGGAAGTTGCTTGGGGACGAAAGGTTATTATTATTCAGACCACGTTTGTAAAGTCAAGTCAGAGCTACCCCTAAAAGATATGGAGAAAAACATGACAGCCAGGGAGATATTTTGTGCCCTGCTTTTCTTTGGTTCAGGCTGAAACAGCACTCCTGCTACTGCCTGAGCTGATAGTTCTGGGCTAAGTGCTTCTGTGGATTTGCAACAATTGGGTCCCCAGACCTGCACTCTGAAAGACGCTATCACCATGGTAATAGGTTACCACGTGCCTCAGCATCTTCCTCTGCCTGGTGAAAAAGGGAGATGCTAATCTGAAATCAGTTTTGAAATTTTTGACAATTCAAATATAATGTGTGATAAAAATTTATATGATGTGAATTTTCCATACTTATCATATTCAGAGCCTTTAGGCGATGGTGCACCAAACATGTTCTTATAAGCAAAAAAAAATAAAAAATAAAAAAATGCAAGTCACAAGACTTGCAAAATCTAGTGCTTTTTTAAGTGTGATTTCGGTCATTTTAATAATCACCCCATCATTCCATTAGATTGCCTCCAAATTAACAATTAAATTAATGTTCTGGGGCTCACAGTTAGGAGCACTGGCTGCTCTTCAGAGGACTCAGGTTCAGTTCTCAGCATCCACGTGGTGCTCACAACTATCTATAACTCCAGCTCCACATTGTACACACACACACACACACACACACACACATACACACACACACACACGCGCGCGCGCAGAACTGAACATTCATACACATAAAACAAAAATGAATAAATATTTATTGAAGATAGTAAAGTACTTCTAGCAATGTGGGCTTTTGCTTTTGCTTTTTGTTGTTGTTGTTATATTAAAGAGAGAAGGGTGTTTGCACTTTGTAAGGCACCTCATATTACTTTTTACAATAGAGCTTTCTGGTTATAGAAACAGTTGAGGGAGTTCAAGTTAAAATCTTAATATCCATAGGGATGTTATGAATTATTCCTAGAAAACATGTGGGATTTGGTTTTAGCTCTTCAACATTATACAGAAGGGTACATATCTATCCCAACATAATCCAGATAGTAATGGCACCAAAAGAAATTTCCCTAAGAGAGAGACAGCATTCTCATAGGCCACTAACAGAGTGACACTCAACCCTCTATGCTGCAAAGTCATATGTTTGTTTTCTCCTCATTTTACCTAAATGGGAACTGAAGCTTAGTGACAACATGAGCCTTCCAGGTTACCAAGGATACTGTGGATTCCCATCCCATGTTCTCACATGTCCCTCCAGCTACTGTCATAGCTAAGGCCTAGGCAGATGACACACTCAACAGTCTGAGTATCCTATGGACCCTGCTGGGTTGAACATACTGATGGGTGTGACTCCAAAGACAATATAAATTGAGTCTTCTAGCTTCCAGAAATCTAGCCTGTGTGGGTACCATTTGGAACTTGGGGAACCCACCAAAAAGTCAGCAGTGAGAAATAGTTTATTGAATGTGCTCCTTGAATTCCTAAGATAAAGTTGCTGTTGAGCCATAGGCCTCTTGAGACTTCTAACTATCTGAGCCCTGGCCCATTTGGCCACCTTTCTTCTTAAGAGTCACAGAGCACTTGGTATAAAAAGTGAGGTGACTGAGGAGCTAGAACACCCTGAAATTATTTGAAAATAGTGTAGATGTCTGTGGTTTCACCCTGCCCTTTTTAGGAAGAAATGGACAAAAAGCATTATAGGAATGTTTTCTTAATGGTGTGAGGGTGTGGGTGGAAGAGAGTGGGGATGGGGATGCAAATCCATAACATAGCAAATAAGATGCCCACCCTTTCCCTGTGCAGAAGCCTTCTGACCATAGACAATTGCACTGGGGGCTGGGAGAGCCTTGCTTTTGATTCTGGGGGAGAAACTGCAGCATACTGCATAGCAGGCAGGGAGTGTCCCCACACACTGGAAGAGACAGAGGGGGACCAGCCTGCAGCTAGCTCCACCGGAAGTCATGATATACATGCTCTTGAAGTGAGTTTAGAGAATGATTGACAATCATCTTCAATAGGGATGCACTGTCTGATTTAAATGTAAAAGGGAAAAAAACAGGAAAAGAAGTAGATATGCCAAGGCTGTATATTAGTTGTTTGTTCAATTATGAAGAATTCAAGCATAAACTTTGAGACTGGAATATCGTATCAAGCCATGTGGTCATTTCCAAACACTCGTGGCCGACTTGTTGCAACTCAATGAACTTACCTCCAGCTTTGTATGGGGTTTGTACAGTTGTCCTTCAGGGTTCACAGGTGACTGGCTCCAGGAACGTTCTCATCCACAAATACCAACTCCACAGGTAGTCAAGTCCCTTGTGTAAAGGATGTAGGATTGGCACAGAATGTGCACTGCCTTCCATATACTTTATTATCTTGTCTGGAGATAGGTCCTCACTATGTAACCTAGGTTGGCATTGTACCCTCTCCTTTTTAGAACACTTTTCTTTTTTCTTTGACATTTCAAACTTGTAAACAATGTATCTTAATCATAGCCACCTCAGCTTCCCACTTGCCCCAGACCCCCAACAATCTCCTCCAATTCCCCAGACCCCCAACAATCTGATTCCTCCCATTCACTCAGGCCCACAACACCTCTATCCACATTCCCTCAGACCCTGCAACATATAACCTTCTTTTCCCCAAACCCTCCTACATGCCTTCAAGACATACTTTTCCCATTCTCCAGACACCCCCCAACACATTCCTTCCCATCTTCACATCCTCTTCTTTTCAATAACCCACCAAATCTTCCCTCCCCCATGCTCCTTCCCCCTCCCTCCCTCCTATGCTCCTTCCCCTTCCCTCCTGTGCTCCTTCCCCCTTCGGGTCCTCTAAGTCCCCCCTCCATTCCTCCTTTCTCTTAATCTAATAGATGGTATAATGTTCTTTCTCCCAGGTCTGCTCCTAAAACCCCTGATACTGATA
This sequence comes from Cricetiscus sungorus, assembly GCA_030556225.1. Classification (NCBI taxonomy): domain Eukaryota; kingdom Metazoa; phylum Chordata; class Mammalia; order Rodentia; family Cricetidae; genus Cricetiscus; species Cricetiscus sungorus. The sequence goes on from JANBXA010000044.1 coordinate 4,163,810, forward strand.
AATCCATACTGATACAAAGATGATATTTGTACAATTTAAATGTCAACTAGATTCTCTGCCCAAAGCCATCTTCCAGGTGCATAGGGACATAGTCACTTGTGTAGCACCACCCCCCACACCCCCACCCCCGCCAATAGTGAATTCTATATATCAGGGGTGGAGGAAAGTCAGACAATTGACAAGAGTGTGGGACCACTGACCCTAGCAGCTGCAAAGAAAGCACTGTGTGTGGAATAGCAGGTAACGTTAATCCCACCGAGTGAGAATAAGAACACCACCACAATTTCTGATCCAAATTTAAAGCAAACTTTATTAAATACTGGCCAGGGTGGTGGATACTGTCCACATCCATACCCCAGATTTCCAGAATATGGTGCCAATTACATTAGTCAGAGGCTTATAAAGGCACAACCCACAAGGCTACCCATTTACCCCCTTCATCCAATCAGGGGCAAGCATACATCCTGATGTACTTCCTGTCTCTGTACCTCCCACCTTTGTGTGATCAAGCACATCCCACATAGTTGGGACAACCAAGCTTGTTTACAAAAGGAAAAACATTGTTACCTTACACGACCAACACCGCACCCCCTCCCCAGGATTCCAGGAAGTTATCTGGGCCTGGGCAAATGGGGCTTACAGATTAGAGGCTTTTCTGTTTTATAGATATTTTAAACATAATAATTTAAACTTAAAACATAACTGTAGCCCTCACAGTAATAGACAGGGGAGAAGGGGAAATAGAGGGCTGTAATTTTGAGAGTGAATTTAATCCAAGTCTTCAAAGAAAATGATTAAGACAGCATATTTGAGTACATATAGATAAGGAAGGAAACTCAGTATGTTGTTTTACTGATGCATCAAGCCCACATCCTTAGCTAATGGAAGTGAGGATCATGTGTGGCATAACTTATCCTATCGGCTGGACCTGCTTGCAGAGTATTGCTTCCTTCCTGTGTGTGTGCAAATGTGCACCCAAGAAGTTCTGTGTCTGTGAATCCCCACCGTTTGTAGTAAGATAAAATTACTTTGGGGTGTGGGAAGCTTCAGAATATGGCTGTCCTGGTCACACCTCCCAGTCCCAGCACCCAGCACCCAGCACCCAGCAACAGAATCCTGACAGGTGACAGCATTTGCTTTGGGTTGACCTTGGGTCACATGTTTTGATACATTCCCACTTTTGAACTCATGTAGCTACAGTGCAAGCCAGAGAAAATTGTCATAGATGCCATGACACCTACTCCATCATCATGTTTGACTTTAAGCAACAGACACTAAGAATTACCCTCTTGCATATTTGGGGTTCTCAGTATGAGCCATGTTTGAAATGAAAACTTCCAGCATGTAAAGAGCTCATAAAATTAACAATGGGGGTGACTGACACTTCCATACATCTTCTTAGTGGCACAGAACTATCCATTTAAAGTGGTAAATTTACCAATGTTTCCCACAATAAAATTTTACTATTTGTTTACTGAGACAGGCTCTCACTCTGTAGCCCAGGATGGTAGATCAGACTGGCTGTGAACTCACAGAGATCCTCCTGCCTCTGCATCCCAAGCCCTGGGATTAAAGGTGTGTGCTACCACACTTGACAAAGGATATATATGAACATATATTTAATTTTTAGCTCAGGTGCACACATAAATAAGAGGAAGTCATCATATTTAAAGAGAGCATAGGCCCCTAATCTAGCACCAAGCTCCATTCTTCCCCAGGACTTTTTTCTTTCTTTCTTCCTTTCTTGCTTTCTTTTTTATTTTTCGAGATAGATTTTCTCTCTGTGTAGCCCTGAATATCCTGAAACTCGATCTGTAGACCAGGCTGGTCTTGAACTCACAGAGATCTGTCTCCCAAGTGCTGGGATTAAAGGTGTGTGCCACCACTGCTTGGCTTCCCCAGGACCTTTATGCGCTGAGAGAAACTGATAGAGGTTTCTGCCTGTGTGGAGCTTCCTGACAAGTGGGAGAGGTGTGTGGGGCATCACTTATGCACACATCCCTCCGTAATGTGGCCTTGTTCTGTGAAAGAAGAATGATGGGGCTTTGCGGGCTTTGAAAGGTGGGGCACGGAACTGGTGTTGGAGGCTGGCTCAAAGAGCCTCCCCTGAGGGAGTGATGTTGGAGCCAGTGTTTGAATGATAAGCAGGCATCAATAACACAATTGGTGTCACTGACCACATTTCTCCCCAGACTCTCTTTCTTGCTGGAAAGAACCACATTCTCCCAGCCTGGATGCTGGACACAAAGTGACCCCCTCAGTCCTGGATGAATAGAGAAAATCCCAAGTAGAAATTGTCACCCCACAATTGTTCCAAGGATGTGTGTGAGACCTGATTGCCACCTGCCTTCACTTCGTTATGGCTAATGTTTGCGTCTAGCTGGCTTTACAAAGAATATCACTGAGCTTTACAGAAACAGACAGTGCGTTATAATTTAATCAGAGAGAGGACTCTTTCTCCACAATGAGCCAGAATTGTTCCTTTCATTTTTCTTTCTTCTCACCTACATTTCTATATCCACTCCCCAATTTGTATGCTCTAGACAGCAAACGTTGGAGAGAAAGGTTTACTAGCCAATAAGAACACAGCATTCTCTTTCCTTTAGATGCATACTGTTTGATGCTGTATAGTCCCCAAATGAGAGAGGGCAGTTGCTTCCTGAGTCTCCTGGGGAAAGCTCGGGGCTGTGGACTGAGACTCTATAATGGCACCTTTCATGCCAGTGCTCAGGAATCTGTGGCAAGAATTGCCACAAGTTCAAGGCCAGCCAGGGTAGGGATGGACTTGCATCAGCCTTGGGTAGATGGCAGCTTTGTGACTGGGGAGCATTGGAGAAGTGAGGGAGCCGTGGATCTGGGTGATAGATTAAACGTATATGAAGTTTTTCTAGAACATTTATACCAGCCAAATGCAAATTGTATATACATACAAGCATTCACATGTATGTGCACACACACACACACACACACACACACACACACACATACACAACTCTTACATGTTTCTTTTTTTTCTTGTACTAGTTTTCTATCTGTGTTGTGATAAAACACTGACCAAATACAACTTGGAGAAGGAACAGGTTCAACATGTAGGGAAGCCATGGTAGTTATTGAAGCAGAGAGCACAATGGAACACTGCTTGTTTTTGTTTCCCCACGGCTTGTTCAGCTTCCTTCCTTATATAACCCGGATCCACCTGCCCAGTGAATAGCACCACCCACATGGGGCTGGGCCCTCCGCCACCATTTAGCAATGAAGGTTAAGGTCAGACTCGCAGAGGAATACAAGCATCCCTTGCTCTATAAAGGGAAAAGTGAATGAGAAAATTAAAACAATAATGCTGTTTCTCTGTTTAAAATACTAGATAATTACATTTGTATATGTTATTTTGTTGTTGTTATTGTTGTAGGAAAAACCACTGACGAAATCTCTACAGCGTGGAGAAGACCCCCAGTTTGATCAGGTATGTGACGTGCTGCTACACATGTTCTGTGTTTCCTGATTATTTCAAAATGCACAAAGTGGAGGCTGGAGATTGGTTCAGTGGCAGAGGGCTTACCTAATGTGAGTAAACATGAGCGCAGGGGTGGTGGTGGGGCCCTGAATTGACAACTCTGAAAGAGAAAAATTGCCTCAAGAATTATTATAAAAATGTGGAACCTTAGGCTCCATGGAGAAAATAGTAAATTAAAAAAAGAAAAACAGAAAAGAAAGTTGAGATTAGGACAGGACATCGACATCCAGCAGCATGTACTGAGCATGGGACATCAGAGGGGAGAGATCCTGGTCTGTCACTTCAGAGGGGCTTTAGGGGCATCTAGAATGATGCATGGCAGGACACTGGAAGAAGCTGGACGGGTGTCATGGTGCTATCCAGATTTCAACAGTAGATGACATACAGGATAAAGCATCTCCAGACCCTTTAGTGGGTGCCTGGATCTGAGGCCAAATACTGATTAATGCCCTACGGCCTGATAACTCTAGGGGGCTTATGGCCTGGGACCCATGCAGAGAAAACACACTTTATAAGGCTTTCTTTTTTTGGAGTTTTGCAGCCACGTACACTACAGAGCTACAATCCTCTGTGGCCCAAGTTGCCCAGAGACAGTCACAGGCTGGTGCTCAGGTCCAGCTTCTGGAGCTTCTGTGACACTGACAGACTTGGCTGCTTATCTGGGCTCCGATGAGACGGAGGGAGGACCCCCACCCCTCTGCTCATGATGTCCCTTGTGGTTGTCACCATTACTCAGTTAGGGAAGGTGTTCATAGCGTTTGGTGTTTCATTTTGTAGGTGATAGATCTCTTTCTGTCCCCATCACTATTCATCATTTGCTTTCCATGGTTTTTCATTTCAGTTCACATTTGGAGCCCCTTTACCCTACTGTCACTCACTACCTTTTCTCGGAAAAAGATTTTTCTCTAGCTAAATGTATCTCCTTCATTCTTCTAAACAAGCACTGCAGTGAGTACTTCTCCCAAATCATTGAGCAGGTAACACCACAGGAAATAGTTATCACAGATCATTCGCCTTAGCTACAGATTGTCTTTTCCACGCAGGAATTTCATTCAGCATTATAGAAACACAATGCCATTTGGAGTTAGACAAACCTGGGCTTAAATCTCATCTTCTACACTGAATTCTCTAGATTATTTTTACCCTTGCCACACTAAGTGTGGCCCATGGACCTGTGTTATGAGCATCACCTGGCAGCCCCAGAGCTACAGGCTCTGGGGCTCAACAAGAACCCCAAGGGGTGGGGGGTGGCCCATGTTGTCAGGTCTGTGTTCTGATGACAGTTAATGAAAGCCTGGGAGCTTAAAGAGACTTTTGAGGAGTTGTCAACTCCTCAAAACATACTTTTTCATTCCAGAAGAAGGCTGCTGACAAGGCCATCACCAGCAGCTCCCAGACACATGCTGGCACACATGGGCCATAGAAAAACATACATGAGCTGGCTGCCTAAGGCTATAACTCTGCCCTCAAGGCCATGTTCATATACTCTGCCAAAGATAACTACACAGCAGATTACATCACTGTTAATTTGGGACCCCAGATATCTGGTGTCAGCAGTTTTGTGCTAACTCAGAGCCACCCCCATCCATGTCAGTGTCAGTTAACTCATATTGGATATCCATATTGGCGCCGTATTGTCTAAACATAAACTGACTCTTACAGCCTTCTGTTCCCTACACACATATGTACCGAAAGCTTGAGAAGGCCCATTCTATACCAATGGTCTCTGTGCAGATGCTTCAAGTGTGAATCAACAGTAAGATGGTCACCCAGAACCGTAAGGCACGGAGCATTGCCCCCTGACCTAGGCACATCCCAAAGTAACACAGACCTCTTCCATAAAGAAGAGTCATAGACTGAACCTTTTCTGGCTGGTTTCTTCACATCTATAACCAGGATTCTTCAGCATTGCTATCAATAATCTACTGTTGGAATGATTTTAAGGTAGCTAAAAGGTTCCGGAAGGTCCCTGAACTTGAAATCACTTACGTTCCAGAACAGGAAGTGCTCCAAGTTTCTTACAGTTTGTGTGTGTTAGGAAAGAGGGCAGCTTGAACAGGTGGGGAGGGCTAAGATGTGGAAGGCCCCAGTGCCCGTGGGATGGGGCTTCATCCTTCACTTGTCAGTATCAATGAGTGACAGTATCATGTTGACACCAGGAGGCTGTGTTCACTGAGGAGTAGTGGGGGACCTTGAAGAATGGAGGTATTGGGGGGAGCTTGGAATTGCTGAAGATTTGACATGAATTGAAGCAGAGGCAAGGAGACCCATACAAAGGGTGGTTACTACTAATATTATTGAAGAATAGCCAGTATTGGTAAAAAGCAATGCAAAACCCAATGCAAACCAACTTTTGAAATAATTTTCACTCAGTTCAACAAAGAGTGCCTGGGACATGCTAGCTGCGTGTGAGGGCTATAATCTTGGCTGTCAGCCTCACACACTTGGGAAAACTTCAGTTGAAGAATCTCCTCCATCAGGATGGCATGTGGGCATATCTCTGGTGCATTTTCTTAATTGCTAACTGATGTAAGAGCTCCGCCCACTTTGGGTGGTACCACCCCTGGGTAGGTGGCTAAAAAAGGATGCTGAGCAAGCCAGTAAGCCACGGTCTCTGCATCTGTTCACACTTCCACGATTGTGCTGTGAGTTCCTGCCTTTGTTTTCTTTAACGATGGACTGTAAGCTGTGAGCCAAACAAACCCTTCCACAGATTGGTAGTGATCAGGGTTTTATCACAGCAACAGAAACCTACCTAGATTTTGTACCATGCGCATGTACAGATATGATAGAGGTCTGAGCCTCAGGAAATTCTCAGTCCCAGAAAGAAGACAATGCCTTATGCTTACTATTGCACCATGGGAAAACTAGAGGTGCATGCCAAGTTATCCAGAAGTTTAGAGACGAGAGTGGCGGGTGAATGTCACCGAGAGTCATCAAAGCGCAGTGACTTCATCATCCAGATAAGCAAAATGGAGAATGTGCTGTGAGCTGTGGGCTAGCCATTTTACCTTCAAGCACCTTTCTTCTGTTATCAAATTTAACAGACATCCTTCTTCTGTTTGTTTTCTAAAGATGTGGCTTTTCCACATAAAAATCATTTTATGTTGGTGCGTGTGTGACTGAGTGTACATATGGGTACCATATATGTGCAGGAGCCCAGGGATTTCAAAAGAGAGAGAACTGGGGCTGCATGTGGTTGTGAGCTGCAGAATGTGGGTGTTGGGAGGCAAACTTGGGTCCCCTGAAGGTGGCAACTGATGTTAACTGCTAAGCCACCTCTCCAGCCACTAGAGATGCCCTTTGTTCAGCTTAATGCCCCAGGCATTTGGTTTCTTGATTTTGCAATCAAACAGCAGCTTACAGGGGTGGACCTATGTGAGTGGCAATCAAAGGCAGCTAAAAGAGAAATAAATGCCAGTGTTCATAAATGTCCCTTTACTGGGGAAGGATTGTGGCGCTTTCCTTGTGGAAGGTTCATGAGGGGCACTAGACACATGCGCAAAAGAGACAGCTAAAAAGAATCACCTGCTATTCTTGCATGTGCCTCCCAACTGTGTCCATCTGTTTTCAGCTCCTTAGATTTTAAACTGTTGCCTATGCGCTGTCTAATGATGGACAAACAAAGCTGAAATGCTGGATGAATGACCCTTACACAAAATAGTTTAGACCAGAGTGGGTTTGGAGTTCTGATTTTTACATACACAAAGATGGGATAGGACCTACGTCTAAGTATGGGCTTTGTGTATATAGCGTATACACTTTCTACACAGCCTCAAGGTAATTTTACACACACACACACACACACACACACACACACTCACACACACACACACACACACACCAAGTAATTGTATGTATTAGTGATTCAGACTTGTAGTGTTTTTCCACCTGAGATGTCAGATGCCAGCACTTTAAAATTTTCAGATGTGGGGGCTTCAGGAGTGCTCAATTTATAATTCAGCTATTGTATTCTCCCTGTTGTTTCACTAGCTGGGCCACCCCTCCCCCACCTTAGTGCCTGGAGCAGCCTCCACTGGAGATCAGAAGCCATTTCCTCTTTATCTTTTATTACTCCCCAAAGAAGCCTTGGCCAGACCATCGGGTGGCAGTCCAAACATCAGAACCAGACTGTACTTGTCATGGGTAAACTCTCACTGTGCTTTGGCCATTAATGAGGATGCACTCAGAGATGAGAGAAAATGCTGGAAGCTAGCTGGGACAGGGCAGCACCATAGGACCTTGGAGAGGAAAGACCTTCTAGGAAAGCCATGATAGACAGTAAATAGCATTCCTTGCTCTGGGAATGCTGCTAAGTCAGGTAAGAGACATCACTAGTAATGGCCAGGATAGACATCAGATTTCAAGGATTAAGGAGAGAGCTCATGGTGATGCAGGGAGAGGAGGCATCTCTGATGCAGGAGAGATAGGACAAAGATGTGGGGGTGGGGTGAGGATGGGTGAGAGGAGGAGAGCAGAGTCAGGTGAGGCCTTCAAAGTCCTCACAGACCTGCCTACACCAGTGAATGCCTGGGCCAATGGTTGTGTTCATTTTTCAGCCGCTGCCGTGGAGGTAACTAAGACTTGTGGGTGAGCTGGACACTGTAGTAACAGGTGTAGCCAGGCAACAGATTCTGGTTCCAACATAGCTCTAGCTACCATGCTCGATGTCATTTCTTGTTGCCTTAAAATGATTTGTAGCCCAAAGGGAACTTGTGGGTCAGGTTTCAACATCTCCCTTATAAGTCTAAGGATGTGTCGCTCAGCCCCCTCTGTATTAAGCATCAGGAATGGTGGGTGATTGACATTGTGCTTATATGCTGGAGTCAGAAGTCTGGGGACATAAGCTAAACCCCCATGAATTCTCAAAGAGGCCCTGAGAACCAGTGCTTGGACAGGAAATAGCTAAGACTCTCCCGACTGCAGTTATTCTAAAAACGCATTTGTTTAGCTCTGGTGCATAAAATTCTACCAGCAGCTTTGGTCACGGCCAGAAATCTCATCAGAATCATTTAAATTGTATTCATTAACATATAAAGTAGCAGGCTTTCTTAGGGCATTTTCATACATGCATGCCTTTGGTTGACCCTCCCTTTTATACCAAACACCTTCTGTTACCCTCCTCACCCTGTCCCCAAAAGTCCATTTCTCCCCATCTCAGAGACCCTGTTCTAGTTTTTCTACCCACTGTCACTTCCACACAGATGTGCACATATAAAAGTTAAAACTGGGTCCACACATGAGCGAGAACGTGCAATGTTGTTCTTTCAAAGCCTGAGTTGCCCAGGTCAGTTTTCCTGCAAGTTCCTTGGTTCCCTTTTTCTTCATGGATGAATAAAATTCCATTGTGTATATGGGCCACATTTTCATTATTTGTTCATCTATTGATGGACATCTAAGCTGCTCTGACTTCCTTGTTGTTTGATGAGAGCATCACTGAACATGTGACTCTGAGGTAAGACAGAGAACTTTTTGGGTATATGCCCAGAAAAAGGTTATAGCTGGGTCATATGATAGTTCTATTTTCAGTTTCCAGATGTTTTCTTAATTAATGCTGTACAATAATTGGTTTCATAACAACCTTTTCATACATGTACATAATGTATTTTGATCACATTTACCCACCATTACCCTCTCTTACCATCCCACTCATGTTAATCCCTTTCTTCCTCCCAGCTGGCCTCCTGATGACAGCCGTCCTGACCAGAGTGCAGTGGCAGCTCTGGGGAGTGTCAGTTTGCCTTCCCTCAAGACCTAAGGATGTTGAACGCTTTAAAACATTCTTTCACACTGGGCGATGGTAGCACACACCTTTAGTCCCAGCACTCAGGGGGGCAGAGGCAGGCAGATCTCTGTGAGTTTGAGGCCAGACTGGTCTACAAAGCCACGCAAAGAAACCTTGTCTTGAAAACTAATTTAAAAATTTCTTTCACAAGTCCATACATATATATGATCTAGATTGATTACAGTCCCTATTCCTTCCCTCTCTCCCACCAAGTTCCCTTCCTGGATTCATGTCTGACTGTGTCGGTCTGTCGGTGTGTCTGTCTGCTTTTACTTTGAATTGCATGCATAAACTTGACTGAAGTGTTATTTACTCTAGCAAGGGCAGCTATACCACTCATGCTAGAATGTCCGTGGCATTGTATTAAGCACAGATAACCACTCTGGCTGGGAGGTGAACACTTTAAAACATATTTCCTGGCCCTTTGTTTTCCTTCTTGGGTGAACTGTCAGCTGAGCTCATTGGCTTCTTTACTGATGGGCAGTTAGCCACCCTTGTCTGAGGGGTAGTTAATAGTTGCTCACCCTCTCCATACTTCCTTTTGTTGTGCAGAAATCAGATGTGCCTTACGTCTGGGCTTTTGTTTCAGTATCTGCAAATGGAAGAATGAAATCGATGCTCCTCGAAGCTGGTTATGTGCCCTGCGTTTTATAGAGTCTCATTTTTGTCCTCCTTAAAACCCAGTGAGATTAAGTACTCCCAGCCTGGGGTTATGACTCAATGCTTCAGAGAATGGTGCTGTGCCAGGCCCATGGAGCTGTAATGTGAAGCCAGGACCTTCTGAGCGTCTCAGTGCCCTTGGGAAATTATGAAAATGTGCCAAGTGAAGGGTCAGTCATCACCTGCTGGGTTCTGAGAACATTCAGCTGCAAATGTTTGCCAGACAGTATGTCTTACATTCTTTGCTTGTGCTATTTGATGCAGTGATTTCCAGATAATGTACTCAAATGTTCCAAGTACCTTCTTTTTAGGCTTTCTTACAGGTGTTGTCTGTCTCCTGTACTGTTGGGCACCTTATGTTGTTAATATACAAAAAAAAAATCACTTAATAACAAGAAGCTCACGGTAAATTGGACCCACATACTAGAGCTGAGACAGCATTATGGGCACTTATGGTTTTCTTTAAAAGGAAACATGAAATTGCAGTGTTACAACATTCATTGTAGTTCTACAACACAGTGAACATCTATTTAAAATGTGTAAGTGATGGAGGGACTGGAGAGATGACTCAGAGATTCAAGGCTCTGGCTGCTCTTGCAGAGGACCTGAGTTCCTAGCACCTACATGGAATCTCACAACTGCCTATAGCTCCAACTCCAGGAGATCTAAGGCCCTCTTCTGGCCTCTGTGGACACTGTGTGCACGTGGTGTACATACATACATGGAGGCAAACACATACAAAACACAAAAATAAAAAAATACTAAATTAAACAATGTGTAAGTGAAAATTAATAAGCAATTAAAAATAAAAATAATCAGTATTGGATTTATTCATTATTAGTGTTATGTGGTATTTCTGGAGTCACTCTTGTAGAATGGTAATGTATGCCATAAAATAAACCAAGATGTTAAAATAACAAAAAAAAAATCATTACTGATCTCCCCCCCCAAAAAAAGGTACTGAATTAAATCTTTAAGCCCATTACCACTTAAACAGACTATAATTGAACAGTTGTGCAGAATATGGTTGAGTAAAAGCAAACTGCATATGCAATGATTTACAATGTCAGTATTTTACAGAATTTACACAGTAAGTACCCTGACCCTCAGTGTTGCTTGGCACTTGAACTCATTTGCAAAACTGAATCATCACTGGAGTGAGTTTAAATTGTACATCAAGTGCACCACTCATGACAAATCTGTCTTATTACTATAAAGTATGGGGTGACCTCATGAAGTAAGTGTTCAAGCATTTATGCTTGAAGCTTCCCTATGCATTCAGCAAGGATAATGAAACGTTTCAGGAAAGCCACCCTCTTCACGACCACATAATGGACACTCTCTTTTAGCCTATTTACACATAAAAAAGCCAAAGCAAATATTAGAACATTTGCAAAGTACATTTAGTACTCTTCTATGCACTCCCCAAAAGAAAACACCCTTTCAAATGAGCCTATGATCCCATACACTCCGTCTCCACCTGCTGCCCAGTCTCTGGCCCATCAGTGGTGGAGGAGCGTGATTATTTAAAGGCAACAAGGACATCCTTGTGCCCAGCCTGCCACTCTCAGCAGCAGAACAGAGCTGGAATTCATGTGGCCATTGGCTCCACTTCCCATAAAGGGAGGAGTAGGGTAGCCAGGCAGCCAGCAAGACCTTCCTCCCTTCCTGGGCTCTGAGGGCCAGGCCCCTGCAGATCCCTCCCTTCCTCCTTGAAAGCCTGGCTCGCAAAGGGCAGCGACAGAGAGATGAGAAAGACACATCCTTCCCCCTGCTGACCTGTCATTCCCTCTGAAATGCTGTCAGCCCTGTGCTGTTGGAAAGTGCCTGCAGATGCTCTCAAACTGAGACAGGCTTTGTGACGACTATTTCAACAAGAGAGAAGTTTGTCTTGATTCTTATAGAGGGGTTTGCAGAATCCTATGGGCGCCCTCTTCTGAGACTGGGGAGAGGGTTACTTTGTTTCTTCATTGCTGTGATAAAGACCGTGATCAAAGCAACTTGGGGAGAAAAGGGTTATTTGGCTGACACATCTGGATCATAGTTCATTATTGAAGGAAGCAAAAGCAGGAACCTGGAGGCAGGAGCTGATGCAGAGGCCATGGGGGAACACTGCTCACTGGTTTGCTTCTTGTGGCTTGCTGAGCCTGCTTTCATGTAGAACCCAGGACCACCAGCCCAGGGGTGACTGCCCAGAGTGGGCTGGACTCTCCTGCATCAGTCACTAATCAAGAAAATGCCCACAAACTAGCCCCCAGGCTAGTTCTCAACTGAGTTCCATCTTCCCAAATGACCATTGCTTGTGTCAAGTTAGCAGAACAGTAATAATAATAAATCAATAAAATAAAAATTTAAAAATAAACCTAACCAGCATAGGTTATACCTAAATGAACCAGCTGACTACAGTGAATTCTACCAAGAGATGTTTGGGAAGGAGGTATAAGTCTGTCTCTTGTATAGATTTGTAACAATAAGATGCCACACAAGAGTGGTTTTGATTTATCGTCTCTCTCTCTCTCTCTCTCTCTCTCTCTCTCTCTCTCTCTCTCTCTCTCTCTCTCTCTCTCTCTCTGTTTTTTGAGACAGGGTTTCTTTGTGTGTCCCAAGCTGTCTTGGAACCCACTCTGTAGACTAGGCTGGCCTCAAACTCAGAGATCCTCCTGCCTCTGCCTCCCGAGTGCTGGGATTAAAAGTGTGCACCACCACCCAATTAAATTTTACTTACTTTAAAAATGTTGTATATGAGTGTTCACTTGCATGTGTATATGTGTACCATATGTGTTCAGTGCCCATGGAGGCCAGAAGAGAGCATCAGATTCCCTGGAATGAGAGGTGAGTACAGATGTGTGTGAGCAGCCAGGTAGGGGCTGGGAACTACACCCAGGTCCTCTGCAGGAGCAGCCAGTACTCTAACCACTGAGCCATCTCTCCAGCCCCAAGAGTGTTTTTAATAAGCTTTATTTTAGAATGGTCTGTGATCTATAGAAAAGTTACAGACAATACAGCATGGCCACCTTCCTCTGCTGCTAACACCTCATATTCCCATGCTATATTTTTTGGAAGGAACCATCGTGAGTGTATTATTACCAACCAACCTATATGTCTTATTTACAGTTCATTGATTTTTCCCTGATACCTCTGTTTACTGTTCCAGGATATCATCTAGAATAAAAAAAAACATGCTTTAGCCAATGTCCATGTCTCCTTGGTCTTCCCCAGATTACTCTTAATTGCTGAAATAGCACATGATTGAGACCATTATCCTACCTTAGGGGCCATGAATTCTGATCCATTTTATCTCTGTGTAAAAATCTACTTCATCTCCCAGATCAAAATATTCTGTTTTTTAAATCGTTACTTATGTTTTACTGGATTAGGGACTGAACCCAGGGCACTCTATCACTGAGCTAAAGTAAGATCCAAATTTAAAGCATTTTAATCAGTGGCAATTTGGAAAAATACCCTTTCATCATCTTTTAAAGATTTATTTTTATCTTATGTGTATGAGTGTTTGCCTGCATGTATGTGTGTAAGACCATATGTGTGCAGTGTCCATGGAAGGCATGAGATCTGGTGAACTGGAGTTAACAGGTTGCTTTGACCTGACATGTGGATGCTGGGAACTAAACCTGGTCCCCTGCAAGAACAGCAAGTGCTCTTAACTGCTGAGCCATCTCTCCAGACCCTAACTATTTCTTCCATTTTTAGAGACAGGGTTTCTCTGTGTAACAGCTCTGGATGTCTTGGAACTCACTCTGTAGACCAGGCTGGCCTTGAACTCACAGAGATCCAACTTCTGGGATTAAAGTCATGCACCACCACCAACTGGTCAAAATATACGTTCTTATGTTGGAATAACTTTAGTAAAAACTAGGAGATCTTTACCATAACCCACTGTGATTTACTTTCTTCCAAACAGTTGCTATTATATGGACAGTCACATGAGGAAAATGTATTGTGGCAATGGGCATAGCCAGGGTGGATAAAGGTCACCTTTGTTTTTGTTTTTTGTTTTTTTTTTTTTTTTTCAAATGAATAGATTGGTTTCAGTTTGGAAAGGCCGATAACCAGATTCACAGAATGGTCTAAATGCAACATCCTGTCCATGATTAACTTCTGTTAACCCATGACTCTTGTGTGTGTGCTTACAACTATTGTTACAGAGAAGGAGATTACAGTATCGGATAATAGAATCTGGGGGGGGGAGCTATGTTTGCACAGTCTAAAGTTTAAAGTTTTGGTAGGGAGCTGCACTCACAAGACTGTTTCACTTTAAAAGGAAGTTAGACCTAGATTTGTCATGAAGGCTGTATGTTTGGGAGCCTGATTTACCTATTTCACTTGAACAATTTATGACTGAGTGATACACTGTAAGAACTTCTGAAGACCCAAGCAATACAGTTATTACGGTAGACGACAAAGATGAATAGTGGTAGTGGCTTCATGCAGAGCTCAAATGCAATGAGCATCTGATCTGTAGGGTGAAAGGCATTCAGAGTAATGAACTGTCTTGAGCCATAGAATTATTATGTGAGAAATGTCTGCCTCCCTAGAACATACTAACTCCTGAAACAAATGGCTGGACATGTGTAAGGAAACTTGGCGGGGCGTATTGCTTTTGGTTGATTATTTATGCAACAGCCAGTGTCTCGGGAGCTGGACAAGTCTTCTGATGGCCTGTGTCTCTTTCCCTGAAGGTCATCAGCTCCATGAGTTCCCTCTCTGAGTACTGCCTGCCTTCCATTCTTCGAACACTGTTTGACTGGTACAAAAGGCAAAACGGCATTGAGGACGAATCACACGAGTACAGACCGAGAACGAGCAATAAGTCCAAAAGGTACTTTCTGTGGCTGTCAGGCTTCTTGTTTCGCATTCCCGCCTCACTCGTGCCCTCTTCTTTCAATACACATCAAAAAACGAGAATTAGAGTTTGCAAGAGGAATCCCAGAAAATGCTGTGGGCTCTGGTCTGTATTACGGCAAGCATGTGGAACATCCTGTCACTGCCAGCTGTCACTGGTTGGAAATGCACAGGGCCTTGTTGATATATGTGTTGGGACTGGCTAGAATGCGCCCCAGATCATCATGTCGCTTGCTTCCTTCCTCTATGGTTCCCTCTCCCTGAGTCTATACCCAGGATCAGGCCACTGAAGGCTCAATAGCTCCTTCAGACATTTTCGCCTGTTAGCTTAGTAAAGCATGGCTGAAGGACCTTGGGCTGCAGTGGTCCTGAGGCTGGCCCACTCTCCTTACCTCAGTGTGAGGATGTGAATGGGGAAATTAAATGCACGCCTGTGACGTCCCCTGGCAGCTGAGAACTATGTCTGTGTACCCTGTGGTCCCTCTTCTCTGTGGGTTTGAGAAGTGGAATTTACTGCAGCTGGGGCCATTCCACGGTGTTTTCTGATTCTAAAATGAAAGCCTATCCCCATTAACAGTCCCCCTTTAATATTTCCCTTTGTTTAATTTTTAATTTTTTATTTTATGTATGTAAGTATTTACCTGCATGTGTGTATGTGCACCATATGCATGCAGTGCCCATGGAGGCCAGAAGAGGGCATCAGATTCCCTGAAACTAGAGTTACAGATGGTTGTGAGCCACCATATAGGTGCTGGGAACCCAAGTCCTTTGCAAGAGCAGCCAGTGCTCTTAAGTGATGAGCCACCTCTCCAGCCC
The DNA here is from genome assembly GCA_030556225.1 of Cricetiscus sungorus. Classification (NCBI taxonomy): domain Eukaryota; kingdom Metazoa; phylum Chordata; class Mammalia; order Rodentia; family Cricetidae; genus Cricetiscus; species Cricetiscus sungorus. Next base: position 4,179,445 of record JANBXA010000044.1, read on the forward strand.
CTTAGCAGTCTTACTTCAAGAATAACTTTTTAATATATTACATTTTGATGGCAGAATTTCCATTGTGTATCTGAAAATGGTTTGCACTAAATGCATTAGATCACTTCTTCTTTCAGACATTTGGTTTGTGAATGTTAGACTCCCCTGGGGGTGACACCTCAGGGACCCTGCAGCCATTTGGAAGATCTACACCAAATGAGTGTGGTCTTTTTCCTCTGACCTGTCAGAATTCAGTTACCAAATCTAGATTCTATGTGAGTTGATCTCTTGATGAACTGAAAATGCAGGCTTTCTTATTGATTTTGTCACTGCCGTGGTTTTTGTTGGTTTTTGTTTTTTAAACACTGCTGGTTCTTTGTGGCTAACCAGGGTCAATTTTGAGGTCAAATGCCCCCAGAATTAGAACAGCAAAGTTTACCTCAGTAGTGTTTTAGCTACACTTCAATATTTAAAATAAGAACATCTGTGCCTGGGAAGAAGCTAAGAGAACAAGAGTCTTGAGAGTATGACGTAGCTAGGCTGTGACTAAAAGGGTACCTTGAGGGAGAGGCCTGAGCTACTGAAAATAGTTGAGTGGGAGGAATTGGCTCTGGGTCATGACTTCTCAGATTAGTGTAATAGCAACATTTTCACTGCCAAGTGTTTATCAGATGCCTCTGCCCGCTATCAGTGGAATCTTAACTAGGTAATAAAATTAAATTAACTATTAGAAAAACATGTTTTTATCTGAAAGTACAATTTGCATTATTAAATACAATCAGGGATTTTAAAGAGTTTTTTGTTTTGTTTTTTGTTTTTTGCCCCCCCAACCACCCCCCACCCCCACCCCCCCACCCCCCTCCTCAAGAATTACCCCTTTTGGGGGGTCCTTTGGATACTTTTTGAAACAATTCTGTTTCATTTATTATTATTATCATTATCATTGTTATTACTGGGTGGGGGTGGGTGGGGGGGTGGGAATGAGGGTGGGGGTGGGTGAGGGGGTGGGTGGGGGGTGGGAATGAGGGTGGGGGTGGGTGGGGGGGTGGGTGGGGGGGTGGGAATGAGGGTGGGGGTGGGTGAGGGGGTGGGTGGGGGGTGGGAATGAGGGTGGGGGTGGGTGGGGGGGGTGGGGGGGGAATGAGGGTGGGGGTGGGTGAGGGGGTGGGTGGGGGGTGGGAATGAGGGTGGGGGTGGGTGAGGGGGTGGGGGGGTGGGAATGAGGGTGGGGGTGGGTGGGGGGTGGGAATAAGGGTGGGGGTGGGTGAGGGGGTGGGGGGGTGAGAATGAGGGTGGGGGTGGGTGAGGGGGTGGGGGGGGTGGGAATGAGGGTGGGGGTGGGTGAGGGGGTGGGTGGGGGGTGGGAATGAGGGTGGGGGTGGGAGTGAGGGTGGGGGTGGGTGAGGGGGTGGGAGGGGGGATGAGTGTATACACACCCTTGTGTAGAGCCAAAGGACAGCTTTTGGAGTCAGCTCCTTGTTGGGTTCTGGGAATCAAGCTTGGGTTGTCAAGCTTTCCCTTCATAGCAGGTAGTGTGGAGCCGCCTCACTCGCCCTCTCGGGTCACTTTTAAAGGACTTACCATCTGGCAGGAAGGAGCTTTCTGCCTTGAGAGCTTGCTTGCTCTTGCTTCTGATGCGCTCATGCTTAGGCCTCCACTGGGAATACTCTCTTTTGAGTATAGCCTTGTTCAGTGTCGGCTCCGGGCTTCCATAGCACTTTTCTCGAATCTGGCTCAAGTGGCTCTCTTAGGACTTTCAGACAGGATTTGGCTGCATTCTTCCTCCTGGCTGCCTGGCTGCTCCTAAATGATCTGAAATGATTCCCCTTGGAAAAGTGAAACCATAGCTTTCCTTAATGGCTTCCCTTCTTAACCCCACCAACCTACTCAAATGTGACTTTGCACAGGCACTTCCAGAAGTGTATATATGTATGTCTGGGTATATATGTGTATATACGTGTGTGTGTGTGTGTGTGTGTATGTGTGTGTGTGTGTGTGTGTGTGCGCGGCGCGCGCCTTAAATCCCACCTTTCCTTCTTACCCCCTCCTGCCTAAAGACAAAAGCATTCCATGCTTAAAATTCCTTTGGCTTGTTTTAAAAATACCTTCTTGCCATCCTCAACAAATACAGACCCTTTCTGTGCTTAGGAGATTACACTAAATACTTCATGTACCTGTAGTATTTGCCCACTGAACCAGAAAGCGTGTGATCTCATCATAACAGAAAGGCTTGTAGTCCAGGGGGCTGGGCACAGTCTGCTGATGAAGTATTTCACCCTAAAAGTGCCTTCGGTGCCATTTACTGTGACATTTTAAATTTTGCAGTGATGAACAGCAACGAGACTATTTAATGGAGAGACGGGACCTGGCCATTGATTTTATTTTTTCTTTGGTGTTAATAGAAGTTTTGAAACAGGTGAGCAGTTCTTTATCATCGCTTTTTTGATTAACACTTTGTAAAACTAAGTTTTAAAGGTCTGAGTTTATGATTTATGAATTTCAAATACTAGACGATGTAAGTCATGTTCATTGATGGCAATGGATCACGTGTAATTATTTGAATCACAGTTATTGATAGGCCATTTAATAATCCCTTCCAAATTCAATGTCATCTTCTCTTTTTCAGATCCCCCTTCATCCTGTAATAGACAGCTTAATACACGACATTATCAACCTGGCTTTTAAGCACTTCAAATACAAGGAAGGGTAAGATGACTTCTCTCCTTAGGGTATTGACAAAGTTGAGTGCTTAACGCTAAATTAGCTGTGATCTTTTCTGAGCAGCAGCTCCCTAACTTGTCTAATTCTGTCTTGCTCAGGTACCTGGGTCCCAACACTGGCAACATGCACATTGTGGCCGATCTGTACGCAGAGGTCATCGGAGTACTGGCACAAGCCAAGTAAGGGGACATCGGAACATCCTATGCAAAAGGAACATTTGCATAGGAACTGGCATTGATCTTGGTGTATGTGCCCATCCTATAAAACCAACTAAAGCAGTGGTTCTCAGCCTGTGGATCCTGGCCCTTTAGGGTCAAATGGTCTTTTCACAGGGGTTGCATATCAGATATCCTGCATGCCAAATACTTACATCACAACTCGTAACAGTCGCAAAATTACAATGATGAAATAGCAAGGAAAATAATTTTATAGTAGGGGGTTGCCAAAACATGAGCAGCTGTAGTAAAGGCTCGCAGCATTAGGAAGGCTGAGAACTACTGAACTCCTTCAAAGCAAGTCCAAGAGAGCTGTTCCATCTTGGCAGTTGGCCAATTCCCACCACATCTGGGAGTCTCAGGCCACAGCTTCCAAGAAAAAAAAAATGGACCTAACCAAATTACTTTTCTCTATGCTTAAATATTCCAAAGACGTCTATTGGTTCTTCAAGTTTGATTTTTTTTTTTTTTATCTTCCAGGACCAGATAGATACAATCTATCTTCTCTAAGTGGGTAGATTCCATTCTACAATGTCCCTTTTACTCCAGACCTTACTTAATTCAACTGAGCTAAAAATGCCCCAGACATTGTCATGGAAACAAGTCAGGGGGGAAATTCTCATTACTAAATTTATCTGGCCCCAGGATGCTACTTAGCAGGCTAGCACAGAGACGTGTTAGACTGTGAGCAATGATAAACGTATTCCAGAAGTGACGTCATGCCCTACTCACCAGTCTTCATTTTATGCAACCCAGAGGCAAGTCAGCCAAGAGACTGGATGTCTCGATTATGTAAAATGAGCTAAGGATGGTACAAATTCAAGCCAAGCGAACAGCTTACAGCAAGTGATGCCTCAGCCCTTGCGAAACACAGTTCTCAGAAAAACTTTTAGCTTCAAGAGATGGAATTTTTCCCCCCAAGACAGGTTTTTTTCTTTGTAGCTCTGGCTGTCCTGAATCTTTCTCTGTAGACCAGGCTGGCCTCGAACTCACAGAGATCCATCTGCCTCTGGCTCTTGAGTGCTGGGACCCGACAGGATGGAATTCTTCATACCCACCTAAACATTAGTGCACCATTCACCCCTCATCGCAGAGACTTCTTTTTGTAGTAGATGACAATGAATGCAGGGACCCATAATGGATCAGTGTACAGCCAGCGACTGTGGAGACATCTTTTTCACACTCCTTGACACTGTTCGAGGAGCATCAGGGAAGAAGGGATGACTGTTAAGAGCCAGAGGTGATGGGCACCTGCAGTGAAACAGTATTTGCCAGACATAACAGGGCTGTTATGTATGAAGTCACAGCAGCTATGGTTCTATATGTAAATCCCAGCATGGATGCAGGAGGGACTCATGAACTCCCTCCTCTTTCTGAGAAGCTATTGACCATTGATGGCTGCTGGGGAGATTCAGTTTTCTTCAGGGATGTGGGAATGGAGAGTCTACCCATATCCTAGTAGATGTCCCACCTACTCAGATGCAGGCAGGGCTATGTGAACTCAATGGGTTTTTTAAAAGAACACATAAAATTTGGGGGGATAACTGGGGGTGACAGATATATCAAGATCAAAGGCCAATAGTGACAGAGTAGATACCAGACAAAGAATTATACATAATTATGCATAATTATGTATAAGTCTTATACATAAGAATTAAATGACAGGAACTAGAGAGCTGGAGAACCTGAGTTCAAGTCCCAGCATCCATGTGGTTGGCTCATAACCACTTGTAACTACAGTTCTGGGAGGCTATGGCGCCCTCTTCTGGCCTCCACAGGCACTACATGACATTGTGCCTGAGTCTGGGTATACTTTAAAAAAAAAAAAAAACTATTATGATAATTGTGGTTTGTGAGTCACTAAGGAAAGGAGTAATAAAGCATTTTAGAATGTCTTCCATTTAATTTACAGGCATTAAACTGAATAGAGCTGCAATTATCTGGTAATTAATCCGTGTGTGCCTAGAAATGATTTTTAGAGGAAGGTATTAATATGTGTATTTGCTGATTTATCAGACTTTTATAATCTCAGTGTGTTTCCTTGTGATTATTCTAGCATAACTTTCTCATACTGTAATTTGTAAAGTTTAGTATGCTAAAATAACATAAAAGTAAAGTTTTATGATTCTCTTAGTTTCTGTGAATAATGCCTGATACTAGGTATTGTCAAATAGTTGCCCGTAGTTTTGTAGACTCTGGCCAAGTTGAGAAGTGGTTCCATGCCTGGCGTGTTGGCTCAAGCCCACAGTCCCAAACTCAGGCAACTAGAGCTAAAGGGTCACTACAAGGTGGAGGCTAGCCTGGACTTCTTAAATTTCAGGCCAGCTTGGGCTACACGGTGATACCTATGTCAAAAGCTGAAGGGAAGAGAAGGGGCAGAGGAAGGAAAGAGTAGAGGAACGGGATAGGAAAGGGAAGAAACAGCCCTTCTAAGCAACAGGCAACATCCCAAGTTACAATAATCCTATGCCAGCTTAGATGTATGGTCCACTAAGCAAACGTGTGTGTGTGTGTGTGTGTGTGTGTGTGTGTGTGTGTTTTCATGATGCCAATTTGTCTTAACTCTACTATAGCTGATTGTAAGAAATTCCTCAAAATGGCTATATGCTAGCTTTCATTACGTTGACAAATTCCTTAATTCCTAACATTAAAGTTTTTTTTTTCCTCTCATCAATTATATGTTGATGTTCTCAAAATCAATTATAACTTTCGAAGACACTCTGGCTAGTCTGCTCTTAAAGTGTTCATAAACCCTGACAGTCCATGACCTGTCCTCAGCCAGACAATGTGCCATCTTTATTGATAAATGGTGCCATCTTACATTAATATCACACCGTGAGATATGTCTACATACACCAGGAACACTGCACTGCTTTATTATCTCCCGAAAAGTTCTACCTTGTTTGCTGTAGGAGGAGGGGAGGATGCATGGTTAGCTGGGACGGTGTGATAATTGTACTGCTCTTTATAAATCCAAGTGACATCATTCTGTTTTACATTGTATATCAGCTCCCATTGCCCCTGTGACTTCAGTTTTCAGAGCTCTGTTTGGTCTCTATGATTTAGCAGGGCTCATGTTTAACTTTACTGGTGACAAACACCACTTAATCCCTGGCTTTAAGGTCTGTTTTGATATTGAATACTCAAAGACAGTACTAATTTCTTTCAAAGAGAAATTAAGTTAAGAATAGATTTTCTAAGTACTTTCTTGTGTTAAAATTTGACACATTTGTTTAGATCATGATTGCTTCAAAGATTCATAGACGTGAAAAGTGGGCTTTCCTTTCTTCTGTACCTATGTACTATATCTTTTAAAGCAAAGCCTTTGTGTTTTTCTCTTCTTCCTTTCTCTAATGTATATGGATGTTTTGTCTGCATATGTGTATATGTTCTATGTGCATGAAATACATGCAGAGGCCAAAGATGATACTGGAAATGGAGTTATGGATGGTTGTAATCCTCCATGTGGGTACTGGGAATCAAACCCAGGTTCTCTGTAAGAACAGCCAGTGCTGATAACTGCTGAGCCATTTCCGCAGGCCCCTTTATGTGTATGTCATAGAATACCACAAATTGAGTCATTGCTGAATTATTGTATATGCTAAATCCAGCACCAAATGAAGTTTTAAAGGAAAGACAATAGGTAAACTTGTTTTTCTTTAAACACAAGCACATTCTGTAAAGGAAAATAGATTTTCAGTTTACTTTTATCCTAAAGTAACATATTTATGCCATGTGGAGTTTTTTTCACAGTAAAAAATAGTCATATCTATTTTTAAGTGAAAAATAAAAATTTAGCCATCATCTCATTATAGTATTGACGTACTGAGTTGCATAAGCAACCTGCCTTTTTTCCTAACTCTCCTTGTTTTAGCTTGATTAGGATTAAAAAAAACTAAATGTTCTATGGGAAATGCCTGTGTTCATCAAAAGTGAACTGATATTAACAATACTTCAACTTTGAAAAATGTTCTTATCATGTTCCCTCTATAAGACCCTTCCCAGTACATCCTCAGGGTGGGTGTGCTGGGCTGTGTGTAGCTTGTGCCTAACCACCTCCATGTCAACAGACTTACCACTTCTAGGCAACTGATGCACTCACCTACTCTATGCCTGACCTTGTGGAGCTTGTGTTCAGCCAAGAAGTGTCAGACAGTAAAACCTATTAAAGCAGTAAACTGTAACATATTCAAGTTAGGACCTTTCTCCCCCACACCTCCACCCCCTTTCACCTCTCTTCTTCCCTCCCTCTCTCCCTCCCTCCATTCCTCCTTCCCTCCCTTCCTCCCTTCCTTTCTTTCCTTCTTTCTTTCTGTACTAGTGGGAATTAAACCCACAACCTTGCATATATTAGGCAGACATCTGCCATTGAACCTAGGTCCTCAAGCATGCCAAGTAAACACTCTACCCTGATCTATATCCCAACCCTCGTGTTGTTGTTGCTGTTTGCTTGCTGGCCTTTTCTTTTGAAACAGGGTCTCTCTAGCCTGGAACTCACTCTGTATCGCAGGCATCTTGCCTCAGCCTCCTGAGTAGCTGGGATTATAGGGCACAGGCCAGCACGCCATTTTCAGATGTCTCTTTGTATTCATTTGTATTCATCCACACAATCATTGTTGGGGTAGTTGAGGAAAGTGTCTCCACCTGGCAGGCCAGCCCCCTGTCCAACTGTAAGTACCAGCTGACCAGGCAGTTGCCCAGATCATGTATCCATATGCTAGGGATGCTGTATCAAAGACAACACACTTGAGAGCTTTGCTGTAGACATTTCCTCAGAGTTACAGACATCGAGTTCAAGGCATTGGCAGGGTGATTTCCCTGTAAAGAAGATGCCTTCTTTTGTTATTGTTGTTATTTTGTTTTATTTCTCAAGACAGGGTCTTTCTGTGTAACCACTGTGGCTGACCTGGAACTCGCTCATGTAGACCAGGCTGGCCTCGAACTCACAGAGATCCTCCTGCCTCTGCCTCCAGGAGAGCTGGGACTAAAGGGATGGGCTACCTCTCAGTGAGAAGAGTCCTTTCTGCTGGTCTTCGTTGTGGTCTTACCTGCCTGTGCTTCATTCCAGTTATCTTGTCTTTAAAGTGTCCCATGCATACTGAGTGAGTGCCCAGCCCAGATTCATCTAACCTTACCTCCGCAAAGATCCTGACTCCTAGTATAGCCACACCCATTGTGTCTATGCATTTGGGGGAGGGAGGGAGTGGATATAAACAACCCATAATACTAAATCTAGACAAGAGTCAGAGAATGTATTTTTAGCAAGTTTTCAGACCATGCCGCATAGGGAACATACTTTTAAAATCCCGGATTTAGCTTTATTGCATAGCATGTAACATGGGGATTAAGAAGAGCAGAGTCTGATGTCAGCCACTACTTTCAGATGCCAGCTCCATCATCAATCAGCCTTGAAGCTTTATGAGGCTTTGAAGTCTTGATATTTGAAAAGAATACAACTGTCCCCTTCATTGGGGCTGCCCTGAGGATTAAAGAGTGACAGTGTGTGGCTCAAGTGCTGTAGAGTCCTCTTAAAATGTCTATTTGTCTCCATGATCACCATTGTCATCTTAATCAGCACACATGTCATCTATGACATGTATGTGTGACATGGAAAAGAACGGTGTTATAGGAGTTTGGAATTCATATCTAAAATGTGTAAGAGTACAGTTTTCAGTTTCCACTCAAATGGATGTTACATGACACCAAGTCAAGCCTTCTAAATTTAACACAATTCACATTTTGTTCTTTGCTGGTATCCTCATCTAAAAGACAAAAACACAGTTTTACATATCCCTGTGATAGTTTTACTTGTAAAACATAATACAACTAATATTTCCTCCCTTATTTCCACAGTGTTCAAGAAATGCCAAAACAGACTGCTTTGGAATGTTGTCTTGAGAGTAGATTTTTTATAGAAGGCCATAAAATGCCACCAAAGGTCAGGAACGAGCCCTTGGCTATGTCACCAGCCTGCTAAAGAATACCTCACTCAAAGTTTAAATCCTCACGTAGCCATTAAGACTTCTGCTCTACTGCTTTTCTAAAAGTTCATAACAAACATAGAAAACCTACAAATTGCCAGGCAGTGGTGGCACATGCCTTTAATCCCAGCACTTGGGAGGCAGAGGTAGGCAGAAGTAGGCAGAGAACTCTGTGAGTTCTAGGCCAGCCTGGTTTACAAAGCTACACAGAGAAACCCTGTCTCAAAAAACAAAGCAACAAAATAAAACAGAAAATCTACTAATTGTAAACTTCAGTAGGCTCACCAGGAAGTGTGCAACCACTCCCATGTCTGCTAGCAGAATGTCCCTGTGCCTGCTTCCTCTCATATGTAATGTAATTTCTACTTCAAGATAACATTTGTTCTGAACTAGAAGATTCTGTTAGTTGATGTTCAGCTTTCATGATCATAGTTGCCCTTCCTAAGTTAGAAGATTTGCTGCACTTTCTGTCCTCCTGGCCTTAAGATTGATTCTTCCAGTATTATTACCCACTAAAGCTTTATTATAAAGAACTCCCAAATAAAAAACACCATGGCCCAACATTACCAACATCTACACATCTCAATGAACTTCTGTCCATTTAGAATAGCCACCGGAAGCTCCACGCTGGATGTTACATTTTCAAGTATGTTTTCACATACATATCTGCTACCAAAGCCTGAAACATTTATTACAGAGTTAGAACTAGAAAAGCAACTAGCTTAGGGGTGTTTTGTTGGTTTGTTTGAAACAGATTCTCACTATATAGCCCTGGCTGTTCTGGAACTCCATATGTAGACCAGGCTGGCCTTGAACTCATGATACCCACCTGCCTCTGCCACCTGAGTGCTAGAAATAAAATTGTGCACCATCACGCTTGACCCAAACAAGTATCTTTATAGCCTTGACCTGTTTTTAAAAATCCAAATGATGTTACAGGTGTAATTGGTATTAATCTTCTTTTCTAATGATACAGATGATTTAAGTAGAGAATAGAAACTGTGCCTTTTGTATCTGCCATCACTCACCAGCTCAAACCCTACAAGCCCATATATATAATAGAAATCTTGTTCCTATTTATCTTTTTTGTTGGTATGGAAACCAGGAAACAATGACTTTGCCATGCTGGGCTAGGGCTGTATGACTGAGATGCTTCCCCAGTAGTTGGTTCTTTGAATCAGTCTTGCCTTATAGCCCAGGCTAGACTCAAGCTCATCACCTTCCTCTGCCTCTGGAGTGTGGAAGTCACAGGCATGCACCAACCTTCACCCTTTTCTTTCAGATATAATTTCTATTTTCCCATTACTAGGCTTTTCCCTCCACTTAAAAATATATTTTTCCATAATCATTAACCTAAAATTATACAAGAACAACAGAAAACCTTGGCAATGGATATTGGGGTATTTTAGGCATTATTTGGGATACGGATCCAGAAATTATTTGTGGTCACTGTCAGAAATAGCCAATCCTGTATGCTGCACTCAGATGCTCGCTGTCAGACACTTGGGCCCTAGGGAACTGCAAGTATTTCGGTGGTAGCTAAGCCTGAGAAAATGGAGGGGTGTTACAGCAGGTCTCCCTGCTGGCTGCCGCTGATTCTGCTGCCATGGTCCTGCAACCACGTGTGCCCCAAATAACACTCAGAGACTCTGTATTTGATACAATCCTGTTGGCCAATTACCATTATTGTTAATGGGCTAGCTCTGTCTTAATTATTAACCCATTTCTACTTATCTAAGTATTTCCACGTGGTCGTCTTATCGGGGAGCCGCGCGGCAGGCTTCCTGCTCCTTCCCCGGGCTACATCTTGACTCCTACCACTTCCTCTTTCCTCCTTCTAGTCTCCTAGCCCCGCCTATCTAGTTTTCTACTGGCCACAGGGCTTTATTAACCAGTATGAGAAACATATATACAGAATAACATCTCCCATCATCTCCTCTCTTCTGTCTAAAATAAAAGAAGGGGTTTAACCTTAACATAGCAAAATATAACATACAACAGTTATCAAATAAGAATCACAGTTAACAATATTTAGTCCATTAACATTTTGTAAGACTTTAAGAAAATATCATCTATCCTATCTTTGTGAGTCTAAAGTCCTATATGTAACTTATCTTTAATCCTAACTAAGGAAAACTGTAACCATAACTATCTGTCTTCAACTCCTTCAAAGACCACAGAAGGATAATATATAAATTCTAGAAATGACAGAGACAACTCATTGCTTGGTCAGTCACCCAAAGTTCTTCTGTAATATTCCATCTTCAGCCCTTAGGCCATGGTGTGTGTCCAGACTCCTCAACAAGGCAGGAAACTTTAAACTGTCCACCTGTAATGGCAGTTTGTCAGTCACTTTTCTCTGTGTCCTGTAGACTGTCTGGCTGTCTGGCAGCCTCTTCCATGAAGCAGAATCCTGTAGCAATGTACATCTTGCATCAGCAGTCACCTATTTGTGGGTCCTGCATGTCCAGTTTCTACAGCATAAAGTCAAACAGTCTAGAAGAGCAGTACCTTGTCCAAATGGCTAGTCTTGCCATATTAGAAGCAAACTTCATAACGAGTTTCTTCAGTGTCCATCTTCCTTTCTGATGCAGGTGGTGTTACCAGGAGCAGTTGTGCCTCATTGTCAAGAAAAAACCTAAACCATTTTAAATGCCATATTCTGTAGGTCTTTGAAAGGTTTGAAGAATGCCTATTCATCTCAAATACATCTCTGCATATCTAGAAATCCTAACTAACTTAACTCCAAGTTTTGACTATCATAGGTAACTCTCTAATCTGTACTAAATTATACATTACATTTTCCAATGAGATATATAAACACAATACCTAAACAAGAGGAGAAATATACATATTACAAAATTGACCTTAAATTGTGTCAATAAAAGAAAATCCATTCCAAAGCAAAGTATTCATATCTATACCATAATTCCCTTTTACCTTTAAAAAGATTGTTTGTGGTTATAGCCATTTATAACCAAGTCCATTTAAATGAAAACAAACATTTATAAACAATATTTGGGAATCTGGGCGTCATTCTTTCCAAACTACTTCCTGCTGGTAGAGGGCGCTGTCATGGGGGGTCCAAAGAAGATGTAGAAATCTTGGCAGTAGTCTGCAAGGCTTTGTCTCAACTGCTTTGAATGTTGGATCACCTGGGGAGCTGTTTCAGGGGGTCTGGCTTGATCAAACCATATAAGTCTGTAAAGAATCTGTAGCTTTTCATTTTCTGTGGAAACAAAAATAGAAATCCTTTTCCCCAGTAACTTGTCCTTATGCTTAAATTTTGGAGTCAAAGCATTTTTAAAATATATAAATTGAATTAATCTAGCAGCATTTCTTTTATCAGTAGTTATTTTCTCAGCAATCAAATAATTTAAAGACAACAGAATCGCGTATAGTATCCAAAATTTCTCTGTGCTTTCCATTTTTACGTGGCTTTTTTATTACTCTATTTCTTCTACTTCTATTTTTACATATTTTGAGACAGGGTTTCTCTGTGTAACTTTTATCTGTCCTGGAATTCATTGCATACCAGGTTTACTTTGAAATCACAGAGATCCGTTTGCCTCTGCCTCCTGAGTGCTGGGATTAATGGTGTGTGCCACTACCCATTCATTTTACTTTCTTTTTTCTTTTTTAAACCATTGTATCCTGTTTCTTTTTCTCTCCCAAGCCAGCGTATTTTTTAAAACACAGTGTAAACCTTCATTGCAGCTCTGTACATACCATTGAATTGTTAGTAGAGCTCTTTAAAAGCAAGGCGGCTGGCTTTTTTGCCGCTTATGCTAATTTTGGAAACCTCCCTTAAAGGAGCCGTGCAAATCTCTGTCTACAGCAAAACAAATCCAATCAAGAAAATGCTGCTACCAAGAAGTCTCTGTTCCCTTGTTTCTAAAAACTATTTTTTAAGCTTTTGTTAAGTTTTAAGCGAAAGTTCTCAATCCCGATTCTGACACCATTATGTTACAGCAGGTTTCCCCGCCGGCTGCCGCTGATTCTGCTGCCATGGTCCTGCAACCAAGTGTGCCCCAAATAACACTCAGAGACTCTGTATTTGATTGGTATGCTCAAGTTTAGAGCTAAACTGTCACGAGAGGGTTTAAACAGCAATGTATTTCAGTCTGAAAGAGATGTGGAACGTCTCATTGGACAACAGGAGGAAAGGAGACTGTTGGACTCTGTCAAATCCTTATGGTCTGCCTGCTATTGTACTTCACCTGAGGTGAAGGGTCCAGTCACCGCGCCCAGTCACCCTTGGATGCTGGAGGCCCTCATGATAGTGACTTTCTTGACTGTCAGCCATCTTTTGTCTTCTTAGGTTCCCGGCTGTTAAGAAGAAGTTCATGGCAGAGCTAAAGGAGCTTCGGCACAAAGAGCAGAACCCCTATGTGGTACAAAGCACCATCAGCCTGATCATGGGGATGAAATTCTTCCGAATTAAGATGTACCCAGTGGAGGACTTCGAGGCGTCCCTCCAGTTTATGCAGGTAAGGTCCCTGAGCCACAGCCATTTACCTCACAGAGTTCCTTCCAGCCAAATACTGCAGCTGGAATGTGAAAACCCTACACAGTCAGGCAGAGCCCAGCACCGAAACTGTCAGCATACGCATTCAAACTTCTCCATGCTACAGCGTGATACACACTCAGTAGAAACCATATTTCCCATTATAAGGAGTGTTTACAGGATTGAGGGTTGACTCTAGGGCCTCACTGACACTAAGTAAACTCTACCACTGAACCCTAACCTCAACACTTCTTCAAGTTTTCATTGTATAACCGGTTCTCTCTTAGTTCACTAGGCAGGCCTCAAATTTGCAATCCCCATGCCTCAGATTCACAGCTCATATTTTGTACTTGAGTCTTTTGTTTGCTGGCACTAGGTAGTCTTAGTATCTTGAGATGCTGAGCCATGGTAGTAATGGCATTTTCCTGGTGAGCCACAGCCACCAAGGAGACCAAGGACTGTGCTGTGTGCTGTTCTGGTGAGAAAAATTGGGGGGTTTGAGTGAAAGTTCTTTTTACGATGTGTTCCACTTAGGTTAAACATATTGGTACAAAACACCATTATTAAACCAAAGAGCTCAGGGGTAGGGGGTTTCCAAGTGGAGGATTTGGTGGGCAAAATAGTTGGGGTTACAGGAGCAGACCTAAGTATAACAAGTTAGTCACAATGACCTCCAGAAACAAAGACATGATTGCAAGATGGTCATAGCAAGGTAGTCATAACAAGATGTAGTCAGTCATAACAGCCTTTTTTACAAAGGCAGGTTTGCAAGATGGTCATTCCAACTTTCTGAAACAGAGACAATGATTGCCATTCCTAGAACAGGTAGTACAGAACTGCTTGTAGTTAAGGTTCTAGCTGGTGCAAAGTCCAATGCTTGAGAAACAGGTTTAATCATAAACAGGGATGAACCTGGTTTGTCTTTATTATAAGATGGCCTTCAAGCCTAAGATGGAGGCTGGTTCTACACTAGACACAAAAGGCCACGTACTACATGAACCTGTGTCACTGCAGTGTCCACAGTAAGCAAAGCTGCAACAGAATGTATCACAGAGTCACTTTGTTGCCCAGATGGAGGACCAAAGTGGATGCTGAGATTGAGAGAGAACATCAAACATCACCTGGGGGTGAGGGTGTTATTAAAAAGTTGTATTGTAGAATGGGAAGACAACTATAAATAGAGAATAAAAGTATGAACTAAACACTATGAAGGAGTGGATTACACTGATTGAGAACCATATCCCAATAAAGCTAACCCATAGGGTGGGCAAAGGAGAGGTGACTGCTTCTGGGTTTGGATTCAGGGCCAGGCTCCCTTAGCACCTCTGAAGCTCCAACCTCAGATACCCCATTTGCAGGAAGTGATGTCACCGCCTTAAGGAGCAGCTCTGAGGTGCTTTCCAGAACTGCCAAGTGCTATCTTGTTCCTTCTCAGTTAACAATGCACATATCCGCCCGGGTAGTCCCGGCACTCTGGAGGCAGAGGCAGACAGATTTCTTGAGTGTGAGGCCAGCCGGCTGGTCTCCTCTACAGAGTGAGCTCCAGGATAGCCAGGAATACACAGAGAAACCTTGTCTAGAAACAAACAACAACAAAACTCACACTCACAAACAAACAACAACATAAAAAATACACATATCTTTGTACCTGAATGTCCGCTTGGGTATTCCTTACTGACCTGTACAGAACAATGCAGAAAGGGGACTGGGATCATGGCACCCAGAGGCTCCATTCCAGGGACTTCATAGGCACAGACCATCAGTCTGGGGTGACAGTAGGTACAGTGCTATACGGAAGACCTTAGGAATTCTTTTTGCTAGCACTCCTCCTGATGACTGAAAATGAAGGGTGGGGGCTGGTATCCACATAAACATGATAATCAAAGCCACAGGAAGTCACCACATAAGGGAGAGGCTAGCAGGCCAACGTTCCTCCAAAATGAGTCCCCAGGCACCCAAAAATGCACTCTCTATAGGCAGTAGCTTCGCAGGCAAAGAAAGCAGGGAAGTGTTCCAGAGGCTTCCTTGCATGAAAGGAAGCTGTCCAGACCTGCTTAAGAAATGATGGGCATAATAAATACACCTAAAATGTCAGGCTCACAATTAAACGATTTTGTAGGAGGGAGGCTGTCCGAAACTGGACCTGACTGGAATTTACTGCCAGCTGATTCTCTTCTGGGATCTCTGTTTGCAATGTGATCAAGGGTTCAGGACCCCACAGAGGGTTAAGGAAAGCATAGAAATATGTTGAGAATGAGTGAATGAATGAATGAATGAATGAATGAATGAATGAATGAGTGAGTGAGTGAGTGAGTGACTCAACAATGATCTGTGCCTACAAGTGTGGGTGTTAGTCCTTTGGGTGCCTTTTTTTGAAGTAGAAACAGGAAAACAAAGAGAAAGCAAGTGTTGGGAAAGTCCGCTGGGGTCCTCGTGAACATTTAGACCCCATATGAGTCCTTGAATACAGCGATTTTTAATAGACCTCAGGATATGCTGTGTCCATGTACAGGATAATTGTGTTTATTCAAACACATTTCTCATGCATATTCCAATCTCTGTTCCCTTCCCATGCTCTTTTCTCTGCTTTCCAGGAATGTGCACATTATTTTCTGGAGGTTAAAGACAAAGACATCAAGCACGCCTTGGCTGGGCTCTTTGTAGAAATCCTCGTCCCTGTGGCTGCTGTGAGTTGCGTTTTCATTTCTAACAGCTTCTTCAACCTGAACGGCACCCGACAGTGTCTTGAGTGGGGTATTCACACAAGTCTCTATTGTAGGCTGTCAAAAATGAAGTCAACGTCCCCTGCCTCAGGAACTTCGTGGAGAGCCTCTACGACACAACACTGGAACTCTCCTCTCGGAAAAAGCACTCCTTGGTTAGTAACCATGCGGGGAGCCCAGCGCTGTCCCAAGTGGAGAGCCTGGAATGTCTAGGAAGAAATCAACTTGAGAACAGGAAGGGCTACACACATCAGAGCATTGCCTCAGCATCTCAGACTTCAGCACTTGCATTTAGCACAAGGCCATCAATCGCTGTAACATAGGGGGTCACTCCACATCATCTCAGATGAACCTTCTAGTCCGATGGATTGAGCTGTTTAGAGATTGGCTAAACTTGAAGTTTTTGTTTGAATTTTTGAGAAGTTTTTTTTTTTTTTCAAATCTAGAGGCTAAAGTTTATAGCAACGATTCTCTTCCCCCTCCCAGGAATGAGCCTGCCCTGGCTAATTTCTATCTTGACACTCAGAATCAAAATGGAACACAGAAGGAAAGAGAGGCAGGGAATAGGCGGTTGCCTGCAGGCCCAAGTTTCTCAAGGTTTGGACACAGTTCTTGGGAAGGCAACATACAGCTTTTCAAGTTGCTGTATGGTGATTTAAACTCTAGTAAACTGCCAGGGCTGTGCCAGGTGTAATCATGACAGTGTAAGAAAAGTCCGTCGGTAAATAGCTGCTCATAGCACTGGCCTGTGCTGGTCTCCAAAGCATGGTGTCCTTGACTGGGTCTGAGCTGCTACCCAGTTGTTCAGCTGGTAATTGTGACAACTTTGCTCACTTGCCTATACCCTGGGGTCATTGTGACTGATTGCTTGCTTTTATTGACTTGTATTAGAGATGCACAGGAGTCCAAAGCCCTCTAAGATTAATTTTACATGAAGAAGAATAATGCTGAGTTCAAGTGTAGAGCGGAAGGAAGCTCATCCATTGGCCATTGGTTCTTGCTAGTCTAAGTACATAGGTGTGTTTCTCTTTAAATCTCCCCTAGCCCTGAAGGTGTGTGTTACCTGATTAAGCAAAATGATGGTGAGCTGTGAGGCTGCATGCTCGTTCTTTGGCTGGCTGCCCCTTAGCTTTGCCGTCTTCTCCAGCTGCTGTGGGAAAGGGGCCCAGCTAAGCAGGAAAAGCACAGTGGCACCTCTGTTTATTCCATCAGCAAATCCCTGCTGCGGTTACATTTGTCTTGGTAGTGTTTACCAGGACCATAACAGCTCTTTCAGGAATCTCCCTGAATTACAGGGAGATTACGGGAGAAAGTAAACATGCATGTCTGCAGCTAAGACAAGGGCCAACGATTACATGTTTATGAGTGAAAAAGCCAATAGCATTTTCAAATTGAGTGTGCCTTCGTGGCTGTTCTAGCTTGCTTCTCTGCTGCTATGATAAAACACT
Source organism: Cricetiscus sungorus (assembly GCA_030556225.1). Classification (NCBI taxonomy): domain Eukaryota; kingdom Metazoa; phylum Chordata; class Mammalia; order Rodentia; family Cricetidae; genus Cricetiscus; species Cricetiscus sungorus. The sequence continues at coordinate 4,197,019 of JANBXA010000044.1, forward strand.
GACTGATCGCAGCTTAGGGGAAAGAAGCATTTATTTGGCTTACAAGTTATGATACACCATGGAGGGCAGCCAGGGCAGAACTGGAGGCGATAACTGGGGCCGTGGAGGAACATTGCTTCCCAGTTTGCTCCCCATGGCTGGCTTGCTCAGCTACTTGTTTTTATATAGCCCAGAACCCATCTGCCTAGGGATGGTACCACCCACAGTGGGCTGTGTTCTCTTATATTAATTAGCAGTTAAGACAATGTCCCATGAACACACCCACAGGTCAAACTGATGGAGGCGATTCCTCTTCCCAGGTGACTCTAGTCTGCATCAAGTTGACATAAAGAACCAGCATGAAGGTTGTCTTCTTTCTCTCATGGTTGACAGTACAATCAGAGATTGGTTTTACAAGTTTGTAAGTGAAGACTAAGTGAGTGAAGCAGATTTCTGTATCATTGTGCACAAAACAAACGTATTACCATACGTATGTTACTAGCCAGAGTTCTAGATGATTCTGTCCAGTCATTACCAGGAAGCACCTATGAGTCCTTGTGTTTGTATAGCACTGCATTGATTTTGGGCCAGATGGCCACAGAGGAGGTAAGGAAGTTCTGAACTGTCAATCATCCTGTGACCTCGGTCTGCTCCTTTCTTCTCAGGCCTTGTACCCCCTGGTGACCTGTCTTCTCTGTGTCAGTCAGAAGCCCCTATTCCTGAACAGGTGGCATGTTTTCCTCAACAACTGCTTGTCCAACCTCAAGGTTAGTATTTGTCAGCTCAGTAACAACAAAAATCATTTATAAAAACACAAAAACAAACCCTCAAGGAACAGTTGTTTATTTTTGTTTGTTTGATACAAGGACTTAACTGTTCTGCCAAGGCTGACCTCAAATTCTCAGTTCTCCTCCATCTGCCTCCCAAAGTGCTGGGATTACTTACAGGCGTGTGTGAGCCACCACCCTGTGTTAAGATAAAATTCTTAAAATAATATATTCATCTGCATAGGAAAAAAAGACATCTCTGCAGATTTGGGGAAACATATCTGCTTTAGAAAGAATCCCTTTGAAGACAGAATTAAAGCAACCACACAGATCTACGTAGGTATACAACCGCTGTCATGTGTATCTGAGAGGCAGGAAAAATGAAATAATGGTTGCATTTAGCTGACCTAAACAGGTGGGATTATTTCAGCTACCCTGTGACACCTGTCCCTTTTGGTCTAGGAAAAAAAAGCTCCCTTCTGCGGAAGGATTGCTCTAGCACAGAGTATTGCCTCCTGCCAGTCTTGTCTGTGGATGTTTGTGTCCTAAGCAATTACGGCTGTCCCCATGGCAGCACGGGTGTTGAGTGATATGATTAGTAAGGCACAGCCCCTGGGACCATGAAGTCCACTATTAATATAGTTATAATAATTAGCTTTCAGATTGGCTTTGAGTCAAGTAGAAACATGCTTTCAATTTTAGTGACCAATTGACCCAGGACAAGCAGTCAATGTAATAATGTAAGAGTAAACACTCCTGGTGCACTGATGCGTGCCAATAATCCAAGCACTGGAGAAGGAAGCTGAGGCAGGAGGATCACATAGTTGAGGTTTGCCTGAACTACGTATAGCAAGACCATGTTTCAAAAAGAAGAAAACCAGGGCCTGGAAAGATAGTTCCTCAGTCAAGAGCACTGGCTGCTCTTGCAGAGGATCCAGGTTCAGTTCCCAGCACCCACATGGTGACTCACAGCCATCTGCAACTCCAGTGCCAGGGGATCTAGTGCCCTCTTCGGGACCTCTGTGGATGCCAAACACTCAGGTGGTACACAGACACACGGGCAGGCAAAACATAAACTAAAAGAAATGAATCTTTACAAATTATTTTTTAAACAAAATCAAAGAAAGGTGCAAATCGGACAACTTCTTTGCAGTGATTCTCACCTGTGTCCAAAGCCGTGGCTCAGGTTCCTTCTCTGGTCCAATGTTTGCTGCTTTCATTTAAAAAAAGAAATGACTGAAAGTTCTTACATGTGCTTATACATGCTGCCTTGTTTTGTGGTTTCTTTTTCCAAGACCCTTTAATTTGGAGAAGTACTTAGGATTAATTATGTTATTTTGTCATTTACTATAATTATATAATAATCAAATGAGCTTGATTTCAGCTCTGTGTCCTGGCTCGGAGAGCTGATTGTGAAATGCAAGATCCGCAATCGTTCGTTTCCTCCAGGTTGGCAGAGAAATCTAAATGCATTGGGTAGAGAACGAGGCTTCCGGGGACTGCACAAGCTGAATACCTTCCAGGGTCATCAACGGTTGCACAGTGGCTACTCTCCGGCCTTCAACCGCTCACTTAGCAGTGGCCTGCACCTCCTAACAGATGCCCAGTACCACTTTCCCCATGTTTGCAGTTACTAATTCCAGTATTTTAATCGCATCTTTTACGGATAGGAAAACTGCACTAGTGAGTTTTTGCCAATGTGATACAAATTAGAGTCACATGGAAAATGTGACCCTCAATTGAGCTGAGCTGCTTGCATCGGATTGGCCTGTGGACAAATGTGTGGGGCATTGTTTTCATTAATGACTGATGGAGGTGATGCCATCCCTGGGCTGGTGGTCCTGGGTACTACAAGAAAGCAGGCTGAGCAAGCCATGAGGACCAAGCAGTATAAACAGATTTTTCTTTGGGCCACCAGCTCTCAAAGAAACCACATGGAGACTTATTATTAATTATGAAAGCTCGACCTTAACTTAGTCTTATTCTTAACTAGTTCTTACAACTTAAAGTCATCCATATTTTTAATCTACGTTCTTTTATGCAGCTCAATTAGCTTCACCCAGCACGGCCCATCATGCTTCCTCTCGGTGTCTCCTGGCATTTCCTGTGCACCTAGATTCTCTGGGCCACACTTAGCACTGCCAGTGTTTTTATATATATCGTTTGCTTTTCTGAAATCTTTGCATGGGTCTTCAGTTGAAGATTAGGCACTTTCAAGTTGGAGAAACCAAAATAGTTAATAAGAAACTGTTCTCAGGCTGGAGAGATGGCTCAGTGGTTAACAGCACTGACTGCCCTTCCAGAGGTCCTGAGTCTAATTCCAAGCAACCACACGGGGGGGGGGGGGGGGGGGCTCACAACCATCCACAATGAGATCAGGTGCCCTCTCCTGGCAAGCAGGGGTATATTCATGTAGAACACTATATATAACAACAACAACAATATTAATAGAAATATTTCTCCATCTGTGTCAGTCACCACTGTGTTTAGACTCGACTGCACCTCCCCTTGGTCAGTGTCTGCAGGTGCAGCCCTGAACTCTGCGAGGTCGTAAGCAGCCAGGTGACTTGATACACAGTGTCATCTGATGGGCCAGGGGAAGCATCTGTCAGTAGCAGAGGCTGTACCATTAGTGAGTCCAGCCACCCCTATTTGTTGACATCAGTCCCAAAAAAAGCTTTAAGTGAATTCAAAGCAAAATGTGAAGAAGGTGATCATGCCTCCTGCTTAGCTACCACATCACTGAAGAGTGCCAAGTGACGTATTGTGTCTAGCCGAGATTTGTACTAAAGCCCACTGGTCTCCTAAATGATTTTCTCAGCAAGCCTCAGAGTCATTCTAAATCCATCCACATTCATTAGTGGTTAACCAATGGAGACAGATTCTAAAGAGGGTTAAGGGTCTTTGCCTTAGAAGCTGAAGACTTTGACACTAAAATTAGTGGTTCGAGAATATGCCAATAGAAGCCAGGTGGTAGTGGCTCATGCCTTTATTCCCAGCACTCGGGAGGCAGAGGCAGGCAGATCTCTGTGTGAGTTCGAGGCCAGTCTGGTCTACAGATCGTGTTCCAGGACAGGCTCCAAAGCTACAGAGAAACCCTGTCTCAAAAAAACAAAAACAAAAACAAACAAAAAGTATGAGAATATGCCAATAGTGACTTCATCCTGAACTCGTATGTTGAATATGTAAAGGAATATAAAAACAGGTGAGAAAGTAATGCTGTCTGCATGAAGAGCAACACACTGGGCAGTGTAGCCCCCATATTATTTTAGGCTGCCTTAGAAATGTGCATGCTAAACTGCCTAGGTCAGATTCTGGCTCTGCCCTTAATTAACTGTGCAGCCTTATGGAAGTCATTTGACCTCTCTGTGCCTTGATTTCCTCATCTGTAAAATGTGAACCATTTGTCTACTCTGTATATATTTGTGAAAATCTGAGTTACTAGCTATCAACAGCATTGTGAGTCAGCGTTCCACCGCCTAGCACGATGCCTGAGGTAATCCATGGATAAGGGGAAAACATTCGCTTTTGACTCACAGTTATAGAGAGTGCTGGCCAGGGGTCCTTTGCAATGAGTCTGTGCTAAGCAGAACATTTGGATGTGACAGGGCAAAATGAATCACCTTGTTGCCAAGGAGATAAACAAGGATTCATTTCCCACAATCCTCTTTGAGTGTGCAAGCCCAGTGAACCACAGATCACTCACTAACCTTCTGCCTCCCAACAGCTCCATCTCCCAATAACTACAGTGGGCAGGAAGCCTTAAATACTTGAGTTCGGTGGGGAACTTAACCATAAAAAACTTATGGCAGTGTCTGACATACCAAGCAACATGCAACATGCAACTCATGCATTCCAGCTTCTGAGACAATGGCTCTCACTAAAGCAGAAGTCCCAGCTGTCCCTTGCTAGTGATTTGTTGCTTGAAAGCTGAGCAATTTATTAGTGTCTGTTAGATTATGCCACGTTAGTATTAAAGGGCTTTGGGCACACAAAATGCATTTAAATGCACGAGGCTTCATATCATCATAGTGTCTCGAGGGCCAGTCCTCACACCACTACCACACACATCTTTCTGTGCCCAGTTATTCTGCCATGATTTGTTTGGGGTTCGATTCATATTTAACCTGCTGGACATTGGTCACTGGGGATGAAAGGATGAACAAGCGAAGTTGCTCAGAGCTCACAACCTGACAGGAAGTATGTAAAGAACAGGAAACCATCAGGAGAAACAGCAGGGACATTAGTGGTCTCTCCAGGGCCCCTGGGAGGGATGGACAAGGCAGGTCATATAGTAAGAAGAATGGCATCTGGGGCTTGCTGCCCAGTCACAATTTTCCTAGTATTTGCTAGGGAAGCATCCAACCACTTAGGAAATTGCTGAAGGATGTTATGATACAAAGTGTACCTTTACATTAGGTAGGGACAAAGGTGGTCCTCACCAGGCAGGTCCAAAATACCCCCTCAAGTGCCATGTTCTGAATCTGGATTATCCAGTGGGCTGCCATAAGTCTTTGCGGGGACAGGGGGGGACTTTTAAAACAAACATGATTTTAAATTTCTTGAGTTTTAAGGGTATCATTTAACTGTACAAAGAATAGAAGAGAGATGAGGAGCCAGATGCAGCAACCACTGATATCATCCTGAAATGGCAACAGTCAATTATCACTACCTACTCCATTGACAGAACAAGTAAAATTTAAGTCAGCCACATTGCTGTTCACTCTTTAGGAACATTAGAAATAGGAAGCATAATCTTTTTTTTTTTTTTTTTTTTTTTTTTTCGAGACAAAATCTCGTGTAGCCCACGAGCTACTAGCTGGAACCACTTCTTATCCTCTTGCCTCTGGCCCCTAGTACTCGGATTATGAGTGTGCCACACCATGCCCAGCTTTATGCAGTACCAACTATTGAAACCAGAGCTTTGTACATGCTACCCAAGCATTCCACAAACTGAGTTAAATCCGCAGCCCAAGCATAGTCTGATGAATTGAAGAACACTGGTGAAGATCTGCTGCACCAAAGAGTGGGAGACAGAGGGTCAAAGAGACTGCTGAAAAGTTGAGGGGCTGGAGAGGTGGCTCAGAAGTCAAGAGCACTGGTTGTTCTTACAGAAACCCAGGTTCAGTTCCCAGCTCCTGCACAGTGGCTCACAACCATCTGCAACTGCAGTTTTGGGGATGTGATGCCCTCTTCTGGCTTCTGCGGGTACTGCACACCTGTGGTATACATACATACATGAAGGCAAACTTTTATACACAGAGAATAAACTTAAATTGTTTTAAGTTGAAATTAAGAAAGCATTGAGAAAAGCCACTGAAACTAGAGTTTTCAGTCCATAGTCAGGTTGAGGTGATTAGAGTTCGCACGATTCACAGTTTGAGCTCTGGTACATGAGAGAATTTCGAATGAGATACCACACTTGATACAGGCAAAGAAACAGCTTGGTAAGGGAAAAGGTGGTTCCACTGGAACAGAGACAGTTGCTGATGTGGGTTAAAGTGCATAGCATCATTAAAGGAAAGGAAAATTTACATGTAATTTTATTAGTTTCAACTCCATTTAATGAATCAAATCATACAAATCAGATCATTAGCAGGCAAAAACCTGTTTTAGGCTTTGTATTTAAACAGACACACCTCAAAAGTTGGATTCCCCACGCCTCCCTGAGCTAGACAGGTACATATAACATTTATGTAGCAGAGTAAGCATGTAAGAGTATGAAAAATTCTTAAAATGTTTTTTGCTTTTAATTACTAATATATCTGGGGTTTTTTTTAATTGTTTTTAAAATCTGGTACTGGGTACTGAATTCACAAGTATTGTGCATACTAGGCACCCATTTTATCACTAAGCCACACCCTCAGCCTTTATTGTACAATTTCTTTTTTTCTTTATATCATCTTACAGGTATATATTGTATTTTGAGTTATATTCGTACATACACCCCATTCCTCCTACCCTCCCTTTTTTCCCCATTACTTATCCTGTCAATTCCCTCTGTCTCCTGGGTAACTTCACTTCTACTTTTATTAATATACACATACTTGACTTTATGTGACTACATAAAATTTAGGATCACAAATGAGTGAGAGACCGTAAAACATTTGTATTTCTGAGACTGGCTTAATCCAGTTAATTTGATTATCTCCAGCTGTTCCCATTGGCCTGCAAACATCATAACTTCACTCCTTTTTGTGCCTGAAAAGGAATTATCTTGTGTTTATGGATCACATTTTCCTTGTCCATTTCCCTGTTGCTGAATGCTGCAACAGAACACTGATGGACAAGTGTCTCTACGATGGAACTAGGTCTAGTCCTAGTGCCTAAGTCAGCTAGAACTTGGAGTCCTCTGGATGAACACACAGAAGTGGCTTAGCTGGGTCTGATGGTAGATCTACTTAAAAAAAAAAAAACAAAACAGTAGACTGTGAAAGGTAGATATACAAGATATTAAAATGGATTATGAGACTTTACTAATTAACACACTATTCACATTTTGTTAGGCAAAAATATTAAATAAATAAATAAACTAGGAACAGTTATAAACACATAGTAATGAACTAATATATAACAATTAACTTTATATTTATTATTTATTACAATGGTATAATTTGACATGTTAATGTTTGTCATTAATATTAATAATACACTAGACTAAGTAGGTACAAACACAAAATCTTCCCCATCCCACCTTAAGACACAGGAGATATTTTCTCTATGTATAGGTAATACCGTGGTGTATAGTACATACTGGTCTCAGGAGGCATTCATCAGAGAATAATCAGATGGAATAGGGGATAGAAAAATCAAAACGACATCAGCTGTCATGGGGACAGCATCTGATTCTTCTGTAAATACTATGCAATTCTGTTGGTTGCTTGGCAGTCTCTTCAGTTTCTGTTTTTGGCAAAAGACAGAACGAGAACTTCCCATGACATTCCTGTCTCACCATCATGATCATAATCCTCATGGATTAGTTATCCAATGAACACTGGAAAGCAGATAGATAGTCCAGGAGTCCCTGGTGATGGCGTGGGCCTGCCCCCCAAGCAAACCAGCCTTTCCCAAGCTGTTTGGGAACACTCTCCTGCATGGACCACCATTCAACAAGTAATCCTACATTTTGGATTCTGTTACAGAATAAAGATCCCAAAATGGCTCGAGTTGCCTTGGAATCTCTCTACAGATTGCTCTGGGTTTACATGATTCGAATCAAATGTGAGAGCAACACGGCTACTCAGAGGTAAGGACAGTAAGGGCAGGCATGTGGGGAACCCGTCCCTGGAGTTGGACTTGGACCCCTATTACTGAGCCACTGCAAGGGGTATTCCCCTTCATTGTTGCCTGCCCTGGCCCAGCTAAAACATGCTCAGTGCTGACAGTTCCTGCAAGACCTGAGGCCTCTGAGATTCACAACTGCCTTTGCAGTCTTTACCGAAACATTAGCCTCTGCCCGGACTGACCGGGTTTGCTCCTAGGTGTCATTTGGCACCTTGGGAGAGGAAATATCTGTCTATCAATTTCCAACTGCCCTGGCTTAAAGAGAAAGAAAGAAAGAAAGAAAGAGAGAGAGAGAGAGAGAGAGAGAGAGAGAGAGAGAGAGAGAGAAAGAAAGGAAGAAAGAAAGAAAAAAAAGAAGAAAGAAAAGAAAAGAAAAGAAAAGAAAAGAAAAGGAAAGAAAAGAAGAAAGAAAAGGATGTCCTTTGTGGAGTAATTATGCTAATGGAAAGGGTTTGGCTCTTTTTATCCTTGGATATTAAGATAAGATGAACTATATACCATCTCCCTGACCAATAGATCTCAGCCAATCTCGCTTGTTTTCTCTTTTTCCCACCCTTATCTTCTAGCCGACTCATAACCATCACCACCACGCTTTTCCCCAAAGGGTCCCGAGGCGTGGTACCCAGGGATATGCCTCTGAACATCTTTGTGAAGATCATCCAGTTCATTGCCCAGGTAACACACACATTTCTGCTGGTCTTCTTCAGGTGAAGTTATAATTTAACAGGCCACGGTGATCCTTAATGTGTCCAGACTTCTTAGAAAGGGGTTGTCTTCCCACACAGCTTACCTTTTGCTTTAAAACAGTCGGACGAATACATCAAGCTGCTTCAGCATCTAAGAAAGAAACTGAGAGATGGAGTTTAAGTGATTCATCTGAGGTCACATTGCCCACCAGCAAAACCACCTATAGCACAGATCTGATCCTGGCTCAGTCCCAACACTGACAGAGGAGGGAAAATTTCAATGATACTCTTGGTTATCCCTCCCCACCATCCCCAGATCTCTGCTCTATATCCTACAGTTAAAAACTGAGTCAAAGGTCTGGTATTTGGTAGGAATTTAATTTTTAAAAAAGAGACAATATAGTAAAAATTGAAGAGTAAATAGTCCTTTTCTGATTCTTCTCTGGAAAGAGAAAGTAATCCCGTGGGGAGATTAGCATTTATCAGTTCGGTCCTTTGCTCACAATTATTCTAGGCACTTTACTAATGGACTAATTTACTTTAAAAAGAGATTCCAGGAATATTAAAGCTAGTTTGCTCTAATGTATTATTCAAATGTAAGAGTTTTACTTGGGTGAGGGGCTGGTGGGCTGAACCTAAGACTCCATTCATGCCAGCTGTGCACTCTTATGGGTCACACCCCAAGTCCACTGTTTTATTTATGTATTTTTCAAGCAGTGTCTCATGTTTAACCCTGACTGACCTATAACTAGCTCTGTAGACCAGGCTGGCCTCAAACTCACAGTCTGCCTGTCTCTGCCTCCCACATGCTGCGCTTAAAGGCATGCATTCCCATACCTTGCTGCCTTTTTCTTTTGAAAATACTTGATGAGTACTCTCTTTGACCCCTGCTTTGACCTCTGTGGCTTACAGAGGCATTGTGAGTGTCCTGTCCCAGCTCAGCCTTTGGCATGAGTAAGCCTTCCACTTCAAACTGAAGATCATCTACCACCTTGGTTTCTTTATCTGTGAATCGAGGGTAGAATTCTTGCCCAATATGCCACAGAATATTATACAATGAAAGGAAGTTATTGATATGTAGATATTGCTGAGATGCAGTTGATATTAATATAAAGATAGAATAATCAGTGCACAGACCATTTGATGCCTAGCATCTCTATATCAGGTCCATGAGAGGCATCTTCAATATTATTCCTAGAGAACACATTGCTTACCCTGCAGATGGAGAATTCCATATGACTTTTCTAAGTATAGTCATGAGGTGTATGTGCTTTGAGTATTCTGGAATATTGCATATAGAACCAACAAGCCATTTCTTAGTAGTTATTGACTTGTATGGCCAGGCCTCACTTTAGATGGTATGTCTTATGTTTTAATTCTTCTCCCTACTTGTAAGTAACTTTTATATATGAGCCAGAAGATATGAGCCAAAGTTAAAGAATAGAGGAAAACAGCCATTGTGTAGTAATATCATTAAAAATATAGTTCTCAGTTGAGTACCAAACAGTTGTCAACATTTATGGTACTAGTGGAAAGAATTTGGACTGCTTTTAGGTTCAGATGCTCAGATGTTGTGTTTTGGTATTTAGTTCTGTGCCCCCAACCTCACTGTGCTCACTGAGCTGCTTCTACATGCTACATAAAGAATGCAACTCCTGGGACAGTTATGATGTACCTGGTCTTCCTTCAGGGGCTGTCCATGACCCCTAAAACTAGGGGACACCCCTGTCTTTCCAGCAGCCACCTATTTGCTGCCTAGGGGAAATTTTGCATTTTGTGTTAAACTCGGCGTTCCATGTTTTTATTTTGTTTGTTTCCTCCCACCCCCAACCCCTGCCAGGAGCGTCTGGACTTTGCAATGAAGGAAATCATTTTTGACTTTCTTTGCGTGGGAAAACCAGCCAAGGCTTTCAGTCTCAATCCAGAGGTATGAATGACTTGTCTATGGGAACAGAGCACTTATTCACAGAGCCCATACCTTTGCTCTGAGAGGCTGCAGGGCTCGGGTGAGGGAGGGGTGGTGCCTCTCAAGGGTCTTAAGACACAGGAGCTATTTTTTCTGCACCCCCAATCTGGGTGTCTGATTTTCTTCGGAGTAAAATATGAGGTGAACTGATTCAGGATAACCCCAATGCCCACGCACCGTAGTCTTCTGTTTCTATAAAATGGAATCATTCTTGCCTCAAAGAACATGATGACATAGATGGGCAAGTTTAGAGTTGGGATGTGATGAAACAGATGAGTGAATACAGGGAGTGGTAAGATTACTACAACACAGTGACATCACATAACTAGGAAACAAATGCTCTTCTGTGACAATGTCCCACCCAGCTCAAGGGCCAGGCAGTTCTTGGAAATGAGTCCCTGGTGGGTGTTATATTCATGTGGCACTCTTGGCTATGCAAATGAATGGCAATTCACTCATAAACTTAAAAAAAAAAAACACCATCAGCCAAGAGAAACATGCCAGCCAAGCTGCCTCCTTACAGCCCTTTTCTGTGCAATTATGGAAAGAACACAAGACCAAAAGCCAGAAAGTTAGTTTCGCCACTCGTCACAGGCACAGCTTCTTTTCCTAGCCGTGTGACATTTACTTCTGATTCTTGGCTTTTCCTTTAGTAAAATGGACAACATGATTTTCTAACTCCCTTCACAGAGGAGTGATACTGGAACTAACATATTGCAAACTAAAAAGGACATGATGGAGGGAAGGAGAAAGAAAGTGAAGCAAGGGAAAGAAATCCCACACTGTAGAGTATATTGACTGCTTCTCTCCATCACCGCAGTAATGGCCTGCTCCTTCATCCCGGCATTAAGGAAAGAGGTCCAGAGCCCACAGCATCGCTCCCTAGCTAAGGAGCTGATGCAGAGGCCGTGGACAGTGCTGATCACTGGCTTGCTTCCAATGGCTTGCTCAGCTTGATTTCTTATGGAACCTAGGACCACCAGACCAATGATGGCCCCAACTACAATAAGCTAGACCCTCCCACATCAATCACTAAGAAAATGCCCACAGGCAGATCTTATGAAGATGTTTTCTCCTGTGACTCTAGCTTGTGTTAAGCTGACATAAAACCAGCCATCATACTTGTCTGAGGCGAACATCTCTGATGTTACTTCCATGCTGGAGACAGAAACACACATCTGTCACCTCAGTCCTTGCCTTGCCTAACAAGGCCCTGTCCCAGACAAGCAAAGTTCTACTGTTGTTCTCACCACCTTGGGTCTGTCCAATAGGAAAAAAGATGTGAGTCTTCCATGTGTCTTTATTTTTATTACACTCTATCCATGTGGTTTATTTATTGTGTGAGTGTGCGTGCATGCTTGTGTCATGACATGAGTGTGGAGATCAAATGACAACACGGGGGAGTCAGTTTTCTCCCTTCCACCTTGATCACCAAAAAGCTCAAACTTAAATTGCCAGGTTTGGCAGTAACTGCCTGCCTTAGGGTTTCCATTGCTATTAAGAGAGGTTTAGTCCATTATCATCATGGCAGGGAGCCTACTGGCATTCAGGCAGACGTGGTACTGGCTAGCTCTTGATCAGAAAGCAACAGGAAGTGGTGTATCACACTAAGTGAAACTTTATCAGAAGAGACCTCAAAGCCCACCCCCACGGTGACTCACTTCCTCCAACAAGGCCACTCCCACTTCAATAGGGCCACGCCTCCTAAAAGTGCCATTCCTTTTGGGGACCATTTTCTTCCAAAGCACCACAGTGCCTTTGCCTCCTGAATCCATCTTGCCAGCTCTCTTCCACATCCCTTCCTCTTGCAGGAGCATAGAAAAATTTGCGTATTACTAACTGACAGTCCAATAGATCACACATGACTGGCACATCCAGCATGTCTCCAGGGAAGAACCTGACTGGGGCAGTGAGATAATGAAGAAAAGACAAGCAGAGGAATACAGGACAGAAAGCTGGAATGTAGGTGGTCTAGGCTCCTGGCTAATGAAGTCACAGATTCTGGAAGCTCAGTGTGTTACTATACAGATTTAAACAGCAAGAAGGGGATAGCATGCATACAATAATACAATGCCATAATAGCATGGAGCTGAATGCTATGAACAGGAGATAGCTGGATCAAGAGGAGAGGTTTAGCTGCTCTCAGTAAGAGCAGCTTCTGTAGGGGAGCCAGCTGAGGAAGTCTTTACCATTTCCCTCTGTTCCTCACCCTGGGGGAGGGGACTTTGGCATTCCTCTATGGGTCTGAGGCTCTGGGGGCTTTGGCATGGCCAGTTCATGTCAATACACACATTTGATCAGGAGTTTACTCACTCAGGCTTCTCTGTCCCCTGAACATGATCTCCTTCAGATGCAGACACTCAGTGGTCAGGAAAACAGAAGTTACTGTGTGGATGAAAATGCTGCTGGTGGTACAGTTTCTCAGAGAACAAACCCAGATTGGCCCTTTGGGAATTGCTTATTTGTTTATTGATTTATTACATGGGGTCTCATACTGGTCTTGAACTTGCTGTACTGCTGAGCATGGCTATAAGCTCTTTATCATCCTGCTCCAGCCTCCAAACTGCCGGAACTACAGGCAAACGCCATCATCCCTGGCTCCATATTGGTCCTTAAATAATATTTTTGGAATCAGCTTGTGTAATAAGGCTCAGAGACCTACAGCATTATCTTAATACCATGTGTGTCAAGCACAACTCAACAGTAGGTAGTTTCTAGGATAATGTCTTACTTGGTTTGGGCCTGAAATATGTTCTGTATACATACCCATCCTCATGAGAAGTGTCCTATCTGTGAGATGCTCTTCTAGACTGCCAGTTTCCCTCACTTTTGACCTGATCTAAAAGAATATGGAACTAGAAGTCCTATTCAATGCTGGAGGCAAGAAAAGAAGAAATAAAGGGCCGATAGACTAGAAATGAAGCTATAAAAAGTGTTTTTATACATGGGCAAATATTATAGGAAATTGCAAAGAATCTGTGCATGGCAGGACACACCTGCAATACCCCAGCATTTGAGAGATGGAAGCATGAAGATCGGAACTATACACAAGGAATTGCACAGGGAGTTCAAGGCCAGCCTTGACAACATCAGATCCTGTAACCAGAAAAAAAAATGATGTTAGTACTGATGTCACTTATTTGTAAAGAGAAGGAAAATATCAAATTATTTGGAGTTGGTACTTTACGTTAGGAAGTTTGCAGGATACAAAATAAATAATATATTTGTATGTTTTAGTAATAAATAATCAAATTAAACAATTCACAGTATTGATGAAAAAACAAAATAGCCGGCAATGAAGCAAACAAAATAGGCACACTACTGTATGTTTTTTTTATCCCAAAAACTAAAAAATATTGACAAAAGGCAAAGATTCAGATAGGTAGAGATATAGCAAATCAGAAGATTTGCCATTGTTGAGTCCTGTCATTCCTCAAACAGACTTAAATGCAACATAAATTAGCATATTAATAATGATTAGCATATTAATAATATTAATTAATAAAAATAATAATCGCCTATATATTTTCTATAGGCTTCTTTTAAAATGAAAATCAATAAACTGCTTTTAAATTTGATATAGAACATCAAGCTACTAAAATAACTAACAATTCAGAAATAGAGGAGTAAAGTTGGACTAGCAGAGCCTGGTTTTGAGACAGTATAAAATCAGTAAAAAGGTAGGGGTGGATGTAAAGAGGGCAGATGAGGATGGGGATCTAGAGAAAGACCCTCACGTGAGTGGTTGGCTGATTTCCAAATATGGAAACATACTCAGTAAGAGTCTTTCCACTAAGTGGTGCTGAGCAATTGCATGCCCATCTTGCAAAATGACCAATTCCAGAACACAATTATCACTGTATGCAAGCTCAAACTGGACCGTGCAACCTAAATATAAACCCAACACTGTAAGCCCTCCGTGAAAAAGCAAAAAGAAGAGAAAACCTTTGTGGCCCTTGAGTGAGCAAATCTGTCTGAACACAAAAGGCAAAAATCACAGAAAGTTAATAAACTGAGTATATGATTTCAAGTTTGCGTGTTGATGAGGCATTTAGTAGAGACTCAAAGCATGGGAGAAAATATTTTCACATCCCAACAAAATACTTCTTTCCAGAATATGCGAAGAGCTCCAGTAATCGGTAAGAAAATAAACAACACACTTTAAAAGTGAGAACCATCAGTAGCCTCTTCATCAAAGAGAGATAGAAGCAGCCAGTAAGCCTGTGAAAAGATTGTCAGTGTAGGGATCACTAGGGAAATGTGAGATAAATATGATGATGTGACACACTGCAGTGGGTGTGTGTGGCGGGGGTTGGGGGGGGATCTAGAGCAGCCGGATCTTTATACTGTTCCATTGAGAATGTGACACAGAGAGAAGGTGCTGAGTCCTCCCTTGAACCAGCTTTAAGGTTTAGCTGAACATTAGAAATGGCATTTCTTCTCACATACCCATGTGTTTTCATAGGTGATTGTAGCCAGAAGCTCTTCTGTGTCCTGCCCCCACCTGGTCCCACAGGCACTTACAAAATAATCACTCAGGATTAATATTATTTATAATTGTTTGGCTGATGGCTCAGGTTTATTACTAGCTAGCACTTACAACTTAAACTAACCCATTTCTATTAATCTATGTATTGCCATGTGGCAGTGGCGTTACCTCATTTTCTACACATCTTGCTTCTTTGGTGGCTGCTGGCGTCTGCCTGAATTCTACTTTCTTTCTCTTGGTATTCTGTTTGGCTTTCCCACCTAGCTATACTCTGCCCTGCCATAGGCCAAAGCAGCTTTATTCATCAACCAATAAAAGCAACACATATTCACAGTGTAAGAAAGATATCCTGCTTCATTTAATAACCTTCAGTTTTTTAAATTTATTCTCAAACTTGCTGACCGTTATAATCAGAGACCAATAATAGATGTTGGCTGGGTGTGGTGGCACACACCTTTAATCTCAGCTCCTGGGAGGCAGAAGCAGGTGGATCTCTGGAAGTTGAGGCTAGCCTGACCTACATAATGAATTCCAGTGACTTATTTATCTCAAATAAAATAATCAGAGATAATTATTTTGTGGTTCATTTTGTAACCCAATATCTTTACTCTGTCTTTGAATTAAAACCTATGGTGTCCCTCTCTGTGACTCATTTGAGCCTTTTGTGTGACTCAGTTTACCTTAATTGTAGCTGCTCATGGGATGAGTACACATCTCTTTGATGTTCCCCCTTCACACATGCATTCCTTTAACAGATGCCCATTTCAAACATGCACTCTGAATTTGGTAAACTTCTTCCTGGCTGTTTCCTCATGATACATCCTGTCAAATTCTTCTAGATAACTAGGTCTTGGCTTTGGTCACTTACAGAGAATGAACATTGGTTTGCGGGCGTTCTTGGTGATTGCTGATAGCTTACAACAGAAGGATGGAGAGCCACCCATGCCGGTCACAGGAGCTGTGCTCCCGTCGGGAAACACCCTGAGAGTAAAGAAAACATATTTGAGTAAGACGCTAACTGAAGAGGAAGCCAAAATGATAGGTGGGTATGATGGAGGCCTGGATATCACAGTCAGGTCCTCCCTGGAAGTGAGAGGAACCCAGAGAGAAAACACCAGATCTGTGCCAAGTAGCTGGTGAGACATTCTTGCACTGTTGTGTTGACATAGTCCTGCTGGGTTCCAGTCTTGGAGCCCTTTAAACTCTTCAGGACTTCCTGGTAAATATTTTGCCAGGTAAATGTTGGCCTTTCATCTGGTTCTTTGTAAATTTCTAATATTGGTTATTGGTTATCTATATTGTACAGTAAGCTTCCAAGATATCTGTTTGTTTGGGCAAATAATCTTATTAATAATTTGTTAATTCATTCATTTACAAATAATTCTTTCTCCCCTTCTTCTTCCTCTTCTTCTTCTTTTTCTTCTTCTTCTTTTTAAGTAACATTGGTCTAATTTGTATTGTAAGCATGCCAATTTCCACAAACACTTCAGCAGTTTTTTTTTTTCTCTCTCTCTGGTATATCTTCCTGAATTCAAAGAGGTAATTTTATTTTTGTACTTGTTGAATTCCCTTGTAAGTACTCAAATTTAGAAACTATTATAAACTGTGCTAAATAGTTCCTAGATTCCAAAGATAAAAGAAAAATGTGCAGAATTCTTCACTCTTACATTGGTTTTATTATGCTAAAGGACTTGTAAAGTCTCCATGGATGAGAAATGGCTATTGGTACTTATTTTGGTGTGTATGTGATTGTGTGTGTGTGATTATGTGTGTGATTGTGTCTGTATGTGTGATTGTGTGTGTATGATTGTGTCTGTATGTGTGATTGTATCTGTATATCTGATTTGTGTGTGTGATTGTGTGTATCTGTGTGTGATTGTGTCTCTGTGTGTGATTGTGTGTACCTGTGTGTGATTGTGTGTGTGTGATTGTGTCTGTGTGTGTGAACACTCGCATCACATACAATGGGAGCAATACATTTCCCTCACTTTAATGTTCATAAAAGAAGTCAATTTGTTTATTTTACTGAAGAATCTGCATATGTATTTCAGAGAAAAATACACAATCATTAAACTCTTAACCCCAAATGAGAACTATCAATTACTCATGTAATCAATAATGCCAGTAGGGTTTCTTGTTAATCAAAAGCTTAAAAATTCAAAAGCAAAATGAATTACTTTTACTTTTGTGGAAAATATTTCTCATTGAAATACTGGAATTAGGAAGGTCAGAGAGTTAGTTGCCTCACTGGTTAAGAGCACTCCCTGTTCTTGCAGAGGTCCCAAGGTGAGCTCCCAGCACCCACATGGGAGCTCACAACTATCTATAACTATAATCCATAGGATTCAATGCCCTCTTCTGGCCTCCATGGGTACTGCACACATGTGGTGCACACACACACACACACACACACACACACACACACACACGCACACGCACATGTGTGTGTGTGTGTGTGTGCGCGCAGACAAAAGCACTCACATACATAAAACACAAATAAACAAATCATTTAAAAAGTATTACAACTCAAGCCAGGCAGTGGTGGTGCATGCTTTTAATCCCAGCATTTAGGAGGCAGAGGCATGTGGATCTCTGTGAGTTTGAGGCCAGCCTGGTCTATAGAGCCAGGTCCACGACAGCTAGGGCTGTTACACAAAGAAACCCTGTCTCAAAACAAACAAAGTATTGCAACTCTTGTGTTAAGTTGAAACAGTTATTTGGTAAACACCTGCCCTCAAAGTGCATGCCAATGCACTAGGGGCTAGTTAAGCAAACAGTAATAGAACCGCCCTCAACACTTCTGTTTCAGAAAATCCCAGGCCCAGAGGACCCTCCTAGAAGAGGCAATATTGTGGAGCTTGGGTGGTCCAAGGTATTATTCTTCGATATATTTAAAGTATGAGGCACTCATGTTTTTCAGGAATGTCCTTGTATTACTCTCAAGTCCGCAAGGCCGTAGGCAACATCCTAAGACACCTTGATAAAGAAGTAGGGCGGTGTATGATGCTGACCAACGTCCAGATGCTAAACAAAGAGCCGGAAGACATGATCACGTGAGTACAGGCATGATGATCTGGGGGACCCAAGTGGACATTCTTCTCCTCTACTTGATCCTGGTTCTAAGGGCAGTAAGACATAGGTATTGGCCATATTTGCCTGGAAATGAGTTCAAAACTGAGGCTGGTCTATTTTGATTATATCTTGGGTACCTTTAAGCCAGCAAGTTAGAAAATGGGCCCATAGCCCATTACTGATCCATAAAAGGGCATGCATTTTGTGTGTTTGTTTGAGACAGACAGGGTCTCATTATGTAACCCTGGCTGACCTAGAATTCACTATGTAGACCAGGCTGACCTCAAATGGACATTCTCCCACCTTTGCCTCCTGAGTGTGGATACAAAACACATATACCCCCATGCCAGCCATTTTACTTGTTTTAACTGGTGCTTTAACTTTTTGTAACATTCTCCTTTCTTTAAATTCAACCAGCTTGAAAATTCCAAATAAGGCTAAGAATTTTCTTCACAGTAAAAAATTCTAAGGCAAATTTTTGCATGAAAAACAACTTGTTTCTTTTTTTCCTTTCTTCCTTCCTTTTTTTAAGGGGAAATTTCAGGGAACCACACAAATGCTAGGAGCAGAGGGTAATGGGAGGAGTCACCTGAACTGAGGTGGCGCTGAGGCTGATCCACCGCATCCACTGGCCCTGAGCAGGATGGCACACAGTATCCTCCCTGATCCCCATCCCTGGTTTCCTTTGTGCCACATTAGGAAAAAAAGTTAAAAAAAAAAAAAAAAGTGAGCAGTGGTGTCTCACACTTTTAATCCCAGCACTCAGGAGGCAGAGGCAAGTGGATCTCTGTGAGTTCGAGGCCAGCCCAGTCTACAGAGTAAGTTCCAGGACAGCCAAGGCTGCACAGAACAACCATGCCTTGAAAAATCAAAATAACTAAATAAAATAACAAGTAATTTGGTTTTGTTTTTCAGGACAGGGTTTCTCTGTATAACCACTCTGACTTCCTGGAACTCACTCTGTAAACCAGGCTGGCCTTGAACTCACAGAGATCTGCCTGCCTCTGCCTCCCAAGTGCTGAATTAAAGGTGTGTGCCATCACTGCCTGGCCTAATAAAAAGTTTTAACACTGGAAAATACTCAAATACTAGACATATCCATGATGGTCATTACTTTGCTGCTACACTGAGGCTGTTTTATGATTCAGGTGTTGAAAAACAGCCTTGAAACCCTACTGAATGGCCATCTTGTTATTAAGTGCTCTTGATGTCTATGCATTCAGAGATCTGTGCCTTGTAATTACATCTTGTCTTTGTTTTTAATTGGATTTATTCATTTTATTTCATGTGTGGGTGTTTTGCCTTCATGGACATTGTGCACCTCATAAATGTTTGGTGCCTGCAAATATCAGAAGAGAGCATTAGGTCCCCTGGAAATGGAGTTACAGATGGTTGTGAGCTACCATGTGGGTGCTGGGAATCAAACCTGGGTCCTCAGCAAGGACAGTCAGTGCTCTAACCCCTGAATCACCTCTCTAGCCTTACATCTAACCTTTTGCAAGCTCATTGGCCCTACTGAAGCTTTGAAGGGATAAGCATTTGGTAATGGCATGGGGCCAGCAGCAGGCTGTACTTAGGAGATCTGCATTAGATGCTAGTTTTTGTTTACATACTTAATAATTTTTTATTATTTTTTTTTAATTTTCATAATCTTTTGACTTGCTTCAATTTTGTCCTAAAACTCTAGGGGTGAAAGAAAGCCAAAAATCGATCTCTTCAGAACCTGTGTCGCTGCAATTCCCCGACTGCTTCCTGATGGCATGTCCAAACTTGAACTTATCGACTTGCTGGCCAGGTGGGTGAGAACAGTCTTAGATGTTAGTCAATCGATTGATTTTTAATCTTTTGTCATTTTTCAAAAGAGAGTAGAATAAGATTTCTTTAAGTTTATGGAGATTTACTCAGTAAGGCATTGTCCTGGGTCTTATGTGTGCACAGGAATAAAGAACTTAGGTTTACTTTAGTTTTGTTTTGTTTTGTTTTGAGGCGGGTTGTTTTTTTGGTTTTGGTTTTGTTTTTAATAACAGGGCTATAAGCTAGGAATTCTCTTGTGCTAGGTAGGTTCTCTGCTACTGAGATATGTCCTCAACCCTCTCTATTCCATTTTGAGACAGGGTCTCACTGTCACCAGGCTGGTCTTCAATTACAGCCTTCCTGCCTTGGCTTCCTGGGTAACTGGGACTACAGGCCTGGACCATAGACATGGCTTGTACCTCTTTAAGATATTTGTTACTTTTTTTCCATGTTCAAGGGGTTTTAAATAAATGTAGAAATGCACGAGGTCACTAATGCCCACGCATGGGTTTGCATAAATGATTATCACAGAGTAGGCCCTTGGGTTCAGGGGTAGAGGGGCAACTGTAGACAGAGGAAGCCAGAGAAATAAAAGGTAAATTTGAAAGGCCCTTGGAGAAAGATTGAGTTCAGAAAGGTGAAGAGAAGGGTGTGGTCTCCCTGTGAGAGCTCATCTGGGGTCTGACCCTCAGTTCGGGGTCCCTAGGTCAAAAGAGACAGCCATCTTAAATCTAACAGTAGTTCTCCGAAAGCTACCAAAAATCACACTTATCCTCCTTCCCATCCTCCACCTAGCTGCACAACCCAACTATAACCTAAAAACTGCTGGCTTTGAGTCACAGTATCTCGCTGGAGTTTGGGAAACTTCGTCACCTCCTGTAATCTGAAACTCCAATTGACAACACATGTCTTTCTTTAAAGAAAAAAAAATCAGAAAATCAACATGGAAAGCAAAATCATTATCACTAGGATTCAGGGAACAGGTGGGAGAGTAAGAATCATCATTGGATTGGAGGAAAGAAGAAAAAACGTTAGGAAAGCCAGTAACAAAAGGACATAGACACACACCCAGAGAGAGAATTTTAGCAGCAGGTGACACCATTAATAAGCCATTTTAGGGCCTAGCAAGACTGCCCAGAGGGTGAAGGTGCTTGACAATCTGTTTTTGGTCCTCAGGGTCTATACTGTGGGAGGAGAGAACTGACTCCTGGCCCCTGACCCCTGACCTCTGACCTCTACGCACACACCATATCATATATGTACCCACACAAGCAGACACACACAGCCGTGCATACACAATAAATATAATTTTAAAAATAATTTGATTTGGACTGGAGAGGTAAGCTCTGTGGTTAATGTTATGCCTGAGACATGACCCCCCACCCCTGCCCCAGAGACCAACAGGGCCTTTATAGCAAGCTTCCAGCTTGGTCTCTCCATCTGCTCCAACACAGTGGCTGGATCAGGGAGAGCAGTGAGCTCAGCTGAGGCAGGGTTTTTAAGGAGCAAAGGATGGGCAAGCAGGAAGCGGAATTCCAGACTCAGATGGGGGTTGAGCTCCTGACTGGGCCAGAGTGGGGCAACAGAAGTCCTGTCAAGCAGGATCGGTACTGACATTGCTGCAAGGAAGTTGGTAACCTATATACAAGTTATGTAAGCTATCCTAATGATCTGGAGCATCTAGTCCTTGTTTGCCTCAATTCTGATTGGTCCCCCCACAGAGTACAGTCTGTGGGTTTTTTTCCGGTTAATATAAGTAAGGATGAGGCCTAGTCCCACTATTGTTAGGCTGCAGCCTGTCATGGCTGCACTGATGTTAGGCCTCTTCAGTTAAGAGTACTGACTACCCTCTTGCAGAGGAATCAGGTTCTGCTCCCAGCGTGCACCTGGCATCTCACAGCCATCTGTAGCTCCAGTTCCAGGGGATCCAATGCCCTCATCTGAACTCACCAGGCATTCACGAGGTACACAATCAGCATCCATACACTTCTAGTCACATGGGTGCTCAGAATGAAACCCAGCTCCTCTGGAAGAGCAGCCAGTACTCTTAGCCATTGAGCCACCGCCCCAGCCCCTGTAAATGTAAATATTTAAATGCCATTTGAGGCATGTGGTGGCAAAAAAGCCTAGGAAAGAGGAAAAGTATTAGTGCCTAACCCCCTAGGGAAACCCCAAAACCTGAGGATGTTCAGTTCCTTTATTTAGATTCCGATAGGACAAAGTTCTCAGGCTAGAGAAAGGAGCAACCTTGGTATGCACAGTTCATCTTTTCCCAGGCCACCAACTGCATGAGAGCCAGAGGACAGCAACAAATGGGCTCAAGCTAGCAATCTATGACTGGAAGACCCTCTGGTCTCCACACAATGGTTTTATTGTCTAACTCCCTTGCCACCCTTTTCCCAGGCCTCCAGCATAGGATAATGCTGAGTGTAAAGGCCACTGAAGACCCCTGACTTTCAAAGCCACTCTACTCCGACTGGTGTCCTCTGCCGCTGTCCCTTCTAGCTCGTGTGTTTGTTACCTCTCATCTGTCACCGTAACCTACATGTTGCTTGTGTCAACAAGCTGCAACCTGTGTATTCTTCTTTCTATTCCATGCTTAGGAGTCACTTTAAGAAGGACATGGCCAGGGGACAAAATACAGTATAAAGAGTTTGTCTTGCACGAGCAAGTCTCTGAGTTTAATCCCCAGACCCTCCAAAATCGTATAAGGCTTGGACAACTAACAGCCTAAGGCCCAGGAGGCAAGGGGGCTGAGGCAGAGAAGGGAACGTGGACATGAACTGAGATGAGCTTCCAGTTCTGAGGAACAAACCGTAAATAACAACCGTGCTGATTTGGGGGAGGAAAAGAGTGAGGAATGAATAGATTGGGATCCCGTGAGGGTCATCCACCCAAATATTCTCCTGGGATGAGAGCAGGGACTGAAAACAAAGAAAATCTCTGAACAAATTCCACATTGGCCCAGAAACAGAGTCGCCTGCCAGTTTGCTGTGAACAACAGTAAGAAAGGTTGACAACTAGAAGTCAGTATTTTTGTGGCATAGCATAGGGGGATAGGGAGAGGCTCAGGGGATCAGGGAGTCAGGGATCAGGACCCTGAGGAAGCAATAGCTAAGGCCACTACAGAGAGCCATGTGGACCACCAGAGATCAAGGTGCTGCTATCTGATAGATGGAGGAAGCAGATTGGGAAGAATGGAAAGGTGGCAGAATTTTCTCGAAAGTTTGAGCTTGGTATCCCTGATTGCTGTTTTACTTCCTGTTTGAGCCAGACAAATTATTTAAACCCCCAGAATACCCTTTGTTTCTGGGTAATCTTGTAATCTGGTTATCTTGTAAGACTCTGCTTGTCTCTTAGGACTTCTGAGAGGGCTAAATAACACTGAGGCGTCTGCACCCTGGTTAGTCAGAGGCAGTCTGTGGGAAAGAGCCAGTTATCAGTTAAGGGTGGAGGGGATTGGCTTTATTCAGAGATGTAGTTGGTAACTGGCTACACTGACGCCTTTGAAATGCCAGGCTTTTTAGATAACATGGAGCGTCTAGCACCACTTTGCTACGGGTCTGTGTAGAAGGCTCTTAACCTCTCAAATCACCTTGACAGCCTAATCCGGTGATGCTGGGATCTGCAGACCGTGGTGCCAGACGCGAGGGGAGGGAATTGTTAGACATAGCTGGAATGTCTGGGCTATTTATAGTGTCCTGTTTATTATTGTGTACATTCTTATAAAGCCCAAAGCCATGAGTACTGTTTTTTAGAGGGGAAAAGGACAAAACAAATATTCTTGAACGTTCAAGAAAAATGGCCAGACTGTGTCGGAAGCTTGTGAAAGGGATTTTTATATATGTATATATAAACTTCAAAAGGAAAGTCAGAGGGTGTCCTCAGAGGGGGGTAAAGAGCCTATGACCTGTACACTGGATCCTCTGTGCCCTGAAAAAATGAGGCACTTCAGATGTCCCCCAGAGGTGGAGAGATAAAGGTGCAGTGATCCACTCACAAGAAATGTGCATTTCGGTTGCCACATGGGAAGTCTCCCAAGACTCTGCATCCTAGTCCAATCCAGGATGCAGTATAGACAGCCTGGCCAGAGGAGGGTACTAGACGCTTCACACTTACTCCATAATACGTTTTTTACCAGTTCAGCTCCCAGGGGCTTGCTTTCAAGGATGCATCCCACATGGCTGCTGCAGGCCCAACACGCCAGCCAGTACTTCTGGTTATAGCTAAATACTGCAGATACACAAACCACAGACAGACAGTGGTGTGTGGAATGAGGCTGGCAAGGCTCCTTCTCCAAGCAACTAAATTTCTGACTTCATATGTATTGTTTGGCCAATTAATAATGGCTGAGTCTGAGAAACCTTCCCAGTGGGCTTCCTGAGGCTGTGACAGTGTCCTGGCATCATGGTCAAACCTTCTAGATAGCACCAGCGCTACGATCTGCTCCACTAATCGGGAGAAGGCCTAGAGATTGAAATAAGAGACAATTGCTTGCTTTCATTCGAAAGCAAGGAATGCCATTTATTGAGGGGATGGAGTGGGCTTATCACAGCACAGTGGAAAACAAGAGGGTTTTTAGGCTTAGCTCCTCCCCAGCAGATGTGTGTTAGCAAAACAGGAAGAGTACCAATAACAACTCTGGGGCAAGATGATCCAGCCAACAGTTTCAGGCTTGCTCAAGGTGCCTCAGGGGTCCATGCAGGGCCCTATAGTTCTACATTCCTGTCTCAGCTCAGAGCCTGCCTGGATTGGCTGGAAGGGTACCTCCCAAAGATAGAGCCTGCCTCCATCTGCTGGAAGGGCACCCCCAAGGAAGGTCCACATACAAAGTTGGAGCTTACTTCTCCACCCTCCCCCTTTTTTTCTCTCTCGCTCACCTCCCAGATGTGTCTTACTTCTTCCTTAGACCACATACACACCAAAAAAAAAAAAAAAAAAAAAAAAAAAATGTCCCTGACTGTCCAAGATGGCTGTCACCTGTCACATTCTCAGTTCCATGTGTGTGCACTAGGGATTTGATATTCAATATTTACTCCCCCTTCAAAAATTTGACTTCATTAGTATGACACCCACCTCACATGGTTATGAGAATTAAATTAAATAATGCATAGAGATCACACAGCATAGCAGTGTCACACAGGAAACTCAATGACAGTGATAATTATTTTCAGTGACACATATATTGCATGATATAGCCTATGTAATATATTATTGTGAATGTTTCCTGATTTTAGACAGAGACTGTGTGTTAGGAAATTAAAACAGGACCTGGAGAGATGACTCGGCAGTTAAGAGCACTGGTTGCTTTTCTGGGGGACCCGGGTTCGGTTCCCAGCACCCACAGCTCTCCACTCTCTGTGACTCCAGTTCCATAGGATCCAGTGCCCTCTTCTGCTCTCTGCAGGCACCAGGTCCTCAGATACACACAAAGGGAGAGCACCTACACACATCAATTTTTTTTTTAAAATTTAAGATCGGGTTGCTTACATTTATAGAACTTTCCTGAGACTGAGCATGGCGTTTCTGCATAAAAATAGAAGAGTGTCTTCTATCTAGTGTTTTTGTTTATTAGTGGATACACCTGAGGTAATGAATGATACATACTTCAGTAACCTTCTGTGATCCCTGAAATGTATGAAGCACTTCCTTCACTTTGATTTGTAAGCATGCCGAGTTGTGAAAAGTACAGCAGGAAAAGAGTGAGTTCCAACTGTGTGTGTTGCCTCAATAACTGTTTGAACTGACATGTAGTGCAACACACAGCAGATAGGTGGTAGTTGCCTCTGTGATGCTCCCTACACACACATCCATGACTTCTGCTAAACTAGAGCCGACCAGCAGCCGCCCCTCAGCCTCCCGGGTTCCCTTTGCAGCCCATCATGATGGTGTTGCCAGGCTTTCTTGCCTCTGCCTAATAATATATTATTTATCCCTTCATAATTTAGATGGGAGTGTTTCTGCCAACTGAAGCAATCTTTTTCTTCAGCTTATGGTTCATCAATTTGAAATGCATCCAAATAACCAAACTGTTACAAGCACTTAGCTAATGATGAGCATCTGGAGTTTGCCTTGGTTAGGTTTGTGCTGTGGGTCATTTGTTTGATGTGATAACCGAAGGTCGGCTTTGTCCAGGATGTCTTGATGGCCTCCTCTGAGCACAGCTCTCTTTCTTTTGCATTGCCTGGTTCCAGAACTGGGCTACTTTGCTGGAGTAGCTGCAAGAACGTGCCACAAGCTGGGAACTTCCAAATATGAGCAGCTTATGGTCTGGAGACTGCAAGTTCAAAACCAAGGTGTAGGCAGAGTTGCTTCCTCGTGAGCCCTGGGGAAGACAGTTTGCTCGGGCCTCTCGCCTCCCTTCTGGTTGCTTCCTGGTGATCTTTGGCATTGCCTGGCTTGTGGAAGCATCACCATGACCGTTGTTCTACCTTCACATCGCACTGTCCTGGCATTTGTCTATCTCCAATCCTCTTGCAAGGGATTGCCAGTCCTACCGGATTTGGGTCCCAGCCTCCTCCTCATATGACCCTATCCTTATGTAATTGTTTTTTATTTACTTTTTTTTTATCACTTACTTATGTAATTATTTATGCAGTTGTTCTAATTCCAAATAAGGTTTGCTTTATAAAGCAGGGATGTGGGGGTCAACACTTGAGTTTTATGTGTGACACAATTCAATCCTCTATCTTTACCATTGATTAACATTTTTTCATTTAATGCTAATTCCCAATTGTTACAATATTATGCTTCCTTAAAATATGTTTTGATATCTATGGAAGATTATGGTCCCGAATGTCTTAAGAAATAAACAGCTATAAATGCAATAAATTAAAATCATATACTTAAAATAAGAAAAAGGCTATGTGGTGACGCATGCCTTTAACCCTAGCACTCAAAAAGCAGAGGCAGGTAGATCTCTCTGAGTTCAAGGCCAGCCTGGTCCACAGATGGAGTTCTAGGACAGCCAGCCAGGGCTACACAGAGAAACCCTGTCTCAAAAAACCAAAAACAACAACCAAAAGGACTTGATGGGTGCCCTTCCTTTCTTTCTTTCTCTCTTTCTTTCTTTCTTCCTTTCTTTCTTTCTTTCTTTCTTTTTCTACAAGTTAATGAGTTCAAACCATGAACAACAAAGATAACTTGAAACTATTTATAGAAGGGCTGGAAAGATGTCTCAGTGGTTAAAAACACTTGTTGCCCTTCCAGAGAACCTGAAGTCAAATCCTGACACCCATGTGGCAGCTCACAACCATCTGTAACTCCAGTTCCAGAGCATCCAATGCCCTTCTCCGATCTCTGCATGTACCAGGCACACACATGACACATGTAGGCAAAACACACATGTACATAAAATAAAAATAAAGCCAGGCATGGTGGCGCATGCCCTTGGTCTCAGCATTCAGCAGGCAGAGACAGGAGGATCTCTATTGAGTTCTAGGCCTGCCTGGTCTACATGGTGAGTTCTAGGTTAGCCCATGCTATACAAATAGTAATAACAATAGCACTAGAATCTTTTTTACGATGGTAATATTGGGAGTGGCTCCAGAAGCTGGGGGTGGGGCAATACTTTTGAAACTCTTAAGTAAATGTAAAGTTAGACTTTCTTAAAAAAAAAAAAAAAAAAAAAAGTATTCCTTTAGGCCACTTATTAAGAATGAAGGGAGACCCAGTTTTCAGCCACAAGTACAAATAGAGAATTGCATATCCTTTCTTCCACCTAGAAGAAAACTGAAAGTGGCCATCTCATCCCCTTTCTTTTCCCAGACTCTCCATCCATATGGACGATGAACTGAGGCACATTGCACAGAACTCGCTTCAGGGACTGCTGGTTGACTTCTGCGATTGGCGGGAAGACGTCCTCTTCGGTTTTACTAATTTCCTGCTCCGGGAAGTAAACGACATGCACCACACCCTTCTGGATTCCTCCCTAAAGTTGCTTCTGCAGTTGCTCACCCAGTGGAAACTGGTCATACAAACACAGGGGAGAGTCTACGAACAAGCCAACAAAATCAGAAACTCAGAGGTGATTCCACAGCCACCCAACCTACATGTTCACTTTGTGTCACACACACACACACACACACACACACACACACACACACACACACACAAAGGCAGCTTAGGGAACCTTCAGAGTTGTTCCTTCCTATTGCCTAGGAACTGCCTCTGATGATAGCTAGCCCTTAGTTCTTCTACCAGCCACATTGTGACCAAGATCTCAGGATACAATCTGTCGTAAGGCCGGACTTGTTAACTCCAACAAAGATATGTAAGAAATACACATAGTTTGTGCTTTTTTTCCCCCCTCAAAAATTATGACCACACATTTGTTTATCAGAACAAATGGCCAGTGTACTGGAGAGATGGCTCAGAGGTTAAGAGTGCATACTGCAAGGCTGGAGAGATGGTTTAGAGGTTAAAAGCACTGTGTGCTCTTCCAGATGTCCTGAGTTCAATCCCAGCAATCACATCTGTAATGAGATCCAGTGCCCCCTTCTGGCCTGTGGGCATATATGGGAGCAGATCAGTATATACATTATAAACAAACAAATAAGTGAGTGTATACTGCTCCTTCAGAGCAGCCACGTTCAATTCCAAGCACCCATGTCAGATGGCTCAAAACTTACTGCAACTCTAACTCCAGGGGATTCGACACCTCTGGCTTAAATGAGCACTCACAATCTTGTGAACACACACAGACACATAACTGAAAAATAAAGACAGATGACTGGAAGATGGAGATAGATCCCACAGTTAGCTGTCTACCAGGTTGTTTGTTCCTAGTCAGCAACCTATTTGTCACTTCCTCCTGTATCCACGGAGATGAAAGTTTTAGGGTTTCTTGACAATGGATGCCAGCAATCTGGAAAGTACACTGAGGAAGACCAGGTTCTCAGTCCCACGTGGCGAGTTGACACCAGCCACGCAGATGACTCTCGTTCTGAATGGACAGCATCATCTGTGGCCCTAAGGCCTGTGTAGACTCCAGGCAGCATAACAGTATCCAGTGAACAGTGAGGGTTGCATCCGGGTCCCCAGGTGCTACACGAACAAAAGAAAACTGACTGACAAGAATTCTGAATGCTTTGAAAAGGAAACCGAGGTGGCATCGGACCTAGTGCTTTTGTTGCTTGAGGGTCTTGTGATTGCAGTCTGGGAACTTCCAGAACCAGCCATGTAAACATGCAAAGCTTGGATTAGATTCCTCCTTGTGTAAATGTAAATTCGCGTGGTGGCTCACACCTCAAATTCCAACTCTGGGCAGTCAGGGGTAGAAGGATCATGAATTCTAGGCTAGTCTGAGCTACATAGTGAGACCCTGTCTCAAACAAGCAGGTAAAGGGGAACCGAGAGAGGTAGCTCAGCAGTTAAGTGTGTACGCTGTTCTCCCAAAGGACCCAAGTTAAATACTCTATGAGGTAGTTAACAATCGCCTGTTAATTCCAGTTCCAGAGGGTCTGATGCCCTCTTCTGGACTCAACCTGCACTCAGGTGCACATACTCCCACCCAGGCATATGCATGCATTTAAAAACCAATACAAATATTTTAAGGTTATTAAAATATTTAATGTATTAAAAATAAATATAAATAAACAACAGTGACAACCCACCTCCCTCCCCAAGAGAACCTAAATTCTCTTCTAAAAAAACTCCAGCTTTGAGCTGTCACTGGGAGTAGAGAATTTTACTAGCTTTTAGGATGCCCTAGATTTAATATTCCCATACACACATATAGAAATATCCCCCCAAAATGTATGTTATATACATATATACAAATATATATGTTCTATACATACTATATAGCATATATATCAGTTATGTATATGATATCAGATGTTATCTATCTATATATATCAGTTAAAAGTAAATATATGTTTTATATATATATATATATATATATATATCAGTAAAAAGTAAAAATCTCTGAAAATCCAACTAAATTATATCTTTTGTCCATAGAAAACTTCAGTGAAAACAAATTAGACAGCTTTGATCACATAATCCCAAATAGTATGGCCAGAAGCAGTATTCGTTTCTTCACCATGAGCAGCCTTTGAACTGTCATTTATCATCAGAGATAACAGGTGGCCAGTGTTATCACAAAGCACCTATTGATCTGAAAAGCGAAAAGGATATTTCATGAATAATAATTCACACACTCTGTCTCGAAGCTGTTACAATTCGTGTTAACCTTGCAAAGTCAGCTGTGTGAAAAAGCTGTGTGCCTTCCCTTGTTATTTTGCTAAACTTGGAACATTTTCTTGCCTGGCAGCTCATTCCAAATGGCTCCAGCCACAGGATGCAGTCGGAACGAGGCCCCCACTGCAGTGTCCTCCATGCTGTCGAAGGCTTTGCCCTCGTCTTGCTCTGCAGCTTCCAGGTGGCCACACGCAAACTATCCGTGTTGATACTCAAGGAAATCCGAGCTCTCTTCCTTGCCCTGGGTCAGCCTGAGGTATGGCATGTTCTCAGGAAGTCTCCTCATCATCCCTTTCAACCGCTTTAGATTAAAAATTAGAAATAGGGCTGGAGAGATGGCTCAGTGGGTAAGAACACTAGCTGGTCTTCCAGAGGTCCTGAGTTCAAGTCCCAGCAACCATCTGTAATGAGCTTTGGTGCCCTCTTCTGGCCTGAAGGCATACATTCAGACAGAACACTATATACATAATATTTTTTTAAAAATTACAAATAATACATTACTTTCCCCTGTATAAAATATGTGTAGCATCAAGACTTCATTGATACATCATTGGAGTTTTAATTCAGTAGTGGTTTTTTGTTGTTGTTTGGTTTTTGGTTTTTGGGTTTTTTGTTGTTTGTTTTTTTGTTTTTTTGTTTTGTTTTGTTTTGTTTTGTTTTCTTGTCTTGCTTTAGTTTTGAGACAGGGTCTGGAACTCTGTGAACCCAGAAGGCCTTGAACTCATTGAGCTCTGTCTGCCTCAGCCTCCTAAATTCTGGGATTAAAGGCATGCCACCATAGCCAGGCTATAATCATGTTAACTGGTTTTTTTTTTTTTAAAGGTTTTCTTTATTGTTATTTTCTGTGCATGAGTGTTTCCCCTGCATCTATGTGTACCATGTGCATGCAGGGAACTTGCAAGCCATAAGTTGTTAAACCTGCTGGAACTGGAGTTGCAGACAGTTGTGAACTGCCTTGTGGGTGTCGGGAACCGAACCCTGATCCTCTCTACTGAGCCATCTCTGCAGCCCCCTATAATAGCCTTCTTTTTCATTTTTTAAACTTTTTCTGAGCATTTCATACTGCATTTATATGATTTCCATACAACACTCTCCCCCCTTCAACTCCTTCCATGCCCCCAAAATTTCATTATCTCTTCTTTAACTACTATTGTTGCATGTGTATTATGTATAAACTCAACCTGCTGAGCCCACTCAATGTTGCTCACACAGACATGCTCAGGGCTGACTTAGCATCAGATAAGCTGTGGGAGGAGTGTCTATGGAGACTAACTCTTTCTCAGCAGCCATCAACCGCCTGTAGCTCTCCATCTAGGGAGAGGGCCTTGTGAAACTTCCCCGTCCACATTGGAATACCAACTGCTATTGTCATCGTGTGATCACATTGTTGCAATTTCCTGGGCATGATAACATTTCCTAATCTACTACAGGCAAACCTGTATTCTGACAGTGATTGAAGAGATCATTTCTAATTTACTAACTGACCCTACTTTAGTGAGAATTTTAAGATTAATTTAGGTATGGTTCATTTTTCTTAGGGTTCACCATACATCTAATCAAGAAGATGCTACATATGCATTAGAGAATAAAATAGGGAAAGCAATACATCTTTAAAAAGTCACGGTGCCAAACCAAACAGCTTAACTTCAATGATGATGGGAAAACATGTCCTTCCAAGAAAAGAGGCACAAGTGCTCAGTCTGTGGGAAGCACGGGATGGGGATCTGTCTGTAGTATGTTGTCTTTGGGACAATCTGTCAATCACAGTCCACATTATCAGTTATCCTGGTGAGCCAATGACCTAGAACAAGGAGCATTTTAGTGTCCCAGCAAGGCATGTGTTCCTGCAGGATTTCTCTGTCCCTTAAGCTTTTATCACAGAGGCGTGAATGCCTGCCTCTGACTAACACTCAACACTGGTATTTAGATTCTCGGGTATATGCAAGTCTTTGAAACCAGAGCTTTAATTATCTTGCCTTGGAAATTGAAAACCTATGTGTCCTCAGGACCAAAAGGCTCTGTCCCTGCCTTCCCTTTCATGACACTCACATCTCTGTGAGAAAACCTTTATCAATATCTGGCAGACTGCTCTGCTCCATGTCCTGGCCTGAAGATTGTGGGTGGGAGGAAAGGACGTATTTCCCATGGGATGTAACCAACAGACTCTTCCTTTGTACAGGATGATGACAGACCAATGATTGATGTCATGGATCAACTAAGTTCTTCCATTCTTGAAAGTTTCATTCATGTAGCAGTTTCAGATTCGGTGAGTAAACATGTGGTCCCAAGTGCTATCTGTTGTCTGATGTACCTTCTGAGCCTAACTCTAAAACAGCCAAAATTCAACTACGTGTGTAAGCATAAGATTCTCAGCAGATTAATAACCTGAGGCACAGATACCTAGGAAAACAAGATTCGATTTTCAGATAATTGCACAGGATAGGTCTGAAAAAA
This sequence comes from Cricetiscus sungorus, assembly GCA_030556225.1. NCBI lineage: Eukaryota > Metazoa > Chordata > Mammalia > Rodentia > Cricetidae > Cricetiscus > Cricetiscus sungorus. The sequence goes on from JANBXA010000044.1 coordinate 4,229,713, forward strand.
AAAATTTTCCAAACAAAATTTGAGTTTATATTTTTGGAAGACTTAAATTTCAAGAAAAAAAAAAAATCACTCTAGATTCTTAAAGAAAATAACTTGGTTTTAATTATTTTCTTTAATATTTAATCTTTGTTTAATTTTGTACTTAACATTCTGTATTACAGTAGCCCCAATATATGAATTCTACTTATTTACTTGGTAGCTTACAAGATGGTTTCATTTTTACTAACTTTGACCCTCACAGTTATTGAAACTCAAAAATATTAAGAATGAAAGGGCTCAGAGGCGCAACGTTTGTTTCTTGCACACAAGGCATTGAGTACCATCCTCCCATTGCCAAACAAACAGAAAACAATTCCAGGGAAGATGGATACCCACAGTCCTACGGAGGAGTCCCTTGTTTGGGCTCAGATTCCAGCAGAGCTCTGTCTGCTACACAAACACTGTTTTCCTTGGAAATGTACAATGGCAGTTTTCAATGCCTTGAGCAAATAGAAAGAAAATCAAAGCTGACTTCAGACATCCATCTGTCAAAACAGAAAAGTACAGTGCCTGAGCCTAAGTCCCTTTCAGCTCCACAGAGAGGCAGCAGTCTAGGGGTGACTGGAGAGCACACAGTCCATGCCTAGCAAGACACCTGCCACATATGTAAATGACTACGCGCTGTTGGAGGGAATCTGTAAGCTTTTCATAGTCTTCCCTGACACTGAACCTAAAGTGTTTTGGTTTTTTGTTTTTGCCAATAATAATCATGATAATCGCTAAAGCCATCAGCCAGGCACTGCAGACCAAGAGTAAAGACACATCCATTCTCTTATGTTACAGTTGTTTGGACATGAGACAGAATGGTCACTGTAATTCTTATACATGTGCATCTCCTTATTCACACGATTACCTTCTGTATTTTCTAGAATCAGATTTTTTTAATATAAATTTTTATTTAAATTAGAAACAATCTTGTTTTACATATCAATTCCAGTTCCCTCTCCCTCCCATCCTCCCATGCCCCCCACCCACCCACCCCCAGCCACTCCCTAGGGAGGGTGAGGCCTCCCACAGGGGATCATCAAAGTCTGTCACTTTATTTGGGGCAGGACCTAAGCTCTCCCCAGTGTAACTAGAATCAGATCTTAAGCCAGATCAGCATCATGCACTTCGGAAGAGGAGGGAGTACCAGTGTTGTATTTCTACATCCATTATCTCATGTGATGCACAAAGCAGTATTAGGAGAGATCGGTTACAATCACTTAGTCACAAATGAAGGAGGCAAACAGCCTGGATTTGCTGCTTTCCCCAGAACAACATTTTTAGGCAGAGCACTTGACAGGCTAAGAGTTCAATTCCACCCCCTCCAGCCCAGTAACTAATGTATGAAGGCCAGATCTGTAATATTTACCCAGGGGAATTCCCGCCCAGATAAACTGGGCAGTGGGGGGTGGTGCATGCCTTTAACTCCGGGAGGCAGGGGCAGTTTGAGTCCAGACTGGCTATGAGCGAGTTCCAGGGCTACATGGAGAAATCCTGTCTCAAAAAACAAAACAAAACAAACAAACAAAAACAAACAAACAAAAACAAACAAACAAACAAACAAAAACCCAATAATAAATAATAAACGATTCTACTCATTGAACTTCGCACTAACTGCTGCTTCTGGGCTGGCACAAAGCTCAGCCGACTCACACAGGCTTTGTATGTGATGGGTGGAGGATGGGTGTTGCAAATCCAAAGCTGGCCCATGGCATCTGAGGTCAAGAAAGGCATTGTGGAAACAGGAGCGGCACGCTGAGCCCTGGGTGAGAACAGCCATGTCTGCTTGTTTTGACCACCTATTTCTTTGCCCGCAGGCAACACTGCCGCTGACGCACAACGTGGATCTACAGTGGCTGGTGGAATGGAACGCAGTCCTGGTCAACAGCCATTACGACGTGAAGAGCCCTTCCCACGTCTGGATCTTTGCACAGTCTGTCAAGGATCCCTGGGTCCTCTGCCTCTTCAGCTTCCTTCGCCAGGAAAACTTGCCGAAGCACTGTCCCACGGCCCTCAGCTATGCCTGGCCGTATGCCTTCACGCGGCTGCAGTCCGTGATGCCGCTAGTAGACCCAAAGTAAAGTGTCCATGTGTTTCCCTTGCCTCATCATTGGCTCTCTTAAGTTTTCATTTCCTGTAAGGGGTTGAACATCATAATCTTCTCTAATTTATTTATTATTATTATTATTATTATTATTTTGAGACAAGTTTCTCTGTAGCTTTGGAGCCTGTCCTATACCTCATTCTGTAAGACCAGGCTGGCCTTGAACTCACAGAGATCCCACCTGTCTCTGCCTCCCAAATGCTGGGACTAAAGATGTCCTGGCCCGGCTAGAATTTTTAATGTATAGTAGAGATAAAAATACCCTCTCAAGAGCAGAGTTGGTTTTTCTTTTGCTTTAATAATCTATGTGACTAAGTATACTAGTATAGGAAGCTCTGTCTCTTACTACAGAAACCCTTAAAATTCTTCTGTCCATCCACTCATCCTTGATGGACAGCTGCCTAATTGAGCCCTCCCAAGGCTCTTTACTTAACAAGTGATATTTACAACCTGGCTTGGTAGTAGATGCCTATAATCCTAGTACACAAGAGGCTGACATAGAAGGGTTGCCACAGTTCAAGACCCGTCAGGCTGTGTACAGGCAGGCCTATATAATGACAGTCTATCTCAAACAGAGCCCCAAGAAATTCATATTCCAAATCAAGAATTTAGGACGAAGAGACAGCTCAGTGGTTAAGCTGCACACACTGATCTTGCAGAGGGCCAAAGTTCTGTTCCAGAACCCACATTAAGTGAGTTGAATGGTTCACAACCCTCCATATCTCTAGCTCCAAGGTATCAGACTCCCTCTTCTGGTCTCCATAGGCATCTACACTCATGTACACGCACACAATTAAAAATACAATAAATCAAATCAACCATTAAATTGGGAATTTAGTTCTACCTTTCTTTTTTGCCTCTATATCCATAGCAGCCCAATCAATGCCAAGAAAACCAGCACTGCCAGCAGTGGAGACAACTTTGTTACCTTGTGGAGAAATTACCTCATTCTCTGTTTTGGAGTTGCCAAACCCAGTATTATGAGCCCGGGACACTTACGAGCATCCACTCCAGAGATAATGGCAACAACCCCGGATGGGACAGTGAGCTACGATAACAAGGTGACATGACATGCTTCAAAAGGATCATTCTGTATGGTAGGAGGGGGTTGTTTTGTTTTGGTTTTTTAGCTCATGTGTCTAGCGTTCCCAGTGCAAATCGCACTGTGCCTGCCATCTGGAATAGCGTGGAATCAGATTTTCTTCCAACACATTTCCAGATTTCATTAAGCATCTCTATGAATAATTTATTGGTCCTCTCCTGTGGGTGTGGAAAGGAAGACTAAAAGATTAGGAAGCTTGCATCAGGGTGCCTTGCATTCATCAGTGCCTCAAAGACGCTTGTCTCCTCCGTACCCTTTCCCTCCTCACCAACTGAATGCCTCAAAGCCACAACTCCACCCAATGAGTTTGTTAAAGGCAGTTTTGTTGACTTAGATGATTTAAAAGAAAAGGGCAGATTTTTCTTTAGAACTTGTGTCCCAGGTAGGAAACACTTCAATTTTACTGCATTAACTATGTGGGGTTTTCAATTTTTTTTTTTCTCCTGAAATGATGGCAGTGCCTTGGGATGTGACTCGGGTGCTTGAGACTACTGTCATTCCATTACCAAGTTCTGTTTGTCACCTTGTTTCAGGCCATCGGCACACCATCAGTAGGTGTCCTGCTGAAGCAGTTGGTGCCTTTGATGAGGTTGGAAAACATCGAGATCACAGAGTCCCTTGTTTTAGGATTTGGAAGAACAAATTCCCTTGTTTTTAGGTATGGTTGTCACAGTACATTCTTCTGGATCATATATGTGACTGTGGTTTATTGCTATCTCTTAACTCAAGCGTGGGGGTGGCAGATGCCAGTGGGTATCTGGGGTGCTGGTGGCCTGTGTGTGATATCCTTCGTGCCATTGGTGGAAGATAAACAGCCTTCCTTGCAGCTTCCATTTTATCTCTCAACTTTTATTTCACTTGCAAGCTTTGTCTTAGGTAACTAAGTGAAGATGGTTTCCTGTCCTCCCCAGTTAGCCAGACTTTGAGAGGCTGGAATACCAAAAGAAGGGTAGTGTGGGATTCCCTGCCATTCCTCCAGCAGACTCTAAAGTGACACATGAATGGGACCCACCCGGCGCCTCAGTTAGCATGATTCATCTTTTTATAAAGCATGTTTGTAACTCAATCAACCTGGCTTTGTGATCTTGTAGTTAGATATCTGAGGCAGTGTCAAAACCTTCTGGTAGAGACGGCATGAAGTGTTATTGCACACTAGTTCTGGTGTTTACCCATGACATAAAGATGAATATGGATGAAAGTAACATTAAATAAAATATTCCTAGCAGTTAGAAAAAGAAGACTCCCCAACATCTCACCCTGAACAGTTAGTAAAAATTACAAGTTCTCATCACCAGAGTACCAATTAACTAGCATTCAGCCAGTTATTGATTAGTTAGATTAGCTTTCAAAAGATAACTCACAATTCCTGAAATCAGCCAATGATCTTTCCCAAAGAATGCCAAGTCCCAGAGCACAGCTTGCCTTCTCTCTGTATCCCTGGAGGTAGGTGCTGCCATTCAGCCAACCAGCCACAGGCATCTGGAAAAGCTTTGTGAGCCTCGGTTTGCACAGCTGCAAGCTTAGTACAACAACTGAAATAAAATCTCTGTGTGTGTGTGTGTCTCTCTCTCTGTCTCTCTGTCTCTGTCTCTGTCTCTCTCTCTCTCTCTGTCTCTGATAAAACAATTTGAGCACCTGGACCAATGCTCAGAGTTAGTTAAGAGCACTGACTACCCTTGCAGAGGATCTAGGTTCAATTCACAGTGCCCCCTTCTGGTTTCCATGGGCACTGCATGCATGTGGTACAGCTACACATGCAGGCAAAACACCCATACCCATAGAAGTAAAATTATTATTTTTTAATTTTAAGTCAATGTGATGCAATGGAATCTGCCCCATAATTTGCTAAAAGGATATATTAGATGTGTATATTCACATTAAAAAATTGGTAAATAACTGACAAGTAGAAGAGGGTTATTAATATTATTAACAATTATTAATATTACATATTATTAGTGTTAACATATAGTTATACTCATAAAACATCCTTTGATATTTTATTGTTATTAACATTATACATTATTAGATGAGATTCTTTGATGAAGAAATGCTGTCTTTATTTGAGCAATGGAGACTAAACAGCAGATTTTTCTCTCAGTGCAGAGTGGCATAGACTCTCATTAGCTTTCCTGGTTTCCTGGAGGGGATGCTTAGTAACCACGAGTGTGGCATGCACCTTCCAAACTTGTCTAGCTGCAAGCTAGATCTCATGTCTGTTTTAACATAGCAATTCAGAAATAATTTCCCAAAAAAGGCAATTCATAACAAGTATAAACATTAATTGGATATGGGAGGGCAAGTGAGATACATACATATATATATATATGGGCAAGTGAGATACATATATATATATATATATGGGGTATAAAGTATATGTATATACATATTCATATAATATACATACAAAATAATTATGTAAGCCAAGCATTGGTGGTGCACACCTTTAATCCCAGCACTCAGGAGGCCGAGGTTTTGACTGGTAGCCAAGTGAAGTAATACGTTATTTATGCTGGAATGGATATGTTGGTGACAAGTTTTATATCAACAACAAACTTTCCCCTCTGTAGAGAACTGGTTGAAGAACTCCATCCACTAATGAAGGAGGCTCTAGAGAGAAGGCCAGAGGTAAGTTTTGGAGGTCCCATCATGAAGGCCTGACCCATCTGGACAGTGGTGTGAACCTTAAATCCCCTTGTTGTCCCTTAAAAAACACAAACACCCCACCTTGCTTCTAACAGTGAACCTTGGTACAGTGGATTTTGTCATTTTCATTAATTTTCAAAAGTTAAGTAATTCAAATTTTAAAAAAATCTTCTTCTTTAAATGCATAAATGCAAAATAACTTATGTAGCCATGTGGGTGTGTTTATATTCTTTTGCAAAAGTTGAAGTCAAAATTTAATTTTGTTTTTTAGTTTGCTTATTTTGTTGTTGTTATCATTCTTAACAAACCAGAGCCAGGCAGTGGTGGTGCACACCTTTAATCCCAGTACTCAAGAGGCCGAGGCAGGTGGATCTCCATGAGTTTGAGGACATCCTGGTTTGCAGAATGAGTTCAAGTACAGCCAGGGCTGTAATGCAGAGAAATCCTGTTTTGAAAAACAACAACAAAAACCAGGAATCAATGACCAAGGAGATATATATATATCCCTCAATGTTATTTTCCCCAAAATGAATCCATCCCAGAATTTACTTACAATGCACCAAGATTGAAAAATAGTAATATTGAAATGAAGCTTCCCATAGATATGATATAAGAAAGAGCAGAAATCTGGGGACACAGCTCTTGAGAGCACACTGCCTCAGCTCTTCCAGAAGGCCCAAGTCGCTCACAACTGTCAGTAACTTCCGTTCCAGAGAATCTGGTGCCCTCTTCTGGCTCCCATGGGCACTGCACACACTGGCTACACAGACATACATATAGGCAAAATGCTCATACACATAAAATAAGTACATTAAAAAAAAAGAAGAAGTAGCAGAAATTTAGCAGCCTAAAGAATGGCATGCACTCACTGTCCAGACAATGGAGATTGTGAACATCCCTGTCCTCTCCAGGCAGTCCAGTCACTGGCACCTTGGTACATGAGGTGCACATTCAATATTTCACCTCTTATACATTCTTGTTTTTAATATTTGTTTATTTACTTACTATGTGTACAACACTCTGCCTCCATGAATGCCTCACAACAGGAGAGGCCACCACATCTCACTGTAGATGGTTGTGAGCCATCATGTGGTTGCTGGGGATTGAACTCAGGACCTCTGGAAGAGCAGTCACTGCTCTTAACCACTGAGCCATCTCTCCACGCCTTCTTATATAGTCTTACTGGCTCACTTATGTGTCAGAAGCAGTCTTTGCGGGGCTGCAATCAGAGCCAGTCCCAAGTCCGTACCTGAGTGGGGGAGTATGGATGAGGGAAAAGCTAGCTATAGACAATAAAGAAAGACAGAGAGACAGAATAAAGGTCAGGAGGGCAGATCAGTCAATATTCAAATGCCATGAGTTTATTTTCCACCACTCATATACCATAACTAAAAAGGGGAATATGGTATCATGTATATGGAACAAGCAGACTTTTCTTCCTCACTTATACTAAGGGTTCAGTAACCACACCTTAGCTCCAACTTCTTGTTCCCTAGACTTGAGGTCAGGAGTAGCCATACCTCAGATTCAACTTCTCCTTCATTAGCCTTGACAGGCAGGAGTAGCCACACCACAGATTCAGTTCTGTTGTTATTTAGACTAAGACAGCCAAAGCATCCTTCTGTAGCCACACCTTTGACCTTTAGGTCTTATGACTTGCTGACAGCTTTGAATTCTCTGCCCTTGTGCCAAGATGGAGTGCAGCCATGTTTATGGGTACCCACACTTACGGTTCTTTCCTGACAGCCTGTAATAACTGGCATTGTCTCTACTGACTAGAAAGAGGGGACAATGCGTCCTCCTTACTTAGAAAACTTGACAATACTAAATTACACCCTAAAGTTTGAATAGTATTATCCTTGACTATAAGTGGCATTACCTCTTTCTGCACAGAACAAGAAACGTCGAGAACGGAGAGACTTACTGAGACTACAGCTGCTTCGAATATTCGAACTTCTGGCAGATGCTGGGGTGATAAGTGACAGGTGGGGACAGATGACTGAGCTCACTCCCTTTTGCCAACACCCCCTTTTCCCATTTTGACAACAAAGATTTTGTTAAATTGCCCTAATCTTTTTCTGTACTCCATTCACAGTGCACATAAAGGCCAGATGTACTGTGTGAATTTTAACAGTTAGTACTGCCTTCATGACGTATTCCATACTTCGTTGTAACGTGTCTAAAGGCCCCCTTCCCCTTCCTTCCAGCACAAATGGAGCCTTAGAGAGAGACACCTTGGCCCTTGGAGCGCTGTTCCTGGAGTACGTGGACTTGACCCGAATGCTCTTAGAAGCTGAAAATGACAAAGAAGTTGAAATTCTTAAAGACATTCGAGCACATTTTAGCGCCATGGTTGCCAACTTGATTCAATGCGTTCCAGGTAATCCGTCATTTTAAGTTACCTTTGGGCTGGGTAAAGCATTTACGTTCCTCATGACTGTTCTTTCCTAATGGCCTGCATATAGGTCTAGGTTAGTTTCTTTGTTTATTCTAAAACACTGAAAATACACATGAGACCAGGTCACCTTGACTAGCAGAGTCACCAAGGGAACTGTCAGGATTGCTTTGGTATTGTGCATGTCACTTCTGTCTTGGCTGTGGTCCTGGTCTGAAAATGAACTGATGTCATTTTGAAGGAAGGTATTCAGAGGAACCCTTCCCACAGGCTTCATTTTTCTCCTGTTACTGAAAGACCTGGAGAGTGTGGACCTTTACACTCCCACTCAGGAAAGGCGCCCCCCCCCCCAAATCACTCACGAGAAGCGGTCTTGATGCAAAAGCATGAGGTCTTTTATATTCCAAGTGCACTGGGGTCAACAGCCATACACCATGCAGGGGTAGAGGGCTGAGGACCCTGGATACAGGCTTGAGACAGCTTTTATAGGGTTACAACAAAGCCCGTGCATGGTAAACCAATCATCTCATAGCATCCAGTGTGGACCAATTAATTAATTAAACTATCCAAGCCTGCGCTTAGCCCAGGAAGTCTGCTTTCACACAGGCTTCTGGGTGGGGTGACAAGGCTCATTTCCTGTGTTCACTCACTCACAGGTGCTGTCGTAAACAGTCAAGAAGGTGACCTTTAGCCTGGGATTTAGACTCCCAGCTTCCTGGGGTCAGTGGAGAGTTAGGCTAAATTTTTCCATCCTTACATTACCTCTGTGCAACAGCCCCATTCCTTCAATGAGGACACTAGCTAGAATTCTGCAGCACAGAATACATTTTACATTTGGTTAAACTGTTACATCTTGCAAAGCCTAGCTCCCAGGCCACATAGATATGAAACGTTTTTTATTCTGATGGAGGCATATGAGACCAAGTAGATGGTTGACTTGCTATAAAAGTTACTCAGATTATAAAAACAACTCAGCCAATGTGCCTTTTTTTATTTTGATATTGTTATTGACTGGATTGGACAGAGAGCAGTGATCACAAAAATTCATTCTATATACACAAAAGTTAAGTTAAAGTAGTGATTCACAAACTGTGGGTGGTGATATTTGACTGTGGGTCAAATATCAGATATCTTACATATTCAATATTTACATTGTGATTGTCATAACAATAGCAAAATTGCAGTGATGAAGTAGCAACGAAGTGATTTTATGGTTGGAGTCAGCACAGCATGAGGAGTATTAAGGGGTATTAAAGGGTTGCAGCATTTGGAAGGTTGAGAAGCACTGAGTTAGGGCTTCTGCAGGTCACGGTGTCTCTCTCCCCTCTTACTCTGAGTATGAAGGGTACACACACACAAAGGAAAGTTGTGCTGTAATATATTTAAAAAGTCAAGCTCCTGTAGCTAAAGAAAACGGGACTTAGGCAGCTGGCAGCAAAGCTCGCTGGGAAAGCATGTATTGCGCATGCTCAAAGCCCATGTTCTAGCCCTAGCTCCAAGCCGAGGAAAGGGCTGACAGGAGAGATTGGATCAGGTACTGCTGCTCATGCAGAGGGTCCAAGTTAAGTTCCCAGCACCTATATAAAGCAGCTCACATGTAACTCCAATTCAGGTGATGCAACACCTTCTGGCCTCTGTGGGCACTTGTACTCATGGACACCTACCCACCCACAGAAAAACACATATACATATAATTAAAATTAAAAAGAAAACTTCAGGAAAAGTGGAAATTTTTCCTTCCCCGCACAACTTGAGCATAATATTCAATAGCACTATGGTTGTCTTCATCTAACGGACGCTGGCTCTGTGTTGTTCTCTCTAGTTCATCACAGAAGATTTCTCTTCCCCCAGCAAAGCCTGAGACACCACCTTTTCATCTTGTTCAGCCAGTGGGCGGGTCCCTTCAGCATCATGTTTACACCTCTGGATCGGTACAGTGACAGGAACCACCAGATAACCAGATACCAGTACTGTGCCCTAAAGGTTGGTTCTCAGCACCAATGCTTTTCTTTGTCAAGCTAGCAGCTATGCCTTAAAGAAGCAATATAATACAATAAAATATACATACAGATAAAACAAAAATTCAGATGGATATATATTAACATACACCTGTTAATATAAATTCAACAATTTCAAATGCATAATTGGAGATACATCCAAAGACATAAGCATTCCAGCCAGGCTTACAATTGCAGGACGTAAAATGTTGTCAGGTTACTGCTTCTATCCAGAGAACTGCTTTGCCTATTTACCCCTGAGGCTACTCCACTGCTAATTAACACCCAACCTAAGAGGGGGAAAATATAATCAGCCAACCACTTCACTCCATTTTCATCTTATTCTATGCTAGACAGCCACACTGTGAGGAACTTCAAATCTGAAGCAGTGTGGTCGTTTATCAGCTACTATTCCATCACTGGGACGAAATGCCATGACCAAAAGCAACTTACAAAAGAATAAGTTTGTTTCTGCTTGCGGTTCCAGAAGGCTGGAATCTGTAATGGTATGAAAACATAGCAGGCTGACAGGAGCATACACACACACACACACACACACACACACACACACACACACACACACACACACACACGGGAAGCAGATAAAGCAGGAAGTAGGGAGAGGCTAAAAACTGTCATAGCCCACCCACAGTGATGATATACTTCCTCCATCAAGGTTCCTTACCCTCCTCAAGTGCCACCAACTGAGGGATATTTCTCATTCAAACCATTGCAGCCTAACATCCTTTAGAGCAGTAACTGTGTCGGCTGTTACCTACATTATCTAAACCATAAGTTATTGGTTGACACTTATACACAACCTGCCAAGCACAGTCAAAATCTCCTTCTCTTTCTCTCTCTCCCCACAAGGACCTAAAGTATATATATTCTTAATTTTTTTAAACTTTTGATCAACAATCACAAGTATTTCCATACTATGCAAAATACAAACAGCTAGATCTACCTTACAAGCAGAATTTGCTCACTTGAAACAACTAAAAGAAATTTGATTTGAATTATGGTAAAATAGTCATTTTGTTTTACTCTTTCTTTATAAACATGCATTATAATCACAAATATATATATATATATATATATATATATATATATATATATATATATCCATGAACCTATAGAGTATGATTTTTTTCAATCTTTAAAATTGAAATCTGGGCCGGGTGTTGGTGGTGCTGGCCTTTTATCCCAGCACTTGGGAGGCAGAGGCAGGCGGATCTCTGAGTTTGAGGCCAACCTGGTCTACAGAGAGAGTTCTAGGACAGCCAGGGCTACACAGAGAAACCCTGTTTCTAAAAACCAAAAAGAAAAAAAAAATTGAAATCTCATGGTGGAGGAATGTTTATTGACTCTACTAAAGCATGCTTTAAAAACCCTGGAAGAATAACTGTTACTAAAGAATTCGTGGAGCCAGGCATGGTGGCACACCAAATGATCCCAGCATTCGGCCAATCCAGGCTGGAGGATTGAAAGTTCAAGTCTAACCTGGGCTACATACTGAGACTTTGTTTCTAAGGTAAGAAAGAGACAGCCCAGATTTTCCTGTTGGTATTCTTTTTGTTTGTTTGTTTTTGTTTTTGTTTTTGTTTTTTGTTTTTTTGTTTTTTTGTTTTTTTTTTTTGAGTCAGGGTTTCTCTGGCTTTGGAGGCTGACCTGGTCTGAGCTCTGTAGATCAGGCTGGCCTCGAACTCACAGAGATCCGCCTACCTCTGCCTCTTGAGTGCTGGGACTAAAGTGAGCCACCATGGCACTGGCTTCCTGTTGTATTCTTTAAATCTAGTTGGATACAGGCTTTATTTGTTACTCCAGACTCCATCTCCAGGCTTCACCATTTCTCATTCCAGGCAATGTCAGCGGTGCTGTGCTGTGGCCCTGTTTTTGACAATGTCGGCCTCTCCCCAGATGGCTATCTGTATAAGTGGCTTGACAATATTCTGGCTTGTCAAGACTTACGAGTAAGTATGAGTCAGAAATACATTGCTTTTCAACACTTTTGAGGTTCTTCATGGGTTGAGTTTCTGAGATGCAAGCACCATGCACATACTACCTTTCCCCCACAGCTACAGGATATGTATTTAAGTACATTGTGTGTGTGTAATGTGCCAGGCTCAGAAAAAATACAGCATCATTTTCCCAAACTGACCACAAACCCAAGCGATAAAGTGAGTCTCCAAACAGTTCACATAATTTGAATATAAACGACATCCCTTATTTTCGGTACCATTAAACTAGCAATGAGCTGGAGATGTCTCAGTGCTGAAGAGTGCTGGATGCTGTTGGGGAAGGCCTGGATTGAGTTCCCACCACCCACACTGGGCAGCCCACCACCACCCCCTCCAGAGAATCCAGTGCCCCCTTCTGGCCTCCTCAATCACCCATGTGCATGTACACAAATACACAGAGAGACAGACCCACACACACATATAATTAAAAATTAACCTTTTATATATACTTCCAGATAAATAGCAATGATAACTGAAAATCATCTCTAAGTGAAACACAATGGAATTGTTAAGTTAGTGATTAGTAAACAAAGCCTTACTTAAAATGAAATTATTAAAACTATAAATGTAGCCGGGTGGTGATGGTGCATACCTTTAATCCCAGCGAGAGCTTTCACTCCACTTTTTTCACTTATATGAACTACATTCCATCGTATGAATTTCACTAGTATGTTTCCTCATGGATTAGGAAGAACTGATGTGTTCCCCGTCCCCAGGTTCATCAGCTTGGCTGTGAAGTTGTCATCTTGCTCCTGGAACTTAACCCCGACCAAATAAACCTTTTTAATTGGGCCATCGACCGGTGCTACACAGGTTCCTACCAGCTTGCGTCCGGCTGCTTCAGAGCCATAGCGACTGTGTGTGGAAACAGGTACGAGTTTCTGTAACTAGTGGTTAGTGGCAGTCTTGGTGATGCTTGCTCTCTGTGATGTGAGGAGCAGCTGACTGTTGGGCAGTTATCTTTACAGAGCATCCTGTCAAAGCCCAGAACTTCTGTGTCCTCACAGACAAGCTCCCCGCTCTAAATGGCCATGGTACTGCTAATTGTGTTTGCTCAGGGGATAGTTCTCACCGTGTCCTTCCTTTGAAGTGCTCAGACAGTCACAGTGATGTGTGAGATCAGAATTTGAAAATAATAAAGATGACACACTGAAGGAACGAAGTGTCCTTCATGTGGACACTTCCATGTGGACACACATGTGGACAAGTGTCCTGATAATGTTAATTGTTAGCCAGCTACCCACCAAATCAAACCCAGGAGACACAGGACAGTTTAAGCCCCTCTGCTCAGGACTTCAGAAAGAAAGCAGGAAGGAGATGTGGTGACTAAGAGTCTGAATATTACACTTATTTGGAAACATACTGATTGAAACCCAGGGCCTCATGCAGGCTAAAAAACGCCCTCCACCACCGAGCCACACACCTGCCCAAAGATTAGGCTTCTAAAACCACCATCCTTATTGTACAACAAGCAAGTTCATGAGTCGGTGGTTGGTGGCACACGCCTTTAATCCCAGCACTCGGGAGGTGGAAGCAGGTGGATCTCTGTGAGTTTGAGACCAGCCTGGTTTACAGAGCGAGTTTCAGGACAGGCTCCAAAGCAATACAGAGAAACCCTGTCAGGGGGGAAGGAGGGGGAAACCAAGCATGTTCATTCAAAAGGCTTCATGCAGAGACTGGAGCCATTCCTCCATAATTAAGAGCACATGTTACTGTTGAAGACAACCCAAGTTAGTACCACCTCCCATATTAAGAAGGTCACAACCTTCTGTAATTCCATACCTAGGTGACATGATGCTTCTGGCTCTCCAAGCACCTACCCTCATGAGTACAATGCACATACACAGGCTCAGATACACATAACAATACTTAAATAAAGGAGTCTTCCCAAAAAAGGACAGGCAGTGTCAGTCCTAAGGACTCAAGTCAATGTGCCACCCTTGACGGTTTTCTTTTCTTTTCTTCCCTTTCCTTTCCTTTCCTTTCCTTTCCTTTCCTTTCCTTTCCTTTCCTTTCCTTTCCTTTTCTGGTCTTTTTGAAACAGGGTTTCTCTGTGTAACTGTCCTAGCTGTTCTAGAACTTGCTCTGTAGACCAAGCTGGCTTTGAACTCAGAGATCTGCCTGCCTCTGCCTCCTGAGTGCCAGGATTAAAGGCATGCTCCACCGTAGATTTTTGAGAGGGGACAATTTATCCAGCTTTATCCAGCCAGGCTGTTTTATAACTATGCCATGTGTTTTTCTATCCCCCCCCCCCAGGAACTATCCCTGCGACATAGTGACCCTGCTGAACCTTGTTCTTTTCAAGGCCTCTGACACCAACAGAGAGATTTATGAAGTCTCCATGCAGCTCATGCAGGCACGTATCTTTTACCCATGTGTGAAAGCTCCATGCTTATGCCCAGAGTGCGTTTACTTGTTTCTATGCGTCATGTGAAGAGTGAGGAAGCGTGCGTTCAGTGTTCTCCAGACAGAGTGGTTAACTGATTCTATATGAAGAGAAACGTATCTGTCACGTCATTACCAATTTTGGTCAGATGTAAACCTTCCTGAGGCCTAACGGCTAACCCTGTTTTGGTTTGTTTCTTAACTCCTCGTAGATCCTTGAAGCAAAGCTTTTTGTGCACTCCAAGAAAGTTGCTGAACAAAGGCCTGGCAGTATTCTGTATGGAACTCATGGACCGTTGCCACCTCTCTACAGTGTGTCGCTAGCCCTCCTGTCCTGTGAACTGGCCCGGATGTACCCCGAGCTCACTCTTCCCCTCTTCTCAGGTACCATCCAGTTGTCAGCAGTGACATATGCCATCATGTCTCCTGTTTCTAAGCAGTCTATTGCAGTTTACTGTCAGACATTGGCGCTAAATTCGTGGGTCAGAATTGCTGAGGGCTAAATCTAATTACATATGAAAGCAAATTCAAGGAAATTTTTAAGTTTTCATTTTATGTGTATGAGTATCTGCCTGATTTGGGGTGGGAGGGTAATCTGTGAACTATGAGTGTAGTACTAATGGAGGCCAGAAGAGGGCGTCGGATCCCCTGGGATTGGAGATACAAACAGTTATGAGCTGCCCTGTGGGTGCTGGGAGGGACTTAAATTCAGGTTCTCTGGAAGAGCAGCCAGTGTGCTTAACCACTGAGCCGTCTCTCCAGCATCTCAAGAATATTTTTAAATTTTTTTTAAATGTGATTAGTTAAAGCAACATAAGTATAAATATGAACCTGACAAATGCAAAAGATTCTTAGGTCAGTAAACACACTTCTGTGTGTGTGTGTGTGTGTGTGTGTGTGTGTGTGTGTGTGTGTGTGTAGTATATATGTATGTATATCCCAAAGAAATTCTATTTTATAACAATATACTTAAAATAACTCTTAATTATTTACTTAATTGGTAATGATGTTAGATATTTTATCTTATTATACTTTATATTATTATACTATTGTGCTATATTATACTATTAATATATCTATGTAATTGTTAATATATTTTATGTGCTATATTATAATATAAATTATATTTTATATTATTATAGTGATGTTGCACATATCACTTGCCTCCTCCTCAGCAATCTTCACAAATAACTCTTGTGAGAATGGGATCTCAAAAGGTGTTTTCCTGACTAAATTTATGTGGCACCTTGCCAAGAGGCAGACTCTATCCAGACTGTACCTCATCTTCCACTGCATCCCCAGTGCCTAAGCCCCACTCCTCCTCAGCCACCCCTGCTTCTGCCTACCCTTACCTGACTTTTACTCTGCTCTGCAGTTCTTCAACTACCCAAAGCAACATCTGTAGGATGCTTCCCATTCAAACATCTCTGCATGACTGTATTAATCGTGCCTGGCATTTGTTGGGTGCCTGAAGTGTGCAAAGCTCTCTGCTGGACCGTTCATGTGCATTGCTTGCATCATGATTATTGAACCAGAGGGATCGCAGACAGGCTGGTGTCTGAGCTGCAGTTGGAAAGAAGAAAGTTACTAGGCAGACAGGCAGGTGATGGAAACAACAGGCCAAGGGGATAGCACGTGGCTTGGTTAAATGCAGAGGTTCTCAATGACCTTCACACGGGTTGCCTAAGATGATCAGAAAACATGGATATTTACATTATAGTTCATAACAGTAGCAAAGTTACAGTCACAAAGTAGCAATGAGATAATTTTATGGTTGAGGGTCACCACCACATCAAGAAGGTTGAGAACCACTATTGAAGGGGAATAGAACAGCACCATGTCCTGGGAAGTTGCATAGAGGGCAGTGTGAAAACCACTGACAAATCCCATAAAAACACAAAACTGGAAGCCATAATATATAGTCAGAAGACCTGGTGCAGACCCGAGCAGGCCCTGGGTATGTGATTCGGGTTCTGTGAGCTCATATGAGCTTTGGTCATGTTGACTTCAAGGGCCTCGTTCTCCTGGTGTCCTGCATCCACTCTTACACTCTTTCTGTCTCATCATCCATACAATTCCCTAACTCTGAGGGGAGGTATTTGATGAAGATGTTCCTTTTGACTGAGTGTTGCAAGGTCTCTCATTCTCTGCATAATGTGCGGCTGTATGTGTTTATCCCTATCTTACACAGGAGGAATCTTCTCTGAGGATAGCTAAACAAGCCACTGATCTTTGAGTACAGAAGACTATCATTAGGAGTCTCTCTCTCTCTCTCTCTCTCTCTCTCTCTCTCTCTCTCTCTCTCTCTCTCTCAGTATTATTTGGTTTTACCTTACATCTCTGGGCTATCTAGTCTAAGGTTCTTGGTCATCCAAGCAGTGTTGTATGAGAATCCATCTCATGGAGTTGGCCTGAAGTTGCTTGGTTGCTCCTGCAATCTCGTGCCATTATTGTGATAGCATATCTTGCAATCAGGATACCATTGGAGAGATAAGGGTTTGTTGCAGTCATGGTATTTATGTTTTTCTTTTTATACGTGCAGAGTATGCTTCTGAACCAAAGATGTTGGAATATAGGGGTGAAGGTTTTATGCAGGCACTGGCTCAACTTCTCCGTCTTCAATGAGTTGTGTCAAAAGCTGTTGTCTTCTGCAATGGAGCCTTGATGTTAGTTTGTGAAGAGCAACCTATAGTCTTGGCAACAGCCTGGGTTGTTTGGGGATTCCCAAGGGGCCCCTTTGGCCAACAACTCCATTAGATGTAACCTAATCCTGGTACTAGAAGTTTCATTTGGTGAAAGAGATTGCCAACTGGGACTCTGTCTCCCCCATTATTCAGATATTATGTTTATATGGCCTTCATATATGTATGTATTTTAGGGAGTTTCTACTGCATTAGATTTCCATATTTTTATGGTGCTCTTTTTTTTTTTTTTTTTTTTTTTTTTTAATGGTAGTCTTGAGTGTGGGAACAAGTAGATCTCTGATTCTTGTGCCTTCTCTTGAGTTCTTTTTCTTCTGTTGGTTTGTCTTGTACAACTTCAATGTGATAGATTTTGTTTTATATTATTGTATTTTATTTTGTTACTTTAAAAAAATGAATGAATAACTAAAAACCTAACCACTAGGGTAAAGGTTAACAACTTAACTTTCACTTGTACCTACTGAGAAAGGGAAAATCAGTTTTCTCCTATGGAGTGACACTGGCTACATCTGCCACTCCAGGACAGGCCTCATGTTCAGGAGAAGTTCACCAACATATAATGGACTGCACAAGGTTTTGTGTGTGTGTGTGTGTGTGTGTGTGTGTGTGTGTGTGTGTGTGTGTGTGTGTGTGCTTTTATTTAGTTACAGTTTTGTGTTTTGTTTGGGGGAGTGAGGAGGAATGTAGTTTTATTTTGTTTTGTTTTTTGTTTTTTGGGTTTTTTTTTGGTTTAGGGGGTTGTGTTGTATTGTTTTGTTTTATTTTTAAGAATTTAAAGTTAGGTGGTAGGGAGAAGGAAAGGATCTGGAAGGACTTGGGTGTATAGGCAGACTTTCTCTGTCCCACCAGTCAGCTGGGTCCCATTATCTGGCTCCCCAGATAACCACATAGAGATTTATTATTCATTATAGATGCTCAGCCAGTAGCTTAGACTTGTTTTTAACTGTCTCTTACAACTTAACCCATAGTTCTTACCTACCCTCTGCTGTGTGGTGGTGCCTTCTTTCAGCATAGCAAGTTCATCTTGCTTCTGTCTGCTTCTCCTCACAACAGCGACCTTCAGACTTTGTCCTTCTTCTTCCCCATATCCTCTTAGTTTGGTTCTCCTGCCTAACTTTATCCTGTCCAGCTATTGGCCAGTCTGCCTCTTTATTCAACCAATCACAGCGACATATATTCACATGGTGTAAAGGAATATTCTACATGGGTGAGGAGAAGATGATGAAAAAATACCATTTAAATGTAAAAATTGATTTAAATAATAATAAAAATAAGAGCAGCAGAATGCAGGCTGTACTAGTTAACTGACATACTCTGTGACTGTCCTCGGGGTCGGGGCGGGGGGGGGGTCCTCTTAAGGTCGAGTACCAGAAAATAAGCTTCAGAGTGGTCAAGTTTCTGTCTCACGGTACTATTAAATAAAAACTGGGGGGGGGGGGTGTTACAGCAGGTTTCCCCGCCGGCTGCCGCTGGTTCTGCCGCCATTGTCCTGCAACCACGTGTGCCCCAAATAACACTCAGGAGACTCTATATTTGATATAATCCTGTTGGCCAGTTACCATTACTGTTTATGGGCTAGCTCTGTCTTAATTATTAACCCATTTCTACTTATCTAAGTATTTCCACGTGGTCGTCTTATCGGGGAGCCGCGCGGCAGGCGTGCTGCGTCTTCCCTGGGCTACATCTTGACTCCAATTACTTCCTCTCTCTTCCTCCTGGTCTCCTAGCCCCGCCTATCTTGTTTTCTATTGGCCACAGGGCTTTATTAACCAGTATCAGAAACATATATACAGAATAACATCTCCCATGGGGGGGGGGAGGAAGGAGAGAGCTGAGTTTAAAGGATAAGAGGGAATGACACCGAGCATTTGGGAAAGAGGAGAAGATGCATTTGAGCACATCCAGCCTGGAGAGGAGACTGGTTGGGAGGGTGACCGATAGATACTTTGTAACTCTAGAAGGAAACGGTTGCATGATAAGGGTCTGACCCAGTAGTCCAGGGAGAGCAGAAAGTGGAGGACAGAGCCAAAGTTTCACAGACAAGTGCTTGCTGCCTGGGAGGCTGATGGTGGTGACAATCCAGAGAGTGTCCAGTAAAGCAGACATGGAGAGCTAGCCTGGGGTTCTAGAGCAGGCCTCTACAGAATAGACAACCCTGAACTCAGGAGGCCACCTCACAGGCACGGCACAGAGGAAGAGTGCGGGAGGCAGGGCAGGAAGGTCAGGAGGGGAAGAAAAGCCCCCCACAGGCACCGTTTGAACAAGGGTGATGGGACAGAAGAGGAATGGAAGAGTGTTGGGGGGGGGGAAGGGGAGACAGGGGACGGACAGATTCCTTCATGGAAACCTAGAGAAATAAAAGGATTCTGGAGGAAGGGTGATACCCAGCCTCTCAGGAGAGCAATCCAGGAATGTAAGCTCTGTGGGTTCTAGAGGAAGGTAGCCTTTGAGGAAGGGAGGCCGAGCTGGGTGGAGGGTGGCTGCAATCCCAGCATGAGCTTTTTTTGGAAGAGCAAGATTGGAGCCAGTTTATTAGCTGAGATGCAGAGCTGCTAAAGTGAGAGCAGCTGGCAGGTGGGCAGGGGAGAGATAAATCTAGACCGACAGGCAGCAAAGCCCTGAGGATGAAAGGCAACGGTTTCTCCCTTCTTCTAAGCAACCCCACCCTTGATTTATGGAGACGTTTTGAAAGGACATGCAAACATTAACAGGACCCAGTGGCTTCCTAAACTGCCTGTGCCGTTACAGACCCTGTGGTGACAGTTCACTGCCTGTAACTTCAGGTGACTTAATTACTTAAAAGTAGCTGAACAAGTTGTTCAGGTCCTACCTAAAGCACCTGAAAAACATGCACAGCAGCCCCCATCATCCCCACCCCCTCACATTTTGCTTACTTTCTGTATCTCCCAGAGAGTTGACTCAATATTGAAACCCAGCATGTCTATCGGCGCTAGTCTGCCGCCTCCAGCCCACACCCCACTTTCTTGGCCCTCACATCCAGCACACAATATGCAATGAGTAAAATAAATGATCTGACTCACATGTTAAAAGCTGGCCGTTGCTACAAAGTTAATGCACTTTTTTCTCTTAAGATGTATGTATTTATTATGTATACAGTGTTCTGCCTGCATGTGTTTGTGCAGGCCTGAAGAGGGCACCAGATCTCATAACAGATGATTGTGAACCACCATGTGGATTCTGGGAATTGAACTCAGGACCTCTGGAAAAGCAGCCAGTGCTCTTAACCTCTGAGACATCTGGCCAGCCAAGTCCATACATTTTATGCCATTGTTTAAAGACAGATATTTTTAATGTTCTGCTTCTAATGTTCTCTCTTCCCCTCCCCTCCCCCTTCCCTCACCCTCCCCTCTGCCCTCTGTCTTTCTCAGACAGATCTTTCCTATGGAGCATAAACAGCTCTTTTGTAACAAAATTGTATTTTTGTAACCAGAAATCATTTTCTTCCACCAAATCCTCAGCTTGGTGCCCTTTATCACCTGTCACTTTCTCCCTTGCCCCTGAGTCATTTGTCAGTGTAATTTGTCACAGAGGATCTTTTCCAGGCTCAAGAACTTCACTCCTTTTTTATTTATTTAAAAAAAAAAATTGTTGAGAATTTCATACACTAGTAATGTATTTATATCATTCCCACTCCTTCTCCTGCTCCAAGTCTTTCCGTGTCCTCTCAACTCCCACTCAAAGTCATGACCTCTCCTTATTACATCCGTATTAAAGTATACATACATATAATATTGACCACACCACACACACACACACACACACACACACACACGTGGGTCGATTATGTTGTCCATATATACAATATATACATGTAGGGCTGACCACACTCCTAACAAGTCTTGGCTGTTTTCATTCTATCAGACATAGCAACTTTCCCTAGTGAATGCTCAGCCAGTGGGATTAATGGATGTTCTGATGCAGTAAGATGCGAGTATCTATCAACCTAGCCAGAGCGTGTGTGTCATAATGTGTAGGCTATAAGTTAAATACTCTGGGGGCCAGCCAGATGGACAATTAACTCCTGAGCCCCATGTGGCAGAGGGAGAGAATCAACTTCCACAAATGACCCTCTGACTACCACCTGTGTGCCGTGGCATGGAACCCACACATACACAGTAGGTACAAAATAGAGGGGATGGAGAGATAGAGAGATGGTTAAAAGCATTGGCTGCTCTTGCAAAGGATCCGGGTTCAAATCCAATGCTCTCTTCTAACCTCTGTGGACACCAAGGATGTGTGTGGTATACACATACATACATACATACATACATACATACATACATACATATGTGCAAGATAAGTATTCATAGTTGGCAGGGCTTTGGTGGCACATACCTGTAATCCCAGCACTCGGGAGGCAGAGGCAGGTGGATTTCTGTGAGTTCCGAGGCCAGTCTGGTCTACAGAGCTAGTTCTAGGGCAGGTTCCAAAACAATACAGAGAGAAACCCTGTCTTGGAAAAAAAAAAAAAAAAAAAAGTATTCATAGTCATAAAAAATAGATCAAGTAAATAAATAAATGTAATAAAAAGATATATCACTATTTTAAAAAAGAAAAATCAAGTAATTTTGCATTTTTTACCTATGTATAAATCTTAGCACCGTCTGATTGAAACTTTAATTTTAGGAACAGGGCTCAAAATCTAAACTTTCTATTGGGGGTTTTTGTTCTTTTGTATCAATGATAGGATAAAGCTGGAGGGGGAGCCTGCATGGGGAACCATGGCCGATTCCATGGCAGATGAGGGTGACCAAGGCTGGGAACAAACGTGCCAGGAAGACAGAGTTTGAGTGAGAAGGTTTATTAGAAGGGGAGGGGGGAGGAAGGAAAGAGAAAAAAGGTAGTGAGACACAGAGACATAGAGAGTGGACAGAAGAGAAGAGGGAGACAGGAGCAGAAAGAGAGGAGAGCAGAGAGCAGAAAAGGACAGTAAGAGCAGAAGAAAGGGAGCATAAGTGGGCGGAGTCTGTCTTTTAAAGGGTCCTTTGCGCCTTCATGCAGACTAGTAGTCATGGACCCCTGGGATGACCAGAGACCTGCCTGAGCGCATTCTGCCAGGTGACAGGAGCAGGCCAGCATGATGCCTGAATCCTTGTAGGAGCATCCGATGGGTAAGCGCTGGGTAATTTCTGGCGCCTGCATTGTTCGGTTACTTAGCAGCCAGGAGCACTGAGAACGAAGTTGCAATTTATCCTTGCTAATCGTGCAGGCTCAGGACTGTACTTTCTGATTTCTCTTTGGGTAAAACTGGTTCTCTGATAGATCTAAGAGCCAGGTGGTTACCCTAACATCTACTGCATGTCCATAGAGCTGAGCTTCTCCGTCTGTAGGACATTTATTCAGACTATAAACCGCCACATAGCTGTCAGCGCAACAGTGCAGAAACCCCATGGAGAAAGTAACCAGTGAGTGGCCGAGCTAAACAGAGCTTTGACCTTCAGAATCAGAGCTGACAGAGTGAAATGCAGTTCTCAGTGGCCCTCCCACATTCTTGACCATTGCCAAAGAGACACCATAAGTGGCTTTAGCACTTGCGGGGTTCCATGTCTCTCTTTATAACAACTAATCCGCATGGGAGAGCCTTTGTAAGTCACAAGATTGGAAAGAGTGACCCTGCCCATCACCGGTTCAGAGCCTGCTAGGAGATAGGTGCTGTATGCTCTGAGACTGCCCTGCCGTGTGTGTGCCTGGTGTCCCCGTCCCTAACAGTTGTGTGTGTGAGACCCAGGCATAGGAGATTGCGTTTACTTTCCTGACCAACAGATAGAAGAGCCAAGAGGTCACTTACATGGCTAAGTCACACAGCCGCCCATGCAGCCAGTGTACGATGGAGTTGGAAGTCACCACATGTCCCGCTGACACCCCGCCCCACTCTGTCCCTTATTTTGTAAACTCTATTACTCCTTTTCCACTAACAGTGTGTTTGAACTTATGAGACTTTCAGCTCAATCCGTGCTTACCAGCCTGCCCTGCCCCTAAGGCACTTTTCCTGTACACAAGGGATCAGGGATGAGCCTTAATTTTGTGATTTTGCAGTTCTAAATAGCTATGCTATATGGCAATACTTTGAGTAAATGCAAACTACTGTTGGCTCAGTCAACTGGTGTTCCTGTTAAATTAGTTTTGGGAAATAATATATAACTTTCCTTTTCCCTGTTGCTTCAGAGGTGAGCCAGAGATTTCCCACAACACACCCAAATGGACGTCAGATCATGCTCACTTATCTGTTGCCATGGCTACACAACATCGAATTGGTGGACAGTAGACTCCTCCTCCCAGGGTCAAGTCCCAGCAGCCCTGAGGAGGAGGTTAAGGACCGGGAAGGAGAAGTGACCGCCTCTCATGGGCTAAAAGGGAATGGCTGGGGCTCTCCAGAAGCCACGTCACTGGTCCTGAATAACCTCATGTACATGACGGCCAAGGTAACTCAAATAGCATGGCTCCACCAGTAACAAAGCCCTGGCTTCCCCAAACCTTCACCACAAACCAACAAAATGGCACTTATCATTAAAATAACACAGAGAGGGTGAGTGGTGGCGATGGGTGTACATCAGTACACTGTGGTGTTATACACCTTTAGTCCCAGCATTTGGGAGCCAGAGGCAGGCAGATCTCTGTGAGTTCAAGGCCAGCCTGGTCTACATAGTGAGTTCCAGGACAGCCAGAGCTGTTACACAGAAACCTTGTCTTGGAAAACCAGTGTGTGTGTGTGTGTGTGTGTGTGTGTGTGTGTGTGTGTGTGTGTGTGTTTACAATGCCAGATATGAGGAGTCTAGAGGTCAAGACCACCCACAGCTACATCGTGAGTTTGAGGCCAGCCTGGGCTACATGAGACCCTGTGAAAGGAAGAAAAAGGAAAAGATGTTCATGATATTGCCAGAATAAAATTCCACTTTTTCCAGTATTTAGTAAAGAAAGATGATACTGTATTCATGGTAACACATTCCTGGTTCAGTTGCTCCCACAGAGGACCTGGATTCTGTTCCTATTGTCTAGTTGTGCATATGATCTGATAATTTTGTGAGCTAACAATAGTTGTGTAGCCAAGTGATGGCACATGCCTTTGATCCCAGTATTCAGGAAGCAGAGACAAGTGGATCTCTGTGAGTTCAAGACTAGTGTGGTCTACAGAGGAAATTCCATGACAGCTAGAGCTGTTACACAGACACAGACAAACAGACAGACACACACACACACACACACACACACACACGCACATGCACACGCACACATGCACACAAAAAAAGCCTCTCACAAAACAAAAAAGAATTTTTAATTAAAAAAATGGTTGTACTGAGAACTGGGGATGTATCTTGGAGTGGAACTCTTGCATGCAAGAGTTCAAATGCCCAGCACTGCAGCTAAAGAATGGGGGCATTATGATGCAAATTTTAGATGGATAGATGGATGGATGATGGATAAATAGATGGATGACTACATTCATAATACATACATACATACATACATACATACATACATACATACATATCATGTGTTTGGGGGAAAATATGGCCTAGTGTTTTTAAGAAATGCTTACATAGGTACTTCACCTAACTTACCTATGTATTGTAAATTGCTCTCCACCCAAAAAGTGGTATTTTTCTATCGAATGTTCATTTTCCCTTCTAATGATTTTAACCAATCATAACCTTCAAAACAACTGCACACATTCATGAAGGCTATTTTTTCTCTTGTTTGCGTTAGTATGGTGATGAAGTCCCAGGACCGGAAATGGAAAACGCTTGGAATGCCCTGGCCAACAATGAGAAGTGGAGTAACAACCTGAGGATCACACTACAGTTCCTCATCAGTCTGTGTGGGGTCAGCAGTGACACTGTCCTCCTGCCCTATGTAAGTGACATCCAGGTTTCAGGAGTGCTCATCCATGCTGGGGTCCCCCTGCTATTTGCAGCTCATACTCTTGGCTCCCACTACAACAGAGGTCTGGTTTTCAAATCCTGCAAACCCCTTGGGGGACCATCTAGGTGGTGCACAAAAGCTCTTTTCTCCTTCCCTAACACAGGCTTCCTGTGCTGCTGTCAGAGGCCCCTGTCAGCCCCTTGGGTTAAGTTTCAGGACACAGACACCTGTGAATTGAGAATTAGTTCTCATTCTCTTTTAAATTATTTATTTTTTATGCGCATTGGTGTTTTTCCTACATGTAGGTCTTGAGTTACAGGCAGTTGTAAGTTGCCATGTGTGTGCTTGGAATTGAACCCAGATCCTCTGGGTTAGTGCTCTTAATCACTGAGCCATCTCTCCAGCCCTGAGAATTAGTTTTCTGACAGTTACTTAAACTTCCTTTATAAACAGCACCAATATGAAAAAGGCTGAATGTAAAAGATCCTATTACTAACCAAAAAAAATGCTTCTGGTTTGTATCTTGACATTATTGAAACAAAATAAAAGTCAGCAGACCTGGTGTTTTCTTTTCTTTCTTTTTAACATTTATTTGTTTTTAATTTACCTGGATGAGTGTTTGTCTGCATGTGTGTATTGCACCGTGTGCATATAGTTCCCATGGAGATCAGAAGAGGGTGTTGAACCCCCTATAACTGGAGTTACAAGTAGTTGTGAGCCACTATGTGGGTGCTGGGAATTGAACTCTGACCTTTGCAAGAGCAGCCAGTGCTCTTAAACAATGACCCATCTCTCAGTCCCCAACTAAATTTTTCTTTCCAAAAGTAGGTGATAGGTGAGAAAACAAAGCAGAGATATCTTTGTAGTATATTCTGTTTTTACTTGAGGAAGGCTGATCAACAGAATGATAGCAGTTTCTAGCACAGACTGGCTTGGCTTCTCTGTGTGTTTTGTGAGTTTATGACTTCCTGTCATTCTGAGCTGTTTTAGCCCCACTGTGGCATATGATTGTAGGGATAGACTTCAGGACCTACACTTACATGACACATTAATATTGTTGATTTTAAAACCTAAAACTTCACAGACAGTTAAAACTTATTTGTTTCTTGTAACAAAGAGGATAGTAGGTATGTTGGTTACTAGTCTAGTGCTCTAAAGAGATCACATGACCAAGGCAACTCTTACAAATGAAAGCATTTAATTGGGGCTTGCTTGCAGTTTCAGAGGGTTAGTCTATGATCATTGTGGCAGGAAGTACTCAGGTATGGTGCTGGGGCAGTAGCTGAGAGCTTCATAACCTGATCTACAGGCAGCAGGAAGAAAAGAGGAGAGACACTGGGCCTGGCATGGGCTTTTGAAACCTCTAAGCCCACCCCTAATGACACACCTCCTACAAGGCCACATCTTCTAATCCTTCTCCAACAGTTCTATCATCTGGGGACCAATATTCAAACATATGAGACCGTAGTTCTCATCCAAACTACCACAGGAGGAGACTGTATTCCATTTTTAGTTTAAAAAGAAAATAGCAGTCATTTCCCCAGAGTGGATAAAAAAAAAAACAATCATTTTGTCATATAAGTACCTTATGCCACTAGACACCAGTAAAATCTTACAATGCTTTTGGCTTAAACTGACTCAGTTCACCCTAAGAGTAATTTTTAAAATTGCACCACTCAAGCAGGATAGCAAAGGTTCATTGTCAAACTGACATTGACAGATGACAAATGTGTTCAGAGATGAGTGAGTTTCCAGCCCAAAGCTCTGATGGGAAATACATCTCTTTTTTTGTCTTCTTCTTCCAAGATTAAAAGGGTGGCCATCTACTTGTGCCGAAACAACACCATCCAAACTATGGAAGAGCTTCTCTTTGAGCTGCAGCAGACAGAGCCAGTGAACCCCATCGTCCAGCATTGTGACAATCCGCCCTTCTATCGATTCACAGCCAGCAGCAAGGCCTCGGCAGCTGCTTCAGGTAGGAATAGGCCACCTGGGCACACGCCTTGTCATGCACTGAACAGGTTTGAGCAGGTCTTACTATTCATTTTCCTGGAAATATGTTCATTTAAGAGGTTGCTTAAGAGCAGCTCTCGGAGACCCTCGGCGCATTGTTATTAGGTGAACAATTGACTGGTAAGGATGATCATAAACCAGTGACCCAGTGGCTTTCCTACCACAGAACTTATTTTACTGTACATAGATCCCAACCAGGATACTGCAGTCGCTTAGGAATCTCAGTTCCGAGCGTTCTGTATACCTTAATGGATTCTCTTTGCTAATATTCTCCCAGGATTGATTAAAATATTCCATGAAATCCAAAGTGCTCAAAAATCTGAAAGTATTTAAGTACTGGCACAACAGCCCAATATGAAAGCTTAGTGTTCAAACTTTGCTTATTTTATTTTGTTCATATGTGTATGTGCACCATGTGCATGCAGTACCTATGTGGGCCAGAAGATGGCAGCAGATCCTGGAATTGCAGTTACAGATGGTTGTGACCTGCCATGTGGATGCTGGGAACCAAACTCAGGTCCTCTGCAAGAGTGGAAAGTGGTCTTAGCTGATGAGCTATTTCTCCTGCCCCAACTTTTCTCATTATTAAAAACATTATATAAAATTAACTTTGGGCACTGTGCATAGAGGATGCATAAAACAAAATCCAATTTCATACTTAGGTTTGTGTCTCACCCCCTAAGACAGGTCCGCCATAGTACACAAATATCAATTTGCTTAATACTGAATCTTTCTTCAACTCTGACATCTCCTCTCATCTGCTATCGTTAGTCTACTTCTTAGTGAAGTGTTTTGTTTTTGTTTTTCAGAGAGCACTAGCCTAGGAATCAGAATCCTTCTTAAATTTCCTTCCACACCATTAGGTGAATAATTCCTCATCCCAGAAACACTAAAAGTACAAGATATGGTGGCACTTGTCTGTAATCCCAGTGTTGGGGAAGCAGAGAAAGGAGAGCATAAATTGAAGGTCAGCCTGGGCTATATAGCAAAGCCCTGTCTACAGGGACAGTGGTCAAAGAAATCCTGGTGTAGCTGCAGCAGACCCACCTCTACATAAGGTCATGACCTGAGGCTAGAAACGTCTAAGATTGTTATACCCTCACTTTATAAGAAAGAGGGAATTGGGTTTGGCCAAAGCAGAGTCTAGAACTGGATGCTATGCACTAAGGCAGGTAATTAGGATGTCTGAGATGGTACGGAAGATAGGGAGTGTCGAGTATGGGACTTTTCAGGGAACTCTTTCCTGAATTACCTACAACCTGAGCCTGCTCCCCTTCATGCACTCTGGCTGATGCCTCCTGACCCCTTCTGCAGGAACCACCTCAAGCAGTAATACGGTAGTCGCGGGCCAGGACAGTTTCCCAGACCCGGAGGAGAACAAGATGCTAAAAGAGTCTGATGACAGGTGAGTGCACACGTTTGGCTTTACTGTTGCTCTAACTTTCAGCAGGAGTCTGTCTATGCAAAGGCATCCGTGTTAGTCACATTCATGGGAACTAAAGCCCATCTTTATGCTTAGGAACACAGACTAACTTCCCAGCACTACCTAATGTGTCCCTAAAGGTATATCCTTCACAAAATCAGAGAGGAAGACATTGTTCTGGTGGCTGAGTCCACTCACGCTAGAGCATCATGAAAACCACTGGTTGGAGCAGGAGACATGGCTCAGTGGTTAAAGGCACCAGCTGCTCTTGAAGGGACTCTGTCACCATCTCACACATGGCAGCTTACAACCACTGTAACTCCAGTTCCGAGGATCCAGCGCCCTCTTCTGACCTCCACAGGTACTGATGCACATACATGGAGGCAAACACTCATCTACATAAAATAAATACAAATCCTTGTGGAATTTGAAAAGAAAATTGTTCTTCTAGTGGGCACAAACCATTTGGAATTAGGAGGATTTTGCATGTAAAGCTTTCTAACCTAATTATTGCATAATTTTCTTAAATGTCTTGAGGTACGTTCTCTGCAGCAACACTGTATTAATCAGCTTTTGTTACTGTAGCAAATATCTGAAGCTGGCTAACTCACAAGGAAGGAAGCTTAATTAGTTGTAGGGGCTGGTGCTCTAAACAGGATAGTGAGGGAATTGGCATAGGCCCCAGCTGGCTACATCATATCATAATGGAAGTGTACATTTTGTACACTGTCTCTTCCTCCCCTCCCCCCCCTTGCTCCTCATACAAAGCCACAAGAACTACAGGGGCTCCATCCTAATCACCTTACATAATCTAGTCATTGTCCTAAGGCCCTCACTTCTTCTCATACACGTAAATGTATATTTATATTATACCTGAAGTGCCACGTAGATGAATGAACGCTTTACATATAATGTCTTTGTATACAAAACACATACTAATATCCTGCTAGAACTTTTTTTTCTAAGCATCTTCTTTCTAAACACAACAAAGAAGTGAAGTTTCCTAATACTGTTACCATAAGACTTGAGAGTCAAGCACCTACATGAGTTCATGGAGACAGCCACATTCAATGCACAGCAATGTCCTTCTCATTAGACTTTTGTGTTATCCCATCTTAATTAACCAAGAGCACTCTTTCCCTGTGGCACCTAGAACCCAGCCCGTCATATGCTCTGTGAAGCTCTTTCTCTCTCGCTTGCATACCTACTTCTCATTGCCTGTGAATAAATAGCTAAAATCTGGGTCTCTGCAAAGGATTGTGAAGAGCAGGGAGATGAATCAGGCCTTTTTGTTTTGTTTTCCTTATTTTACTGTGTGTGTGTCTATGTGTGTGTGTGTGTGTGTGTGTGTGTGTGTGTGTGTGTGTGTGTGGTGTTTTGTCTGTATGTAGGTGGGTGTACCACTGTGTGCCTGGTGCCTGCAGAGGCCAGAGGTGAACATCAGATCCCGTGGAACTGAGTCATAAATGGTTTTAAGCTGTCATGTGGGTGCTAGGGGTCAAACTGAGGTATTCTGCTAGATAGTGGTGGTGCACACCTTTAATCTCAGAGACAGAGGCAGGCAGTACTCTGTGAGTTCGAGGCCAGCCTGATCTACAGAGTGAGTTCGAAGCCAGCCTGGTCTACAGAGTTCCAGGACAGCCAGGACTACACAGTGAAATCTAGTCTCAAAAACAAGCAAACAAAAAACAAAACAAAACACACTCAGGTCTACTGGAAGAGCAGCAAGTGCCATTAACCGATGAGCCATCTCTCTGACCCTGCTCCATACATTTTTAATCATTTATTTTGTAGCCCCAGTTTCCCATCTTCTTTTTTATTTGGAATAGAAAGCCTCTCTGTTTTTATACTTTGACATCTTATTACAAAGTCTTTTTATGCCATTAGAGTTCTGGGTGTCCTGCCTAGGGAGTTTGGTGATGGTCTTTAGCATTGAGAAGGCAGTTGTCTGTGTAAGATGAAGGTCAAAGAGCACTGTTGAAGAGATTGTCCTCAGAGACACTGTCCTTGAAGGCATTGTCCTCGGAGTATCTTGTAATTCCAGGCTGAGGAAGCAGAGGCAGGGGATCACCGTGAGTTTAAGGCTATATCATGGTTCCCATATTCCCCAGTCTCAGAGGGGACTTGTTTCTGCTTTCTCTTGGCTTCATAAACATTATATAAGAGCCCTTTCAATCCTTCTCATAAAGAAGATGAGAAGAATACCAGCTGGTGTGCGGTACCTATCCTCATGTAGCTCAGCTCTTTTCCCTTAATTGGACAATCCGCAAGAGAGACGGACGAAAAAGTCCTTCCAATTATGTGATTACATTACCTCCCAACTATCACTTTCCTGAAAATTCTCTGAGTGGTTTGAGGGAAGCTTTAATTTGCCCGCAGCTCCAGACTGCTCATGAAACAGCTTTGTGTGTTTCTGCTTCTTCATGTCTGTGCTTGCTCAGCCAGTCAGCAGGTTCAGTGGACTGATGAGCCTGTCCTATCAGGGATATTTAACATCACACTCATCTTCATTCCAAAACAGATGTTAGATTTTACAGTTGGAGCACATTATCTTAAAGTATTCTTATTCTCCCAAGGTTTGGGCTTTTACTGATAAGCAAGAGGGGACCTCAGGCCCTCTCAACTGAAAAAGGACATGTTTTTGGTATAATGGGCTGTAATAGTCCTTTAATAAAAGCGTACCAACTCAGGTGGCATTGACCTACAATCCCAGCACTTGGGAGGCAGAGGCAGGTGGATCTCTGTGAGTTCAAGGCCAGCCTGGTCTACTTGGGGAGTTTCAGGCTAGCCAGGACTATATAGTGAAACTCCTATCTAAAGAAAGAGGGGGAGTAGGGAGAGGAAGGAAAAAAAGGAGATAATCATCATTAGAACAAAGCCCCACCCCACCCCCAAAAAGGAAAAAGTCAACCACTAATTGTAGAATCTGCTTTTGGGCAACAGCACATTGGCACACGTCACCATTTCAAGGCTGTGTTTTGTCTTTGAAGGTTTAGCAATGTGATCCGAGCCCACGCTCGCCTAGAGTCACGGTACAGCAACAGCTCTGGAGGGTCATACGATGAGGATAAAAGTGAGTACCCAAGGCGGCAGGCTTAAATCTGCGAAGGGCAAAGAGCCCACCCAACCCTGTGCTTCTGTATTCCTGCTGTTTTCCACAGTGATACCAACTTAGAGAAAGCCTAGTAAGAAATCTCTTCGGAAAGCTTGTTGGGGCTGGAGAGACGCTCAGCTGTGAAGAGCTCTGGCTGCCCCTCCAGAGGTCCTGTTTTAGGGTCCCAGCACCCATTTGGTGACTTACAACTGCCTGCAGCTCCAGCTCTGAGGGATCCAACCCTTCTTTTAGCCACCATGGGCACACACGAATCCAACAAATACAGACAGACAGACAGACAGACAGACAGACAGACAGACAGACATTTTCTTTAAAGTAAATATGTTGAACTTTGGAACTATCTTGGAAGCCTAGTTCGTCTACAGTCTCAGGCTAAGCTATGATCTCCCTATGGCATAGTCCCAGAAACCCTTGTTAAGCTGAGGGATGGCTCTGTACAGCAATTTCTTTAAGCCATGGGCAGTTGGATAAACCAGAAAGACTAATGCACTCTTGCTTTTGTCTGAAGCCTTGGCAGCTTCTGTGGATCCCGTCAGTAGAAATATAAATTGTCTGGGAGTTGAAGAAATTCTAGGAACAAAAGACACCCCAGAGACATGAGTCTGTGTCATGGAACTTTCTGGAAAAAAAAAATTGTTATATTTCTACATTGTGGGTGTTCTTCCAGAATGCATGCCTATGCACCACGTGTGTGCAGTACCCATGGAGGCCAGAAGAGGGCGTCAGTTCCCTGGAACTGAAGTTATGGATAATTGTGAGCTGTAGTGTGTGCTGGGTATTGAACATGTGTCCTCTGGAGAAACAGCAGTGGGTTCAGTTCCCAGCATCATATTAGCAGCCAATAATCCTCTATAGCTCCACATCTAGGGCATCCGACGCCTTCTTTTGGCCTTTTTGTGCAGCTGTCCACATGTGGTGCAAAGACATATATTTAGGCAGGCATACACATACATATAAATAAATAGGGGCTGGAGAGATGGCCCAATGGTTAAGAGCACTGGATGCTTTTGCAAAGGACCCAGGTTCAATTCCTAGCACCCACAAGGGAGCTCACAATTGTCTGCAACTCCAATATCTGATACCCTCACACAAACACACATGCAGGCCAAACACCAGTACACATAAAATAAAAATAAATTATATATAAATACACACACAGACACAGACACAGACACAGACACACACACAATGTATTTTTAAAAAAAACTGCATTTCTCTACAATGGGAAAATTGGAGACATTTCCCATTACAGGCATTAAGATTGAACTTTTTTTTTTTTTAACCTGTATTTTTCTTTGCTCTATAGTGAATAACTCTAAATCATTGAGTAATAATTAATGAAGTAATTATATAAACAACAAATCCTAACCATTTGATGATGTGAGCTGTTGTTCTGGCAAGCATGCATTTGCAAGATTCATGTTTCCAAAAGCACCAGCTGTCTTTTGTCCCAGGAAAATAAAGTAGCCATATCTTTCTTATCCTCCAGATGATCCGATCTCTCCCTACATGGGGTGGCTGTTAACTATTACGGAGGCCAAGCAGCCACAGCCCTTACCCATGCCATGCACTGGAGGCTGCTGGGCCCCCTTGGTGGACTACCTCCCAGAGACCATCACTCCACGGGGGCCGCTACACAGGTGAGCAGCATGTGTAGGTGGAGGGGAATGCACACTCTGCTCTCAATGGACTTCACCAGTGAGATGAGGAACTTTGGCCTGTCTCACTCAGGGAAGTCCCTTTTAAACCAATGGGACCTTCCTGACTTTACGACTAGCTCCTAGAATATTAGCAGGGTTTAGTCAAATATCAGCCTGTGACCCTTTGAATTCTTCCTTGATGTAATCTTGAAACTAATTCAGCGATGCTGGTTAGACTGCATACAACTTGAGGAGATGGATTCCTCTTCAATTTCTCCTTTTTCTTCAGTTCTTGTTGCTACAAGACTCGCTCTTCTGTGATAAGCTTAACAGATGTTCCTTGGTGTGGGGCTCTGTGCTGTCTCTGGAGAGCTGGAGAACTGGCTCAGCAAATAAGAGCACTGGCTGCTCTTGCAGAGGACCTGGATTCCACTCCCGGCACCAACATGGCAGCTCACAACCATCTGTAACTCCATGCCAGGGGCACACAGTGCCCTCTTCTGGCCTCTATGGGCACTACATGCATATGGTGCACCATCAGGCACTCACATCTACACACAGTAAAAAGACACAAATTTTTTAAAAGTTCTATCTCTCTTGAATAAATACCTTTATATAATTTTTCATAATTGTGACTTGACCTGTTGTTGTATTTTCATCCTCTATAAAAGTTGCATCCATTTCTCCATTTTCTTGGTCAGATGCAATATTGCTGTGATTTTTATGACTGAGATGGTGGTGGACCACAGTGTGAGAGAAGACTGGGCTCTCCATCTTCCATTGTTACTTCATGCTGTCTTCTTAGGTAAGACTGGGCCTAAGGGGAATTCTAACCAATGGGATGATAAACACACAGAGGCCTTGCATAGGCATGGCCTTCATCGCACATAGGTTAGCTTCAGTTCTGAAATCAGTGCTTTTCTTTTTCATGGAACCTTTCTACTCTGCAATATGCCTTGTGCCAGGTGATCAGTCATAGCTTAACACTGACGTAAACAGACGTAAACTTTTTTTGTCCTGCCCAATCCTGCAACCACTTTTCAAATAATCACTCAGAGGCTCAATATTAATTACCAACTGTTTGATCTATTGCTCGGGCTTATTACTAACTAGTTCTTACAACTTCAATTAACCCATTTCTATTCATACATATTCTGTCACATGACTTTGTGGTGTTCCCTGTTCTCTAGTACATCTTGTTGCCCTGGTAGCTTGTTGGCATCTGTCCTGACTCTGCCTTCTTCTCCCTGTGTCTCTGCTTGGGTTTTTTACCTGGCTCTGTCTTACCTCGCTATAGGCCAAATCAGCTTTTTTTATTAACCAATGGGAATAAAATATATTCATAGCATACAGAGGGGTTATCCCACAGCACACTAACATGTCTGTAATCTAAATGTATTAATGATGCATCATTAAAGATACCCAGAATAGTATGGGCTTACCTGGGGATCCTCAGCTGAAGAAACAAGGGAAAACCATGAAATCTTGGCCAAAGCAAACAGAGAAATAACAGGGGGCTAAGCACCTAGCTTTAGATGTCCAAGGGGCAGGCAAAAAGTGGAAGGGGAACCATCTAGAACAGCAGTTAAGTTGGAAAGGCAGAAATAATTGTAGACCCTTTAAACCTGGTATGGTGGCACATATCTGTGATCCTAGCACTCAATGGCTGACAGAAGAGCTCAAACTTAAAGCCAACATGTACTTCCTAGCAAGTTACAGCTCACAAACACGTTTTGCAATAGCAGCTCCAGGGAAGAGAATAAATCAAGAAGAATACAGCTGGGCAGTGGTAGTGAATGCAGTTAATCCCAGAACTCTGGAGGCAGAGACAGGCAGAGCTCTGTGAGTTCGAGGCCAGCCTGGTCTACAGAGTGAGTTCCAGGACAGGCTCCCTGACTCAAAAAACCAAAAAAAAAAAAAGAAGAAGAAGAAAAAAAGAATATGAACCACATTGAACACTACTGAGAAGTCTAGAAAAGGCCTCCTGTCAAAATTTTATGCAAACATCATTTAAGTCACAAAGCATCTTATCTTCCCTAAGCCCAACTTCATTATGTTGGTTACCCAAAGACTAACAAAAACAACTAACGGTTCTCCGGACATGCATTCCTGCCAGCGTCCTGGAGACTTAGCCATCCGCTCACCCCACCCCCCAAAACCTCAAGGGGCTTTAGCGTTTATGTTAGGAGATTGTGCCCTCTGTTCCAGGTTTGGACCATTATCGGCCTGAAGTCTTCGAGCACAGCAAAAAGCTGCTCCTTCACCTCCTCATCGCCCTTTCTTGCAACAGCAACTTTCATGCCATTGCCTCTGTGCTCCTGCAGACCCGAGAGATGGGGGAAGCCAAGACATTAACCATGCAGCCTGCTTACCAGCCAGAATATCTCTACACAGGTAAGAAGAGGCGGGTGTGGCAGGAAGCGTCACCAGTGGGGAGATAACTGGGCGAGGCTGTGGAGCCCACACTCACTTTCCTTCTGCTGTTGAGTCAGACTTTTCTGCATGATAAAATGACACCCTGTTTCTTGTGAACATGCCTCTAAAAGCCTTTTCATGGCTGGGTATCTTTAAGTGTATCTTTCATAATAGCTTTGGCTGCTGCCCCCCGGTGAGTATGTTCCTATTATTGTAGTGACATCTAAATGCTCACTGGGCAAGAGCGCTGGCCTCGAACACTGAAAGATGAGACTGTGGGATGAAGAGACCATTAATGCTCCCACCTGAACAGGACACAGAGAGCATGTCAAGTGTCTCTCAGTGCCTCCTTGTTCCCCTGGAGGGGCTTTCACTTCACTGAGTGACTGTCTGTGTTTTACTGGAATCTGATGGGACACAGATTTCAAAGAGAGATAAGGGAGATGGTTGCATGTATAACATTTTCAAGCTACAGTATGACTAGAGATGCACAGTGTTAATATGTGGTGAAAACCAGTATTTTCTTATACTATAGTTCTTTGACTATCATGCCAGATAGCTCATTAACATATGCTAATGCATGGTTAAAGTGTAGATCAGCGATAAAATATGCATGAGGCTCTGGGTTTAATCCCAAGCACTAAATACATATATGTGTATGCACATTGTATGTTCAGATGTACATATGTGCACATACACATATTAGATACACACTTAAATTATTCATAGCCACATTTACTCAGAAATGTTAAACATAACGTACCCACCAGCTACTGAGTAACTAATGGGTTTTTTTTTTAAGGAGTCATTTTAGATGTTTCAGTTGTCTATTACTTGGGACTAATTTGCTGTTTGCTGGTCTGGCTAGTGTATGTACAAAACACACATGCACCTCTCTTTTTTCATAGCATGCAGGCAAACCCCAGTGTGGAAAACAGACAGTATATCTCCCCATGATCCACGATACACACTGGTGTGCACAGCAGTGCATCTGAGGCCATAAGCAAAGAAAAACGATGCTTATCGATGATTCCTAACCATAGCCCAAACCAAGAGTTCTTTAATGTCACACTTAGGTGTGTTCGCCTCCAAGCCTCCCGTCAAGCTTGTTGGCACCCTAGCCCATTTGTCCACTGTCTTCTCCTCCCATCAGGTGGCTTTGACTTCCTGAGAGAGGACCAGTCATCCCCGGTGCCAGACTCTGGCCTGAGCTCCAGTTCCACGTCCTCCAGCATCAGTTTAGGTGGCAGCAGTGGGAACCTCCCACAAATGACCCAGGAAGCAGAAGATGTGGACACGGCCGCAGAGACAGACGAGAAGGCCAGCAAGCTCATTGAGTTTCTCACAACCAGGTGATGGGGGTGGGGAGTCAAAGTGCCAGCACTTTAAAGCACACAGCTGGGAAATTATCTTGGTGTTTGGAAGAAGCCCTCTTTTCTTCTGACTTACATTGATCGAAGCTGAGGGCAGATGCTGCGAAAGGGTATCTCGTGTCCCGTTGATGAGATGAGGGGTCTGCAGGAAGATTTAGGGTGTATGATGAGATGACACAGCAGACAAGCAGTCCGTAGTGCCCCACCATGAGACTGACTTCCGACATCTCCAGAGGAGATGCCAAGTTCTGGAAGTTCTGAACTTAGCCAAGAACTTCACTCTAAAGACCAAGGATATTCGCCACAGTATGACCTGGGCACCTGCTCTGAGGTCGTTCACTTGCTCATCTGCTTCAGAGTCAGAAGGCAGAAAGGATGGGAAGCAGAATGGGAACTAATCCATGTAGTCAGACATGGGAATCAAGGAAAACTGCAAATGGTCCTATTTTCTCAGGTCTTCTGGTTCTCCACGTTAATCATTAAGGCTTCAGAACTACAGGTGCCCTGAGGGTTAGTGCTCTGTATAAGCCTGATTCCTGGGGTCATGCTGTCCTTTCTCTGGGCCTTAAGTCATGCACATTCAGCTCACAGCTGCTAACAGTTACAGCTGCTACCTAGAGTCTGACGGTGCCACATGCTGACTCTTACCTCATCTAACTCCACCCTACTCTTTAAAAAGAAACGGTTTTAACTGTATGTGTTTGAGTGTTCTACCTGCATACGTACATATGTGCACTATGTATATACAATACCTGTGGGGACAGAAGAGGGCCTTACAGCCCCTGGAACTGGAGTTACAGATGGTTGTGAGCCACCATGTGGGTGCTGAGAACTGAACTCAGGTCTTCTGGAAGAGCAGCCAGGGCTCTGACCACTGAGCCATCTCTCCAGTCCCCTGCATCCCATCCTTACTGTTCAAAACACAAGTTTAGATAACAGAAGCCATTTTCTGTAGGTTCCCCTTGATCATGTGATTCTGAACAACAATAAACTTTCATCTTGGCGAACTCTTAATATATTATGTCACTTCCCAAACAAAATATAGCACCTACAGTATGTCAAGTACTGTACTTTTGAAATAGAACATTTTGTACTTATTATTTACTTGTTTGTGGGGGAGGGTGCTTGCCAAAGTGTGTGCATGGAGGCCGGAGGACAAGTAGCCAGAATCTGTTCTCCCCTGCCGCCATGTGGGTCCCAAGGATCAAACTCGGGTCCTCAGGCTTGAGGGCACAGGCCTCATCTGTTGAGCCATCTTGCTGGCCCAAAATAGGAGATTTTAATTGTTGTAAATAAATTTAACGTAATGACTATAGGGCTGGTGAGATGGCTCAGCAGGCGAAAGCACTTGCCCGGAAAGTGTGACAACATGAACTCAATCCCAGGACCCTTGTAAAGGGGGATAGAATGAGCAGACTCCGACAAACTGCCCTCGCCCCTACGTGTGCACCATGGCATGAACACCCACACACTCACGCCATACTTACGTACAATAATGAATTAAATTTAATAATTTAAAAACAAATCCCTGCAAACCAGAGTTATTTTTTAATATGTGCAGAAGTTTTCATATGCTTCCTCTAGTTAATTAGTAACGTTGGGGGGGGGCGGAAGATGGCTTAGCAGTTAAAAACACTTGCTGTGGATCCAAGTTCAATTCCTATCACCAACAACGGGTAGCTCACAATTGTCTGTAACTCCATCTCCAGAGGATCTGACGCCCACTTCAGGCCTCTGAGCACTGCACTGCACAGCACTTATGACACATACCCATATGCAGATACGCACACTTAAACATAATTAAAAATAATAAAAATTTTTTTGAAATACATTTTATCTTTGGAGTTAGAACCTCCCAGTGCATCTTTTAATGCAAAATGTCAGTCATGTGTTTAACATCAGTATGTTTTGCTTTAGGGCGTTTGGTCCACTTTGGTGCCATGAAGACATCACACCCAAAAACCAGAACTCGAAGAGTGCCGAGCAGCTTTCTAATTTCCTACGTCATGTTGTATCTGTATTTAAAGATTCCAAATCAGGTACTTTATCCCAAACCCCTCTCATAGAATTCTGCTTTCATGGCAATCACTACAGGAGTTCAACATACAGTGCATCATACATTTCCAAAATGCAGCTAACCACAATAAAATTCATTCCTTTTTGTCCATGTTTATGTGACATCCAAAAGGCCTCCTGGGCCATAAAAAAAAATTAAAGTGGACTATTTTTATTGAGTCCTCCCTGCAAAGAGGAACCTCAGTTGTACAAACTAATGACCCCAAATAATCCTATGCTTTATGTTGCATTTTCTTCCCAACCTGGTCAGATGGTTCTCTTATGCCTGAGATCTTGCTTTCCGGAGAATGGTCAGGTTGATGTTCGTTGCCTTCCTTGCAGTGTCTGCATCTGGGATCTGTGGACTGTCAGAATAGACCAGACTCTTTGGCACCAAGCCTCTGATGTCTTGAGAACTAGTTAGATACATCCCTGTATTTCCTTTACTTAAAGGTGTATCTCAAAAAAAAAAAAAAAAAAAAAAAAACTTTTAAAAAGAAGTAAGTCGGGCATGGTAGCTCAACCTATAATCCTGGCAGTCTGAGGCAGGAGGACTATTTCAAGTTCAAGCCTACTACATAGTAAGTTCCAGGCCAACCTGAGCTACAGTGTGAGATCCTTTCCCAAGAAAAGGGAGGGAAGGAAGGAAGGAAGATATTCTACACACACACAAAAAGAGGAGTTCAGGGGCTAAGGAAATAGCTCGGTCAGTTTGCTTGCTGCAAACACATGAGGACCTGAGTTTGGATGCCCATCGTGCACACACCTGTAACCCAGCACTGGGGGATTGGGGCAGGTGGATCTCCAGAGCTCCTTGACCAACCAGTATATCTGAAATGGGCAAACTCATGTCCACTGAAAGACGCTGCCTCCAAAAGTAAAGAGAGAAAGCCATTGAAGAAACGCCTGACATCATGTGACCCCCACACATGTGCTTGTGTACCTGTATACACATATGCATCAACATGCACACAAAAATAAAAAAGAACAGGAATTATAGAAGAAAAGCATCAAGAACAGGAGAGTGTTAAACGATAATGCATTTGTGCACAAGGGTTGTGTGCCAGACATTGTGTTGTTTAATTCTTGTAACATCCCTGTGAGATACAGCCTGCTGCTCACAACGCAAAGAGAAGGACTTGGGCTCTTAGAAAGGAAGGGAGGGAGAGAGGGAGGGGGAGGGAGGGAGAGAGAGAGAGGGAGGGAGGGAGAGAGAGAGGGAGAGAAGGAAGGAAGGAAGGAAGGAAGGAAGGAAGGAAGGAAGGAAGGAAGGAAGGAAGGAAGGAAGGAAGGCAGATCTGTCTTTCCCAGAGTCACAAACCCTCTTATTTAAAATTAGGACCATCCTGCCTCAAAAGCTTCTGCATCCCATGATTCATATAAAGTTTGTTTTATACTTTGAAATGGCTTAAGGTTCTATTGTT
Source organism: Cricetiscus sungorus (assembly GCA_030556225.1). Classification (NCBI taxonomy): domain Eukaryota; kingdom Metazoa; phylum Chordata; class Mammalia; order Rodentia; family Cricetidae; genus Cricetiscus; species Cricetiscus sungorus. The sequence continues at coordinate 4,270,422 of JANBXA010000044.1, forward strand.
CACTTGTCTGTGTATTTATTGTTTTTCTTTATTTTTAAATTATATGTGTCTGGCTGTTCTGCCTGCATGTTTTATGTGCATCATGAACGTGAAGTGTTTGTAGAGGACCAGGAGAGGGCATCATATCCCAGAACTGGAGTTACATATGGCTGTGAGCCACCATGTAGGTGCTGGGAACTGAGCCCAGGACCTCTGGGAAGAGCAAGTGGTCTTAACTGATGAGTCATCTCTCCAGGACTTTATAATTATTTTTAAGTTTCAGAGTGCCCAAGGCCTTGCACATGCTAAGCAAACTCTCTGTTCCTGAGCTAGATCCACATCCTGCTTGTTTGTTTCTGAGGCAGGGTCATCTGGTCCATGTCACTGTTCCCAGCTCAAATAGTCGATTTTTAAACAACTATTACCAGAAGGTGTATGGGGAGGGGACCGGGTACTGTTAGCGGGTTCTAACCCTCATGCCTGGAGCACAGCAGTGTGAAGCTCCGAGACTGACCTGCCCACTGCTCTTCTGGCCATATGTGAAGCTCCGAGACTGACCTGCCCACTTCTGGCCATAGGTTTCCATCTGGAGCAACATTTGAGCGAGGTTGCACTGCAGACAGCCCTGGCAAGCTCCTCCAGGCACTACGCAGGCCGATCTTTCCAGATCTTCCGGGCCCTCAAACAACCCCTGTCAGCCCATGCTTTGTCTGACCTGTTGTCCAGATTGGTGGAGGTGATCGGAGAGCATGGCGATGAGATTCAGGTATGGAAGGGAGTGACTGCATAGGTAGCCCCTCCATGACATAGCTAGCACTCTGTTGGAGTCCACAGAAGCTGGGTTTAACCCCCAGAAAACACACACACACACACACACACACACACACACACACACACACACACACACACACACTAGATTTTAGAAGTTAACCCTTATTATTTCCAAATCACTCCAGGGGACATTGTTCTACAGATTCAACAGATGTGATCATATTTTGTGACATGAACATCTGAAAGTCTCTGGATGGTTGGTTCCTCCTGTTTACCTGTTTGGTGGTGGTAGTGCTGGTCTTACATGGCAGGTGGTGATGAGTTACATTGTATTGTTTGGGGTTATTTTGTGTTGTTTTGGGTCGTTTTGTTTCTGCTGAGGACTCAGTTATACAATCTATCCAGCCAGAGCCAGCAGGGATCCCCACAGTGTGTGGGTCAAGCTCTATCCATCTCTGTGTGGATGATCTGGAGACTCACTGCTGAAGACCCTGTAGGTAGAGCTCAGAGCCTCGGGGGCACTGAGTGGCTGTGAGGCTAAGGCCAACAACCCCTTTTCCCTGTGAGACTTACTGTCTCTCTTCCTTCCATCCACCAGAAGCTCTCATAAAATGTCAGAGACACAGCTCTCCTTACACCTCACCTTGCCCATGGCTTCCACACATGTCGCCCCTACATTTCAGTGGCCTGCCCTTCCCCCTCAGCAGGGGACTATTCACCCCCACCTCACCCCTTCCCCCACTGCCCTGTTGTATTTTTAACTCTCATAAGGCTGTCAGACTTGGGGAAATAAACCCTCATAGGTACCTGCTAACTCCTATGCTGTGTGGTTTCCCCAGCCAGCCTTATACTTTGATCTTAGACTTTGTAAGTGAATAGCATCAGGATTGACCAACGTTCAGAAATAGGGTCGTGGACGGAAGGGAGTTTGTGCTGGGTGAGCTCTGGCTCAGGGAGTTAGCAGCACTGAGTCTTGTCTGTGTGCTTTCCAGGGATATGTGATGGAAGCCCTCCTGACCTTGGAAGCCGCCGTGGACAACTTGTCTGACTGCCTGAAGAACAGTGACCTCTTCACAGTGTTATCTCGGTGAGGATCCATTTGTTGATATCTGAATAACAGATTTACTGTGCTGCGTGTCAGCCAGAGTACAAAGAACAGATGTAGGTTTGAAATCTACTTAGGACCTAAAAAGTGTGTTTGGTATATCCTTTTATTAGGAATATTTTTTTCATTTATATATATGAATGGGCACTACCTGAGTGTCTGGCAGTTATAGGTGGTTGTGAGCCACCACATAGGTGCTGGGAACAGAACTCCAGTCTCTGCAAGAGCAGTAAGTACTCTTAGTCACTGAGCCATCTGTACAGCCCTGTATTATTTCCTTAAGTTTAAAACGGGAAAAGGGGTGTTACAACATACATTTTAAAAAATAGACAATAATGGTCCTATTTATTACATCAGCAAGCAGAAACTAAATGAACATGCAAAGCTCATCTAAACTACTCCTAGGCAAACAGCTAAAAGTTGGCTTAAGTAAACAAATACTTTAAAGCCTTTAAAGTGGGGCTCTACTTGTTCAGTAATTCATTTCAAAGGATTTGTGATTCCATGTTCTGTAATTGAACTTGTTCTTGAAACCAAGTCAGTAAATTTACCTTTCATCCTTTTGAGCCTTCCTTTATTTAAGATTAATTTTATTATTTTAATTATGTATGTTGTGGGGGTATGTGCTTGTGAGTACTGATCCTGGAAGAGGCTGGAGAGTTACAGGCCAGCTGCCATTTGGATGCTGGGGATCAAATTCAAGTCCTCTGCTAAAGCAGCCAGTCAGTGCTCTTAGCCACTGAGCCATCTGTCCAGTCCCATAGACTGAGGTCTTGAACTCAGAGATCCTCCTGCCTCTGCAATCTGAGTGCTGGGATGATTGAAAAGTGTGTATCACCACTGCCTGGCTAATATTTTACCATTTTTAACTTGAGTATTTTTTTTATAGCTTTGATGCCATCAGTAACATTACAGTCGTCCATCTGTATGAGCCCATGTCTCTAAATCTGTAAAAGTGTGATAAGTAAAGCTCGGTATGATGTTCACACCTGTAATCCTAGCACTGAGGCTGAGGCTGCCTGCCCAAGATGCAGTCAGACTCTATGAGAGACGGGTGGGGAAGAGGGAGGCAGGCAGGCAGGCAGAATGCTAATAGTTTGACCTTTTCAGTATAAATAGAGTTAAAAGACAGGTCTCTCTAAGTTCAAGGGCAGCCTGGTCAACATAGTGCATTCTGGGATAGCCAGATCTGCATAGTGACCCTGTCTCAGAGGGGGAAAAAGGAGGAAGGGCACCATCAACTTTTATAAGTGCAAAAACATTTCCTTTACCGGTATTGGTGGCCTTTAATCCCAGCACTCAGGAGGCAGAGGCAGGAGGATCTCTATGAATTCGAGGCCAGCCTGGTCTACAGAGCTAGTTCCAGGACAGGTTCCAAAGCTACAGAGAAACCCTGTCTCAAAAACAAAACAAAACAAAACAAAAAAAAAAACCCACATTTCCTTTGCCCTGTGTACTTACTACCTTTTTCCTTCTTGATAACTTTCTATTCTAAGAGGAGATAAACTTTGCACTTGTTGGTACATTTTATTTTATAATTATTTCCATCAAATTCAAATAAAATACAAATATTAAAGTTCACTAAATTGCTGGGGTTTCAGAATTACAACAAATGAAAGTTAGTATTGGTTTGCAGAGATTGTTCTTGCTCGGGGTTATTCTTCATAGCTTTGAGTTAAGAATAAAAGACATGTGTTCAGGGTGATAACGGTCATAAACTAAGGAGGTCTTGTCTATGAGAAATGGTTCTCCTCCTTGGCTGTTTCTCAGAAGACAGTGGCTCAGGCTGGCATCCTGCTGACTCACCTCCGTTTATACCTAGCTCTTCATCACCAGATCTGAACTCCAGCAGTAAGCTGACGGCGAGCAGGAAGAGCACGGGCCAGCTGAACGTCAATCCCGGGACTCCGGCCGGCAACACCACAACTGCAGAGCGGAGCCGGCACCAAAGGAGCTTCTCCGTGCCCAAGAAGTTTGGTGTGGTTGACCGCTCCTCCGACCCGCCTCGGAGTGCCACACTGGACAGAATCCAAGCTTGTACCCAACAAGGCCTTTCCTCAAAAACCAGGAGCAATTCCTCCTTGAAGGACAGTCTCTCAGACCCATCCCATGTCAACCATCCCACCAACCTGCTGGCCACCATCTTCTGGGTCACCGTGGCCCTGATGGAGTCCGACTTTGAGTTTGAATACCTCATGGCGTTGAGGCTCTTGAACCGCCTGCTAGCACATATGCCGCTGGATAAAGCCGAGAACCGAGAAAAACTCGAGAAACTCCAAGGGCAGCTCCAGTGGGCTGACTTCTCAGGGTTACAGCAGCTGCTGCTGAAGGGTTTCACCTCGATGACCACCACAGACCTGACCCTGCAGCTTTTCAGCTTGCTGACGCCAGTGTCCAAAGTGCCCATGGTGGATTCATCTCAAGCCATTGGTAAGGCCAGTGTCTTGCGTCTCTGTAGCCCTGACGGTAGTTGCATTCAACCTTAGAAAAATAAGATAATACTGTATGTCTGTGTCTATAGTATTAGATACTGGCAATCGAATAAAAGGGGCAGCAATTTACATAGACGTGTGTGTGTGTGTGTGTGTGTGTGTGTGTGTGTGTGTGTGTGTATGGATATGAATGATTTCTGGGTCAAATTGTAAGTATTGTCAAATTCCCAAATCTTTTGGGTTTTGTTGTTATTGTTGTTGTTTTGCCTTTCTTTGTGCTCTTGAAAAATACATTAGTTTTCTATTGTTCTGAATTAAGCAAAATTAATATACCAGCTTTTTCATGTCATTATAAGTTATTAAGAATTCATTTCATTAACTAGATTTTAACTTAGCCATACTGAGAAATTATTATAATCTAGAAGGCTTAAATATGCCTTATTTTTTTGCGACAGGATCTCACTAGGTAGCATAGGCTGATCTGGAACTCTTTGTAGACCAGGCTGGGCCTCAGAGATCTGCCTGCCTCTGTCTCCTGAATGCTGGGGTTATAGGTGTATTTCATCATGACCAGCTTTAGAATGAGTGGGGTTTTTGTTTTGTCTTGTTTTGTTTTTTGAGACAGGGTCTCTTTGTAGCCCTGACTGTCCTGAAACTCACAGAGATCTGACTGCCTCTGCCTCTCTAATCGTGCTGGGATTAAAGGTATTTGCCACCACCCAGCTTACATTTTCATATTTTAAAAATCTTAAACTATTGTTTCAGTTCAGTGTATGTCAATAAAATCTGTATGAGTCAAGGTTGCTCACAAACAGGTGACTACTCTATGTTGAAATCACAAATGTAATTCAGTGGCCTCTTTGTATTCATGTCATTTTTGTGGGGTTTTTATGGATTTCTTTATCAGATCCTATTTAGCCTCCTTCCTGAAGCTACTTGGAGGGGGGGGCTGGTGATGTAGCTCAGTTGATGGAGTGCTTACCTAGGTTATACAAAGCTTTAGCCTCAATCCCCGGCATCACATACAAACAGGGGTGGTGGTGTCACACACCTATAATCCCAGCACTCAGAAGGCAGAGGCAGCTGGATCTCTGGGAGTTCGAGGCCAGCTTGGTCTACAAAAGTGAGTTCCAGGACAGCCTCCAAAGCCACAGAGAACCCCTGTCTCGGAAAAGAAAGTGAGAGAGAGAGAGAGAGAGAGAGAGAGAGAGAGAGAGAGAGAGAGAGAGAGAGAGAGAGAGAGAGAGAGGATGGTCAGAAGTTCAAGATCATTCTTGCTTGTGTTAAAGATCATTTTGTTCAATAGGTAGTAGTGGCACATGTCTTTAATCCCAGCACTTGGGAGGCAGAGGCAGTCAAATCTCTGTGAGTTCAAGACCAGCCTGGCCTACAGAGTGAGTTCCAGGACAGACTCCAAAGCTACACAGAGAAACCCTGTCTCAAAAGACCAAAACAAAACCGAAAGGTCATTCTGGTCTATGCGAGACCCTGTCTCAAAACAACAACAAAAAGACTGTTTTGGATCACCTTGGAACAAAACAAAATCTATGTATGACTTCCCACTGTTACCATACTCAGCCACTGCCATTATATCTTCTCTCAACCAGGATTTCCGCTGAATGTCTTGTGTCTCCTGCCCCAGCTGATCCAACATTTTGAAAACCCCAATCAGTTCTGTAAGGACATAGCTGAAAGGATTGCCCAGGTATGCATCAGGGTTTCATGTACAGCACAGCCTTATGCATTAGGATCCCACATGCAGCAGATCCTTTCAGGGGTCTTGGTGCCAGATGAAAATGGCCAGATTGGAGAAGACCATTGTCCTAGAAGTTGATACCAATCATAACAGACATCTCTAAGTGGTTGATACAAACCAGCTCTTCCCCTACCAACCCCCCTTCATTATTAAGAAAAGCAAGCAGACTGGGTGTGGTGGTGCACACCTTTAATCCCAGTACTTGGGAGACAGAGGCAGGTGGATTTCTGTGACTTCAGCCTGGACTACAGCCTGGTCTAGCACAGGCAGGGCTAAACACAGAAACCCTGTCTCAGGGGATGTTGAGGGGGGGAAATGACAAAAGGAAGCAAGGAAGAAAGGAAAGAAGGAAGGAAGGAAGGAAGGAAGGAAGGAAGGAAGGAAGGAACGAAGGAAGGAGAAGGAAGGAAGGAAGGAAGGAAGGAAGGAAGGAAGGAAGGAAGGAAGGAAGGAAGGCCAGTGGGAGCTGTAGAGCTGGCTCCCCAGGAAAAGGTGCTTGCTGCTAAGTCTTCCATCTCCAGAACCCAGATGGTGGAGGGAGAGAGCTGACTTCCTCAGGCTCTTCTCTGACACCCCGAATGTGCTCCCTGACACTCACTTGCTACACACATGCACATTCACACAATAACTAAACTCGAGAAAGCAAAGCAAGTAGGAAAGTGTATTCGCTAATTACTGAATGAAGTACTTCTGTGGCTACAGTATTTGGGGCTCTTTTCCAGCCTGTTAGGACTTAGAACACTTGCTGACGTTCCCTCCTGCCCATGGCAATGCTCTAATTGGTCTGTTTATCTTCAAAGGTTTGCTTGGAAGAAAAAAACCCTAAACTTTCAAATCTGGCTCACGTCATGACCCTTTACAAAACACACAGCTACACAAGGGACTGTGCCACGTGGGTCAGTGTGGTCTGTCGATACCTTCACGAGGCCTACGCTGACATCACCTTGAACATGGTCACCTACCTGGCAGAGGTAAGCCATGACACTAAGGATCACATTGATTTTAGCATCCTCGGTTTGAATGTTTATGGGGCTTCGACACTGAATATCTACCATGGGTTATCACAAATACTAATGGAGTCATTTGAAATCCTCACAACACACCAGTGATTGGGGATTCCGCAAAGAGGCTTGGCTCAGTTAACTGATGAGCTCTAACTTTAAGGTAACGAACCCTAGATCCAGCTGCCTCCTAGTTACTATACTCATACTCATCAGAGTATGGCTGAGGTAAGCAGCTTGACCCTAGCGTGGCATGGCAGTGCACACCTGTAATCCCAGCACTTGATAGGTGGAGGAGGTGGGGTGGGGTTCAGATCTTATCAAGGATATGCTCATGATGAATTGTTCTCAATTCGTTAACAAAGTGTAATCTTGAAATAAAATCTTTATCATTGCCTGTTGTCTGAGAAACTAGAAACATGCCATACAAATGTATTTTCTAGCATGTTCCTTGCACACCCTTACTCTGACCTCTGTACCGTGGATGTAAGACATTCATAGCATTTCACAGGGCACAGATGGCACGGGTGGCACCTCCAGTGTTTGATACTTAGGTCATTCTCTGAGCACGTGACTGGTAACAGTGAACTTCCTCCAGCCTTCTCAATGTTTCTTTTCCCCCGGGGATGTGCTTTCCTGACCCTTGTTAGTGTCTTCCCCAAAGAAAAGAGGACAGCCTGCCCTCATGCTTCTTGATGTAACTATCCAGTTCCAGGTGGCTTGAAACATCATTTTTTTCAAGGATAAGACCCAAATCATCAGTCTAACAGAGTACTGCCCATAGCACTGGTCCTATAGAATTTTGACTTACAATTTGGATAAGCAGTGTACAGCCATGCCACACTGCACAGGCTGATTCAACACTCACTCAAGTGCCCTCATACATAGCACTTGGGAGGCAGAGGCAGGTGGATCTCTGAGTTTGAGGCCAGCCTGGTCTGCAGATCGAGTTCCAGGACCACCAGGGCTACACAGAGAAACCCTGTCCCGAAAAAAATAAAAAAATAATTTTATGAAATTGTATCATGTTACGGCAGGTCTCCCCGCCGTCCTCCCGGTCCTGCCGCCACGTGGGCCCACAGCTGCGCCAGCCCCAAATAACACTCAGAGACTCTGTATTTGATACAATCCTGTTGGCCAATTTCCATTACTGTTTATGGGCTAGCTCTATCTTAATTATTAACCCATTTCTACTTATCTAAGTATTTCCACGTGGTCGTCTTATTGGGGAGCCACGGCAAGCGTCCTGCCTCTTCCCAGGCTACATCTCGACCCACCTTCCCATTTCCTCTTTCCTCCTCCTGGTCTCCTAGCCCCACCTATCTTGTTTCCTATTGGCCACAGAGCTTTATTAACCAGTATGAGAAACATATATACAGAATAACATCTCCCATCAGTATCATATGATCCCATTTCTTCAAGTAGACGGATCCCTGAATTGCCTTCACTATCATTTATTCAATGATTGGGATTTTAGCCTGGAGTGATTGAGCACGCTTTTAATTCCAGCACTTGAGAGGCAGAGGCAGGAGGATCTCTGTGAGTTGGAGGCCAGTCAGTGCTGCATAGCAAAGCCTCTTAAAAAAAAAAAAGAAGAAGAAGCTTAGTGTTTTGTTTGCCCCTGTAAGCACACTGCAATGACAGGGTGTGGGAAAGCCTGGGTGTTTATCCTCGGGGGAAGCAGGTAGAAATGACTGGCTGCACTTTGCCTTCTATAGTTGCTGGAGAAAGGCCTTCCCAGCATGCAACAGCCGCTCCTCCAGGTCATCTACAGTCTGCTCAGTTACATGGACCTTTCGGTTGTTCCTGTCAAGCAGTTTAACGTGGAAGTCCTGAAGACCATTGAAAAATACGTTCAGGTGAGTGGTCATATACATTCACTCACCAGTCAGAGCTATCCAGGAGAAACAAGAGAACTTTGCTTGTGGCTTGCCCTTGGGTATAAAGCCACCTGGCACCCAAGCCCACATTTGTGCCTCTATATCCATGGCACATCACTGGTAAACAAGCATTCCTTGCCTCAGGGGCATAGCTGTCTTATGGGCACACAATATTCCAAGCACATTCCTGGCTAGGAAGTCTGGGGAAGGTCCTGTCCAGGTGTCTTATTTCAAAGATGGAGAAGAGCGAAAGAAGGTGTGTGCGTGTGCACTTCCAGGCCAGATCTTTACTTTGGAATTTTGAAACCTAAGGCTGAAAATACTCCAGCAACCAACCAAAAAAATAGAGGAATAAATGAAGAAAAATGACAAAATGTGAATAAATGATAAGAACATAGTTTGTTATACTTGCCTCTGTTTGTGTATACATTTTAATATTCCTAAAGCAAGTAGTCCCTAAAATATTAATAAAAGTGAAAACAGCCCAGACATGGTGACACATGCCTTTAATCCCAACACTCAGGAGGCAAAGGCAGGTGGATCTCTGTGAGTTCAAGGACAGCCTGGTCTATAGCAGAACAATCCAGACCCTGACTCAATAAACTAATTAATAATAAAATGTATATGCACACACAAACCAACAAGAGTCTGGACTAAGAGGTCAGCTAGCAGACTTGGAGATAGCATTTAGACCTGGCTCCAAGGCATTGCTTTTATTTCACTGGACCAGCAACCTGCCCAGCAGAACCCAGCATCAGCCTCAGCAAACACCCACAGACTGCTTCTTCAAGCCCTGTCCCGAGACTGCATCAGAAAAACTAACGAATTTCTAGAGCCTGGAAGCTGATCCGTTATGTGCAGCCACGGACAGAAGGGAGTCCGTGTCCCACAGCCACACTCAGCAGCAGAGCAATCTTGTTTCTCTGCAGCCCTTAGCCTCTTAATGCTTTCTTCTCAGGGTACATGCCAGGTTCCAAACACTGGACTTTTCTCTGGTTAATCACATTGACAGAGCTGTAGAGTGTAAGTTTTAGACACTGTTTTCCAGAAAGTATTTAATGTTAACGTTAATTTCAAGCTTTTCTTTTCCTCGCCCTCATGTTTCAAGGGCTGATGAGAGATGTGTCCTCAGTGTATGTTTAGTCATGGGTTAGCACTCACAGGAGGCAAGGGCATTTGTGGCACATGGCCTCTCCCTTGCAATATTAAGAGGCTCGCTCTGGACTCTGGAGAAACAGCTCATAGGTTAAGAGCCCTGGCTGCTCTTGCAGAGGACCAAAATTTAGTTTCCATCACCTACTTGGTAGCTCATAACTGCCTGTAACCCCATTTCCAGGGGGACCTAGAGCCTTTTTGGGCCTCCAAAGGTACATATAAAATTACACAGGTACACGCAGAAACACATACATACACAAAACTTACAAATAAATCTTTTTTTTTTAAATCCATTAAAATTATCTAAGCAAGGTAGAGAGGATTCGACTGAGTTACAAGTGATTTGAACATGGCCACAACAGATCTGTGTTATTTTCTTATTTCCACCGTGTGGTTCACTTCAATTACAAATGCTCTTCACCTAACACTCTCATCTCTTCCTGACTACTGACTTTAAGTCAGTGAACTCTGACCGCCCACGAGATGGTTCAGTAGTAAGCACTGGCTCTCAGATTAACTCTTGATGTTTATTGCCCACAGAGCATCCACTGGCGAGAAGCATTGAATATCTTAAAGCTGGTCGTTTCTCGATCGGCCAGCCTGGTGCTGCCTTCCTACCAACACGGTGACCTCTCCAAGATAGAACTCCACCGGGTGTGGACCAGCGCCTCTAAGGAGCTGCCGGGCAAGACCCTGGACTTCCACTTCGACATCTCAGAGGTCCTGACCTCCTGTGTCTCTTCCTGTGAACTGTAGCCTGAGAAAATGGTGACCAAGGGTCAAAGTAGTTGCCTAGGGAGAGGAAGACTTATTTGCCTTGATGAAGAGAGCCTAAATTGGTTTTTGTTCATTTAACAATGCATGGGTATGGGGCTTTCAACTGGGAATTATTAAAAATGGAAACCACGGGCTGGAGATGGCTCAGGGGGTGAGAGTGCCTACTCTCCAGCGCGAGGACCCGAGTTCAAATCCCCAGCACCCATGTGAAAAGCCTGGTATAGCCTTTGACTTGAGTTTGCTTTGATCCAAAAAGAGAGAAAGCAGTATCTAGTTGGTTGCATCCCTTGGCTCCCAGGGACCCAGAACTGCTCCAGACCTAAGGTCTAGGTAGAGAAGGTTCTGGTCACTTTCTGCCACTTCAAGGATCTCAAGCTGATATCTGTGAAACCTCCTTGGAGGCAAAAGTTTAAAAGTGCCCCCTGCCTGACCACATAAGGTAGGATTCTCAGCAAGTGAACTTTCCAAAATGTTGTACACTGCTTTGGCCATGACCTCATTCATTTGAATAATTGAAATTATAGAAATAATTTAGATAAAATTGAAAGTACATAAAGGTTGAAGACTAGAGATAGGAGAGAAGGAAATGAATTTTAGTCTTTTATTACAAGAAATGATTGCAAGTTTGGTTCAATGAAAGAGGCATATAATCCCAGCACACAGGAAATAGTTCAAGTTCAAGGCAAGCAGACCAGAGCTACAGAGAGAGAGGTTGGGGGTGGGAATGAGAAGAGGAGGGGACAGACAATGATTCTTTCAAGCTTAAACATCTGACAGTTGACTTAGCTGGCCTCACTTTTCATTTCAGTCTTCATCATTAGAGTCTAGAGCAGTGGTTCTCAACCTCCCAGATGCTGAGACCTTTTAATACAGTTCCTCATGCTGTGAGCTACCATAAGTGGAAAAGAAAGTCATTAAGACATCATGTTAATTCATTTAATGTAAATGAGTCACAATATCTGTAGGTTCATAAAGGGTTACTTTGGTTCATGAGGTTGCAGTTCATGGTCACTTGGCCCTGTTGCTGGGCCTGTGAATGGCACTGTACATCACAATGGAGAAGGCTTGTTCAATTCATGACAGGCAGGAAGCAAAGAAAATGAGAAGATGGCGGGGAGGGGGGGGCTGCTATCCCCTTCAATGCCCAACCATAAAATTAATTTTGTTGTTGCTTCAAAATTGTAATTTTGCTTCTGCTAAGAATCATAATGTAGTCAGGTGGTGGTGGCACATGCCTTTAGTCCCAGCCCTTGGGAGGCAGAGGTAGGCAGATCTCTGTGAGTTCGAGACCAGCCTGGTCTACAGAGCTAGTTCCAGGGCAGCCAGAGCTGTTACAGAGAAACCCTGTCTTGAAAAACCCAAAAGAAAGAAAGAAGGAAGGGAGGGAGGGAGGGAGGGAGGAAGGAAGGAAGGAAGGAAGGAAGGAGAGGGAGAGGGAGGGAGGGAGGAAGGAAGGAAGGAAGGAGAGGAAGGGAGGGAGGAAGGAAGGAAGGAAGGAAGGAAGGAGAGGGAGGGAAGGAGGGAGGGAGGGAGGGAGGGAGGGAGGGAGGGAGGGAGGGAGGGAGGGAAGGAGGGAGGGAGGGAAAGAGGTTGATAATGTAAATATTTTTGGAGATAGGGCTTTGTTGAGGGGATTGTGACCCACCAGTTAAGAACCACTGATCTAAAGTATAATGAAGTCATTGCATTGGTTCCTTGCTGACAACCAGGGTGGAGAGATATCCAATGTGCAAATGGCTTAAAATATACATCAAACACCAGGAAAAAGAGCTTGCATGTGACACTGAGTTTCTCTGTCTGGACTGGTTCTAACCACATGATCAGTTTTTAATTTCTTCTGAGCTGAACAGTTCCTTATACTGTAAAGGTGTCAGGGTAGAATAATGGTGCCTCTGCATTGTTCTTTCTCCAGACGCCAATCATCGGGAGACGGTACGATGAACTGCAGACCTCCTCTGGACGGGATGGGAAGCCTAGGGCAATGGCTGTCACCCGGAGTGCATCGTCCACCTCCTCAGGCTCTAACTCCAATGTCCTCGTTCCTGTGAGCTGGAAAAGACCCCAGTATTCTCAGGTATAGCTCCCTATGTGCAGCTAAACTGCCATTCACCACCACCCCTAATAGCATTGCCATGTAGACCCTGTGCCTCCAGCAGCGGGGTCTCCAGCATTGAACGATCAGTCCTTTTTTTTTTTTTTTTTTAAAATCGGGAACAGCCCATTGTGTTTAGTTGTCTGACTCTTGCCTCTTCACTCATTGGTTCTATGCCTCCTATGGATTGAGAAACAAATCTGAGCTTCCTTTCACGTGGCAACCCTTCAAATGTGTAAGGCAGTCCTGACCCTCAGCACCCTACCCATGCTCAAATGAATCCTCCGGATGCCATGTCTGATAAATAGTGGTTAGGGCCACACATTCAAAGGGACTTCTGCCTGTTCTCCTCAGAGCATAAACTTGAAACATAGTTGGCATCAGAGGAGCTAACAGAACACAGCAGAAAGAACTGCCAGAATTCTCTGTGTTTGATTATCACAGCCTAGGACTAGATGCAAGCCTGTGGATAACCATTATAGTATTGATGCCACATGGCCATCAGGTAAAACCCCCGAATTATTCTCCAGTATTTTAGTGACGTGTGCCAGACACCCACTTAAAAGCTACCTTAAGTGGAAAAGAAAGTCATTAAGACATCATGTTAATTAGTTTTATGTAAATGAGTCAAAATATCTGTAGGTTCATAAAGGGTTACTTTGGTTCATGAGGTTGCAGTTCATGGTCACTTGGCCCTGTTGCTGGACCTGTGAATGGCACTGTACATCACAATGGAGAAGGCTTGTTCAACTCATGACAGGCAGGAAGCAAAGAAAAAGAGAGGATGTGGGGGGGGGCTGCTATCCCCTTCAAGAGCTTGCCTCCTATGACCTAACTTCCTCCCACTAGGCTCCACCTCTTAAAGGGTCCAACATGTCCCAGTACACTGCAAGCTGGTGACTAAGCCGTTAGAGTGTGGGCTTTTGATAAAAATTAAAATAAAAATGACAACAGTATCCATCTTGGCTCTAAGCACAGCTATGCCCCAGCTGTTAACATCTGCATTCCCAGATGCTAGGATTCAGAGCCTTAGGCCTTCTCTCCTTCTTACTACCCCACCTTCCCTTCCCAAGGTCTTGGCCCCTGCTGACCCCTCTACCCCTCTATTCTCAGACAGACCCTTTCTATAGGAAGCAACAGCAAATGATAGTGGCTCCAGATTTTTGTGTCTTTGGGTTCTAATGATTTCAGGAGGGAGATCATCCTCTTCTGACATCTACAGTAGATCTGGAAAAGGAGCTTTTTGTTAGATTGATTTGAGTGCTTTGCCTCTGTGTGTGTGTGTGTGTGTGTGTGTGTGTGTGTGTGTGTGTGTGTGTGTGTGTATACACCACGTATATGCAGCACCTGTGGAAACCAGAAGATGGCAACAGATTCCCTGGAACTAGACTTATAGATGACTGTGTGCTACCATGTGGGTGCTGGGAACTGATCTAGGGTCTCTGCAAGAGCAACAAGTACTCTTAACCACTGAGCCATCTTTCCAACCCAGGAGAAGGAACTCTAAAGGTGGCAGAGAGGAGACCTTCCCATAATACAAAGAAAGCCTGGGTTATCAGAACCAGGCTAGGTGGGTACTGGGCAAGCCCAAAACTGTGTCTGCACACCTCCAGCTCACCATCATCTCCAGGACTGGAAGGTCAGCACAGAGCCTCTAATGGCACACTGCAATGGCTGATGGCTGCAGAGTCATGGTGGGGAAAGAGATGAGGAGGGCTCCACTCTGTGCTTTGTTGTTCCACTGATTGTCTCTCAGAATCTGAGAATGAGATTAAGACTTAGGGAAAGGCTGAGACATCTGGCACCCTTCAACAGCGAAGCCCTCATGTCTAGCTTTGAAATGATGCCATATTGAGTAATTCTATAATGTGGGATGAAAGTTTCATGAACCAAGCACCATTAAAAAAAAAATCTTAAACTGGGTGTAGTGGCACATGCCTTTAATACCCAGGGTGTAGTGGCACATGCCTTTAATGCCAGCACTGGGGAGGCAGAGGCAGGTGGATCTCTGTGAGTTCAAGGCCAGCCTGGTCCATATAGTTCCAGGACATCCAGGGCTACATGGAGATACCCTGACTTTTGAAAAGGAAGAGGAGGAGAATCTTAGCATGAATAGCAGCTTCTAGAAGTTGCCATCTAATAAAACAAAATCAGATCAAAGGGGATTTGCAGGGTTATCTTATGACTGTATCTTAACTACATTAACATCTCTGGGTTCATGGTATTTCTTTTCAATATGAAACCCTCATCTTGTTGGAAAATGTGGTTGATTCTAGAAAAGTCTAGAGGCTACTAAAGGAAGTTCATGAAGAAAAACAAAGGGATTTAAATCTAACTTAATTCTAATGTGACCATGGCTTATGAATGAATGCTTTAAGTCTACAGATAGTAAAAACTATTCTCTCATTGGGTCCAGAAAAGGCTTGTTGTGTAACAAAATAGAATTTTCTTTCTGATGGAAAGAAAGCCAAGCCTTCCTGAAACTAAGTTATAACATACAAGAAGAGATATCCAGGGAGTCCATGAATGGCCTAGAAATTGATTTTCATGGAGGCACACACCCACCCTGGATAACAGGGCAGCCCTGTACAGTTCAAACATGGAGAGAACCTTGTTTTAGTTAACAGTCACTTTAAAATAAATAAATACTAGAGAGCTGGAGAGATGGCTCAGCAGTTAAGAGCACTGTTTGTTGTAGAGGACCCAAGTACAGTTCCTAGCACCCACAGCCCAGTTCACAACCACCAGTGACTCCAGTTCCAGGGGATCTGGCATCCTCTTCTGGCCTCCACGTGCACTGCATACATGTGGTGCACATACATACATGCAGGCAGAACACCCATACACATAAAATAAAAAATGCTTTAATTTTAAAATAAATAAATAAGCCGGGCATTGGTGGTGCATGCCTTTAATTTTATGTCAACTCCACATACACTAGAGTCATCAAAAAGGAGGGGACCTAATTGAGAAAAGGCCTCCAAAAGACCAGACTGCAGGCAAACCTGTAGGGCATTTCCTTAATTAGTGATTGATGTGGGAGGGCCCAGCACATTATGGATAGGAACGCCACTGGCCTGGTGGTCCTGGGATCATAAGAAACCAGACTGAACAAGCCATGGGAAGAGAGCCAGTAAGCAGCTCCCCGTAGCCTCTGCATCAGCTCCTGCCCCCAGTTCCCGTCCTGTGAGAGTTCCTTCCTGACTTCCTTCGGTGATGGACAGTGATGGGGAGGCGTAAACAACACAAACCTTTTCCTCCCTATGTTAGTTGGTCCTGTCACTTCATCACAAAAGTAGTAACTGTAATGAGGACAGTGAACTCTAAAAGACTATTTGAATGTGCTATTGTTATTTTACAGTTATTAAAAGGATGGAAAAATACAGCCTAACTCTCCAATGAACCCAGGAAGCTAAAAGTTTAGAAATACTATCTAAAAAAGCCCTAAAAACCTCAAATTCCAGACCCTGTCCTCTGCCAGTAAATAGGCAAGGTCACACACTCCTTGCTGTTACGACAGACAGGCTCTTGAGTACAGTCATCTTGGCCTAGTAAGATAACAGAAAATGAGCTAACTAACTGCTTATCTGACTTCATAAACTGCTTGTGAAACCCCCACCCCAGTGACCTATGTGTGGGTTTTGTTATAAACCCTATAAAAACTGTCCTCTTCTCGTGAGTGATTTGGGGTGTCACCTTTCCTGAGTGGGAGCGTGAAGGTCCATGCTCTATGGGTCTTTCATTGTCAACAGGTTATTTTACATTCTTGTTTGTGCCAAGCCTGTGTTTTAATCCCAGTTACCTGGGGCTACACCATCCACTTTTTGTAACTGGGATCTATAGCGTTAAGGCAGATTTGCTCATGGGACCTCAAAATGTAAACCTTACCTGTGTTTTTTGTTTTTTGTTTTTCCAGAAAAGAACAAAAGAGAAATTGGTTCACGTCCTTTCTCTATGTGGCCAAGAAGTCGGACTAAGCAAAAACCCATCTGTAAGTTCTATCCTGTACCATGGTCACTTTGGTATCATATTGCTTTTGCTTTTGGTCTGTTCTGACATTGATCTGGAAGATTCTAGTGTGAATGACAAGTCCAATAGCCAGCATCTACACTCAGCCCCTGTGTTTCTCCTTCTCACCCCATGAATTGTAATCTTAGTGCAAGAACAAGGGAGAATTTCACTGCTCTTTACTCCAGTTTGCCTTCAACATCAGTTCTGTTCAGACCTCTATTTATTTGTGTAAACATACCCAGACTATGTCGCCACATACGTGATGGTGTCTGTTGCATCTCCATGACATACAGGCAAATTCCTCTAATTCCTCTTGAGTATAGTTTTGTTCACTACACACTCCCCATACTATGATGTCACCATAAAGTGACATGAAATGGCATGAAAATAAGTATGTATTGGCCAAAATTTACTAATATGTTATAGTCTTCTCACTAGTCACATCAAAATGAAAAAAAATGAAACGTTACAAATATTTATCAAAAATATTTGTCAAAGCCAGATAGTAGTGGCAGCACACGCCTTTAATCCCAGCTCTCGGAAGGTAGAGACAGGTGGATCTCTGTGAGTTCAAGTCCAGCCTGGTCTACAGAGTGAGTTCCAGGACAGCCAGAACTACAAAGAGAACCCCAATCTCAGTAAATTAATGAATAATAATAGCTTCAAATTTAAAACATTTTGAGTTTGAGTTTTCAGATCTGAGATGTTTACTCTGTGCAGTCCAAAACACAGGGCTATTTTTACAAACTAGAGAGGGGAAAAAATACTACGTTCAACTCCCGTTTACTCTTTTTTTTAAAAAAAAAAAAAAATTAAATTTGAAACAAGCTTGTTTTACGTGTCAATCCCCATTCACTCTTTTTAGCCTGGAGAGATATTTGTTATATTTCTGTTCCTACAATAACTTGTCCTCTTTAAGAGAACAGGGGAATATTATAATGGTTATATCAAGTGTTAATACCAAATATAGCTCTCCGCTCAAAAGAATTAAGACACTTTATTCCTGAGCCCTTGAGCCACATTGTGGTGCTTGTGGCCTGAGAGCACAGACTCAGGTTGGCTGGAATGTTGTGTTCCACCATGGAACTTTGCTTGTCAGTCATGACATTTACCAAACACACTGGTGGAGACAGCAGGCCGGTCACAGCAGGCAGGGGACTCCCTGCTGTTAGACATTATCTGATGACATTCTTAGCTTGGATTTGTGGAAGCTAGTGACCTGCTAAGATTATATTTCAAGGGTTTTACTCGTTTAATCAAATGGATGTTGGGTCAGGTTCAAGGGCGAGCACAGAATAGTCATTTAGGTGGACTAAAATAGCCCAAGATGATTTCAGGTCTGGACCAGCAGCATTCCAATTCTCTGTAATAATGAAGTACTAATTGGTCATTCATTCTTTTGGGGGGTGGGGTATGTTCTTGTTTCTATTTCGGTTTTTGTTTTTTTCCAGACAGGGTTCTCTGGGTAACTGCTGTGGCTGTCCTGGAATTCACCAGGCTGGCCTCGAACTCACAGATATCTGATTGCCTCTGCCTCTGGAGTGCTGGGATTAAAGGTGTACACCACCGCTGCCCATCAGGCATTCGTTCTGTAGAATCTTCAACACAAATGTGTGCCTCCCCCTCCCCCTTTTTCCCCTGGGGACTTCAGTTCACAAAAGAAAGCTTTTTATTTGGTTTCAAATCTGTATTCAACAGAGACTGGCTAGCAAAGTATTTGCTGTTTATTAGTTCTTCAAATTAAGCCAGGCATGGTGACTTACACTTGGAAACCTAGTAACTCAGAAGTTGAGTCGAGAGAACCCTCCTGAACCAGAGGCCAGCCTGGGCTACATAAAGAATTCTAGGGCAGCCTGGGAGACAGAATGACACCTTATCTCAAAAAAACAAACAAACAAACAAACAAAAATAAAACAGAACAAACCAACCTTTTTAAAAATATTTCTTAAAATGTCTCAGTAGCTGAGCATGGTGGTATGTATATCTTTAAGTGTAGCACTTGGTTTTATGTTTCCTTCCTTTCTTTCTTCTCTGGTTTTGTTGGGGTTTGAACCCATGAACTCTAAGAGGCAAATGCTCTGCCACAAGCCACACCCTCTATTAATACCAGCACTTGGGAGGCAAAGGCAGGCAGATCTTTAAGGACACCCTCGTCTATATAGAGAGTTCCAGGCCAATCATGACACATAGAAAGACCCTGTCTCAAAAAGTTGATAAACTAATTAAAAATTAAAATGTCTAAATAAAAGAGCCTAAGATAAGAATTTGGATTCTCTTCACTAATCCTTCCCAAACTCTGCTTTGTCTCTCAAAGAGTTAAAGTCTTTGTTCCTGAGGTTCATTTTACAATAACATAGCTTGACGTCATCCTTAAAATATTATTTATGTACATTTGATGTGGGGAGGTCCATAATTTCTAACCTCAGTCAGTTCAAGAAGAGTGGAAAATTTCAGCTGTTCCAGTTTGTCTTTGAACACACACTTAAGTTGTTACACACACATACACACATACACACACACACACACACACACAGTATCCCACCATCCACACTAAGAGATAACCATTCAACTCTAAAATACTTCTGTAGCGTAAGCGCTGGAGTGTTTGCAGCTAGTTTAATCCGAAGGCACCTGTCCAACATAAATAATAAAAGAACATTCTAAAAATACCCACTTAAGGAATTAGGTGTGTACTGGAGACACAGTCCCTCCAGGGAGCCAATGGCCATCACTCATTTGCACAAACAACCGAAGGGAGGTGAGTTTCTCAAAAGAGGGCTCCTTTGATTCGTAGGTGATTTTTTCCTCGTGTGGGGACCTGGATCTGCCAGAGCATCAGACAAGCCTGGTGTCGTCTGAGGACGGCACCCGGGAGCAGGAGAACATGGATGACACCAACAGTGAGCAGCAATTCCGAGTCTTCAGGGACTTCGATTTCCTGGATGTGGAACTGGAGGACGGGGAGGTATGGTGTATATTCCCTGTCACAGTCACCCTCTTGGCTTGTCCTGGACTAACTAAAGTGTCTGTCGCTTTTCTCACTGACCACACTATAGCAAGGTCTCTAGTTGGGAAGCTGTAACTCCGTTTTGAATCAACTTCTCCAAAGCGCAGCTGCTTTACTTTTGCAAGTTACCCCACCCTTCCTGTCTGGGCTGGCAGCAAAAGCTGCCAGCTTATTTCTAAATGGCAAAGATCTGAATGGTAATAACTACACAAAGGCAGTGTGTGTAGTCCAAGAGGGATTTCTTTTCTTTTCTTTCTTTTTTTTTTTTTTTTTTTTTATTACGGGGATGCATCATTTCGAAGCCTGTTCTCCGGGACTGGGGCAAAATATGCTAAACATTTCATTCCAAATGTAAAGTTGCTATGATGTAGGTACTTCAAAGCCTGCTTGCCACCCCCTGAGATCAGAGCCTGAGGGCTCCTGCATTCTTGTCCTGTGCTTAATGAAAACAGTAGAGCCTGGAATAAAATATAAAGTATGAGACAGAGACCTGCTGTCTTTGCCCTGCTTTGGGTTAGTTGGTGGTCAACATTCCAGACCTCTGGAGCAGCTGAATTCAAGTCCTGGCAGGCATGTAGAGATAGGTCTGTTTGTTTGGAATGGCAATCATGGTAATAAGATGCTTTTCTGCTATCTGTGGGCCTGAAAGGAGGAAAGGAATCACCTTCATTTGTACAGCTCAGGGCATGTTCCCTGGGAGAGGCAGTGTTTTGCCTCTAGGGAATGAGAACTCAGCTGATTTAGATTGTGTCTCCTAATGTTGCATTGGTCTGTTCTGTTTAATGGAATGCATTCTTGGTTCCAAAGAGCTTTCTCTTGCCCTTACAGTTATGGTAGAGGCTCCGAGTCAAAGTTTATTATAGCCTGAAGTAGGTGAATGCCTCCTAACTTAACCAAACTCTTCTGGGAAAAGGAGAGTCTGTGTGGCTTCCTGAAAGAATGTGACTACTGGTAAACCCACTTATGTCTCGTTGAGGCCAAAGTGCTGTCTTCTGTTGACCTCCCAGGGCCACATCTGCCCTGAATGTCCCTGAAAGTACATAGAATAATCATTATTTCCCCGCATAGCACACTGATCAAACCTAGACATACCTAATAGCACTGGCTGAGGCTGGCATATCAGTATTTGCCTATTATGCCCAAGGTCCTGGGCTGTATCGCCATCACAGTCCCGCCCGAAGAAGCAGTTTAAAAAAAAAAAAAATACTGATGGGTGCACATCTTTGATCTCAGCACTGGGGAGGCAGAGGCAGGCAGATCTCTGTAAATTCAAGGCCAGCCTGCTGTTCCAGGATAGCCAGGGCTGCATAGTGAGACCCTGCCTTAAGAAACAAAAGAAGCCAAGCTGTGATGATGCATGCCTTTAATCCCAGCATTCTGGAAGCTGAAGAAGATGAATCTCTGTGAGTTTGAGGCCAGCCTATCTACAGAGCAAGGGTCAGGACAGCCAGGGCTACACAGAGAAATCCCATCTTAGAAAAAAAAAAATAGAAGAAGAGGAGGACGGAAGGAAGGAAAAGAGAGAAAGAGAGGGAAAGAAGGAAGGAGAGAGAGAGAGAGAGAGAGAGAGAGAGAAGAGAGAGAGGAAGGAAGGAAGGAAGGAAAAAAGGAAGGAAGAAAGACTGATGCAAGGCAAGCTTCAAATGAATGCCTACATAGTTTCTACCTTAAACTGTTCTCAAACCAATTAAAAGGATGGCAGGGGATTCGACTAACCATAATCAGTGACCAGGAAGGAATTTACTAAATGCAATGATGATTGTTTCAAAAAACATGACGCACATCACCTTCTGAAATGTCTGAGCCAGAGCTCAGCCAAGGTCAAGGGCTCCTCCATCCAACAGCTGCCTGAAAGCTGTTCTTAGGCTAGGTTCAAGCCCAGCACCTCTGCATCCTGGAACTTAAACTAGGGAGGGGAAAAAAAAACGGACACCAAGAGAGCTATCCTTTTCCTGTCTCAGTCCCAGGACAGGGTCACACCACAGAATGTGTGGCAGAATACCTGTCTAACAGTCTTATGGGCTTGACACCCAGGCCTCCATCCCAGCCCTGAGAAAAACGAAAACAAAAAACTAATGTTTTCCAAGGACAGTTAAGTAGTGAATACCAGAACTCATCTGTCATTGTCTCGCTCTGTATTGTTCTAATCAGCAGCAACTGACAATGTCTGCTATTTTATCATCTAGGATTAAGATGTTAGAGGACTGGAGAAATGGTTCAGCAGTTAACAGGACCGGCTACTCTTCTAGAGGACCCAGGTTCAATTCCCAGCACCTACCTGGCAGTGCACAACCATCTGTAACTCCAATTCCAGGGGGGGGGGAAATCCTACACCCTCTACTGGCCTCTGCAGGCACTGCATGGGCATGGTGTACATATTTATATGCAGACAAAACACTCCCTACACATAAATGAAATAAATATTTTTAGAGGCTCATATTTATAAAAGGAGCTTGAGAGAATAGGGAAAAATCTATCCAAACAAAGTGGTATACATCTGTAGTCCCAGATACTTGCAGGTACTCTTGAGCCCAGGAGTTCAAAGCCAGCGTGGTCAGCACAGGAGAACCCCAGTCTCTGAAATGAAGAAATAAACCCTTGAGAATGTTTTGCAGTTTCTGAACTAAAATGAAATAAAAGACAGAGATGTGACATGGGAGAATTCAAGCATCATCCTGAATGTTAGGTCTGACCCTTGGTTCAATGGGTATAATAAAAAACTGACTATGGACCCAGCATGAGGAGTCAGATGGCAGTATATCTTGTGCCATGCTGAGTGGTTAAGAACACAGTGTCAGTGTCAGACTCACAGCCGGTGTTCTCCGCAACAATCTATCAGACACCCCACCAGTGGCAATAACTAGTGATGAGAGTAATGTAAGCATATTCTGGCTTCTTTATCTAAGCATGGTTGCCAAAACAAAAACAAACAACAAACAAAAACCCACATTGTCTTTGTTGTGTCCGTCCCTTGTCATTAAATAGCTTCTGGAACTTGAATAAAATCTTCACAAGGGCCTTTGCCCTTAAAGTTTGCGGAATCTTGCAAAGGTGCTGTGTCTGCACCATTAATTTCACATCTGAGGTAGGAAAATTATAACTGCAAACACTTTTAGCTCCATGAGTGAGGTCAGCTGCTGCTGCCTTCTAACCGTCTTTTGTCTCCCGTGATATTTAACCATTTTGTCAAATCAAGTATTCAAGCATCCTAAATAATCAGGTATTAAAGAGAACACTATTGTCGTTGAGATGGGGGAGCAGCTTCTGAAAGTGGGCTCTTGATGTCCCTTCCAGGAAGATGTGCAGGAACTCTGACATTAAATATTGACTTTCTCATTGGAGTTTGTGCACATTTTCCTTCATTTTTTAATTTAATTTATTTTTATTGTTTGTGCATTAGTATTTTGCCATGGTTGTCTGGTCCCCTGGAATTGGAGTCACAGAGGGCTATGAGCTGCCATGTGGGTGCTGGGAATTCCTCTAGAAGAGCAGTCTGGGCTCTTAACAGCTGAGCCATCTCTCCATCCCCTTTCTTTCATTTTTTTAAAGTTCTGTCTACTGAAGACTATGTTGTTAACACCGCTAGTTATTGTGTGAAAACTAAAATGCGCTGGAGTATTTTATACAATCATCTTAAATAGACCTTTTGTTTGTTTTTCTGTCCATTCACACTGCTCCCCAGGAACTTCAGGTAAGTCAGAGTTATTCTTCGTTCTGGTGCACTGGTAGGTGGATTGGAACGTTGCATAGTTATAGAACATGCGTGCTCCCCCTCCCCTGCATCCCCTCTAGCTCATGTATGCCTGTTTGTGTGTAGAGCTCTACTTAAGTATGTGTGATAGAAGGTCTGTTTTGTTTTGTTTTGTTGCCCTCCTTGGCTGCTCTAGAATGGAAATATGTTCTAAAATACAAAACAAAAAAAAATTGCTTTATTATCATTAGTCCTGGAAGTTGCATGGTTGTATCTCTTTCAAGGAGACAGGTCTTTGCATATGGTCTCTATGAATAGGTATCTTACAGTTCCTGATGAGTCAGCTACACCCTGGATGAATTTTGTTATCCTGTAGAAAGTGAGATTGGGCTAAGGATGTACCTAAGTGATAGAATGTCTACTTAGTATGAACGAGGCCTGGGTTCCATCCCTGGCGTTGCCAGAAAAACAAAACAAAGGAAAAAAAACTAACTCTGGCAACTAGATCATTTTTTCATCCAAAATGGGTGTCCATCAAGAAAAGGGCAGTTTCCGGGGTGGGTTGAGGGTGGCATCGGTGCATGTTTTCAATTCCAGCACTTGGGAGGCAGAGGCAGGAGACTCTCAGTGAGTTTAAGACCCACCTGGTCTACAGAATGAGTTCCAGGACAGAGAAACTCTGTCTTGAAAAAACAAAATCAGGGCTGGAGAGATGGCTCAGAAGCTAAGAGCACTGGCTGCTCTTCCAGAGGTCCTGAATTCAATTCCCAACAACCACATGGTGGCTCACAAACATCCATAATGAGATCTGGTACTCCTTTCTGGCATGCAGGCAGAACACTGTATAGATAATAAATAAATTCCTTAAAAAAGAAAGAGAGAGAAAGAAAGGAAGGAAAGAAAGAAGGAAGGAAGGGAGAAAGGAAGGAAAGAAGGAAGGAAGGAAGGAAGGAAGGAAGGAAGGAAGGAAGGAAGGAAGGAAGGAAGGAAGGAAGGAAGGAAAAAAAAAATAAAATCAGAAAGAGAGGCGGTGGTGCCTGGCCTAAGTCAACATCATCTTAAGCAAGCTGACCCATGACCCTGTCACTTCAGGACTCACTCTGAGTAGCTTCATTTGGAGAAATATGTCTGAGAACAATTTTTTAGGGTGAGGAGGCTAGCAGTAGAGCTTGATGGCAGAGTGTTCTCTTAGCATAGACGAAGACCCGCTTTGGCACCCCATAGTTACAACAACAGTCTTAACAGGGGTTTCTTTCCAATCATTTCATGAATATCACTTTTGACATTTCTGGGGTATTTGTGAATATTCTGCCACGTCAGTATAAACTCAGGGTGTTATGTTTAAGTTTGATAATTGTATATACAAATGGTTCACCTGAAATAGCCCCACTCTGTATTTTTACACATATAATCTGGCATCATAAATAAACAGGGTTTTGGCTTTTAACTTTGTATGTGACTTAAGGTACAAATTGGGCATCTGGTGGAGAGGCAGGATGGGCCCACTGAGTAGATTTTGTGCCATTGTGAGAAAGCTGGGCTAGGGGCTGGAAAGATAGCTCCGTGGTTAAGAACACTGGCCGATGGAGCTGGAGGGATGGCTCAGAGGTTCCAGAGGTCCTGAGTTCAATTCCAAGCTACCACATGGTGGCTCACAGCTATCTGTAATGAGATCTGCTGCCTTCTTCTGGCCTGCAGGGATACATGCAGTAGAAAACTGTATACATAATAAATAAATCTAAAAAAAAAAAACAAAAACAAAAACAAAACACTGGCTGATCTTGCAGGGAACCCAGTTCAGTTTCCATCACATGGACATGGCAGTTCACAACCATCCGTAACTCCAGTTCTAGGGGATCTTACACCCTTTTCTGGCCTCCGCTAGTGTAGCATGAGTTCTATGAGGTCTTAATAATTAAAGCCCAGAGTCAGATTTAGAAATCGTGCTACACACTAGCACAGCATACACATGGCACACAGGCACACATGCAGACAAAGCATTCATACACATAAAATAAAAGTAAATTTTAAAAAAAAGAAGTTGGGCTGACTTTTACTCACAATAGAATTTTGTTGTGTATGCTAGAAATCCAACCCAAGAACTGTTAACAAAGCTAAGTACATATGCTACCTCTGAGCTACACCCATAACCCCCCTACCATAGGCCTTACCTGGGGCAAGACCTTGACCCTGCTCCAGTTGACAGTGCTAAGTATGTGTTCTTCTTCTTAGCTGCACCCATAGTCCCACCACCACTGTGGACTTTACCTGAGGCTAGCCCATGACCCTGCTTCAGTTAACAACACTAAGGCCATGTTCTATCTCTTAGCTACAGCCATAGCCCTTTCACCATGGACCTTACCTAGGGCTAGACTAGGTAAGAGTTTCTCCATCTAACTCCAGGGAAGTAATTTCAACTCCTTTACCTGGAATGGAGCTGTTATATCCTCTATTGAGACAGCTATTATCTGTGCCTACCAGTTCTCATGCCCAGTGGGTCCAGGCTGTCCCCAGGTCATCACCCTGTGATGCTTCAGACTTAGGGTCAATGGAGGTGACTCCCAGAGCTGTTGCTTGTGAGAATCTGTCGAACACATCTGTTCATTTGGTACAAGAAATTTGGTTGCATGCATTTGTGTGTATGTATTTTCCAGGATCTCTGCCTTCCCTTGCCTTCATCTCTCTTCATTTTTGTTCCTTTCTTCACAAATTACATTTTTTATTTTCTTTCAAGATTTTTTTGGTCTTATACATGTTTTTTCATATTCCAACTTACAGTGGAATTAAGCCAAAGAATTAACTGTTCCCACCAGGAAGAATAAAACTATATTATTTAGTGATAATTAATCACATCCATCTAGAGGGGTAGATACAGGTTGAGTTTTCTTATCTACAATACTTGGGACTAAAAGGATTTCAGATTTGAGTAGTTTTATTTATTTACTTACTTTGGAATATTTGTATACACAGTTTCTTGAGGTTGAGACCTGAGTCTAAACGCTCAATTCACTTTTATTTCCTCTGCATTTCGCCAGAAGATAATTTTGTGCAGCATTTTTAGGGGTCCTGGGTTTTGACTGTGATCTGTACCATGGATAAATCCATGATGGTGATCAAACATTTGGGATTTTGGAACACTTCAAATTAGGGAAACTCAACCCATGTAACATAAAGGTATGAATATAGATTCTCGTTCAGCTCCCAGCGCCCAAGCATCTCACAGCCATCCATAACTTCAATTTCAGGGTTCTGATTCCCTCCCCTGGCTTCTGTGGGCACTGCATACACGTGTTCACACACATATATGCAGGAAAGCACTCATATAAGTAAATAAAAATAAACAAATCCAACCAGGTGGTGGTGGCACATACCTTAAATTGTAGCACTTAGGAGGCAGAGGTGGGTAGATCTCTGAGTTCTAGGCTAGCCTGGTCTACAACGTGAGCTCTGGGACAGCCAGGGCTACACAGAGAAACCCTGTCTCTAAAATAATAATAATAACTAATAAATTCTAAAAATGCCATAACAGGGACAGATGACAGTAAGATTTCTATATCTGGAGTGATATGTTTAGGAGTCTTACTATTGCTTTCCCCCACAAATAGCCAAATTAATACCTGTTATAGAAGAGGTCTGTGACACTGAGGGGAGGTCTGTGACACTCAGAAGAGGTCTGTAACATCGACAAACCCGCCTCATCTAGAGCCAAACAGACTTATTTAATAATACCTGGTGTTTCATAGAGATCTGAGGTAGGACTCCAGGCCTTAACACTCCATTGTCCAGCCAGGCCAGTTCTCAGAATGGGTAAGCCAGCAGGAAATCTTTGATGCAAAGGCAAGAAATTTAACCACTTCCCAGCTTGAGATGATTTAAAGATGAGCCTTAAACAAAAGCCGATATGCAGCTTCCTTGTAGTGCATGGCCCGCCAAAAACTGTCTGACTCTTACAAGCCTTTAACTCTGCATTTTATCTGTGGAATCTGCTACAGCAGGAAGTCTGGGATGTTTACCTAATGTTCTTCTACTTAGTAGCCAAGGAATTCAGGAATGTACTTCGAGAAAACATGTTTCTCCTTCTGAAAGCTCTACTAAACAGGGGCTGGTGGAAGAAGAAAGTGTACAATGATTTTAAAATTATTTTAATATTAATCGTTGCCCTTTTTTGGACAGATTTTTAAAAACACAGCAATTTTCTAGGGTTTACCAAAATCATCGACTATAGATATATAGATATGGGTATGGGTATAGATATAGATATAGATATAGATATAGATATGTATTGGGCGTGGTAGTACACACTGTTAATTTCAGCACTTGGAAGAGAGAAAGAGATAGGTGGAGCTCTGTGAGTTCCAGGCCAGTCTGGCCTACAAAAGTCAGCTCCAGGCCATCCAAGGCTACACAATGAAACCCTGTTTTATATATATATTGTGTGTGTGTGTGTGTGTGTGTGTGTGTGTGTGTGTGTGTGTGTGTGTATGTATGTACGTATGTGTGTGTATATATATATACATATATATATGTATGTATATATATATATATATATATATATATATATATATATATATATAAAGAGTGCCACCACTTCCATCCATGAGATAACACACATTTACAGAAAAGGTCTGCCTTTTTGTCTCCTCGTGTTGGTAATATGGAGTCTGGGTACCACAGCAGATGAGGGCTTGGGAGTTGATGCTGACCATGTTCATTTCTGACTGACAATGTGATGACCAGTGTGCCTGAGGCCTGGGGCATGAAGGGGCCGGCTGTGGTGTGATTTCAGGGGGAGAGTATGGACAACTTCAACTGGGGAGTGCGCAGGCGTTCCCTGGACAGCCTGGACAAGTGTGACACGCAGATCCTGGAGGAGCGCCAACTCTCGAGAAGTACTCCCAGTCTGAATAAAATGAACCATGAGGATTCAGATGAGTCATCCGAGGAGGAGGACCTCACAGCCAGCCAGATCCTGGAACACTCAGACCTTGTAAGTAGGGACGCTCCCACAGGAAAAATGGGAAGCCTCGGGTTTTGTTTTGATTTGTTGGTAATTAAGGCAGGAGTTTTATTTCCAGCTAAATACACTTTCTATGGCTGCTGAACTGAGGTCTGAATGCTCAGATTCATGCTGGGTTGCCCACTGCTATGTTGATAGTCCAATAACAATGGCATATAGAACCCGGAGAAATCATACCTGTCTACCAACAACTGGAGAGTAATGGTTTGTGCTCTTCTGGCAGGAACCTTGTGTTACATTTTCTTCCCATTGCTTTCTAAACAGATCATGAATCTGTCCCCCTCCGAGGAGGCCAGTCCTCTTGAACTGCTTACCACCGCCTGCGACTCCACTCCTGCAGACCCCCATTCCTTCAACACCAGAATGGCAAGCTTCGAGGCTTCCTTGCCTGATATAAATAACCTGCAGATCTCAGAGGGGTCAAAGGTGAAGAGATGGGGGGAGGGGTATTGTAGTTGCCTTAAGTGGGTGGGGAAAATAAAAAAAAAAAAAAAAATCCCAGTTCAAAATTCTTTGAGGGAAGGAATTCAAAGAAGGGGGTAGGGCTTTAGTCCTCGGGTTTTAGTGGAATGATCCAGGCTTACCCACCCTGTCCCAGTGCTTCCAAGTTGTTTTCTGCTCACACACTTGAGCAGACTTCCCTTTGCTTGAGAAGGTTGGCCTGGGGCCTTTGTAAAATGAAATACTTGACTTTACTGATGGCAAAACAAAGTGATGTCAAGAGATGGCTGTGGCTGGGAGAGTGTGGCATATTAGAAAACAATACACTAAGGGAGGTGTGGCAGCATACATGCACTGGGGGGAATTTTTTCTCGTGTAGGAACTGATTATACAATTTGCTCATTGATTCAGTGCTTGCCTTTTGGCAAACAATAGGAATATTTAATGTCAATCACACACAATTATGCCCAATTTGCAGAAAACTCTCCTAGCTAGACTCCCTGAGAAGAGTTATCTAATGCATAGAATTGCCATGTCTTAAAAGATTGGCTTTAAAACAAAAAAAGTCTGTGGATATTTCATTTAAGGTTTATTTTATCAAAATTCACAGAAAATATCCTGTCCATAAAACCATCCATTTGCATGCTATAACCACATAGATGCCCTTTAGTATAAAATGTGATTTCTTCCTACTAGAAATACCAAAATGGTCTATCACAGTTTGAATAGAATTAGAAATTCCTGATCCTCATTTTGGCTATGGTTTTGCAACTTTGAAGAGAAAAGAAAGAGTGTGTGTGTGTGTGTGTGTGTGTGTGTGTGTGTGTGTGATATTTCTAAAGTAAAACTATAACACTTTCTATATCATTTTACATTATACTAAAAAAAAAAAGGTCTGAAATCAAGAAACCCCTGAATGCTTCAAACCAATAGCAACCACTTAAGTGAAATCATCTAAAAAAATTAAGTAAAAATTTTATGCTAGTAGATAAGTAGGGAGGTAGGTAGGTAGATTGAGTTCTCTTAAGAAAAATAATCTAAATTCTATCAAGAAAACATTAGCTCTGATTTCTAAAGACATATCTACTTTCTCGTGACCATAATTTTTGTAGTATTTGATAGACTTAAAAAAGACTCATCCATAAGAACTCAGCACCTCCAAAGACATGACCTGCCCTGTGTCTCCAACATAGCTCTAACATCTGGCTAATTTCTCCTCATTAATCCTAAATTCAGAATATTACAAACTAACAGCCAGATGTTAACCCACGGTAAGGGGTCTAATTCCCAGACATTTCTGTTTCATCCTGATTGTATTTTTGTTTTAAGATGACTCACAGAAACACACACATGTATTTCCTGCTTTTCTGATGTCTACTCCAGTTGCCTTCCTTCCTCTTGCAGAACAGGCTGTTCTCCAGTTGACTTCCTCCCTGGCCTCAGCTCAAGTCCAGCCTCTTTGTCCAATTGACTCTCTGTAGCTCTTCTCTACCCAAGAGCTGCCTGCCCTAGAGCGGTTCCTGTAACTGTTTATTGAACACACTATGGTGAGGTGAGAGCCACACTCTCACCTTAGCCTCTGCCCTCAGAGGGTGGCAAGGGGAAAACACTCATGCAGATGAGTGGTGGCGTGCCGTCTCTAGAGAAACCCGCCACCCAGAGCAAACACACTACAGATGCTTGCTTCTCTGAGCATCCGTTGTGCCATGCACCGATGCTTCTATAGCCTAGCCTTTGTTGGAAAAGGGATTTCCTATTGGAGAATAGACCTGGATGTGCCTGTGTCTAGGGCTGGGGCTGGAAAACCAAAGTTTGTCTGTATCTGGCTTCTGCTGGGTTTGGAAACCACAGTGGCCCTGTGAGATGGGCCTCCAGGGACAGGTCCAGGTATTAGCACACATACACACCATCTGTTCCGGGGGTGCTGACTTCTTATGAATGCAAAGGCAATAGCTTCTCTTCCAGATCCCACCCTGATGGCCAACCTGACATTGAGCAAACACTTGGCATGTGAATCAGAGGTTGTGACTCTGTAAGCATGAACACTGGACAAGAGAAAGGAGGTGTTTCTCTGACCATATCGAAGTTAGCATTTGTACACTCCAAACACAGATCAAATGTGACAATCTACCAAGCCCCTTGGGGATGGTTATGAAAGAGAAGGGAAAAGAGACAGTAGAGAAGGGATACTTCAGAGAATTTCTGAATGCAGTTCTAGAAAATAAATGTCCCCTTGCCTATGGCCATACCACCCTGAATGAGCCTGATGAAGCTAAGGAGGGTTGGGCCTGATTAGTACTTGGATGGGAGAAAATAAATGTCCCCATTTCCATCCTTCTCAAGGGTTTCTTTCTGCTTCGGGAATCCAGTTCTCTACTCTAGATTCTTATACATTGGGGTTTAACATTTTGTTGTTGCAGGCCGAAGCTGTCCCGGAAGAGGAGGACGCCACCGTGCAAGAAGATGATCTTTCGAGTTCCATCAACGAACTCCCGGCAGCTTTTGAATGCAGCGACAGCTTCAGCTTAGATATGACAGAGGCAGAAGAGAAAGACAACCGAGGCCTGGACCGGTACACTCTTGCAAGGCGAGGCAGCCCTTGGTGAAATGGGTGGCAGGAGCATGCGTGGCACGTTGTGTGGCGTTCGTGGTACTTACTAGCTTGAGTATAAAGCTACACATCCACATACTGCTGAGATTCCTAACATGGAACCTGGCAGGGCCTCGATGAACCTGGCAATCATCTAACCCCATGTAGGGCTTTCCATGGGACTAAGAAAAGATGCCCATGTAGGCATATATAGGGCCAGAGAGCAACATGAAAAGCAAAAAAAAAAAAAAAAAAAAGTCTTGGGGGGACATGAAGCTTGGAAAATAAGCAAGATATGAACAAAACTTGAAAATGAATTCCTTCCATTTAGAGTAGAA
The DNA here is from genome assembly GCA_030556225.1 of Cricetiscus sungorus. Taxonomy (NCBI): domain Eukaryota; kingdom Metazoa; phylum Chordata; class Mammalia; order Rodentia; family Cricetidae; genus Cricetiscus; species Cricetiscus sungorus. The sequence continues at coordinate 4,302,465 of JANBXA010000044.1, forward strand.
AGACACACACAAGGTGCTCTCTACAAGCTAAACTACTGAACATTAACTGAGTGCTTTGCAGCCTGGTGCCTTATGCCCTAATATTAGTGACTTATATAAACACAAAGAGAAGGCAGGATGGATGAAAACATCACACATTGCATCAATTCAGTGTCTGCAATAAGTCACAATTATAACACTGTTTGGATCTACTTTAGAAGAACGTTGAGATGCTATATCTACATTTGTGGATGTTGAAAATGAGAGCTAAGTAAAAGCCTGTGACTAGGCAGAAGACACCTAGCCATCAAAAGAAAAAGCCCAGGGAATATCCCGAAAAGAGCTGGACTTGTCACATCTCTCCTCTTGCCCTCCTTTCCATCTGTCACTCTGCGTTCGCTTTTCTTCATCCCCTCCCCTCCCCTTAGTATTCTGAACATACACACACACACACACACACACACACACACACACACACACACACACACACCGTCTGCATCAGGGACAAGTTTGATGAATCCAAAGTTGAACTAGAGTTTATCTGAATGGGAAGTGCAGAACAGTGGTAATGCTGAGCTGGGAATGGATGTTTGGTCTGAGGCCTGACCCCTGTGAGAGCAAGGGCTTGCTGGGGGCTAGGAGAGATAAAAGCCTGTGCAAACTAATTAGGAATGGAGGAATCAACCAGACATGGAGGCAAACACCTTTGATCCCAACACTCAGGAGTCAGAGGCAGGCTGATCTCTGAGTTTAAGGCTATCTTGGTCTACATAGTAAGTTCCAAGCCAGCCAGTACCAAAACAACAACAACAACAAAAAGATGAATTATAGCCAGGCTATGGTGCTGCACACCTTTAATCCCTGCACTCAGAAGGCAGAGGCAGGTGGATCTCTGTAAGTTCAAGGCCAGACTGGTCTACAAAGTGAGTTCCCAGGCAGGCTCCAAAACTACACAGAGAAACCCCAGTCTCAAACAAACAAACTAAGATGAATTATATAAAAGTGAGAGTTAAAGTCTTATTTCATTGGAACCAAAATATCTTAGAGCCCTCTGGTGAAAGCCAGCTTCCCAGAGGGCCCTTGAAGGGGAAAAGGACCCACTTGAGCACCACAGCGGGTTGACACTCAGGTGTAGAATTTCTTCAAGAGGCTGTCACTTTTTGATGTAGTGGTTTTGTTTTCCAGCTTTGGAGAAGGTGACAGGGGTGTGTCGCCCCCTCCCTCGCCCTTCTTCTCGGCCATCCTTGCTGCCTTTCAGCCCGCTGCCTGCGATGATGCCGAGGAGGCCTGGCGAAGCCACATTAACCAGCTCATGTGTGATTCAGATGGCTCCTGCGCCGTGTACACGTTTCACGTCTTCTCCTCTCTGTTTAAGGTATGGGCTTGGGAGCACCCTGAAGACAGCCAGTGACTGTGGGCTTCAGAAGGAGTTGTGCCCTGACAGTTATGTAGTTACTATCTCCTCTGGAGACTAGTTCCTCTACCTACTGTTTCTGCTCCACCTTTATTGCCTCGCCCTTAGGAGGAGGCTGAACTCAGTTGAGTTCAGGTGGGCGGCCATAAAAGGACTGTGTAAGTGGCGTAAGCTACACTTAACTCTGCCACTCTGTTTTCCGTTGACGTTCTGGTTAGGGTTTCTGTTGCTGTGATTAAAAACGCCATGACCAAAAGCAACTTGGGGAGGAAGCAGTCAATTTGGCTTACAGCTTGCAGCCCACCTTGAGGAAACTGGAGAGGCACACTGTTGACTGGCTTGCTCCCTGTGACTTGCTCAGCTTGCTCTTCTATGTGACTCAGGACGCCCTGCCCAGGGTTGGCACCACTCACAAAGCGCTGGACCTTCCCTCGTCAGTAGTTAATTAAGGTGTCCCATACCCTTGCCTAAAGACCCATCTAGTGGAGGCATTTTTTCAATGATTGTAACTTGTGCCAAGTTGACAAAGCAGTAGCCAGCACACGTGGCATTGGGACCTTCAAAGGGATCTTCAACTTGGCTATGCTAGCATCTCCTTTTCCTTAGGACACACACTGCACATTTTCATAATGGTTAAAAATGGTTTTTTGGTTTTTTTTTCTGATACCAGGCAAGGTTCACATAATTGTAATCCCAGCCCTTGGGAGGCAGAGGCAGGCAGGTTGTTGCAAGATTGGAGATAGCCTGGGCTACACTAGACAACTTTTTTTTTCTTCCTCTTTAACATTTATCTTATTCTTTTTTGAGAACTACATATATAGTTAGGGTCTCTGTTGCTGTGAAGAGATACCACAACCATGGAAAAGCTTATAAAGAAAAACATTTAATTGAGGCTGGCTTACAGCTTCAGAGGTTTAGTCCATTGTCACATGGTGGGAAGCATGGTGGTGTGCAGGCAGACACGGTGCTGGAGAAGGAACCTAGAGTTCCTACATTTTGATCAGCAGGAAGAGAGTGAGACACTGGGCCTGGCTTGAGCATTTGAAACCTCCAACACCTACCTAACCAACCCCCAGGACACACTTCCTCCAACAAATCAAAACTACTCCAACAAGGCCACCACCCCTTAATAGTGCCGCTCCCTAGTGACTAAGCATTCAAATCTATGAGCCTATAGGGTCCGTTCCTATTCAGATCACAAGTATTTATTTCAACTCCACCCATGCCTCTTGACTCCCCCTCAACCTCACAACCTCATCTTTAACTGTACACACATGTATACATATTTGTAAAGACAACCTGCTGACTCTATCTAGTGTGGCTCATATGTACATATGTGTAGGGATGACCATTTGGGATTGGATAACCTGTCTGGGAGCTCATCTCATTTTTCCTTTCTCAGCAGCCATCGATTTCCCGTAGCTCTTCATCTAGGGGTAGGACCCTGTGAGACTGTCCCAATTTAGTCAGTCTGTCAATTAATTAGTGTTGACTTTGTGTGTGTCTTGTCTAGGTGACCATATTGTTGAAATGCCCTGAGTGCATCTTCCCTGACATAACTAAAGACACTATTTCACGGCAGATGTCCTGATGTTCTGGTTCTTACACTGCCCCTCCCTCTTTGCCATGATGTTCCCTGAGCCTCAGGTGCAGAGGTTGCATCACCTGTGAGTGGGCACCCACACTCAATTGTTTGCTGTATTTTGACCGGCTGTGAACGTCTGTGGTGGTTTCCCTCTGCTAGGAAGAGACTCTGCTTTGATGAGGGGTGAGAGCTACGCTGATTTGTGGATATGAAGTCTGGATTACTTCTCACAGTATAACATTTTTCAGTCCATCCATTTGCTTGAAATGTTCCTAATTTCATTTTTATTTACAGCTGATTGGCACACTCACACACACACACACTCACACACACACACACACACACACACACACACACACACACACCCTGAATGGTGTAAATGCACCACAGTTTCATTGGTCATTGATCACTCAAAGGACATTTAGGATGTCTCCGTCCCCAGCTATTGTGACTAGATCAGCAATGAACATTGCTGAGCGGGTATTTCTGGAGTAGGATGCTGGTTCCTCTGGGCACATGCTGCAGGGTGATGTAGCTGGGTCATATAGTGGGTCTATCCTTAGTTTTTGAAAATCCTTCATGTTGATTCCTAGAGTGGCCACACCAGTTTGCAGCCCCTCCAAATGGGTGTTCCATTGTTGTTCATTGTCTTCTTGATTTTTGCCAATCTAAGTGAAGTAAAATGAGATATCAAAGCAGTTTTAATTTGTATTTCCCTAGTAACAAAAGATGTTGTACACTTAAGATATTTTTTAGCCATTTTTTTGTTTCTCCTTAAGAACTCTCCATTCAGCCAGGAAGTGATGGTGCACACCTTTAATCCCAGTACTCTGGAGGCAGAGACAGGTGGATCTCTGAGTTCCAGGCCAGCCTGGTCTACAAAGCGAATTTCAGAACAGCCATGGCTACACCAAGAAACCCTGTCTTAAAAAACAAACAAATAAAAGTTTTTTTTTTAATTCTCCATTCAGATTCATAGCCTTTTTTTCACTAGGTTGTTTTCCTTTCTTTTTGGTTTGTTTGGTTTTAGTTCTTTGTATATTCTGAATATGAATCTCTATCAGATAGATAGATAGATAGATAGATAGATAGATAGATAGATAGATAGATAGATAGATAGATGTAGATATATAGATATAGATATAGATATAGATATAGATATAGATATAGATATAGATATAGATATAGATATAGATATAGATATATCTGGCAGAAGATTCTGCCCCACTCTCCAGGCTTCCTCTTCACTCAGTGGATTGTTTCCTTGGCTGTACAGAAGCATTTTAGTGTGTGAGGTCCCATCTGTCAGTTGTTGACTTTAGTCCCTGAGCAGATGTTGCCCTATCCAGAAAGGCTTTTCCTGTAGCTCTGAACTGCAGGGCACTCCTGTACCTCCTAGCACTTTGAGTGTGTCGAGTTTCACAGTGATGCCCTGAGTCCATCTGGGGCTGATTTTCTGTGCAGGGTGGTAGATATGCATATAATTTCAGTCTTCCCAGCAGCATGTGTTGAAGATGCTGCCTTTTCCCGGTATTTTTGACCTCTCTATCAACTATCGCATGCCTGTGGTTACATGCACTCATGTTGGATTTTCTATTTTGTCCCACTGCTCTGCCTGTCTGTTTCCATTACTGTAGCTCTGTAATGCAGCTCAAAATCTGGGCTGGTGATCCCTGTAGCATAGTTCTTTTGCTCAAGATTGCTTTGGCTACATGAGGCCTTTTTTAGGATTTCTTTTCTAAAAGTGTTCATCATTTCCAGTTTTCTGGTAGAATTCTTGGTATTTGTCTATCATCTATCTGTCTGTGTGTCTATATATCTCTTTTGGGTTTTTGTTGTTGTTTTGGCAGGGTTTCTCTGTGTAGTCCTGGTAGTCCTAGAACTTATTCTGTAAACCAGGCTTTGTCTCACAGGTGCTGGGATTAAAGGCGTGCACCACCACCATCCTGCTTAATTTTCTTCTTTTGTCATATTGCTCCTACTAGTGCTTTAAGCTCTGTATTGAAAAGGAGTGGGGACAGGTGACAGCCCTGTCTCCTTCCCAGTTTTAATGGGATTGCTTTGAGTTTTTCTCCATTTAGGATAATGTTGCCTGTGGGTTTGTCATAAATAGTTTTTATTATGTTGAGGTGTGTTTCCTCTGGATGGCCTGGAGCTTGAGTTATAAGAGGTAGTGAGCCTCCCAATATGTGTACTAGGAATCAAAGGAGCTCTCTGCTCTCAACTGCTAAGTCATCTCACTAACTTCATTCTTTTCCAGGGGGTGTGGAGAGAAGGTTCGAGACAGGGTTTCTTTGAGTAACAGCTCTGGCTGTCCTGGAACTCCCTTTGTAGACCAGGCTGGCCTCAAACTCACAGAGATCTAACCTCACTTTGTTTGTTTGTTTGTTTGTTTTGAGCCATGTCATGTAACACAGGCTGGCCTCTAATTCCTGATTCTCTGCCTCCCAAGTTCTTGATTACAGGTTTGCACATCCATGCCCCGAATTATTTTAACATTCTGCCCCATACACACAAAATGTAGTTACTTTCCAGTGTACAAGTTGAGCTTGGCATTTGTGAATGATCCCTCTCCTGCCTTACAGAATATTCAAAAGAGGTTCTGCTTCCTAACCTGTGATGCGGCCAGTTACCTTGGAGATAACCTTCGGGGAATCGGGTCTAAGTTTGTCAGCTCTTCCCAGATGCTCACTTCCTGCTCCGAATGCCCTACACTGTTCGTGGATGCTGAGACTGTGAGTATCCTTGCCCTGCCCTAGTGGAGTACCAAGTCTGTTTAGAGGGTGTGTGTGTGTGTGTGTGTGTGTGTGTGTGTGTGTGTGTGTGTGTGTGTGTAGGCCAGTTGTGAAGACAACTTTGGGTTCCAGGGTTATCCCATTGGCCCATTTTAAAGACACCTCTAAGGCTGTGAGCAGCATGGGGTTGTGACATGCCTCCTGGAGGTCTCTGGGTCTGTGGAGTAATTAGCAAACATTGCCAGCTCAGGCCAAGGCATTTCAGAGAATTAGGAACAACCTACCTCACCTCTGTGCTCCTTCCATGTCTTCAGCCCTTCTCCCGAGTGACTCTGACTCTGCCAACTGTGCATATGACTGTATGGCCCTCACAGAGGTCATCTAGAAGTCTCTAACTATCAGGTCATGATTGATGAAGAGAACTTTGCAACACTGGCCAACACTTTTAGGGGAGGGATTACCCATGACCTTCATTTCTTACCATGTCACATCCAGAACCATCAAATTGGCTATATAACTACCAGTATTTATGACCTAATGAAGAACTTCATTGAATTTTTCTTTTCCAGACACAGGTTCTCAGGCTTATGGATAGGCGCCCCTTGAACTACCTTGAAATTTCATTTCTACAAAGTCAGTCTTTGCGACAGCCTGATTGGGCTCTCAGCAAGGAATAAAGTATGAAAAATAATTCCACCTTAAATCATTTTAAATGCAAATTAAACTCAAAGTCAGTTTTCAGATCTCTTTGGAGGTCTGTCTTCCATAACGAAACATGAAATAATACTGATAATGATAACAGAGCCATGCATAAAATGGATGTCATATCTTAATGTAGGTTTCCAGTGGAAGGCATGGGTTCCAAACTAGTATCTGGCTCCAGCTGTGAAGCCAAATTAGCTATCCACGTCTACATCTTTTGTTTGTGTAGTTAGGCCTTGCTGTTGGTGTTGCCATCTGTCTTTAAAGCAATTTGTTCCTGTCTTTAGCTCCTTTCCTGTGGGCTCCTAGACAAGCTGAAGTTCAGTGTGTTGGAACTCCAAGAGTATCTGGACACATACAACAACCGAAAAGAAGCCACGCTGTCGGTAAGCTAATGTTTCCAGGCATGGTAGTTCAGCTGCAACTGAGAGAGCCCAGCTGTGGGAGGTCCTGGGGGTGTAGTGAATAATGTGAATGGGCCCTGTTGGGGTTGCAATTCCTATTTAATATCGACAGGACAGCGCATAATACTGGTTATAGTCAAATGCACATGACTTTGGTCAAAAGGCCAAGAAGCTCAAATAGAACCGATGAAAAAGCAATGGTCAGCTTTCAGCCATATCCCCCTAGTGTCCCCACCAAAAAATCAGCACATATCTTTTTATATGCTTGGTATGCCCCCTTGATGTGCATTAGAACAATTTTCTTTTATCTAAGATTTGAATTTATCTCCTGTTAGGTTTCTATTCCATGATAAAGATCATGGCCAAAAGTAACTTGGATTAGGAGAGTGTTTGATCTTAGAGGTTACAAGCCATCGGAAGGGGAAGTCAGGGTAGGAACCTGGAAGCAAGAACTGAAGTATAAGCCATGGAGGAGTGCTGCTCACCCCTTGTGTTCCATGGCTCCCTTAGCCTGCTTCCTTATAGCACCCAGAACCACCTGTCCGGGGATGACACTGCCCACAGTGGGCTGGGCCCTCCCATATCAGTCATTAAGAAAATGCCCCCACAGACTTTTCTACAGGCCAATCTGATGGAGTGGATTTCTCAATTGAGACTCCCTCTTCCCAGATATGTCTGGGTTTGTGTCAAGTTGACAACAAACTAACCAGTACATCTCCTTCCAGTGTTAGCTTCTCTCAGATCTATTTATGGTGGGTGTCACCTCCTTCTAGCTTCTGACCATTCTGAGTAGCTTTTTCTCCTTGTCCTCATAGCTTCAACTGGCCTTAGCTGTTACGCTTAACTTCCCCCCACCCCCAACCCCCACCTCCATTTTAGATCTAGAAACCATCCATACAAACCACCTGCTTTCCGACAGGTAGAGGCCCAGAGAACTCGGGCAGTCAGTAGTAAAAATATGACAAGAAGGTGTGTGCATATGATACTTACTTGTGGCTATGACAAGGCGAATGTATATAACACCTGCTTGTATCTGTGGCCTCCTATAAAATTTTCCAGGCAGAAGGGAGGCTCTTGCTCTCACTCTTGCCCCTGCTCTTTGCTCTCTTGCTCTCTCTCCCTCTGGGGCCCCTTCTGTCTTTCTCTCTCTCCGCTTTCGGTTGGCCACCAGCTACCCCCCTTTCCCTCTCCTCTCTCTCAATAAACTCCGCATGGGCGCTGAGTCTCGTGTTTGTGTTTCTTAGGCAATAGCTGCAGCAAAAAGAACAACAATAAGAAATGTATGGATTTTGAAGACAGATAGACTTGAGTTCAAATCAAAGCTCACTGTTACCGTCTCTCACTGGCCGTCTGATACTAGCTCATTTGCATATTGTGAAGATGTAGTTATAGCAGGCATAGAAGCCATCCTTTCTTGAGTCCATTTCATATGTCTGACAGCTTACTGAGTTGTGGGTTTTCCTTGTTATTATTCTTACCTTTCAGGAGATTTCTGAGGCTGCACCATAACTCTGCTCTCTCGTATTTCTGTGGCTCTCTACCTATCTTTATGTCCCAGCTTCTTAGGTCGGAAAATTAATCCTTTCTCTCTGGCTGGTAGAGTGGATTAGCCTGTTGGTGTCAGGTGTGAATTTCAGGGTTTACTGTATCATGCCCAAAGATCCCATTTCACATCTATGCTACTTAATATCCCAGATGCTTAATCCCAAGTGAAAGAAAGCCCCATCATCGTGGTTAAGCCATTGCTGTAAGAATCTTTCTTCCAGAGGCAGAGACCTGCCCTGTGGCAGCCTCCTGATCATAACAGAGAAGTGGGATGTGGTAAAGCCAGAATCATCCCACCAGTGATGAGTGTTGGTCCTATCTTCTAATCTCCACCATATAAAATGTTTCTAATCATAAGAGAGTATTCATTTTCATTCATGCATAAGTCAGGAATGATCGGTAAAAAACATTTGCCAAGGCAATATATTACATTCTTGAAATTATGTTTTTGGGGAGGGTTTTCAGAGACAAGGTCTCACCATGTAGTCCTGGCTGGCCTGGAGCTTGCTATGTAGACCAGGCCGGTCTCAAATTCAAAAAGAATTAAAGGCATGAGCCACCACATCTGGTCATACAATTATATTTTAAGGGCAAGAGAGACAATGTAGCAGTTTCCAGAACTGATTTGGTTTCCAGCACCCACATGGTGGCTTACAACCATCTGTATCGCTATCCCAAGGGATCTATCTACCTTTGCTGGGCATATGCATATGTTCAGACAAACACACACACACACACACACACACACACACACACACAGAAATAAGTAAATCTAAACGAGAATTTTTTTTTTGAGACAGGGTTTCTCTTTAATGCTTTGAAGCCTGTCCTGGAACTCTGTAGACAAGGCTGGACTCAAACTCCACCTTCCTCTGCTTCCTGAGTGCTGGGATTAAAGGTGTGTGCCACCAGAGCCTGGCCTAAAAGAGAATTTTTAAATTTTTTTTTTAAAGGTCAGGAGGGCAGATCAGTCAATACTGAAATGCCACAAATTTATTTTTTTACCACTCTTATATACCTTAACCAAAAAGGGGAACACAGTATCATGTATATGGAACAAACAGACATTTCTTCCTCACTTATTCTAAGGGTTCAGTAACCACACCTTAGCTCCAACTTCTTGTTCCCTAGCCTTGAGGTCAGGAGTAGCCACACCTCAGATTCAACTTCTTGTTCCTTAACCTTGACAGTCAGGAGTAGCCACACTTCAGATTCAGGTCTGTTATTTAGACTAAGACGGCCCAAACATCCTTCTGTCGCCACACCTTTGACCTTTAGGTCTTGTGACTTGCTGACAGCTTTGAACTCTGTCCTTGTGCAAAGATGGAGTGCAGCCATTTTTATGGACACTGACAAATTACCCCTTCTTAATATAATTTAAAAATACCTGTGCTTCTGCTACAGGACAGATGACAGTGTCTGTCTTAGATAGTCTTCTTCAACCTTCCTGCCTTACCTGTCATGGGAAGCACACATTCTGTCATGTGTGTCCTGGCTTAGGTTGCCTGGAGGCAAAAAGACTTTACCCATCCCTGACTACCAGCCTCTGTAATAAAGAACATTAGGGGATAGTGCATAGCTCGATGCCAACACACCTGAGCCAACTTTTCATCGAGAGTTCACAAGCAAGCACAATAATGTATATGCTTTTGTGGCTACAGCATCTCCTGTAAAAGGGGTGGAAAAATGAAGATAAAATGGCCTTTTCAAATTGGTCTGAGATGTCTTGAGTAGCTTTTGCTATATCAAAATCTAAATCTGCCTATTCAATTGCATCGTATCTAATGATTCATAAGCATCATGTCTAAATCTTAACAGAGGAGCATTTTTTAATTTTAAAAAGAAGCTGTATCTTGAAATGGCCATTACTGAATCTATGCAGGTATTTTAGTTTCAGTTCATCTTTAAACTTCCACCTAGGATCCTTTCCTAAAAGTCATTCCAGCAGAATTGTGTTTTTCAGTCTTGTTAGAAGCATGATCAGTTTTCTGACACGAGTCGTGATTTAAATGTTCTCTTGACATCTGTGGATCTACCCATGCCCTGTCTCTCTTTCTGACAACAGTGGCTTGCCAACTGTAAGGCAACATTTGCAGGCGGATCGAGAGATGGAGTGATTACCTGCCAACCCGGGGACTCGGAAGAAAAGGTAATGAATGCCTGGTAAGCCTGGGCCTCTCCTGTGGCCTGGCTGTGTTGGCCTTGCTCCTCACAAACAGCATGGAACTTGGGAGAGGAGAAGGTGGCGGAAGCCATCTCCCACATTCACATAAACCCAGTAGAGGAAGGTGTGTGTCCATACCATGCATGGCTGTGTGTTGACAGGACTGGGGGACTTCCGTTTTCTCCTTTCAGGAAAAATAGACATAATATTAACCTTTTTGCCAGGTGCTGCGTGTAACCATGCTAATCACTTCCCAATAAGCCTTTTCCTAATCCAGTATAGAAAACCACATGTCATCTTTCTCTGCTGGACCACTCAGTTCCTTCATTGAACCTGTTTAAATTTTATCCAACAGTGCAAAACAGGTTTTCCCATTTAGAACAGCCTAAGTGCACAGCGACTGATTACAAACTCATTTTATAATGAAGGAAATCGTGGAGAAGAGTTAGATAAGACCATTCTGCAAGTATGTGTGAAGGGCCTCCTATCAGGCTCTTAGGGTTACATCTGCCCTCCAGTTGTTGTCAGGGAGATAGATACCAATCAAGACATCATAGAGCGAAGCCTGTGGTAAGTGGCTTTAAGAGCAGAAAAGAAAAAAGTGGGCTGCAAGCGCTGGGAAGGCTTCTTGGTTGGTGTAGGAGATAGAAAGAGATCTCAAATGTGAGCTAGAGCTAACTGGGGAAGGAGGAAAGAGAGGAAGGCTGTGTCAAGGTCCTGAGGCAGAGGGGAGCCTGCTGTTCTAAGAACCGATGAGAGGCTGTAGGAGCAGATAAAAGGCAAGCCTGAGAAGCTTCTACACACACTGGCAGAGAAGCCTGGCTGAGAAGGCTTGGCCATTTCACTGCAATGGTAAACAACCAGCAAGTTAAACAGCGGGGGCGTGGTCAGACTGAGCATTGTCATGCTGCACTTACCATAAGACAAACTGAAGGGTCAAGAGGGCACAAGGGAAGCTAGGAGGTCACCCCAGTCACTTCTGTGAGGAAGAAGTGTGACCCAGCATCACATCATTACTGAGTGGGCATTTCCTGTTATGCACCATCCTGTGTAAGAGACAGGATTTAGCTGGGCGGTGGTGGTACCAGACTTTAATCCCAGCACCTGGAAGGCAGAGGCAGAGCCAGGAATTTCTTTGAGTTTGAGGCCAGTCTGGTCTACAGAGTGAGGTGAGTGAGGTCCAGGACAGCTAGGACAGTTTCAGAGAGAGATACTGTCTCTGGACAAACAAAACAGAACAAAACAAACAAACAAACAAACAAACAAGCTTTATTAATGTATAAAGAGCCCAATAAAATAGCCAGGTGGTGGTGGTGCACGCCTTTAGTCCCAGCACTCAGGAGACAGAGGCAGGTGGGTCTCTGTGAGTTCAAGACCAGCCTGGTCTACAAGAGCTAGTTCCAGGACAGCCTCTAAAACCACAGAGAAACCCTGTCTCAAAACACACACACACACACACACACACACACACACACACACACACAAGAACCAAATAAGGTTTGAGGTGAATTTTTTTTTTCAACCTAACACCAAGTTGGTCATTGTCACCAAGCAAGTTTAGAGTGCTCAGAATTACCCTCAGCACTACCTTGTTCCTCCATAAGACCAAGATAAGCGAATAAGGAAAAATAGCAACTGTAAGGCTGAGAAATAATCTAGATGGGGTTTTTAAGGCAGTTTCCACTCTTTTTGAAAACACATTTGTTATTTCGCTCTGTAGTTTCCATGTTTTTGTTTTACTTTTTCAGACAGGGTTTCTCTGTGTAGCCCTAGCTGCCCTGAAACTCACTCTGTAGACCAGGCTGGCCTTGAACTCACTGCCTCTGCCTTTCCAGCCACCACTGCCCCCACTGTTTCCAGAGATTTTAAGATAGGGGAATCATGGTGCTATAAGGTAATGCCTTCACAGCAATGCTTACTCAAATGTGGAGTTCAGAATCAAGAGTGCCGTAGCATCTCCATCAACATGTGTGTACGAGTGTGTGCGTTCCTACGTGTGTTTGTGTGTGTGTGTGTACCTGATACCCTATGCTCTTAGCAAGACCCAGAAGCACAACTCTTTTGCTATGTTGCTCAGTTGGCCTCACAGAAATCTGCCTCCTGAGTGCTGGGACTAAGGCATGTGCCACTATACCCAGTTTGAATTTTTTTTTTAAAGATTACACATGCATTAGTGTTTTGCCTACATGTATGTCTGTGTGAGGATGCCAGATCCTCTGGAACTGGAGCTACAGACAGCTGTGAGCTGCCCTGTGGATGCTGGGAATTGAACCTGGGTCCTCGGGAAGAACAGCCAGTGTGCTTAACGGCTACAACATCTCTCCAGCCCCAGCTTGGATATCTATATCTATGTGTGTATGTGTGTGTGTGTGTGTGAGTGTGTAACTAAGTTCCACATTTTTATGGTCACCTAAGAAGACCCACTACTGATTCAACTTAATTACCCTGTTAATTCACACTTGCTGGCCAAAGTCAGCCCAAAAAATAGTCACCAGGCTAGAACTTACAACTAGCAGAGGTCTAGCCCAGTATACATAGTGTATAAAAATAGTTATCTAAGCATTTACTCTCTGTTATCAAATCCTATAACACACTGTAACGAAGACTCAGTCGGGAAAGTGCATTAATTCATTACAGACTTTCTAGGAATAAAGGTAGAAATCATATCTCTGATCTGTTTTTGGTCAGAGTCCCCTGGTTATCCCTACAGATAAATGGAGATTATCAACAAATCCCCCTATTCTGCATATCCTAACTTTGCTTCCTTATTTCTCCTTGCCCTCCATCAGTCTTCATTTTGAAACCTTTGGTTCTTGGTTTCCACTTGCCTTTTGTATCCATGCCCTTCACCATTTCTAGCTCTCTTTGCTCCCACACTCACGTGTCACTCTGGGAATTCCTTTGTAGGAACATCATCGAGCTAAGGAGGTCCTCATGTGGCCTGTGTATTTGAGAGAAGCTTAGTGGCAACCTGCAAATGCCATATTCCATCTCTCCAAATTGTCTCTAGCCTATTCTTAGAGTCAAAACACATACATAGACAAAAACAAAAACACAGAGTGACACCCAGCATATACTGAGATGTGTAAGGTGGTTTTTAAAAATCTACATAAATAGTGAGGCTAACCAGGCAGTGGTGGTACATGCCTTTGATCCCAGCACTCAGAAGGCAAAGGCAGTTGGATCTCTGTGAGTTCGAGACCAGCCAGGTCTACAAGAGCTAGTTCCAGGACAGGCTCCAAAGCAATACAGAGAAACCTTGTTTCAAAAAGAAAGAAAGATAGAAAGAGAGGGACAGAGACACACGGGGGGGGGGGGGGGGGAAGAAAGAAAGAAAAGAAGAAAAAAGGAAGAAAAGAAAAAAGAAATAGAAATAACGAGATTACATGCAATATCAAGGAGTGATGATTGTGGGGTTCAAAAAACAATGGGGGGAAAGCAGCATCTAGTCTGATGCCTTCAACCTGCTAGTAAAACCAACCAGGTCTGCCCCCAGCTAGCACTAGCTTGGGTTTTCATGGACACAGTGGTCACCAGGGAACTTAGGCAACAGCCAGTTGTCTGGGGAAGATGCTTTTACTCTCGTGTATAATAACTTTGGAGTCTTAGGCCAGTGAATGGTTTGGGTTTCCCAGGGCTTGTATTAACAGTTCTCTAGGTAAGGTAGAGCATATGCTAAATACAGTACAGAAAGCAGGGTGAGCAGTTTGCTTTTGTCCTACAAGATCAATTCTTTTCACACGCACAAACTGTTCAGGAGTTTTACCCCCTGCCTTTACCTGTCAAGACAGAAAATCCTTTTCATGACTTGTAACCAGCATGTCTCTAAAAGACCCGTTCCCACAGGCCTCTCTGTTCTGGAGTTGCGGCCCCTGGTGGTTGTACTGACCAAGTCAACCAGCTCTGGTCTGGACAGGCTATGTTTTCAGCCTCCACCCTGTACAAGCAATTAATACTGTTCATCTCCCCAGCTCTGCCGAAGTGGCCCCAGGAGAGCTGAAGATGTATCTTTGTTAGAATTATTTCTGGGGCGGGGGTTGTGAGTGTGTGTTTTGGGGGATCCAGACAGGGTTTCTCTGTATTGCTTTGGAGCCTGTCCTGGAACTGGCTCTGTAGACCAGGCTGGACTCAAACTCAGAGATCCAACCTGACTCTGACTCCCGAGTGCTACTACTCTTTTTGAAACCCTAAATGCAAATGAGGCCTAGTCTGTGGCTCCATGAAGGAATTCCAAATGGCTAAAGCCAAGAAGCTGCCACTATTCCACCTAAAAAGGAGTGTTTGGGAGGAGTGCTGGGTACTTGGCCACCACCCAAGAAGCACAGTTGTGCCCTAATTACGGAGTGGGAGGAATCCAGTGACATTCCTCAGGACCAAGCCGGAGCTAGACTTTACTGACCTGAGCCAACTTCACTGTCTAGATGACACTTAATGTAATTTGTAAAAACTGGCCCTGTGGCCGGGTGGTGGTGGTGCACACCTTTAGTCCCAGAACTCAGGAGGCAGGAGAATCTCCAATTTGAGGCCAGCCTGGTCTACAGAGCAAGTTTCAGCGCAACCAGGGCTACACAGAGACACTATTTCAAAAATCCAAAATTAAAAAGCCAGGCGGTGGTGACACACACCTTTGATCCCAGCACTTGGGAGGCAGAGGCAGGTGGATCTCTGTGAGTTCAAGGCCAGCCTGCTTTACATAGTGAATTCCAGGACAGCCAGGGCTACACAGAGAAAAAAGTCTATCTCAAAAACAAAACAAACAAACAAAAAAAAACCCAAAATTAAAAAATAAACTGGTCCTGTGTACTGTACGTAACCTGACAGCACACTCACTATGTGTCATCACCTAAAAATGGAATTTGTAGACATAAAGTTTTTTAGGGCCATATAATATTGAACACAGGGCTTAAGGGATTTACTTCCCTTTCAAAGCTTAGAGACTCTGACCAGAATCCACAAAAAAAAAAAACTCTCAGTAAATTTACA
Organism: Cricetiscus sungorus; assembly: GCA_030556225.1. Classification (NCBI taxonomy): domain Eukaryota; kingdom Metazoa; phylum Chordata; class Mammalia; order Rodentia; family Cricetidae; genus Cricetiscus; species Cricetiscus sungorus. The sequence goes on from JANBXA010000044.1 coordinate 4,317,976, forward strand.
GTGATAAACACTCCCAAACACTCCTGTGATATTAACAACAGGTGAGGGAAAGGGGGGACCAGGAATCAGAGGTCTAAGTGCATCTCTAGGCCCTGGTGATGAGTTGACAGTTTTGTTACTCACTGGACCATGTGTTTAAATACACTATATTAAACTGAAGGTCCAAAAGTATTTTTAGGGTTTTGGGGAGGGGTGTTTGTTTTTAATAATTTTCCTTGCCAAAGGTTAGTAAGGGCGTGAGGTGGGTGATTGTATATATCCTGACTCATAATTGGAATTAATCAAGCAGGTGCTTAGGGTGGGGCTGAGCCTCCGGAGTGTGGAACGACAGTTGTGCTCCACAGGGCCTGCTTTAGACAGATTTTAAAATCACAAACATTTTCAAGTTGTGGTACCCCTCCCCACCTACCAAAAACTTCTGCACCCTGCTTCTGTAGCTACAGTATCACTGGTGACATTTAAGAAATGGCAGCTATAGCTGGACATGGCCCACCTTGTAAATTCTCCGTATTTTAAGTTAATAACCAGTTTTAGATTGTTTAGCACATAAAAATAATTAGAAAGATCTTGGTTTTGTTGGTGAGATGATGGGGTGCTCACACCACTGCCACCCATGTGCCTCCCAAAGACCTTGTTACAATATTTAATTACCTGTGAAAAAAATTGTTATCATAAAAAAAGAAAATACATGGGGCTGGAGAGATGGCCCAGAGGTTAAGAGCACTGCCTCTTCCGGAGGTCCTGGGTTCAATTCCCAGCACCCACGTGGCAGTTCACAACTGTCTGTAACTCTAGTTCCTGAGGATCTGGCATCCTCACACAAATACACATGTAGGCAAGACGCCAATGCGCATAAAATAAAAATAAATATAATCAAAAAGAGAAAAAGAAAATACATGGAAATATTTGCCTTGCATGTTTGAGTGTATACGTGGTTTACTCCTTTGAAATACCACTATCTAGCAGCCTATTGCTTGTTCTCAGTCTGAGGGCTGGAGAGATGTGATGGTTGAGAGCATGCAATACTTTTGCAGAAGGCCTGGGTTTAATTCCCAGCACTCAAGTTGGGGTGGCACACAGCTGCTCTGACTCTAGCTCTTGGAAAAATCCAATGCCTCTGATCCCCAAGGTCACCCACACTCATGTACCCACACATACATGATTTTTAAAAATCATCTATACATATCCCCAGTCTGAAAAGCAATCCAATTAAATAAGTGACACTGTGGTTGCCACCAGGGCACAATCCTTCAAATTGCACAGCTGTCCTCACAACTTGTCATGTTTACTTGCTATTCATGTTAATGCACAATGCACTCAAATCTTCAAGAAGCAAAAAAAAAAAAAAAAAAAAAAGTTACTTCTAGTCTCCCAGGTGGACTCAGAGAAAATCCAGTACCAGCCAATCAGAGAATCCCAGGACTAAGAGCCATGTTTTCCAGTGCCGTTGCCCATAAAGCTTGTTTTCTAACCAGACCGCTGTGCATGTTGAACGGGTACAACACTGGCAACTGCTGGCCAGGTCTGGGCCAGCAAAGCTAACACCGTGGCATCTCTGCTCCTGGAAGAGGGCTGTGCTTTCTGTTGCATGCCACACTGACCCTATACTTTCTTTCCTTTCCTTTGTTTCCTGCGCCATGCTTGCTGCGTAGCAAATGGAATCTCTTGCAGTAAGTTAACTTTCTTTCATATTCTTTGTCCACTAAGCCATGGACTCCGTAATGAGCCTTATTTTTACTGTTAACTGTTGTATCTTTTAGCATGTTTTCCCTCTTTGGTTTAATTTTCTTTTCTTTGGTAGATTGAGATGTGGCAGCCCAACTGGTAGCTTTCTAGGATGCTTTCTCCCCAAAACAGAAACCTCCATTGCTATGAATTCTCATGCTCTCCATGAAAATTTTTAAAAAATAAGTACCATTGCTTGGCATTTAGGAAAGTCTAGAGTTTTCATGGCTAGGTTGTACCCTAAATTGGGAAGATAACATTAAACATTTTTTTAATTAATTTACAAGATCCTGGCAATTGCATTTCAGACCAGATTTTATTGGGTTTCCATTTTTTAAAAAATTTAAATTAACATAAGAAATTTTACTGAAAAAAACAAAGACCCAGATTTAGCTAATTAGTGAACTCATTCTTCACTCTAAAGCTATTTGCTTTGCTTAAAAAAAAAAAAAAAAAAAGTCTAAACAAAACTGGTTTTCTACTAGGAAGAAAGTTGGAGAAAGGGGAAACTTCTTTCTGCATAGTCTTAGCAGGATACACATACACACACACACACACACACACACACACACACACACACACACACACGCGCGTGCGCACCAATTTTAATAAGTTAAAAATCAGAATCAAAAGACATGTCTGTAATATCCACAGAATATACTCCAGAAAATGTAAAACTCTTGCAATTTATCTCCTTCACCTGATTTGGGGAAAGTGTTTTAAGTTTCCTCATCTCTGTCAATTCTGAGATGAGTTCTGTGTAGCTCCTTAGGCAGCATAAGGTCCCAGTTACCCTGCCTTTTCTAAACCCAACAATGGAGTGCTTGCATGTCTGGCTTGCTCCAGGTGTCAATCATTTCCCTGGAGACTACTGAGCCACTGACTCCTGCCTGCTGGAGGCTCGCCCACCCCCTCCCCCTCCCCCTCACCTCCCCCACCCCCCACCCCCGATCCTCCATCCCCCACCCCGTGCTGCCTCATACACAATGGAAAGTATCCTGTTGTTGACACAAGATAGGCTTTTTAGAGAACACTGTTGTTCAAAGAATGCTGCAAACCCTGGTAGTAGGATGACCCGGGCTTTCTCATCATGTGGCTGTATTTCTGTCTTCAGGAGTGGCTGCCCGCTCAATGGCAGCCTGGACTTACACAGCTGTCTCCCAGGGAGCAATTCAACTTACAAACTCACCACCTAGAACCAGAGTTTCTGCCTGTCAGCTTTCCCTTTGATAAAAAGGATTCTTGGCTGTTTAAAAGCAGTTTGTAGCTCATAAAAAATGAATACAACCACTCAGCTGTAATTTATAGGTATTTCATTGGCAAATGCAACAGAAATGTGGTTCCCTCCATCCTTTTTCTAGTAATTAATCATATTCCATTGTGGAAAAATGATGTTCTGTATTGTACTGTGACGGTCTCACTGATATTATAGAGTGGGTCTGAGTTTGTTTTGTCTAGAATGTAAACAGATTGGAATCAGTGTGTGTGTGTGTGTGTGTGTGTGTGTGTGTGTTTGTGTGTGTGTCACTTGTCATCAGTTTTGCAGAATGAGCTTTCACAGCCGTTCCTTCCCATGCGCCCTCCCTCTCTAGCAACTGGAGCTCTGTCAGAGGCTGTACAAGCTGCACTTCCAGCTGCTCCTGCTCTATCAGTCCTACTGCAAGCTCATCGGCCAGGTGCACGAAGTGAGCTCCATGCCAGAGGTGAGTCCTCCACCCACTCCCCCAAAGCCACGTGGTATCTTTCTTTTGGTTTGGGTTTGTTTGAGGTTTTGGTTTTTGTTTTTGTCTTCCACCCCACCCCCACCACATCCCCCTGCATAAAATGGTTCAAATTGGGTTAGTTGTTTTCGTTTCATTTATCTTTTGCATACATTTATTATTTTGTCCAAGCACCAGTGAGGCTTTCTCTGTGTGGCTTTGGAGTCTGTGTCCTGAAGCACTTTCTGTAGACCAGACTGGCCTCGAACTCACAGAGATGCACCAACCCCTGCCTCCCGAGTGCTGGCTTTAAAGGTGCACACCCAACTATTTTTAACTCTGAATGGTCTTCTAGAGTAGGGCCGCAACTAAGGTGAAAAGATTAAGGTAGCCTCACATTTGGGGGCAGTTCCATCCCCAGCCAGTACAGTGACAGCCCGGTGCCACACTTGCCATCACCCTTGTGAAAACTAAAACCATTTGAGCACACTGCTTCCAAATGGGCTCCCATTTTCCTAGGGGTGAAAGCCAAGGGGTATCGGTGTGCACAGAGGGGAAGCACAGAGCATGTATGTCTGTCTGATTTGCTAAAGATGAGGAAGTTTGGGGTCCTAGGAAAGTCTTGTGGAAATCTCCCCTAAGCAGTCTTACAGGAGGGCAGGCAATGGAGCAGAATACTCAGAAAAGAACCATCTTTGCCAGGCTTGGTGGTGGTTACTCTCGACATATACTTGGAATGCAGATTCCTCAGTCATAGAATAACTAGTTTTTATTTCTTTGGCCTCCTGCATCCTGTTTTCCACAGTGGCTGTGCCAATCCACCATCCCTATAGTGGATCAGGGTTCCTTCTATCTTTTTATTTTACATGTATGCGTGTGGGGCTCTGCATGGGAAGTACACACAGATACAGATGCACAAGGAGGCCAGAGACATTGATCTCCCTGGAGCTAGAGCTATAAGTGGTTGGAAGCCAGAAGCCTGGACCCTCATCCAGAGCTTTGCTTGTTAACCACCTCTGTAGCCCCGCCCCTTTAATAATAGCTAATCTTGTGGTGAGATGATAGAGAATTATGCCCACATCCATTAATATTCAGATTAAAAATGTGTTTTGTAAGTCTTTTTATTTATGTGTATATATACCCAAAGGGGCACTCAGATGCCCTGGAGCTGGAATTACAGGCTGTTCTGAGTGCTGGGAACTGAACTCAGGTCCTCTAGAAAAGCAAGTGGTCTGAACTGCTGAGTCATCTTTCCAGCCCCCACAGAGTGGAATGTTACTTAAGAATTTCCCTGGCTGTGGTGGTGGTGTACTCCTTTAATCCCAGCGCTCTGGAGGCAGTCAGGCAGCTCTCTGAGTTCAAGGCCAACCTGATCTACAAAGTTCCAGGCAACCTAGCTGTTACACAGAGAAACCATGTCTGTTGGGGGCTGGAAAGATTGCTCAGTGGTTGAGAGCACTGACTGTTCTTCCAGAGGACCTGAATAACTCCCAGCATTCACATGGCCTTAGGACTGTCTATAACTCCAGTTCTAAATCTGACTCTCTCATACAGACATACATGCAGGCAAAACACCAATGCAAATGAAATAAAAATAAGTAAATATTAGAGAATCGTATAGCCAACAATACAGTCTCACATGCAGGCCTGTCCAGATTCATTAGCCTTTGATCCACACAGACCCTCTACAGATAGCTGTTGTCTCAGTCACATGGATGGCCGGTTGGTAAGAGAGAATCAGGTAACTAGAATAGTTGATCTGAGCCTGCTTGAAATTTGACCAGTTCAACCCATTATGGCAAATCAACACTGTTCAATTTGAAGGGGTCATAGCTAAGTGAGTAGAACCACATATTCAAATGAGGCCACCTGTGCCCCGTTGTGGGGAGAATGCATGCTGCATAGAAATGACTTGAAGGGATAGCTGTACCCTCCAAATGAAAATTTAGACTCTTTTGAGTAAGCTTTCTGGGTACTGCTGCTGAGTGGGAGGAATTCATTCTGGGGCATTAATATGGATATGATATGCCTGGAATCCCATGAGTTGGAGGGAAGATCAAAAGTTCAAGGTAATCCTTGACTGTTTAGTGGGTTCAAGGCCAGCCCAGGCTGTTTTGGGGGATTGTTTTGTTTGGCACTTGCTCTGTAGACCAAACTGGCCTTGAACTCAGAGATCCACCTGTCTCTGCCTCCCCAGCACTGGGATTATAAGGCATGTGCCACCAACACCCAGCAGTCTGTTGACACAAGGTCTCTATGTAGCACCAACTGTCTTGCAACTATGTAGAACAGGTTGGTTTCCAACTCAGAGATCCACTAGGATCAAAGGCATGTATCACCACATCCAGCCTCTGCCCTGGCTATAGAACACATCTCAAAACAATTATCTTCCATCTTTTCCCTGGCATAGAGAAACTAGAGAAACAAGAGAAATATAATATATATCCATCACTGACAGGCTCACATATACTTGCACAAACACACACACACACCATGTCAGCTTTGCAGTACCATAACAAAATATTTGAAAGCAGTTATTTTATGAGGAGCCACTTTATTTAGGTCACAGATGGAGAGGCTAGGAACCCAAACAGTAACTGGGTCTGGCAGTGTCACACCTTAATGGAAAGCTTGCACACTGACTCCTCTCCCTCCCTACAGCGAGGCCACTGGATTCAGTCTAGGGTTCCATTATATGATCTCAATCACTTCCCAAAAGTTCCACTTCTAGACACCACCATCTTAGTTCTACCCTCTTACTACTGTTAATGCAAGATTTAGAGAAGAAAGGCTGCATGAGTTGAGAGAACAAACCGGAGCATTCAACACCTGACCCTCAGTGGCTCCTGAAACTTATGTCCTTCTAACAGGCAAAAAAATGCCATTAAATAGTCCAAAGTCCCACTATTGGTACACAAGGCTCAGAGACAAGCTCTTGTAGTAAGCCTGGAGTAAGTATCAAAACCATTCACATTCTAAAATTCAAGTGTGGAACTAACACAGCATAAACTAACATTGCTGTCCCTAAAGGAAGGGCTGGGCTAGAGATGAATAATGACCTTAGGGCTCATTATTCAATCCAATGAGGCAAACAAAGTCACCTTCTGTCCTGTGGGGCTTTGCTGGCCCGGGCTGCTGCTCCAATCTTCACAGACTGGAGTCTCTTCTCACACCTCTCCCAGGCTGGTCTTCCAGGCTGGTCGGTCTGTAGTCCTACCCCTATAACTGCAGTGGGCACTGCCCGGGAGGGGGCTCTGTGCCTCAGCTCAGTCTGGACAGTTTTGCTCAGGCTTGTTGTAGCTATGTGGGCTCTCCTTGGTGTTTCTACCTCTGGGATAGATCCAGATGTTATCTGAAGTCCAGATGGGAGTCCCCATGCTCTGTCGTTTTCCACCCTCGAGGCTGCTATGGAAGGCTGCAAGCTGATGTTGGCGGCTTTCAGAGGCGTGTGTGTCATACTGCTTGCAGCTTTCTGTGGCTGTCTGAGGACACTGGCATCACTGCTTTTCTTCTGGGGTCTCCGGTGTGGCTTCACTTGAATGCCAATAGGAGGCATTACTTCATCAGATGATCTCCACCGAGACTCCAACCTGAAGGCAGCCTTCTTCCTGGCCTCCCAGGGTTTGCTCTTTGGCTTCGTAGAGAGCTGCTGTGACTTTGTAACAAAGTTTTTCCTGCTTTCGAAATCTCTGGTACAGAAGGCACACTGCCAAGGTCTGTGGCTTACAGGTGCTACATGCAGGCGGCTTGGAATCATGACCGAAGTCAAGGATCTTTTTGCCAGCAAACCAGACTCCCCAGTCAGCTTTGGGAATCTTTTCTGGGATCCCCTCAAGGCATTCTCCTTATTACTGCCAGGATTCAACACCATCAGCCTCTGTTTGCCCACTTTTATCCTCTTGGCCAGGTCCTGTTCAGGCCAGCCTTTCCTCTTCATCCCCTGGCGTTTCCTCCTCCGGCTAAGCCGCTCTGTTTCCCGTTTAAGTAGCTCTGTCTTCAAATCATCCCGTTCCTCTCTCATTAGACTGTAAGCCGTTAAAAGTAGCCATGCAGCAGCCTGGATGCTTCTCTGTTTGGAGAGCTCCCCTGCGAGGCACACTAGTTGGTCACTTTGAAGTTCAGCCTTCCAGGGTGCCTCTGGACAAGGACACAAGGAAGCCAAACTCTTCGCCACGATGTAACAAGGATGGTCTTTAGGCCAGTTCCCAAGAGAATTCTCATTTCCATCAGAAACCGCATTGGCTAGGCCTTCACAGTCCTGGTTCCCGGCAACATTCCGGTTCTCCGAGCCCTCACCCAAACTGTCTGCAGTGCACTGTCTGGAGGTCACAGTAGCCTGGTGCTCCAAACTCTCCCGGCCTCTTCCCTTTAACCAGTCCCAAAAGGTCCTCCACCTGTTCAGGTACAGTAACAGAAAGGGCCACATTCTATGTAAAGGAAAGGAAGTCTACTTAGCTTTTGGGTTCAGAGGCTGGAGATCCAAAGAACAAGTTGAAGGTGCTGGTAGCCTCCCAGCATGGAGCCCATCTAACTCTGTTCCTGTCTCTGTCTCCCTCCTCCCTATAAAGCCACCAGGATTACAGAGGCCCCACCCTACCCTAATGCTTAATCTAATTTTATTTTTTAAAGGTCTTACTTCTAGAGACAGCCACACCCCACCCGTCCTTTTAATATGTTAACATAAGACTGAAGATTAGTTTATGGTAGTATACACCTTAAACTCTCCAGGCAGAGGCAGGAGATCTGAGTTTGAGGCCAGCCTGATCTACATAATGAATTCCAGGACAGCCAGAGAGACCTTGTCTTGGAAAAAAAAAAAAAAAAAAATTAAAAGACAGGATTTGGACCAGCTTGTGGCACAGCAGGTAAAAGTGTTTGCATCTAAGCCTGAAACCTTGAGTTCAATCCCCAGGCCCCCAGGGAAAAGAGCCAGCTCCCCAAAGCTACCCTCTGACTTCTACATATACGTGTGGCAGACACACATTCAAACACACACACACACACACACACACACACACACACACACACACACACACATACACACACAAATACATGTAAAACAACAAAAAGACTAAAGATTATGCTTCTGTATAGTTAAATGGAAATGGATAGCTTTTATTTAGACTTATTATTATTGTTACTCTAGTTTTTTGTTTGTTTTCTTTGAGACAAGGTCTATACGATGCATCCCTGACTGACCTGAAACTTAACTATGTAGATCAGGTTGGCCAACTCACAGAGATCTACATGCTGAGATTATACGTGTTTTCCAAACTGGTCAGTGGTAGCACATGCCTTTAACTCCAGCACTCCTGAAATAGAGGTAAGCAGATCTCTGTGAGTTCTAGGCCAGCCTGGTCTACAAATCAAGTTCCAGGACATCCAGAGCTACACAGACCCCCATCTCAAATAAACAAACAAAAAAAGTTTTCCACCATACCTTTGTTATTAGTTTTTAATCTCTTACTGGATACTGCTTATTCATTAAAAGTTCTCAGAGGTATGTTTATAAAGAAAAAGATAGGTGGAGCATGGCCAAGTACACCTTTAAACCCAGCACTCAGGAAGCAGAGTCAGGTGTATCTCTGAGTTCAAAGTCAGCCTGGTCAACATAGTGAGTTCCAGGACAGCTAGGACTACCCAGTTAAAAGACCCTTGTCTCAAAAAAAAAAAAAAAAAAAAAAAAGTGCATGTGTTCAGCTAACACTTGGTGGTTGGAGCTCAATCTATCTCACCTATTTATGTCGTTTCTAATTAAACAGAAGCTGCAAGTACCAAGATTGAACCCAGGGACACATGCATACGAAGCAAGCCCTAACACTGAACTACATTCCCAGCCCAAACTGGAAACTTTTTTTTTTTTTTCAGACAGGGTTTCTCAGTCCTGGAACTCACTCTGTAGACCAGGCTGACCTTGAACTCACTGAGATCCACCTGCCTCTACCTCCCAAGTGCTGGGATTAAAGGCGTGTGCCACCACCACCCTTATACGGAAACATTTTAAATGGTGTCTCTTTCCTGTGAGGAGAGCATCCCTGCTACTGACACAGAGTGACTCAAAGCTTCTAACAACCTAACAACCCAGTCCTTTACATATGCCATGTAGCTCAGGCGGGTTTTGTTGTTGTTCTCTTTTGTCTGTTTTGAGGCAAGGTTGCACTGGATAGCCCAGACTGTCCTGAAATTCCTGGTGATCCTCCTCCTGCCTCATTCTCCCAACTACTGGATTACAGGCATGTACCAAAGTAGCCAGCTACCCTTATCTATACTAAACCTCTGCTTAACCAGACTCTCATGACCAAATTTCTTTGAGGAGGTCATACCAGCCTGCACCTAAATCCATTGCATTTGTTTTAAACAGCTGCTGAACATGTCCAGAGAACTGAGTGATCTAAAGAGAAACCTAAAAGAGGCTACCGCGGCCATCGCCACGGACCCACTTTACATCGAGGGAGCATGGTCAGAGCCTACCTTCACATCCACTGAGGCAGCTATCCAGTCCATGCTGGAGTGCCTGAAGAACAATGAGCTTGGCAAAGCACTACGGCAGATCAAAGAGTGCAGGTGACTCCACTGCCCCTCTCAAGGATGCTTATAAGAAATACAAACTTAATCCTGACCGCATAGTGGTTAGAGATATACTCACCACGGTTGGGATGTCTAGGCATCTCACCTGTCTCCTCTTAGGTTTCTTACCCACCACCCCAGACCTTGCATGTTACATGATTTGGTGTTCGTTCTGAAAATTAAAGCACTTCAGAACATACCCCTATATAATTGCAAACTAAACTGAATGTACATGTTGGGGTTGTTTAGGGTAGGCTTCACATATGGTAGAATAAGGTGGTTATAACAAATAGGAGTGTCATCAGAGCTGGAGAGATAGCTCAGTGGTTACTGGCCGCTCTTCCAGAGGACCCGGGTTCAGTTCCCAGCACTCCCATGGCAGCTCACAGCTGTCTGCAACTCCAGTTTCAGGGAATCTGATGCCCTCTTCTGGTCTCTGTGAGCACTGCATACAAGTGGTAGACATAAATTCATACAAGCACATGTACATATAAAACAAGTTTTAAAAGGGTATCATACATATTCCATTCTGGTATTTTTATCAATAGTGACCAACTATCTAAAACTGATGATGGCAATATTTGGACAACTCTAAATATACTAGGACCCAAGGAGTTATGTGCTTTAGGTGAATCTATGAATTGCTGTGGTAACACATCAGTAACGGGTTGAAGTATATTTTTATACTAACCTACACTCATATCTCCCATTTCTGTGCCTCTAATCTCCCCTGTTCTTTCTTCACCACAGAAGCCTGTGGCCCAATGACATCTTTGGGAGCAGTTCTGACGATGAGGTCCAGACACTACTGAATATTTACTTCCGGCACCAAACTCTGGGACAAACGGGCACTTACGCCTTGGTGGGTTCTAACCACAGCCTGACTGAAATCTGCACCAAGCTGATGGAACTAAACATGGAGATCCGAGACATGATCCGCCGAGCCCAGAGCTACCGGGTCCTCACTACCTTTCTCCCAGACTCCAGTGTTTCTGGCACTAGTCTCTGACAAGAGCCTCCCGTCCCCCATGCTTTCCAAGCTTGCCGTGCTGCCATGCTGGGGCGACGTCACTCAGTGTCTTCTCAGCCTTCGCAAGGCTTGGACAGAGTGTTCTCCTTCTTGTTACCTGTAGGACTCTTTCTGAAGAAGATTACCCAACTTCCAATGTGTAGCAATACTGTCCACAGCGAGGCAGCATAGGCTCCCGAGGCAGACTCTACCCATCACGCTGTGTGGCTGTCGTTCACTAAGTGAATGCAACCCACTACTGAAGAAATGACTTCTGTTGCATTACCAAAGTTGACCACACTGAACGACACTGTCCTTTGTAGAAACGGTTTTAGATTGGCAAAAGTGCAATGTTTTTCTTCACATGAAAAAAAAAAATTATATTCTAAAACTTGTACATTCGTTCTCTTTCTCCGTTTTCTTCCTTTTTTGTGGGATTTTGTTTGCTTTTTTTAGTGAGTTGTGGGGGGGGGCAGGCAAAATGAAGCTGGCCACTGAAACTTGTAAGATGGTCCAAAGCTGACAGCCTGTGTGCTTGAAAAGGGAATTGTAAATGGACTACAATTTAATGTACACTGTATCTAAAAGAGGCTGGTATAAAGTACCTTTCTTATGTTGCTAGGCTACTGTTTCTGAATCTGGATACTGGACATCTCTGTACCAGGAATGGTCCAGATGGGTTCTTTTAAAGGATCTTGGCTGCTTTTTACAAGAAGGTTGCTTTAGAGTGTTATTTATACTACAGAAGAATGACTGTTCGTTTGATTTAACTTTGCCGTTTTGTAGAAAGACAAATTATTCACATAAATCCCAAGTCCTCTCATCTGTCCTGCATGCATCTTTTCATAGCCATTTGGATGGCCAGAAGTAGAGTCATAAAGGGACGATACGAGTTGCCACTTGAATAATAATGTCCTGTTTTATTTGTAATATAAGTGTAAAAGGCCATTCTTACAGATTCTTCTTCCTTAAACCCCATGCTGCCGAGTGTTAGATGTGGGCATGTGACGCTGTCGCACATCCAAAGCATATTCAGAGTTTATCTATGTAACTTATTCACTGTGTAAATACATTTAAATTTTTTGTGATGTAATCTTGATTGATAATTCTGTTCAGAATTGCCTTTAGACTAAAAAAAGAAAAGGAAAAAGAAGACAAACTACATGTTGATCATGGATTTTATTTCTAGTTAATTAAAATATTTGCCTTTGACACATACTTGTGGTTTTGCCTGTGGCTGTGAGGTATAATGTGTGCTTGTGTCCTGTAAATGACACACCCTGCAGTTGTTTAGGGTGTGGCCCTTGAAGTAGACACCAAAGTCAGACCTATTTTCCTTATATGTTTTCCTTATATGTGTGCCTGAATGTGTGTGTGGATGTATGTGTACCATGTACATGCAGTTGCCCGTGGAAGTCAGAAGAGGCTGTGTGAGTTGCAGGTGGTTGTGGGCACCATTTGAATGCTAGCAATAAAACCCTGACCCTATGCAAGAGCAGCAAGTGCTCTTAACTGATGAGCCATCTCTCCAGCACCAATACCTCTTTTTTTTAATTTTTAATTCTGTGTGCTATGCATGCCTGTGCATGGGAATGTGCACTTGAGTACATGTACCTGCAGAAACCAGAGGCGTCTGGTCCCCCTAGAGCTGTCCTTCAGGCAGTTGTGAGCCACTTGACACAGTGCAATGAATTGAACTCGGGTCCTCTACAAGACCAATTGAGATCTAACCACTGAGCAATCCCTCCAAACCCAAGACTGCAGCTTTCAATCATCTTATTGGTCAAAGAGGAAACCCAGAGCTGAGAATGGTAGCTCATACCTATAATTCCCATACAGAGACACACACACATAAATGATTGAATGAGTATGGTGTTTCTTTGCCCCTCAAATGCCCTTCTAAAGCCACCAGAAAACGTTCCCTAAATCTCCATTCTGCCTCTATCCCATCCCCATGCACCATCCCACTGAACCTTCCAAAGGTCCCCTGTCGCTCCACATTACCCAACCTGCCTTGACTTTGTCTACATCATTCTTGACATGTCTCATCTTCACTTTTACCACTCCTCTTTCCTACGCCTCTTGGCCTCTTTATCTCTGTTGTTGCTTAAAATGATGGGCGGAGGGTCCCCATGGCACCAGGAGCCTCTGGAGACATGTTAGATTTGCAGTGTCACAGACACTACCTGAATCAGAACCTTCACCAGATGGCTCCTGGGGTGTTAAAATTGTAGGCTTCTTGCAGTAAACACTGGTATATCCCAGGATTCTGAGACGTACTTTCTTATGTGATCCCATTCAGGCTCATGACTCCAAATGCTGTTTCTTTCATTTCTATCCCTGATACACATAAATCAGCCTACAGACATCTGCTTGGATAGATGTCTCGGATGCTTCAAACTTAGTATGTTGAAGACAGAAACTCATTCTATGCCATAAAAGGATCCACCAAAATATGATGTAGGGCTGAAGAGATGCTTTATGGTTAAACAGTCTTGGGTTTGGTTCCCAGCACCCACATCATGGCTTGCAACTACCCATAATTCCAGTTCCAGGGGATCTGATGCCCTCTTCTGCCCTCTGTGGGCATCAGGTGCTCATAGCACATATATACATACATGCAGGCAAAATGTCTATATGTATAAAATAAAATTGAAGGCTAAAACATTAAAGAGGCTAGAGAAATTATCTCAGCAGTTAAGAGCATCAGCTGCTCTTCCAGAGGACTAGGATTTAGTTCCAGAAACCAACTTGATAATGCTCACAACCATCTGTAATTCCAATTCAAGGGGACCTGGTGCCCTCTTCTGGTCTATGCAGGCACTGCATATACATGGTCTGCAGGCATTAATGCAGGCAAAACACCTGGTACACAAAAAATAAAGGTTGACACATTTTTCTTTCATTTCTCAAGACATAGTTTCTCTGTGTAACAGGCCTGATGGTAGATGTCCTTTTGTAAACATGTTTTTCTTATTGGTTAATGAATAAATTCCTGCTGGCCAATAGGAAAGCAAGATAAGTGGGACTAGGAGACAAGGAGGATTCTAGATGTAGTAGAGGAGAGTCAAGATGTACAGACTAGAGAGGAAGAGGTCCCGACCCTCTTTCTGGTAAGACAAGACCATGTGGAAACACTTAGATTAATAGAAGTGGATTAATATTTAAGAGAGCTGGCCAATAAGAAACACTAGTAACAGACCAGCTTTATGTATAATACAGTGTCTCTGTGTGTTAATTGGGGCTGACGCAGCTGAGGGACCAGGCTAGCAGGAAAACTGCTTGTAACACAGGCCTGCCTGACTGTCCTGGAACCCGATCTGTAGAGCAGACTGGCCTTGAACTCAGAGATCCACTTGCTTCTGCCTCCAGAGTGCTGGGATTAAAGGCATGGTCCATCACCACCTGGCCTATGATAGCTGTTCTAAAGGGAGGCCTCATACCACAGTTTCTGCCACTTGCAATGCTTGCTATTCTCATACATGGCTCCTACAAAACACCACTCAAGGTGCTGTGACATAGCCAGAAACAACTTCATGGGAAGCCAAACAAACTCAGCTCCACGATCTTAAACTTTCAGCTTCCACGTATGAGAGCCAAACAAACCTCTTTTATAAGGTACCCAGGTTCAGCTCTTTTATTATAGCAACACAAATTAAGGATGTGTTGGCTCTTTTTGTACTCACACCATCACCAACAGACAGGAACTATTTATAGATAGTGAGACACAGAGACCAAGTGACTTGCCCATGATCACACATGCCTTAAATACTAATGTCAGAAGTGGGAGCAAGATAGAGTGGCCCACATCCTTGCTGGCTGGTACAACTCTCAATGTCATCCCCCTCCACAGCTGAGAGTCTCCATCTTGGGGGAGAGGGGGTCCCAGCACTTGGGAGGCACAGGCAGGTTGATCGCTGTGAGTTCAAGGCCAGCCTCGTTTACAGAGTAAGTTCCAGGACAGCCAGGGTTGTTACACAGAGAAACCCTGTCTCAAAAAAAGGAGTCACCATCTTTTCTCTCCATCACGCACTGCCAAGCCTTGGGCATTTCCAAACATCCTGGATCTATGGATTCCTTCTCTAGCTCCATAGCTACCACTTTTTTTTTTTTTTTTTTTTTTTTCAAGACAGGGATTCTCTGTGTAACCCTAGAACTCTCTCTGTAGACCAGGCTGGTCTTGAACTCACAAAGATCCACCTGCCTCTGCCTCCGGAGTGCTGAGATGAAAGGTGTGTGCCACCACTGCCTGGTCATAGGCACCACTTTTGCCCAAGGTGTCATTGTACTCATGTGTCTGTTCACTTCCTTGACGGTCTCCTCCTTCCATCCTCCCCAGCTTTGCCTCACATAGTGAGTTTTTGTAAAAGTAAAATGTCTCATGTCAGTGCCTGTTGAAACCCTTTCGAGGGCTCTTGTGCTCTTGACTTTGGTCTTAAGAGGCTTTACAATGTGTCTTCTTCAGCCCTGTGTCCCATATTGTCCCTGGGATGTGGTGAGTACACAGCACCCCCGAGGACCCTTGCTAATGCTGTCCCTTCAGTGAGACCCTCCCATCTTGAGGCCTGCTTTTTCATGTTGTCTCCTCCTAGTCACTCAAATGGATTTCTCTGTCTTAGTCCTGCACTTGCTACACCATGCATTGCCATCCTAGTTAGAGGAAAAGCATAAACACACGAATTACAGAGAGCAAGTCCTGATCAGCCCAACTTCCAATCCCAGCTCTGCTCCCTGACCTCTCTGCCTCCTTACCTAGGAGATGCTAGTGACACCATGTCTCTAAAACAGAGGGAGGGGGAGGAAATGGGGAGGGGGAAAGGGAGAAATACTATAATACAAGCAGTAGAGTGACTTGGAGGGCAGCTGGGGCAAAAGGAAGCCTTGTCTTAAAAAGAAAAAAAGAAGTTGTTGTGGTAAATTACAACAACGTCTGGCACATGCTTGGTGTTGCTATAATTATGGACAGTGGGAAGCAAGGACCTGCCTCCCCCTGAGTATCCCTATCCCTACATTCCTATCGACTATAACATCTATCAAAAATTTTTGTCACTTATTTAGTCCCAGTACTAAGGAGTCAGAGGCAGGCAGACCACTGAGAGTTTGGGGCCAGCCTGGTCTATATAATAAGTTTCAGGCCATCCAGAAACCTGTCCCCAAAAATGTTGGTCACTTTAAAAAAGAAATTTTTTTTTTTGGAGACAGTTTCTCTGTGGACCAGGCTGGCCTGGAACTCAGATCAACCTGTCTCTGCTTCCCCAGTGCTGGGATTAAAGGTGTAAGCCACCACACGTGGCTTTTTCACCTCCTTATATGATGTCAACAGCTACTGTTTCCAGCATGATAGTGCTGTTTTGAGCTAGGAATTCCTCATTAATGTGTTTCTCGTGGTCTAGTTCACATGCATTTATTTTATTCCATTCACACTATACACCTGTTTCCCCAGCTATGGCATATACAAACGCTTAGACAACACTCCATTGTCCAGTCAGAGCCAGCTTCACGGAGGGCCACACTGCTGCCGAGTCTACAAACCAGAAACTGTGTCTGCTGTCACAGGATGAATTTAAAGCTGTAAATATTGCTACAGGAGAATTTCTTGTCTTTGCATCGACCGCAGAGCTCCTGGCGATGTGGCCTCCTGATGTCAATGTGTCTTTTCTTTTGAGGACAGCAACAACAGGATTTGGAGCAGGTCTTTGGGAGGCAAGTTAGAACAGTAAATGATCAGTCAGTGTTCCAAGTGCAGCTCCCCCAAATGAAAATACTCCTTTCCTCCCCCTTCATCCCGTAGCTGTGCCTTCCTCCCAGTCCTGCAAGAAGACTATTCCCAAGATGCACAAAGTGTCCATGTCCCTTCAAAAGCCACCTGAGTGGTCACAGAAGCTGTTCAAGGGAATGCCACCATGCCAATCAAGACAATAGTAAAATCTGGCGAAGGGGACATTTTAGAGTGTCTCTGTGTGTAATTTTATATATCTATAGCCAATGGGGATAAGAAGCAGTGTGCAGGGGTCATTTAATCAAAAGACAAGAGAGCTGTGGTCTCAACCAGAGGTGACTTTACTCCCTAGGGGACATGCTGACAAAGACAGGACACAGTAGGAGTTGTTACAACTGGGAAGAAAGTTCTTCTGAGGAAAGTAAGTTCACTGTCAATGAGTTTACATTATATATAAGCTACAGGTGTATTTATTCATTTATGTTTGCATTTATTTATTTAGTGTGGGCTTGGGTGGGTGTGGTGTGTGGCGAGATTTGAGTGTGGAGGTCAGTGGACAACTAGGTTCTCCCCCTTCCAGCTTTGTGGGTCCTTAGACTTGAGTCGGGTCAGGCTTGACAGCAAACACCTTTTCCTGCTGACTCATCTCGCTGGGCCAGAAAGCTAAATTCTTTTCTTCCTAATATATACCATTCTCCCTGATATTTAAAGCCACACCCTTCAGTCAAGAGCCCTTCCTAGAGAGCCTGCCACCCCTTCCTAGTTGGTGCCAACCTTAGATGCACACTGACCCTTCTGCCTCACTGAATAAGGCAAGGTTTACCTTTTGAAGACAGGGAGCCAGCATTTGCATTTTCCAAACAGGAGTCTTCAGTTCAATGTACTGAACATCAGACAACAGTCACATCCTTCTTCCTCTAGTATAGGGATACCCTTCCCTACAAATTCATTCCAAGTGTTCCACCTGGCTGGCACCATTCCAAGTACCTCATGTAAATTAATTTATTGAATTATCCCCCTTCTTTAAGAAAGAAAAGACCAGATAAATGAGGATTTTTGTTTTTGGTTTTGGTGTTTGTTTGTTTGTTTGTTTGTTTGTTTGTTTGTTTGAGACAGGGTTTCTCTGTCCTGGAACTAGCTCTTGTAGACCAGGCTGGCCTCAAATTCATAGCAATCTGCCTGCCTCTGCTGCACAAGTGCTGGGCTTAAGGGAGGGAGTAAAATGAGATTGTTGTAAGACTAGATTTCTACTCTCTCTATAGTGGGTTAAGTAACACTTACCAAGCTTCCTGGCCAGCTAGAAAAGCTGAACTTAGAGAAGTTGCTTAAAGGCAGTGGGGGCAGCCAGAGCATTAAAGAGAAAACACAGAAATGTAAGTGAACCTAACTTAGGGACTGGTTTAAAAAATAAAAGCTGTAAGGAGGATGGACAGAAGTTCATGTTGCCAGTCTGGTGGTGGTGGTGAATGCCTTTATTCCCATTACTTGAAAGGCAGAGGCAGAAGGATCTCTGCGAGTTTGAGGCCAGTCTGGTCTACAGAGTGAGTTCCAGGAGGGGATCCAAAGCAATACAGAGAAAACCTGTCTCAAAAAAGACAAAAGGCAAAAAAAAAAAAAAAAAAAAAAAGCCCATGTTGCTTTGCAGAAGACCCAGGTTTGATCCCCAGCACCCCAGATGGTAGCTCACAATAGACAATAACTCCAGTTCCAGGGGATCCAGTACCCTCTTGGGGCCTCAGATGATACTGCACACATATGGTACACATTCATACCTGCAGGCAAAACACTCATACATGTCAGATACAAATAAATATGAAAGCCCAGCGGTGGTGGTGGTGGTGGTGGTGGTGGCACATTGGCACATACCTTTAATCCTGACTGAGGAGGCAGAGGCAGGTAGATATCCAGAGTTCACGATCAGCCTGGTCTCCAGAGTGAGTTCCAGGACAGCCAGGGCTACATAGTGAAACTGTCTATCAACAAGATGCTCTCATCAAGTTCCGGGACTTTCTAGACTTTGGAGATCCAACCACAGCTCTAAAACTGTCTTACAGTACTGACTCTATAATCTGTTGAATGGGATGACACCTGTCACCAAGGTGAGGGCTACAGGAGGCACCATATGGAACAATACCTGCCAATTCTGTATGAGTGAAAGAGGGCAGGAAGCTGAGAAGGATATTAACAAATGGAAGGGGCTATAAGGGTATAGCAGAGAGAAAGAGAACCCTTCTGAAAGCTCAGAGCTGGCCTTGGGACCCAGGACTATACCTACTAAATAAGGATTGACCAAAACTAAGCCTGCCTTAGCAGATCTGATGATCTGTTTCAAAACAAATCATCCATGACTGGAAAAGATGCACGGTCTGAAATTGCTAGGGTCATCTATCTGCCAGTTAGAAGCAGGAACAGATCCTCTCTGGAAGATGATGCTATCCTAAGCCATGTGTCATCACTACAGACTGTCATATGCAATTGGAGTACTCAATAAAAAATAACTAGGCATAGACAGATGGCAGTGGTGCACGCCTTTAACCCTAGCACTTGGGCCCAGAGGTAGGTGGAACTCTGTGAGGTCAAAGCCAGCCTGGTCTACAGAGCTAATTCCAGGGCAAGTTCCAAAGCAATACAGAGAAACCCTGTCTCAAAAAGCAAACAAACAAGAAACAAAGAAAGAAAGGAAGAAAGGAAGGGGGAAAAACCCAACTAACTAAATAAATAATCATATGAAAAGATAGCACACTTGAAAATCAGGAGAGTGACAGCACCATGAGGGTTAACTTAATGGATTTATCTGACACTAAATTTTAAAAACTATGGTTAAAATGGCAATCAAAGTGCATGACTTTAATCACAGCATTTCAAAAGGCAGAGGCTGGCAAACTAATTCCAGGCTAGCCAAGACATTGTCTCAAAAAAAAAAAATAATAATAATTTAAGCTGGGCATTGGTGGTGTACACCTTTAATCCCAGCACTTGGGAGGCAGAGGTAGGCAGATCTCTGTGAGTTCAAGGCCAGCCTGATCTACATAGCTAGTTGCAGAATAGGCTCCAAAGCAATACAGAGAAACCCTGTCTCAAAAAAAAAAAAAAAAATTAAAAATCACATGAAAATAACTATCTTTGCTGGATGATGGTGGCACACATACCAGGGAGGCAGAGGCAGGCAGATCTCCATGAGTTCAAGGCCTGCCTCATCTACAGAGTAAGCCCCACACCCAAACTCAAAAGAAAACAAACAAACAAAAAAAAAACCCAAAAAACAAAACTTTTTTGACTTTCTTTTTTAATAGAAAGTCAAAATCTCATCTAACTCAGAGACTTTCCAAACACTGAGGACACCATGAAATCCAATTAAGATTTTAACTTTTGGAGAATCTCCCGTGGCACTGCTCTCATTGTACCAAGCTGTGGCCTCTCCCCTGGAACTGCTCTCTTCAGACCCTGCCCCTGAGAAAGGCCTCCAAGGGTCAGCTCCTCCCTCTGAGATGCTCAAGACCACACCTACAGGCTATTTGCCATACAGTCACGCCCCCACACACACACACACACACACACACACACACACACACACACACACACACACACACACACCTGCTACTTGGTTCTCCCTCATTGTTTCTCCTCTTCCCCGGACCACCTGTATATGCTTTGCTCAGATTAAAACCTGAACTTTAATTCAGCCTGATTTGATTTATCGCATCAGCAGAGAGACTTAATATCAAGGTAAGAAACTTATCATTAACCTAGAAATCTGACCTCTGGCAGCCTATCGTATTGTAGTATTGTATTTGAACTGGGCATTGTGGCCTGCAGAATGGGAACAACACCTTGACAAAGGTTAAGCCATGCCATGGAAATAATGCCTGCAAAACACCCCAGCATTTGGATGGTTATCCGTCAAAAGGAAGACTTCTAAAGACACCCTGCATAAACACACTACAGAAGGCAGCTTTCTGCTGTTGTTTTGGTTGCTGAGGCTGAGTGTCGAGAAGCCCAGACTAGCCTTGAACTGGAATCTGCTGCTTTAGCCTCCCAGGATCATGACTATAGTCGGGACGGCTCATGCCTGGCTGACACAAGGAAACTTACAATAGTGGGTCTTCTGCCTCTTTCCAAAAAAGAAAAAAAAAAAAAAAAAAGGAATTTATGCTTTTACTCCCTTTCCTAGAATAATCTAAGCTTTCACACATGCAAAAGACCTAGTACCCTCATGCCAGGAGCCAGGTTTGTAAGATTCAAATACTTTGTGATGGAGGCTTCACACAGGCACACAGAAACATGATAGACAGTCAGAACATATGCACTTACCTGACACTGGATTGCTTCTACTCGGTAAGGATTAAATTTCTTTTGGCACTTGCAACACAGTTGTTTGAAATAAACCTAAGAGAAATTGGCCTTTTTAAATACAAGTTAATATATGTATATATTTCCTAGGTTCCCAGTCGTACAATTTGCTTATTGCTTATTTTTTACTTACAATTTTGTGTATGAGTGTTTGTTTGTATGTAGACTGAGTGTGTGCAGTATCCACAGAGATCAGAAGAGGACCCTGGGTCTTTTAAACTGGAGTTACAGGGGGTTGTTAGCTGCCCTATTGTATTGGGAACCCAGTTGGGATTGGCAAGAACAGTGAGTATTCTTAGCTTTTGAGCCACATCTGCAGCCTAGTCCCCAGTTCTTTTGATACAATGTTTTTTTGTTACTTTGCTTGTGGGGGTGTGTGTGTGTGTGTGTGTGTGTGTGTGTGTGTGTGTGTGTGTGTGTGTTGTTTGCTTGCCTCCGTGTATATCTGTGCACCAAGTATATGCACTACCCACAAGAGGTCAAAAGGGGGCATTGGATCCCTTGGGACTGGAGTTACAGAGAGCTGTGAGTCATCATGTGGGTGCTAGGACTCAAACCCAGTTCTTTTAACCAATGAGCCAATTCTCCAGCCCTGTACTTTGAGGTTTTAAGCTCTGTGAGTTCCATCATTCACTTCCCATTTTCCTCAGTTGTAAAATTGAGATAGCATTACTTTTTCTGTACTTCTGGTAACTACTCAGCAACATATAAAGAATCATAGTATTATAGTATTTACTCCAGAGGTGTTCAGCGTTATAAGACAATTCCTCCTTTGGTCCCAGTCTCTGCCTCCTGAGTGCTGGTATTAAAGGTGTGCGCCACCACTGCCCAGCTGGTTTTCATTCTTTGAGAAAGAAACTCCTCTGCACATAGCCCTGGCTGGCATGAACTTGCTACGTAGACCAAGCTGGCTTCAAACTTGTAGAGATGACCTTTCCTCTGCCTCCAAATGCCACCATGCCTGGCCTTTCTGTTACTTTAAAGCAGTGACTCTCAACCTTCCTGATGCTGCCACCCTCTGCTACACATTTTGTGGTGACCCCTAACCATCAAATTGTTTTTGTTGCTACTCCATAACTCTAATTTTTGCTACTGTTATGACTCATAATGTAAACATCTGTGTTTTCTGATGGTCTTAGAAGACCCATGAGAGGGTTGTTCTATATCCATGGGGGGGCGGGGAAGAGAGGCTTGACCCACAGGTTGAGAACCACTGCTTTAAAGTTTTATTTGGACATCAGGATCAGGTCTGTTAAACAGGTTAATCCCCCAATTCTGTGTCATTTCCTAATTGCTTCCAAACCATGGGCATCATTGAACCTTTCACTGCACTGCATTTTTGTCTGCACTCTTCCTATCAGAACACACTTATTTGCTGTTTTGAGTTTAAGAAAGGAGTCTTATTATATTATAGAGCCCCTGTACAGCTGGATGGGCTTCCCTAGGTTTTTGAGATAGGATCATATGTAGCCCAGACTGGCCTTTAACTTGAGATTTGCCTACCTCTACTTCCCAAGAGCAGGGGTGCAACCCTGTGCCATCACACACTGCTCCAGAATACATTTCTTTAACTGACTTCTCTAGCCTGTTCTTTGTACCCTACTACTTTGGAAGGGTCTGGATGCAGCCCATTGTTTTTCTTCTGGCAAGAAAGAGATGGGAAGTTCATTTAACTTGGTTTTCAATTCCAACCAGGTGTGAAGAAGGCACACACCTGTAATCCCAGCAGCAGGAGCCTGAATCAGGAAAATTCTAAATTCAAGACCAGCCTGTGCTGCCGGAGATCCTGCCTCAAACGAGAACAAACAACACCATAAGCAAATCAGTAAAACTGAAAGAAAATGTCTGCTGCCCTTGGGCTGGATCTCCTCTTGCCCAGGGGCTGAGGTGTAACTGCACAGAGCACAGACCAAACCCTGCACTGTGAAAGAGCTCTCTCTAGTGCTGCCACAGGCACACTTGTGGAAAACAAACTTTTCAGACTATGAGGAGTCTAACCAGTCCTCAAGAACAAAAACACTTCAAGAAAATAAGCAGCGGGACTGAAGAGATGGCTCAGTGATTAAGAGCACGGGCTGTTCTTCCAGAGGACCAGAGTTCAATTCCCAGCAACCATATGGTAGCTCATTCCATCCTCAATGAGATCTGGTGTCATCTTCTGGCCTGCAGGCAGAACACTTATATACATCATAAATAAATAAATGAAAATAAGCACGGCACAGTGTCCCAGCACTCAGAAGGTAGCGGCAGGAAGAGCTCTGAGAGTTTGAGGCCAGCCTTGTCTACACAATAAATTCCAGGCCAGCAAGGGCTATACAGTGAGACTCTGTGTGAAAACAAACGAAAGTTCACGATCATCCTCAGTAGTGATACAGCAAGTTTGAGACCAAACTGGGCTTCATGAGATCCTAACTCAAGGAAAACAAAAAGAAAGGAAAATGGCTAGGTTCCCCAAGAACTAAGGGGAAAAAATGACTATATTGAAAGTAGTTAATAAACAGGAATTTAAAAAAAAAAAACCTGATAATGAATTTAAAAGACATTGTCAGCAGTTTTTTGTTTTTGTTTGTTTGTTTTGTTTTGTTTTTGGACACAGGGTTTCTCTGCATTGTTTTGAAGTCTGTCCTGGAACTAGCTCTGTAGACCAGGCTTGCCTAGAACTCACAGAAATCTGCCCCTCTGCCTCCCAAGTGCTGGGACTAAAGGCATTTGCCACCAATGCCTGGCTTTGTCAGCAGTTTTTATGAAGAGGTTTAATGTCTTGATAGAAATACAAGACCTGACATCTGGAAAGATGATTAAAAAAAAAATCTTAAAAATAACCTTACACTATCTAGGCACAGTAGCACACACCTTTAATGTCAGTGCTTGGGAGGAAGAAGCAACAAGCAGCACTCTGTGGGTTCCAGGCCAGCCAGGGCTATATAGTAAGACTGTCTCAAAAAAAAGAAAAAAAAAGTTAGAAGTAATTTATACTTTTAATGTGTAATTTATACTTATACATGAAGTGAGAAATGCAAAGACCTCTAGCAATAAAGAACGTTAAGATTTAGTCTCATAATAGCCTACGTTGGTAAAGGAAGAAAAGAGGGGAGCTCTTTAGAGTAGATGAGGACACCCAAAGTTACCCAAGACAAGAGATATTAAGTAGGAAATTAAGCACAAAGTGTCACGTAGAGAATCTCATTGCAGACCTGAATGACTAGGCCCAACTGAAAATGTGCTTTTAGCATAATTGCTAGACACAGGAGAGGTTTTTTTCTTGTTTCATTTTGAGATAGGGTCTCACTACGTATCTCTGGCTGTCCTGAAACTCACTATGTATGCCAGGCTGGCCTTGAACTGGCAGATCTGCCTGCCTCTGTCTCCTAAGTGTTCAGATTAAAGGTGTGCCACCATACCCAGCTTGTTTGTTTTCGAGATATGTGTTGTGCAAAGGTCCTCTTATGTAGCCTCAGCTGGTCTCAAACCTGATCATTCCCCTCTCAAGTGCTGCAGTTACCGACTTACATATTACCACACCTGGATATACATTTACTTATTTATTTAATCATTGATGCTCACACTCAATGGGAGTGTCAATATGAAATTCATCATTGCTGCCTGTCAACAAGAATGCAAAGGTGAAGGTGGGAAACCGAGTCCTCCCACTAACACCTGTGCCTTCCAGGCCTCAGCGTCCCTCCCCCACGCATGCGCAGTTATGGGCGTCTATGTTGCCACTCCTGGTAGCATGTTTATTTATTTAGTCACCTGCGCTTTCCAGGCCTTGTCGCCCCTCCCCCACAGCGGCTCACTTACTTTATTGGTACCAGAGATGCACCACACATAGGCACTCTCCCATCTGATCTTACAGTCTTTACAGTGAAAATAGCCATATTTTGGTTCCAAAAACTGAAAATAGAGAGAAACGGGGAGTCTTTTACTAATGGGGGTGGGGTGGGAGAGGGGCTAGATCCTCATTTCCTGTTTGACAGCCTAAGTGAAACAATTTACTTCCTGGGCCTCACTTTCAGCTATTCCTTATGTAGCACCGTTAATGTAGCTTCTGGGCTTGCTCAAGGACATTTCCAGTCCATTCTCCACAATACCAACATCTCCCAATATAAAAATCTAGGTTCACCTTTCACACACTATTGCCAGCAATAGTGACAAGACTTTTAGTTAGGCTCCACCCCTTATCTTACCAAACCTTGAAAAACTCCAGATCATATAGACAAAGTACATGCTTCCAGAACTCCACCTTCCTCGCCAAAGGTAGAAACGAGACAGTTAGCACTTACTGCTCTGGAAATGGAAGGAGGGAGGATGGTGCTGGTGAGGGCTTGAATAGAGACAAGGCATGGTCCAGATGGAAGCTGGGCTTCCCAAGTGGACTGAGACTGTCCCCACATACCAGCTTGCTTTTCCTGTCCCGAGGGCTGGGGGCATCTTCCTCCCCGACTTCCTTCAGCTCTGGGAGTCTCTCTTGCTTATCACCATCTGGCCTAAATGTAGGTGGCGGCAGCTGACTGGCCTCTGCAGGTCCGATAAGCTCTTGGCTTTCTCTGTCTTCCCCATCCTTGGGGAGCTGGATCAAGCCTCCATGGTAAGCTTCTGCAGGCTTCCTAAGGTTGGTTCTGTCCCAGTGGGAGCTGCTATGTAGGGTCTGAGGCCCCAGAGAGCACTGTACCGACTTGTCCACCCGAAGGCTCACCTGTACACCCACCTCCTTCGTGTTGGCCTTGCAGAGCCGTAGACTCAGGTTGGGGTTCATCTGGGTGAGAATGGCCTGAAGCTGAGCCCTCTTGTAAGGGTACACATGGGACTCAGGACCATTCACTGCTACCATAGGCCCTGGCCTAGCTAGGAAAACGGGATGACCTGTGTTTTGCCTCCAGTCTTGTTGTTTACAGTGTCCCCAGAGGCCAGGGTGGCCCAAAGGCTGTGTGCTCCCATAGCCTTGGTGTAAGCCACAGTGAACTCGGACAAAGCGCTCCATAGGTAGTTTCCTGTTGGAGTTTGCGTTCTTGTTTTGCTTTCTGCCCTCACCTGTCTCTTCTTCCTTGCAGATCTGGTTCAGGTTCACCCAGGTTTCTTCATTTATTCCAGAGTGGGAGCTGCTCCCCTAGCTCCCTAATTGAACTGGGGAGCTGTCCATGGATCACTAATTGTTTTCCTACCTTCTCAACTAGCAGTTCTCAATTGTTTTCCCCTCAAGGCTGTTTTTCATTTCTGTCTTCTCCAGCAGGCTTTGATTAGTCATTTCATTCATGTATTCTCTTGGTGACTATTTTGTTGATCTGGTATTGGTTGATGGGAATGTAAATTAGCATAGGTATTGTGGAAAACAGCACAGGGCTTCCTCAAGAATTAAAAGCAGGAGGGCGGGAGAGATGGCTCAGTGGCTATGTGTGCCAGCTTCAACTCACAGCACACACATTGGGTGGCTCACAAACACCTGTATCTCTAGCTCCAGGGTATCTGACCTCCTCTTTAAACTGTAACCTGCACTCACATGCATAGACACACATATATGCACATCATTTTAAAAATATGTAAGTAAATCTTTAAAAATCAGAACTAGCAGATGACCTAGCAATCCCACCATTTGCATGCATACTCTAAGAAAGTGAGATCAAGAAGGTAAGAGATTCTGTATTCCATGTTCATCTAAGAGTTAAATTATGGAAGCAACAGATAACTAAAGAAACAATCATATATGGAAATTCTATTTAGACATTAAACAAAAAAGAGAAAGCAGGCATGGTAGTGCAGGTCTTACAATAGTGCAGGTCTTACAATCCCAGAACCTGAAGGCTGAGGCAGGAGACTCACAAGTTTGAGACCAGTCTGGCGATACATCCAGACACTGTTTTGCTTGCTTACTTGCTCATTTGCTTTGGTTCTGGATGAACCTGGAGGCCATTGTGTTAAGTACTATAAGTTGGATAGAAAAAAAATGTATTATGTGATCTCATATGTAAAATCTAAGGAACTCAAATGCATAATCAACATTGGGGTGTGGCATTGATCAAAAGACCTAAAGATGCAGTTAAGTGGGATGGGTAAGTCTGGAAGTCTAAAGCACAGTATGATGACTGTAGTTAATAATTTTTGATGTAGAAACACAGCTCTCACCTCAAAACAAATGAGAATCAGTTTATTTGGCAGGCAAATTTGAGCCATTGTGGTTCAGAAAGATAAACTTAGGTTACCGCAAATTCTGTGTTCCAGTGTGGAGGTAGTTTCATGAAGTATCTATAGTAACAGAACAAAGAAAGTCATAAATCAAGGCATTTTACAAAATGAATTGAGGCAGGTGTTGGTGGTGCACGCCTTTAGTCCCAGCACTTGGGAGACAAAGGCAGGTGGATCTCTGTGAGTTTGAGGCCAGCCTAGTCTACAGAGATAATTCCAGGATAGGTTCCAAAGCAATACAGAGAAACCCTGTCTCGAAAAATCAAATAAATAAATGAAATAAATAAAAAATTTAAAAGATGAATTGATGTGGTTAGAGAGATAGCTCAGCCATTAAAAGCTATTGGTGGAAAACACCAGAGAGATGGACTACAGACAGGGAGAGATCACAGCTACTGACCTCAGATGCTATCTGATAGCATTCTTGGACCTTTGGTTGGTGAAGCTTTTGTTTTTTTTTTTTTTTTTTTTTTTTATCTGCTCATTAGAATATTAGGTACCATACCACAGAAATGGGCAAAGAATACATCTTTGGGGAACTAATGACAGCATGAGATAAAGTTTAATTAGGCTTTGGACCTATAACATTCCAAACTCTCCAGGGTAATTAGGTTTTAAACAACAGCGTTGTAGCCTTTTCCTAGGGATTCCCATTCACACAATACTGTGCCATATCAGTGTTTGGCTAAGAGACGAAATTTGGTACTATGGCACACCTATACATAGAATGCAACTATGTGAGGGTGTGATTATTATTAACTATATGACTTGTATTCATTACTCACAGTGTATATGAGTATCAAGACATGGTGCACGTTAGATACACTTGTATGGAAATGATCATTTAAAAACAGTGAATTGAATCCTGTAAGTCTTGATAGTAAACAAGCTGAGCAACTGAACTCAAAGATAGGGAGTATGCTAGAGCAGATGCAGGGGCTGTGAGCTTCTTTGTACCAATAACAAGGGACACAGTTATAAGCTGGTGAGGTTCAGGACTGTGTGATGATGAAACATCTTTCAGAACATGAAATGGGTTACTGGTTCTCTTTACCCCAGCTCCTTCATCTTAGTGAGACACCTCTCTCCTCCAACTTCTCCAGAGAAGAAAGCACTTACTTATTTTTTTTTTTTTTAAGTATAGTCTTTTTTGTTTGTTTTGAGATGGGGTTTCTCTGTGTAGCCCTGGTTGTCCTGGAACTCTCTCTATAGACCAGGCTGATTTTAATTCAGAGATTCACCTGCCTGTGCCTCCTCCAGCATGCACCACCATCACCCAGATCTAAGTAGAAATTTATTATTATGTTTATGTGTTTTATGTATGAATGTTCTATCTGCATGTATACCTGCACACCAGAAGAGGGCATTCGATCCCATTATAGATGGTTGTGAGTCACCACATGGGTGCTGGGAATTGAACTCAGGACCTCTGGAAAAGCAACCAGTGCCCTTAACTGCTCATCCATCTCTCCAGTCTTAACTTTCTGTTTGTTTTTCAAGATGTGGTTTCTCTGTATAGCTCTAGCTGTCTGGGAACTCACTTTATAGACTAGGCTGGCCTCAAACTCAGAGATCCACCTGTCTCTGCCTCCCTAGTGCTGGGATCAAAAGCGTGCAACTCGTGACACCCAACTCCTGGCCCTAATTCTTATTTATATGGGCAATGCAGATTTCACAAGGTAAGTATATGATGTCAAATGGATTCTAATTAAAACTTGGAACTATTACCAGGATAGTTATCTACTTGATGATTGTTTTGCCCATTGTACAATACTAGACATTTATTACTAGATAATACCACACTTGCCTCTTCTTTGCTAACTAGACCTACATCCCAAGCTTTAGGTTTTTTGTTTGTTCATTTGTTTTTATATTAATGAGGCTTCCTGCTATAACTAAGGATTACTGATTACCAGATATGTTCTGGAAGCAGCAAGGCTCCCTAAGATTTCACTTGCTGAATCCAATTGAAGGTTTTCTAAGGTTCAAACATTAAACCCAAAACCATGCACTAAGCTAGTTAGTCTGTAAATTCAGGTGTGAGGTTATGTTTCAGTTTTCTAGCTCAGTTTCCCAAAGAGTCACAAAACATGGTGATCATGTCCTGAAATTGTAAAAGATACTACCTAGGGCTGCAGAAAGGAGTACTGGTGTGGCAGGACATGGGGGCAGGGATCACAACTTGTGTCCCAAGCCAGGTCCTACCACCAGCCCTCAATAAGCCGACTAAAAGAGCCTAATTAAAAGTGGAAAGCAGAACGGGGTGACTTTGGGAAGGGGGCAAAGAGATCCAGGGAACCCCTCCAAAGTCCATCTTCAGAGTACTGAAGTGAGATTAAAATGTCTTTGGATAGAGAGGAGACAGATGTGTCCAATAGAAAAATCCCAGCACTTGGGAGGTAGAGGCAGATGGATCTCTGTGCGTTTGAGGCCAGCTTGGTCTACAGAGCAAGTTACAGGACAGGCTCCAAAGCTACAGAAAAACCTTGAAAACAAACAAACAAACAAAAACAGTTTATAAAAGAGGGAAACTCCGTGTTAAAATGATGTTTACTTTTTTTCTTTTTTGTTTGTTTTGTTTTTCGAGACAGGGTTTCTGTGTGGATTTGGAGCCTGTCCTGGAACTCAACTCTGTAGACCAGGCTGGCCACAAACTCACAGAGACCCACGTGATTCTGCCTCCAGCGTGCTGGGCTGTGCCACCAATGCCCGTGGGGTGTTTAATTTTAAATTGGGAATGTTAAGTAGGTGAGCCAAAGGTGGCTTTGATTGCTGGTCTTCAATACTGTCTGTGATGGCTGGACCTTGGTAGTCAGCCTCAGGAGGAAATGTCCAAATAAGGGAACAGACCTTGGTGGCTAGCTATAAGGATGTAACCTAACGGTCTTTAGCAAGGCAGAGGGAATGGGGGGAGAAGGGCAAGTCCTGCCAGAGCCGTGTTTGCCATGCTAGAGATGGCCTGAGACCGTTCACAACCCACATCGATTAGGAAAGAAGAAACCACAAGGGACCCACCCGCAGGTCCCCAGGGCGCCGAGACGTGGGCTCCAGGGTTAAAAAAGGTGCTGGGGACTCTGAGTGGCTGCGGATGGGCCAGTGTTCTGCGGAAAAGGCGCACGCTCAGCCCCACTCGGTGGGGAGAGGGTAAACTGGAAAAGCTCAAAGACCGCCACGAACAGCCGCAGGGAAACCCGCTCCCCTGACTTCCGGTCGGCGCTGGGGCGGCGTCGCCGTCGCCGAGTCATGACGTCAGGGCACAGAGCGGGCTTTTCACGGGAGCATGAGAAGTGAGACCGCGCAGCGTCTGTCAGCGACTGCAACCAGAGAGGGTCAGTGCGGCCAGGTACATGCGGACGCTGGCTCCGGGGTCGCAGGGGCCGAAGGGGGCACGCCTGGCATCCCGGAGGAAGTCCCTCTACCTCCTTCTGGGCCGCCGCCCACCCCGCTCAGCCCCAGGCAGGTTCCCGCCCACCCAGCTCCTTGCAGCCCGCGGGCGTCCCTCCCACAGGGATCTGGCGCGTTCCTAGAGCCCGCTGGCGCGCTCTGTTCCGTAATTACTGCATTACCTAAAGTGCCTGTGTCTACTCAGCTCCGTAGTTAAGTGAACGTGATTAGCTTTAAAGAATATTAAAGACTTGTTACTGACGCTCACCATGTCCACTTTCTGGTGCATATGATGTACCTAGTCGCCATTTGGTTTGAAGCACAATTATAAACTGTCCCCATCCTCATGGTAAATTCTGTTCTTGTCCCAAAAGATGGGCCTAAGGTAGTCTGAATGGACAGACTTAGCAGCGCTTCTGATTTTACCCGTCACCAAGAAAGCAACCCTGTGAAGTGTATTTTACTTTCTCTTTTGCAGATTCTCTACCAAGCATCGGAGAAATCCTGTAGAGAAAAATGCCCATTGAATACAAAAGGAGACCAACTTTTTTCGAAATTTTTAAGGCGCGATGCAACACGGCAGGTATTGATGAGTTTTTAGAAAACTTGGTGAATTAAGTCACATCGAGAAAATGTTTTCAATAAAGTGTGTCAAGGTGAATGCTTGCTTTAAAAAAACAGAAAAAAAAAAAAAACTTAAGAAAAAAACAACAAGGGCACTTGGGAGACAGAGGCAGGTGGAACTCTGTGAGTTTGCAGCCAGCCTAGTCCACGTAGCCAGATAAAGGATAGCCAGGGCTACATAGAAAGACCCTGTCTCAGAAAAACAAACAAAAAATACTTGAGCTAGGTGTGATGGCACACATTTATAATCCCAGGGAATTTGATGCAGAAGACTGAGCCAGGTGGATTAAATATGAGTTCAAGGCCAGTGTGGGCTACATAGGGAATTCCAGGATGGGCTGAGCTACAGAGTTTAGACCTAATTGTTTTTTAAAAAGAGGAGGTATGGGAGTGACACTGGGATGCAGCTCAGTTAGTAGAGTGCTTGCCTAGCGTTTGAGTCTCTGGCTTTGTTCCTCAGCTTCACAGAAACCAGTCATTAGCAGGTGCCTGTAGTCTCACCAATTGGGAAATAGAGAGGCAGGAGGATCAGAGGTCAAAGGTCATCCTCAGCCACCTGGTGAGCTGAAGACTAGTAAGGGACACCCAAGACTGTTTCTAAAGTGACCAATAAAATAACTCAGTGCTTGACAGGTTTTTTGGTTTTTTTTTTTTTTTTTTTTTTTTGTGCTGTAAACAACTCTAGGTGATGTAGACCTTCCCTCATCAACCAGATGGTATAGAATACCTAAATAGATGTGAGATTAGTCCTGCCACTTCCAGTGCAAAGAATTGTTCTCAAAGGGCTCCCAGCAGATCAGAAGCACCGATGATGCTACTGATGAACAGTTGTCATCATTTATGATTTATTTTTAATATTTTAAACCGTGTGTGTGTGTGTGTGTGTGTGTGTGTGTGTGTGTGTGTTCCTGTGTGTATTGGTGCCTGCAGATGTTCAAAGAGCATCAGATGCTCTGGGACTGGAGTTACAGGTGGCTGTGAGCTGCTTGTTGTGGGTGGGTACTAGGGAGTGATTTGGGGTCCTCTGCAAGAGCAGTAAACAGCCACTGGGCTGTCTCTCCAGCACCATTTTTCCTGTTTTAAGGACATCATCTTGCTATGTAACCATGGCTGATTTAAAGCTTGCTATGTAGATCAGGCTGGTTTCAAACTTGCAGTGATTATCCTGCATGTTGGGATTGCAATGTGAGCATCCACACCTGGCTCTGAATTAGATACTGTAAGTATTGACAAAGTACATGAAAAAGAAAGTCACATCCATTAATATTGCAGCAGATCTGATCCAATAAACCTTTTGGAGTTGAGAAGAAATCAGCTACTGTGAGTATCTAGAAATGGTTGATTTCATTTTGAAAGCTCGAGACAGGTTTTTCTGTATTGCTTTGGAGCCTGTCCTGGAACTAGCTCTGTAAACCAGGCTGGCCTCGAACTCACAGAGATCCACCTGCTTCTGCCTCCTGAGTGCTGGGACTCTAAAGGAGTGCACCACCAACGAACAGCCAGTGAAAGCTCGCATCTTGTCATTAGCAGCAAACCTTTTTCTTTACTATGATAAACTCACTGCATTCTTGAGAAACTGTCTGCCAAATTCTTCATATTGGAACACTTGGTTTGACAAGGCAAAAAAAAAAAAAAATGGCCTTTTGTAAAGAGTACAAGTTGTGCTCACGGCTCAAGGCTCCCAAGTCCTTTTTCTGTTAGATTTCTGTCTGCAGACATGCTGTTTGCATGTTGTTTCTCAGAAAATGTTGGAAGGGTGTGCTGAAGAATTTAATCTTGGTCCAGTTTTGGTGGCTTAATGGGTAAAGGTGTGTGCTGCATAGGTCTGATGACCAGTTTGTTGCCCAGAAGCCATATGAAGGTAGAAGGAAAGAGGCAACTGTGCACAGTTGTCCTCTGACTCCCACCCCCATGCCCACATACATCATACACGAGGTAATAAGATTTAAAGATACACTTCATACCGTTCATTTGTACTTTGTTAGCGAGTCCCTGGCTTTCCCCTTGGGATGGTAGGAAATGTTAAGCACTAGTATAGTTAAATTCTATCTCCTTTTAAGTTTTTTGGTTTGTTTGTTTTTCTCCAGACAGCATTTCTCTGTGTAGCTTTGTAGACCAGGCTGGTCTTGAACTCACAGAGATCTGCCTGCCTCTGCCTCTGGACTGCTGGGATTAAAGATGTGCGCCACCACTGCCTGGCCTTTCTTTTAAGTTTGGAAATTATTTGTTACTTTATTTTCAAAAGAGAAGGTTAATGATCTTGCTTAATGAACCTTAAAGTAATCCACAGTCAAAATTCTTGTTTTTCTTTCTTTTTCTTCTTTTTTGTTTTGTACCATACCCAGCTGAGAAATGGTTTGTATAGGTAGCCTCAAACTTGAGATCATCCTGCCTCAATCCCCAAGTGATAGGATTACAGGCATTTACCACCATGCCCTGCTAACCAAAATTTCAAGTTCCTTTTGTTAAACTTTTATTATGTATACAGTGTTCCTCCTGCATGTATGCTTGTAGTCCAGAAGAGGGTATTAAATCTTATTCTAGATGGTTGTAAGCTAACATGTGTGTGTGGGAATTGAGCTCAAAACCTCTGGAAGAGGCCAGGTGGTGGTGGCACACATCTTTAATCCCAGCACTCGGGAGGCAGAGGCACTTGGGTCTCTCTGAGTTCAAAGCCAGCCAGGTCTACAAAGCTACACAGAAAAACCCTGTCTCAAAACAAACAAACAAATCCTCTGGAAAGCAGCCAGTGCCCTTAACCTCTGAGCCACCTCACCAGCCCCTGGTTTGTTTGTTTTATGTGTCTAAGTTTATTTGGTGGTAGGGGCTGGGTGGTGGGGAGGTCAGAGGTCAATTTACAAGAGTCAGTTCCCTACTTCCACCATGGGGATTCTGGTGTTGAGCTGAGGTCCCCAGACTTGGCAGGAAGCACCTTTTCCTGCTGAACCATCTTGCTGGCACTGTTTTGTTTCTTGAAGTGAAGGTCTCCATGTGTAGCCTGGGCTGTTGTCAATCTTTAGTTCTCCTGCCTCAGACCTACTAGAAACTGGAATAACAGGCAAGTACAACTGTGCCTGTTCCTTTATGCTTTACTATGATCTTTTTGGCATGTTTTATTGATTTTGCATGTATGTGTGTATGCATGTGTTTTCGCACACATATCCCATGACACAAAGTGTGTGTTCAAATGACATTTACCAGCCCTGTTCTTTATTACTGTCTTCATTGCTCATGAGTGTCTCTGTGTCACTGATTAATCTAAGATGGAATTTTTGCTTTTCTTGCAGACTTAGGACCAATAAGCCTCAATTGGTTTGAAGAACTTTCTTCAGAAGCCCCACCGTATGACTTTGAACCTCCAGAAGAATATGAATATAAGCCCCACAATTATGAACCACAAGTGTTTAAAACGCCACAGAGAAAGCCCTCTTACCATCGGTTGGCTTCAACTCCAATAATATTCAAAGAACAAGGTCAAACTCTACCACTAGACCAGTCGCCTTTCAGAGAACTAGGTAACTATAGCCAGATGTAGTGGTGATGCATACCTTTAATCCCAGCACTTGGGAGGCAGAATCAGCTGCATCTCTGTGAGTTCGAGGCCAGCCTGGTCTACAGAAAGAGTTCCAGGTCAGCCAGAGCTACATAACAGAGAGATCCTGTCTCAAAAAGAAAAAAAAAAAGTTAACTATAGATTAAACTTAGGCAAATCATTCAATGTGATGGAGGGGATGTGAGCTAGAATGTCAGGCAAAGTTGTATGTGAAGTCACAGCTCTGTGATAAACTGGGTTTTATTGTGCTAATCAATCTTTCTCATCTCTTTCTTGATTGGAGAATGAAGATAGTGGACATAATATGTGATAAGTTTGGGTTCATTGAAGTAATTTTGGTATTTAATAAATAATGCTTCTTTTCCTTCCTCCTATGACTAATATGCTAAGTATTAGTAAAAATACTGAGATTTTTCTGAATTAGGACTCTGATTTTTCAAAGGCCTGCGACTTGTTGCTGATATTGATGAAGCTATGTTTCTGCGTGTTAGGACAGGATGGAGGATTTTTAAGCAGTTTCTTGGGAGTATGTTAATCTGACAGTAGTTCCTCTGACTTAAGTGCCAGATGTTTGTGAACACCTCTTTAGTAAGGTGTTCGTTTATCATTTATTCAGTCTCCGGAACATTTATTTCCTACTTGCTGTAAGTGTGCACTTTGCTTTAGAGTACTACTTCATGATACGCTCAGTAAGCATGGCAGGTGGTGGTGTGATTGCTATGGGTGTGGTAAAGAATAGACTCTACCTCAGGAAGCTCACAGCACTGGTGAATCAGAACAGTGTGAGACCCCCGGGGAACATAACAGGAGGGCAGGCATACACTCTTACCCTCAAAACCACTAAAGATTTCTGACTTGGTTGGTTCTGTCTTGTCCATGGAATCTCTCCTACTAGGTGAGGATTGGATCACTTGGTTTCCTTAATAGAAGCCTGAAAGTAAATGTCCCAAGTCAAGAAAAAAGTGAAAGAGATGTTGGCAGCCGCCTTTAATCTCAGCATTTGGGAGGCAGAGGCAAATGGATCTCTTTGAGTTCAAGGCCAACTTGATCTACATAGCAAGTTCCAAGACAGCCAGGGCTGTAACCCCAAACTGGGAGGGGAGACAAACATCTTGTACATGGGTTTAACAGCATTCTTTCAGAGTAGTCATTGGTTGGGGACAACCATAAGTGGAATGGGAATGAACAGCATCTTACCAGCCAAGTCAAATGAAACCATTAGGCTAGTGGGATAGTTTATGTGCTTATCACTTGATTATGTATTATTTTTATTTTATGTACATTGGTATTTTGGCTGCACATATGTCTGTGTGAGGGAGTTGGCACCCCTAGAACAGGAGTTACATACAGGTGTGAGCTGCCATATGGGTGCCGGGAATTGAACCTGGATCCTCTGGAAGAGCAACCAGTACTCTTAATGTTGAGCCATCCCTCCAGCCCTCACCCCCACCACCAGTTTCAGTCTCTGGTTCCAAAGAGAAGGAAGGGAGGAGAGAAAGTTGTAATCACGAAGCCCTTATTTTCCTACTTTTTTATTCAGGAGCCAGTCGGAAATTGAATGATGAAAGCTTTTCACAGAATGATATATCAGGTTGGACTTGGTGGGTTTCCATTCAACGACTCCCTGTATTTTTATCCCTATATAGCATAGGGAATACATTATCTCTTGACACACATTTCTGTAGGAGGCATCAGCTCCCTATACATTCTTTTATCGTTCTGAAGTTCAAAAAGTAAAAGTTCTTAGTTCACAGTGTCTACACCCTCACGGGATTATTTTACTGTTTCAGGGAAGATTGTTGGAAATAGTAAACATAAAAATCACTGCAGAATGAAGGCCAAAATGGACCCCATGGTTGATGTCGCCAGTCCTCCTCTGAAGTCTTGTCTCGGTGAAAGGTATGATGAGCCTGGTGTATGTATATTTTATAAATATGTACAGACATACATGTTGTATTGGTTTGTTTTCAAGGCTTGGTCTCACACTTCAGTCCAGGCTGGCTTTGTACTCAAAATTTCCTAGCCACAGCTTCCCATGAGCCTGGGGATTCTGTCATGTTCCACCATGCTCAACTCTTACTAAAATGTGTTTAAATGAATCGTTGTCTTGCATGTGTTTTTCTCATAGAAATGAGCTGTCATCTAGATCACTTTGAATGAGGACCTCCTGGAAGGACTTCCGTTTTTAAATAATGTACCATGGATTCCTTAGCTGAGTAGTTTGCTTGTTAGAAAGATTTCCTTTGGGCCAGGCCTGGTAACCCATTCCTAAGATGCTAGCACTAGGGCGGCTGAGGCAGCTGGGTCCCAGTATAAAGGCAGCCTGGTCTACATAACAAGCTCTTGTCTCCAAAACCATAAAAACACTAAGAGTCAGTACAGAATGACCTCTCTGCTGTTGCTATTGTCCTTTTAACCTGAAGCCATTGTTTCACTTTGTCTAGCCCTCTTACTCTGCGATGCACACAGGCTGTACCACAAAGAGAAAAGCCAGGTATGAGCACAGCAAAGCTTCTTATTTTTACTGTCTTTTAAGACCACATTTTAAATTGTCTGTGTCAGTGTTTTGCCTATGTGTATGTGTAAGCATTTTTACAGCTCGGATGGGATGGACAGGGACTCTGGCACTCAGGAGCCAGAATACTGAGTGTCACAGCTCAGATGGAAAGGTATTCGGGAGCCAAGGAATAGCACAGGTCACACACAGTAAGCATGGCAGCTTACAGCCCTGCTTCAGGGAAAGGCTTCCCCAGTGTATCAGCTTTGCTCTGGCAGGAGAGGGTTTCCCCGTGAAGTTATTACAGTTGGGCTCCAGTCCCTCGGAGAGTGGAGTGTAACAACTTCACTTTGCCTGCTCCACTCAGGGTCGTCTCTGCATCTCTGCTCCTGCAAAAGCAGCGAGAGGTCTCACCCAAACCTCATTCAAAAGATTATTTATTGGAAGAATGCAGTAGAGTGGCTGTCCTCTGCCAGTTTGGCAGAGGACAGCCAGGCAGGCCCTACAGCCACCGGCTGAACTTGGGGAGTGGGGGGTGGAATTTTCCTAGGGAGATTTCCAGGGTAGGGATTGGTCAGATTTCAGTCCTTGAGCTCAGACTGGCTAGACCTTGTGCTCAGGGATTAGTTGGTTTTCTGCACAGGTTTAGGGTCAGATTTGGCTCTGGTTTCAGGGCCAAAGTGTGTTTCTTGCACAGGTCCTTTTTGGCCTTTTGGCTCTAATTTTAGGATCAGGGTGTATTTTTTTCACTGGCTCTGATTCCAGGGACAAAGTGTGCTTCTATGGCACTGGTTTCAGGGTCAGGGTGCATTTCTTTGGTTCTGGTTGCAGGGCCAAAGTGTGTTCCTTTGGCTCTGCTCAGGGTGTTTCTTTGGTTGGGCCTTTCCCCTTACAGCATGTATGTATACCACATGCATGCCTGGTGTCCAGGGGCCAGAAGCAAGCATTAGACCCCCTGGAACTGGAGTTATAGGTGATTGTGAGACACCTATTGTAGGTGCTGGGAACCCAGGTCCTCTGCAAGAGCGACCAGTGCTCTTAAGGGCTTCAGCCACCTTGGTTTTTATTTGTAGATTGTAGAAATGTTAATAAAAACCTAATAACTTTCTGTTCTTTTTTACCTGCAGTGATATGTGGAAGTTTATTTTCTACACCAAAAATTGAGGAGGTAAATGTTCTGTTTGGATTACTTACAGTATGTAAGTTGAGAATGTGAAAGTGTCACCTCTTAACTTGAGAGTTGCAGATCTGCACTCAGCATGCTGTGTCACAGAGGGTTGAATCAATAATAATAATAATAATAATAATAATAATAATAATAATAATAATAATCACCAGTGTTTCTGTAAATTAAACTGTTGTCTTTCTTTGTAGGGTCAGACACCCAAACCTATTTCTGAAAGTCTGGGCGTTGAGGTGGATCCTGATATGTCTTGGTCCAGTTCATTAGCTACACCACCAACACTTAGTTCCACTGTGCTCATAGGTAATGGTGGCAAATGTGTGCTGTACAGGAAGAGGTTGATGAGGCTGCTAAATGGTCATCTCAACTTTTGTGCTAAAAAGAAAGCATGCAAGGGCTGGAGAGATAGCTCAGTGGTTACAAGCATTTGCTGTCTTGCAGAGGACCCTAGTTCAGTTCTCAGAACAGCTATCCATAATAATTCCAATCCCAAGCCAGACAGTGATGACACATACCTCCCAACATTCTGGAGGCAGAGGCAGGCAGATATCTGAGTTCAAGGCCAGCCTGGTCTACAGAGCGAGTTCTAGGACAGTCAGAGCTACACAGACCTCATCTCAAAAAACAAAACAAAAAACAACAACACAAAACTCCAGTTCCAGGGGATCTGATGTCCTCTTCTGGCTTCCACAGACTCCTACATGTATGTGGTACACATACATACATGCAGACAAAACACCCATATACATAAAATTAAAGCAAATATTAGAAAAGTAAGTAAACACAGAGGCAAACTCGGATATTGCTGTGTGCTAAATGTGTTTGTAGTTCAGAATAATTTTTCTGTTTTGTCCAAAATGCTATCAAAGAATCACATTACATTTTAGCACTGTGTCATCTGTGTATGATAACTTTGTGTCCACATTCACTCATAACATTTAACCACATTATGTAGATGTGCTCATTCACCAGACATTGTGGTGCTCCTCCGATTATGAGTTTATACTCAAACCTGTGCATGCGAATACGCACATGTGCACATGCCACAGCACTTGTATGGAGGTCAGAGAATAATATCAGGGACATTGCTCTTCTACCATGAAGGTTCCGGGGATCAAGTTTAGCGTGTCAGTCAGGCTTGGCGGCAAGTACCTTCACCTTCTGAGCCATCTTGCCAGCCCTCAACCAGGGCTTGGGTGATTCTAGCCAAATAACACTTCACTTTGATCCATTTAGCCAGAAGCGATTGGACTTCATTTTGTTGCTTGTGTGAAATAATACATTAAAAAGGCTGAAAGCTAAGAAGTACTTAGTATTAATCATACCTTTAGGCTGTATCATTGTCTAAGCAGAGGGTAAAGTTTCCCAGGGCAGCTTTGAAGTCATAGCCTAACAGGTCTTTCATCTGCCATTGTAGAGAATATCATCATAAAGCACGTGTCACCAAACCACCATTTCTTACCACCCTACAAGTGGCATTAAGAAACGGTGTGACAAGTCAACCCAAGTTGGCCTTTCTCATTGCAGGCTTTGGTCACTTGATTTTGTTTTAGATATGTTACTTACCAAATAGTGTGTGGGGGCGGGGTTGTTTCCAGAAAGAACTAAGTTTGTCTACAATATATAATACAGTAGAGCTAAATTTAATTTCTCTTTTTACAGCCCGAGACAGGGAAGCACGAGGAATTGTGTTTCCTGAAGACTCCCCTGCTGTAAGTCAGTGTCAGACTGGTGATACTCATGGCATTCCTGGATCAGAATACTTTCAGTTGTTTTTTTTTTTTTTTTTTTTTTTATGTTTTATGTGTGTGTGTGTGTGTGTGTGTGTGTGTGTGTGTTTGTTTGCTTGCTTGCTTGCTTACATGCAGGTAGGGCTATACAGAGAAACCTGTCTCAAAAAATCTTTTAATTCTCTGAAGTGGCCATACATGTATATATTTTGATTATATTCAACCTCTCTTCCTCCTCCAATCCCTCCATGATCTTCCCCAACAAGACCCACTCCCAACTTTAATAATATATTCTTTTTTCATTTTAAAATGATCCCCTGAATCCCGTTAGTGTCCTGGATACACACGGCTGTGGAGCCACGCATAGGAGGATGAGCAGCCCACTAGTGGCCATGCTCTCCACCCAAATGACTCTTCCTTCCCCCGTAGCCATCAGCTACCAGTCATAGCTCTTCGGCTGCGTTTTGTGGTGGTTTATTTTTATTTTTGTTTTTGGATTTTTTGAGATGGGTTTTGCTATACAGCCCTGGCTAGCCTGAAACTGGTTGTATAAATCACTCTGGCCTCAAACTTGTGGTCTTCCTGACTTTGCTTCCCAAGTGCTAGGATTATATGTATGTGATACTATGCCCCAGCTATCCTGCATTTTCTTACCTCTACAATACATAATTTTCCTAAGCTTTCGGGACTGTTTCTAAACTTGATCCCATACGTAATTTCTTTCTACAAAATTTTCCCATCTTTTTATTTGGTAACATGCATATATATGTACAACAAAAGGGCTATACTATGTAATGATTTTGAAAATAATTTCACTAGGTTTTGAAAAGCTACTTTTCCAGCCACAATGAAAGTCTGAAAAAGAGTGGGAGATCAGTTCCTTCTGTGACTGACAGTGAGAACAAAAACCAGAGGGAAGCTTTTAGTGATGGTGAGTATTACTGTTTGTTGAGCTTCTGATCTTAATTGATGTCATAGTTCTTTTCTCCAGGGGAAATGCCACTGCTTTAATTTCTCAACCTCTGACATCAGGATACAGAAGACAGAAACTAACTTGATACGTTTTCTTCCTAGTTGTAGTAATACAGAATTGAGTTGATAGTTTTTAGACTACTAAATGAAGGAGGAGATAGCTCGCTTTCTTTCTTTCTTTCTTTCTTTCTTTCTTTCTTTTTCTTTCTTTCTTCCTTTCTTCCTTTCTTCCTTTCTTCCTTCCTTTCTTCCTTTCTTCCTTTCTTTTTGGGTTTTTCCAGACAGGGTTTCTCTGTGACTATTCTGGCTGTCTTGGAACTTTATTTATAGACCAGGGTAGCCTTGAATTGACAGAGATCCACCAGCCCCTGCCTCCCAAGTGCCTCCCTGGTGAGATAGCACTTTCAAAGGCAACCCTTGATTGTGCAGAATAAGATGTTTTAGAGACTGGAGTGTGAGTAAAGACTTTGAACACATTGGGATCAGGTTCTAGGAGGACAATGACTGGCCAGAAGAGCTGGCATTCAGAGTAACCTCTTACTGCAGAGTTCTATATTATTTAATATGAATTAACTCTGAGAAGAATTGTGAGAATAATATAAAGAATATGGTTTCATTATAAATAATGTGCTTTTCTTTTGAATTTTAACAGGATTGGGGAAAATGTTAGAGGATTCATCTAGCAAAACACACAGCTTAAAAGATTGCCTTAGGCAGTCAATGCCAAATGTTCTAGAAGATGAGGAGACAGCTGCAGATACTTCTGAAGAAGATAGTTTCTCATTATGTTTTCCTAAGCATAGAACCAGAAAAATACAAAAAGTGAGAATGGGCAAGACCAGGAAGAAAATATTCAGTGAAATAAGAACTGATGAATTAAGTGAAGACGCTAGAAGAGGAGCTGATGAAAAACATTCATTTGCACCTGAAATTGACCCAAGAGATAGTGATCCCTTAGATCCAGATGTGACAAACCAGAAGCACTTTGACAATGGCAATGAGGACATCTGCAAGGAAGTTGTACAGTCTTCAGACAGTGGATGGTCTCAGCTAACCCTTTCTGGTCTAACTGATACCCAGATGGGAAAAATACCTCTACCTCATATTTCTTCCTGTAACCAAAATAATTTAGAAAAAGACTTCATAGATATGAAGAAGGAAGGTATTTACTCTATAACTTCCGAAAATTCTTTGCCTCATATTTCTAGTATTCCAGAACCAGAAAAGATTGTCAGCGAGAAAACTCTGGTAGATAAGGAGCATGAGGAACAGCACCTTGAATCACATGAGGGTCCCATTGCAGGGAAGCAAGCAGTGTCTGGAACTTGTCAAGCAACCTGCCTATTGAGAGAGTCACTTGGGGAGACTCTGGGTGCTGTTTTCTCCGAGAGTGTGACCAGCTCAGCCTTCACAGAAGAGCCTAGTGGCTCTGCAGGTGGAATGGGATCGTGTGCTGTGTGCTCACAGAGAGAGGAACCTTCATGTCCTAGCTCAGATGACACCGCAAGCTGGCCACCAACTCTCACTCACACCTCCACAACTGTGAAAAATGCAGGTTTAATCTCCACTCTAAAAACTAAAAGAAGAAAATTTATTTACCCTGTAAGTGACAGTGCATCTCATCAAGGAAGAAAACTACAGGCAGATAGACAGTCAGAGCTCAGTAACCCTTCAGCTCAGTTTGAAGCAAGTGCTTTTGAAGTGTCATTCACATTTACAAATAGGAATTCAGGTATTCCTCTTTATTTTTTCTAGTGTATATATAGTTTTATGAGCGAGATTAAATCCTCTCATTTGAATATGTGATTTTTAAAAAGTTTTTTGAAAAGAAACACCTGCTTTCTTCCTGTAGTCTTTTAGGTCTTGTATTAATCTCAAACAGTGCTTATATACATTATTGTTGAGACTTTGTGTCATTCAAACTTGTTGAGACTTTGTGTCATTCAAACTTGTTGAATCATTTTGCAGTGTGTGTGTGTGTGTGTGTGTGTGTGTGTGTGTGTGTGTAAATATATATGTATATTTGGCTTTTTTATAGTATGTATTGTGCATGTGTGTGGGCATATGCATGGCACACGGTGCATGTGTTAAGGTCAGTGAACAGCTTGTGTAATTGTGTCTTACCTACTATGTGGATCCTCAGGTCCTCAGGCTTCATAGCAGATGTCTTTACC
Source organism: Cricetiscus sungorus (assembly GCA_030556225.1). Classification (NCBI taxonomy): domain Eukaryota; kingdom Metazoa; phylum Chordata; class Mammalia; order Rodentia; family Cricetidae; genus Cricetiscus; species Cricetiscus sungorus. Next base: position 4,361,343 of record JANBXA010000044.1, read on the forward strand.
CACTGAGCCGTCATGTTGTTTGGCCCCCTTTTGTGCTCTATGCTGGCTTTGAACTTGGCCTTGACTGATCCTCCCTGCCTTAGGCTCCCAAGTAGTGGGGACCATAGACTTGCACTGATGTGTCCTGTTTCATGGCTCCTGTGACAGCTTTCCATATATATATATATGGAAACTGATTGCTTAGCTGCTGCTTAAAAGTGTTTATTATGTGCAAATTGGAAAACTCAAAGTGGTGTTTGCTTGGGAAACTGAAGCACAAGGATCATTTGAGCCTAGAAATTCGAGGACAGACCTTTTGCCTCCATCCCATCCCTAACCCCCACCATCCAAAGTCAGTTTTATCTCCCTAGGAGAAAATGTAAATGGCTTGGTGACTAGGTTGGTGGTCCTAGAGTACTGAAGAGTTGTTTGTGCTGCCTGCATTTGTTCCCTGTCCTACAGCACTAGAGTTGACAGATACACACTGCCACACCCAGCTTTTTATGTGGGTACTGAATTCAGGTGTGCATGATAGGCACTTTACTGACTGAGCTAGCTTCTCAGCCCCTTCATCTAGAAATTTAGTAACTTCAGTATTGGGACTATGTAGGGTTCTGTTTGAATCTGTTAATAGCTTACTCTTCCTATTTTAAACACTTTTAACGGGGTGAAAGCATTGAGTGGATACGATTAGTAGCAATTTTACCTGTTCTATCATTGTGTATTCTTATGTTTAGGTTTATCAGATTCTTCTGTCCAAAGAAGCTATTTACAGAATGACCCTGAAGAGCCATCTTTGTCCTTGACCAACTCTTTTGTGGCTGCTTCCAATAAAGAAAGTAGTTACACTAATGCATTGATATCCCAGGATCCCCATGAAAAAGAAACAACAGTCAATGAAGAAAAACCGAAGCCATGTACAGCCCTGGAAACTGATTGTCTGTCGTGCTTGCCAGAAAGACAATGTGAAAATGATCCAAAGGGTCCCAAAGTTTCAGATGGAAAAGAAGACGTCTTAGTCTCAGCATGTCACCCTGCAGGACAGCACACAGCAGCGGTGCAGCCCAGCAGCATTAGCTTTGAATTACAGGGAGACCCTGTCGGTGGCTACAACAGCACAAGTCCTCCTAAAGTCACTCCCAGCTCAAAAGTGCCTCTGTTAAAGCCACTTGAGCTTTCTAGAGGAAAAGTGTTGTGTAAAATGCCAGAGAAACTGCAGGGTGAGAGTTATAAAGATGATATTAAATTAAGCAAAAACATTCTCTTGGAGGAAAATAAAATATGTGTCTTAAGTGAAAATTTTAAACCTCCTGAGCTTCTACCACCTGGAAAATATGTATCAGAAGCCTCCTCTACAGTGAAGTCTCAGTTCAATCAGAATATAAATCTAGCAGTCATAAAAAAGGACCGAGAAGAAACGCCTTTTATTTCAGAAGTAACAGTCATTGTGAGTTCTGAAGCACTTTTTCCAGGTGATGAGAATAATTTTGCCTTTCAAGTAACTCATGAAAGTAATAAGGCTGCCTTAGGAAGTACTGCGGAACTGCAGAAAGAAGACCTCAGCCATGCTAAAGGGCCTAATCTCAAGAACTCTCCCACAGTGGTAGATCGAGACATAGGTGATGAGCAAGCCTCTCACACACTGATTACAGAAGACTCGGTTTCCTCAGCTCTAGTCTGTGAGTGTATAGAGGACAGTAGAAATACTATAGAGCAGCATCTGAAAGGAACCACACACAAAGATTTCAATTCCTCCTTGGATGTGAAATCAGATGGAAACATTGACTGTACAGACAAATGGCCAGGATTCTTGGATCCAGTTTTTAAGCATAAATTTGGAGGTAGCTTCAGAACAGCTTCCAATAAAGAAATAAAACTTTCAGAACATAATATCAAGAAAAGCCAGTTGTTCTTCAAAGATATTGAAGAGCAGTATCCTACTAGTTTAACTTGTATGGACATTGTTAATGCCTTGCCATTAGCAAGCCAGAAGAGACTAAGTGGACCTTATACATTTGATTTGCCATTAGTCACTACCACATCTGCTTGTTTGCAGAATCAGGCATCTGTTTCTCGTGAAGATACTCACACATCACCTCAGGTGTTATCTTCAAAGCAAGATTTTCATTCAAATCACAATTTAACGCCCAGCCAAAAGGCAGAAATTACAGAACTTTCTACTATCTTGGAAGAATCAGGAAGTCAGTTTGAATTCACACAGTTCAAAAAGCCAAGCGATGTAGCACAGAATAGTACACCTGAAGTGCCTGGAAAACAGATGGTTGCCATAAATACCACTTCTGAGGAGTGGAAAGATGTTGATCTTCATCTTACAGTGGACCCCTCCTCTGTAGCTCAGACAGATGACAGCAAGAAATTGGAAGGTTCTGTTGGAGTTAGACAATACTTTCCTTGCCTATTGAGAAGCAGTTGTAACAAAAGTTCCTCTTGTTTTTTAGCAAATGTAAATGAGATGGAGTTTGGAGGATTTTGTTCTGCTCTTGGCACAAAGCTTAGTGTATCTAGTGCGGCTCTGCAAAAAGCTGTCAAACTCTTCAGTGACATTGAAAATGGTAGAGAGGAGACTTCTGCCAAAGTAGACCCAAGAGCTTTGTCTTCAGATGCACATCATGATACTTGTTCTTCAGTGTTTAAGCTAAAGAAGCAAAACAGCAATAAACGTTTTGATGAGGAAGCTAGTAAGTGCCAAGTAACATTACAAAATAATACCGAAATGACTACTGGTATTTTTGTTGACAAAAATCCTGAAAATGATGTAAGAAATACAAAATGTGAAGATAACAGCTCTACTGGTTCTCAAAGAAGTCCTTATAAATTAGAAAACTCAGAGGGTAGCAAATCAAGTACAGGCAGCACAGTTTCTATTTGTAAAGATGATGGTGACTTACCATGTGCTGCTGATCAATGCAACAAGTGCCCTGAGTCGAGTACCCAATATACAAGGGAGGAAAACACACAAATTAAGGAATGTGTATCAGATTTAACATGTTTGGAAGCCATGAAAGCTGAGGAAACATGCTATACTCAATCTTCAAATAAAGAACAATTTCCTTCAGGTAAGATGGAACAAAACCTAAAAGATTTTAATATATCCTTTAGGACTGCAAGTGGGAAAAATATCAGAGTCTCTGAGGAGTCATTAAGTAAAAGTATGAATATTTTTAATCAAGAAACAGATGAATTGATCATCTCTCCAGATTCTTTGAATTCTAAATTTCATTGTGGCATAAATAATAACAAGATGGATATTTCATGTCACAAGGAAACTACCAGTATTAAAAAGATATTTGAAGAACGTTTCCCAGTTGGAACTGTCAGTCAATTACCAACTCTCCAGCAGCATCCTAAGTGTGAAATAGAAAGTATCAAAGAACCTACCCTGTTGGGTTTTCATACAGCTAGTGGCAAAAAAGTCAAAGTTTTGCAGGAATCTTTAGACAAAGTGAAAAACCTTTTTGATGAGACACAATATGTTAGTCATCAAGGGTCAAAACCCTTGAAGGACAGAGAGAATGACAAAGAAGGGCTTGCATTAGCATGTGAGACAATTGAAATATCTGCCTCCAAGTGTGAAGAAATGCAGAAGGGCTTTCTCTCTAAGGAGACTGGAGTGCCCTCCAAGCAAAGTGATTACTTGTATAGGCAGACTGAAAATCTCAGAACATCAAATGCTACCTCTTCTAAAGCTAACGTACATGGGAACATAGAAAATGAAATAGAAAAAAGTGCTACAACTTGCTGCGATAGTCATTCATCTTACTCAGTCACTGAAGATTCTGCTTTGACATGTGACACAGGACATGGTAGAAAAACTTGTGCCAGTGAGTCTTCTCTATCCAAAGGCAGAAAGTGGCTTAGAGAAGGACTGGGTGATAAGTCTCAAAAAAGAAATGCTGCCGAAATTGAATGTGTAAAAAAGCATGCTGAGGGCTATGCTGGAGATGCCTCATGTGTGCATAGTTTAGACAGTATCAGAAATGAAGTTGGTAAAAGTCGTGTCTCTGAAACTCAAACTTCAGCCCTCTTTAGTGACCCTAGCTTGTGTCATAGCTGTCCGTCCCATTTTGGTTTTTGTCATTGTGATAACATGCATAATGATTCAGGCTATTTCTCAAAAAATAAAATTGATTCTGATACTCAGCCAGAAATGAAGGATGAAGACACTGCCAATTTTTCCAGTGTATCTGCTACAAAAAAAGGACATACATATTCATTAACTGTCAGTGAAGATATTTGTGTTCAGAAACTCGAGACTACCACTTCACCATGTACAAATAAAAATGTAGCTATTGACTTGATTATAGCAGATTCAAGGAATTGTAAGGTACGCTCACCTATGTTCACTACAGCTCATTCACACGAAACTGTGAAAACAGTGAAAGCAATATTCACAGATGATGGTGATAAAACAATTAAGCAAAGCACCAAGAGTAAACCAGATACTTGTCAGAAAGCATTGGATAATTCAGAGGGTTTTATCTGTCCTAGCTCTTTCAAAAATGACTGTATGAACTCACATAAGACCCACAATGAACAAATATTACAGCATAACCTAAGTGTGTCTGGACTGGAGAAAGCTCAAATACCACCTGTTAACTTGGAATCTTGGGATATGTGTAAATCTACAAGGGGACTTGCACAGGCAGTCTGTTCTTCACACACTCATGGGATTTTTAGCACAGCAAGTGGAAAAGCTGTACAGGTATCAGATGCTTCTTTAGAAAAGGCAAGGCAAGTGTTTTCTGAGATGGATGGTGGTGCTAAACAGTTACCTTCCACAGTGTCTCTGGAAAGTCACGAACAATCAGACTGCTCTGGGAGAAGAGAAAGCTGTGCCATGCGTAACCCAGAGGGTGTATTGTCACTCCCAAAACCCATTGCAAGCAGTGTCAATTCATCTGTATTCTCTGGGTTTAGTACAGCAGGTGGGAAACAGGTCACAGTTTCAGAAAGTGCCTTACGCAAAGTTAAGGGAATGTTAGAGGAATTTGATCTGATCAGAACTGAACCTACTCTCCACTGTTCACCAACATCTGAAGAGGTATCAAAAGTAGTTCCTCAATGTTGTGTTGAAAAGAGAACCCCAGAATATCCTGTAAACTCTACACTGCAAGAAGCATGTGACGGCAAATTCAGTTTACCAAGCAGCTATAATGAAAGTGCTTCTTTGGGCAATATTCACTCTCTTGATGTTTCTCCCCAGCTGTCTCAGTTTAAGCAAGACACACAGTTAGTATTAGGAACCAAAGTGTCCCTTAAGAAGGCTTATCTTCTGGGAAAAGAACAAACCTTCCCTCAAAACATAAAAACAAAAAGCGGTGAAATGGAAACTTTCCCTGATGTTCCTGTGAGAACAAATGTAGGAGCCTGTTCTACTTTCGCCAAAGAGCCAGAGAACTGTTCTGAAACAGAAGCAGTGGAGATTGCCAAAGCTTTTATGGAAGATGATGAGCTGACAGATTCTGAACCAAGTCATGACAAACTGTTTACCTGCCCCCCAAATGAGGCTTTGTTAACTTTGAGAACCAGGAAGAGAAGAGGAGTGGCTGTTGATGCAATTGGTAAGGGTTTACTTTTACTGTGGTTTGCTGGTCTCTGTCCTCAGTAGTGGTCTCATAGGCTGGAGTGTTAAAGACTTTTTTTTTTTCTGTAGAGTTTGGAGAACAGTGATTTTGCTCTTTATAAGTCTGTACCAACAGGTTGTCTTTTAAGGTTCTTTAGTGTATTAGCTAATAGTTAGAATTGAGAAATCATGCTAGGAAGTTTCCTTTCCATCAAAGCTGGTGTAATGTTAACTTTTCCCATGTGTGTAAAGAGGTTCCAATCCTGGCAGTTAGAAGCTGGTTTCTAGAATAGCCCAGTGACTTACTCAGTTCTTACTTAGTATACTACTTAGTTATAGTACTCTTCCTGTCACCTCAGTTCTGAGTCTGTTTCCACATCCATAAGATGTAGTTATTATCTCTCAGATAACTGTAAAGATAGGTGTGTGCTTTGTACTGCCAGACTTCTTGTTTGATAGCTGCAATCCCAGCATTCAGGAGCCTCAGCCGGAGGAGTGCCTTAAAGTCAAGGTCAGCCTGGGTTAAATATCATAGCTCTTGACTCAGAAACATCTGTCAGTTAATTGATTAGATTTTTTTTTAATCACAAAATGTAAAATAAGATACTTAACATTGAACCTGACACATTACTTATCTATGCAGAGAGCTTAATGTTTACTTGCTTCCCTCACAAGTATTCTAAGTGCATGTGTATTAAATAATGTCCTCTTCTTTTCCACAGTTCTTTATTTTATGAATATGGGTGTTCTTCTTTCTTACATGTATATATGTACACCATATACATGTCTGGTACCCACCAGAAGAGGCCATTGGATCCCCCAGAGCTGGTGTTGCAAAGGGTGGCACCATATGGGTGCTGAGAAGTGAACCTGCTTCCTCTGGGAGAGCAGCCAGTGCCCTCAACCACGGAGCCATCCATCCCTCTGGCCCCATGTCCTACTCTAAATGCCATTGGACAGTATTATAATTTCTCTTTTAAATGTATATCTAGTGACTTAGTGAAACTATTTATTAGGTTGACCCCAAATGTAAGTTTTTTGGTGGTGTTTCAGACTAGAAAGAATCTTTTTAATATTGAATCAGCTGACATTGCAGCCATGATAGATGTCAAAGCTAACATTCTAGCCCTTAAGTGGGTGGGTTAAACAAGCTTGTGGACTCATAGTATCGAAGTTACCATTTTTCTTCTGATCTAGCCCCATCATATTGCAGAGGGAGGCCTGAAAGCCAGTTCATTACAAGCCATCCTGCCAGAAACAGGTTTACATCATCAAATATTCTATAGGCTCCATCTGTATTAGCAAATTTAACTTTATAATACTTAAACTGTGGGGGTTTGTTTTGTTTTCACTGCTTAACATGCATGAGTCAGTACTTCAGTTTTAAAAAGTGAAATCTAGGGTTTTTTTTTTTTTTAAAGATAAAACTGGTATAATTACAAACATGTATGAAATTTTCTTTTTAGGACAACCCCCAATCAAAAGAAGCTTACTAAATGAATTTGACAGGATAATAGAAAATAGAGGGAAATCCTTACAGCCTTCAAAAAGTGCTCCAGATGGTAATTTTGTTTTTATTCATCTTTCCTCCTCAACAAGTACTGTGCATGATGCTCTTCAGCTTCTCTCTCAGTTCATGTGTTTGCTGTGTTGAATGTCCATCCCTGATGCCTAGGAGGGCACTGCGAAAGCTCAGATAGCAAAGGGTAGTAGAATGCTTATGAAATAGTGATTTTAAACTTAATGAAACCGGGCATTTTTTAGTCCTGATTTGATTCCATCTTCCTTTCTTTTTTTTTTTTCTTTTTTTTTTTTTTTGGTTTTCTGAGGCAGAGTTTCTCTGTTTTGCTTTGGAGCCTATCCTGGAACTAGCTCTTGTAGACCATGCTAGTCTTGAACTCACAAGATCCGCCTGCCTCTGCTTCCTCCCAAGTGCTGGGATTAAAGGCATGTGCCACCAACGCCTGACTCCATGACTTGTATTTTAGGAGAACAAAACTGGCTTCCAAAAGTTGTCCTGTCATCCTCACCTGCATACCATCATACACACAGGCACACACAGTACTAATAAGTAAACTCAGCTCTTTTAAAAAGACAAAAGTCTGCTGAATCCCCAAATCCGAGTAACTAGTTTGATATTATTCTCTCAGGTACCCGTGGTAATCCTGTGGCAAAACAAAAGCAAAAGTAAAACAGTAGCTACTATGTCTGAGCCCAGCTGTGAAAATAGACTGTCTTGAGATAAAGGTGGTGTCTGTAGGAACAGTGCAGAGGTTCTCCTTGACAGTGAACAGACAGATGTAACAGTGCCGATAGCAGGTCCTTTAAGAGCATTGTAGGCACTCACCCTCTGTTCCACAGACCACCCTTGATAACCACCTCCCCACAGTGTAGACATAGTAGCTTCAACTAATTAAATATATATATATATATATATATATATATATAGAGAGAGAGAGAGAGAGAGAGAATATAGATACATAGAGAGAAGTCTTTGCAGTTTTGTCTTATAAGTCCTTAAGGATGTGTCATCATTGTGCTGTGTTCAGATGTCAGTCAGGATAATTCTGCATGTGCAGAATTGATAGTTAGGTTAAGTTCATTTGTTTCTAGCTTTAGAGTTTTCTGGGATTTTTTTGTTTGTTTTGTTCTTTTATGTGTATGGGTGTTTTACATGTATGTATGTGTGTATATATATGCACTATATGTGTGCCTGGCGTGTGTAGAGGCCAGAAGAAGGCATCAGATCCCCTGTAACTGGAGACAGTTGTGAGTCACCATGTGGGTGGTGGGAATTGAACCCTGGTCCTCTGCAAGAGCAGCCAGTGCCGAACCATCTCTCCAACCCCCAGTTTTCTTACTCTTTAATCTTACATTTGAACAAACAAAACACTTGCATAACTCATAAATTCTGAAGGAAGGTATACTTGGAAGGGACTTCAATCCACCACAGTCATGCTCCAGGGTATTCTTCAGTTTCCCCCACCTCTAACTCAGTAGCTTTCAGTTTGTTCTTGTAGACATTCTCTAATAACATCTGTCTACATTATTGTACTTTGTTTGCTTTTTTTTTTTTTTAGTCCCAGAACTCAGAAGGCAGAGGCAGGCAGATCTCTGTGAGTTTGAGGCCAGCCTACTCTACAGAGCTAGTTCCAGGACAGGCTCTAAATCAATACAGAGAAACCCTGTCTCAAAAAACCAAAATGATTGATAGATAGATAGATAGATAGATAGATAGATAGATAGATAGATAGATAGATAGATAAAACCAAACTTCAGAGTTGATATTAAGGCCAGTGTTAGCTAACTGTAATGATTGCTACTACTACTCTACTAAATTTAAAACTGATTTCTCTGATGTTTGAAATGTGTATTATTTGGTTTATAGTTATAATTAGCTTGCAACTTATGTATATTCAATAATTACTTACTAAGTATCCATAATGTGCATTGAAAATGTCAGTGTATTAAAATTTTGTGAATATTTACAGTAATGTGTAATAAGGAGAGTGGCAACAGAAAGCTACTTTTCACTAATGCTATAGGGTGGGGTTTTTTAGGTTCAATAAAAGACAGAAGATTGTTCACACACCACATGTCTCTAGAGCCAGTTACCTGTGGACCCTTCTGGTAAGATATGTGTAATTTCTCTTTTATTTTAGTATAAATTGAGTATAATTTAGGAAAAAGGTGATTTCTTTTTTAAGTTCTCTAATTCGTTTAGAATGAATTAGAAATGTGTCCTAGAAAAATGTATAGGTAGCTGGAGGAGGGAAAAGAGAGATTGCATTGGAAACTGGAGAACAGGACTCCAGAGGAGACTACTTACTAGCAGGCACGCCCCCTACAGGAGACAGCTGTGCAGAGCAGGAGAGGCACAAGCTGACAGCACACTGGCTGCTGAGGGAGGTAGGCTGTGGAGTCAAAGGCTAGGAATAAAATACAGAACAGCAAAACCCTTGAACACTGTGGTATCATTCTATGGTGTCTACATTCAGGACAGCAGAGCAGTCACCAGAATAGGATTGTCGGGTAGCACTGAGGATCTGGGGGAAAGGCATGCATGCAAACAGTTGTGTCAAGCAAGCCAACTTAAGTGCTCTCTCCCCAATGCAGCTCAAGCAAAGAAAAGCAAGAAAGGCAGAATCCACATTTCACTGCACCTGTTCAAGGACTTGTGTCTAAAGGCCATGCTTCTGTGCATTCGGCTTTGGAAAAATCTTCAAGCAGTCCTGCAGTTTCAGTCCAGCAGACAAACAAAGTCTCTGCTACAAGAAATGAAAGGACAAGATGCTCAGTCACAGGCAAATCCTCCAAAGTCTTCGTCCCACCTTTCAAGATGAAGTCACAGTTTCCCAGAGATGAACACTGTAATAGCGAGAATATTAATTCAGAGGGAAAGAACCACAGGAGCAGAGATGAAGGCAGGGGAGGCGTGCATGACGGCGACATTCGTCACTTTCACAAAGGCAGCTCCCATCAGAAGGCTGCTGGAATTGTCGCAGAGCGTGAAGAAGAGGCTTTAGGTATTGGGTGACATTTCTTTGACATGTTTTTTGTAATAATTTTTAAAAATCTTGCTTTCTGTGTGTGTGCAGGTACAGGAGCCACGACACACACATGGAAGTCAGAGGACAACTTTAGGGAGTTGGGGGTTTGAACTCAGGTCGTCTGGCTTGTGCAGAGAGCACTTTTACCTGCCAGTCCTGGTTTTGATTATAGCAGTGGTCCTCAGCCTTCCTAATGCAGTGACCCTTTAATACAGTTACTCATGCTTTGGTGACCCCCCCCACCATAAAATTATTTTTATTGCTACTTCATAACTGTAATTTTGCTGTTTTGAACCATTGTGAGGGAGTCATGACCCACAGTTGAGAACCACTAGATCAGCTAGTTTGTCTATTAATATTATCCTGAGCATTTCCTTCCTTTTATGGTGATTAGTAAGTTCAGGACCTTTTTTAACATTTCAGGTTTCTTGACTCCCAAGATTAGGTTCAAATAGTTCTAGTGATTTCTTTCAAGGATAACTGCTTACAGACTTTCTTGTTTTCTTCTATTTTGTTTGTTTGTTTTTTTAAGCAAAAGCTAGGAGCTAGGGGCTGGTTCGGTGGATAAATTGCCTGCCGTACATGAATGAGGACTTGAGTTCAGATTTCTAGTAACCGTGTAAAATCGAAGTGCGGTGCCACATATGTAATCCTGGTGCTGAGGGGGCTGAGACAGATGCTTTCCTGGAGCTCTCTGGATAGCCAGCCTGGTCAAATTGGTGAGCTCTGGAACAGTCAGAGACCTTGTCTCAAAGTGGAGAGTGATGGATTAAGACACTCCATGTTAACCTGTGGCCTTCACATGGGTACAAATGTACGCACAGGGCAAACAGAATAGTGGTTGAAGACTAGGAATGATGTGCTCTGGCCTGAAATGCCACCACTCAAGAGTCTGAGTCAGGAGCATTGTAAGTCCCAGGAGAGCCTGGGCTGCAGAACAAGACACTATCTCAAAAAAAAGAATAGCTTCCAGTGGGTGTTATATAAACCCAGCTGTTAGGACACTGGGACAGGAAGAATTCTGGGAGTTCAGTGATAATTTAGGCTTGAGTGAGACCTGTCCCAGAAAATAAAATGACCATTAGGTACACAGTCCAGGGCTACTGTGACTGACTGGAGGTTTTTATTTGTTTGTTTGTTTGTTTATTTATTTATTTGGTTTTTTGGAGACCTGGTTTCAGTGTGTAGTCTTGACTGTCTTGGAACTAGCTCTGTAGACCACATTGGCCTCAAATTTGCTAGAGATCTGCCTGCTTCTGCCTCCCAAATGCTGGGATTAAAGACAAGCTCCACCAATGCCCAATCAGGCTGTACCTTTTAACTTTGCACCCATTTCACTTTTGCAAACTGTCCTTTAACAGATTTAACGACAAGCCTTCAGAATGCCAGAGACCTACAGAATATACGAATTAAAAAGAAAGACAGGCATCAGCTCTGTCCACAGCCAGGCAGTCTCTATCTTACCAAATCATCCACCCTGCCTCAGATCTCTCTGCAGGCTGCAGTAGGAGGCCGGCTTCCCTCTGCACGTTCTCATAAGCAGGTACGCTGTGGTGCAGCAAAGCTAGAATTTGCCCTTAGCTAGAATTTGCAAACTGTCTTGTTTAGAGGATGAACAGATTACCGCTGATGAAATGAAAAAGCAATTCTGCTTCCTCATCAGCCTACAGTGGCAGCCTCCCTGTTCTCTGCCAGGCGTGTTTTACCCTCACCAAAGTGATCTGTGCTTCAAAACTTCTGTTTGCATTTTAGCCCTTGCTGGTGGTGTAAGTGCTCTGAGCTAGGCATTGGAAGCGTCTAGTCAGCCTCGATATAAAGTGTGAGTGGCTGATGACCCTGTGGTGTCTAGAGGTTCTGATGTTTGAGTCTAGTAGAAGGCTGGATGTGACAGCAGTGGCACTAACAGTGTGGACCGGAGCTTTGTAAACTCTGGGCACTCCTAAGAACTTCAGGTGACTGGCCCAGTGACACAGAAACCTTCACCCTCTTCTGGAAATGTCCATCTGTCTAGAGAGAAGACTGAAGCATAGAGAGGATTAAGACACAGCCCAAAGTCATCTCAGGGGTCAGAGCCACTCTGCCTGAAGGGAGAGACTTGGCTGGGCATGGGGGCGGGGTGAGAGCAAGCTCCTGACAGCACCCTGCACTGGCCCTTCCCTGCCTTTTAACTAGTGTGTGTTGTTTGTACAGCATAATGGGTTGAAACCACGGAGCACTTGGTGAATTGGCATGCGTGCCTGGTGCAGGGGGCACGTTTATGTGTGCTCCATTCAGTTTAGTATATGTACTGCTAAAGAAGTGCAGCCTGCCACTGCAGGTGGCAGACACGGGCCTTCTTGTGGCAGATTTAGCAAGAGAAAGATACAAGAAGAAATGGAGAGTGCAACCTCTTAGATACATGAGCTGTTTACAAGCATTATAGTTTTAGTGCAGAGGGGTTCATGTTCATGTATGTGCATATCTCTGTGTGCATGGGTGGGTGTGTGTGTGTGTGTGTGTGTGTGTGTGTGTTTCACAACCAGTGCTTTTTACATGCTAAGCACACACTTTATCAATGAGCTATACCCCTGGGCCAGATAATATTTATAGTGACTATTTTAGTATTTAAGTGAAAATTTCTGGATAAATTTGGTTTTGTTTATATTCTAAGACTATGTTTGATTTTTATTTTATTAGGACTGTATTTGAGTTTTGTTTATTATAATTTTTCTGTTTTGTTTTGTACAGCTCTATATGTATGGTGTTTCTAAAGAGTGCATAAGCATTAACAGCAAAAATGCGGAGTATTTTCAGTTTGACATTCAGGATTATTTTGGTAAAGAAGATCTGTGTGCTGGAAAGGGCATTCAGTTGGCAGATGGTGGATGGCTGATCCCCTCCAATGATGGGAAGGCTGGAAAAGAAGAATTTTATAGGTGCTGTGTGCAGAAAGAGATTTTGTGTTACCCTTCACCTGTCCTGTTGTCCTTCTCTCCTTCTTTCAATTTCTTTTTTAAATTTTATGTATATGAGGGCTCTATCTGCATGTATATACGCCTTTATGCTAGAAGAGGGCATCACTGGAGATGGTTGTGAACCACCCTGTGGTTGCTGGGAATTGAACTCAGGTCTCTGGAAGAGCAGCCAGTGCTCTTAACCACTGAGTCATCTCTCCAGCCATCTCCTCTTTCCTATGGCTCTTAAGCTAAAAAGTTGCTGTAAGTTTGTTTGTTTGTTTTTAGACAGGAGCCTTTTAAAGTATATCCTGGTTCACTAAACATTCTTTTGAAATCTTTTGAAAATTGAATGTAATTTATCCTGGGACTTAATGAAGTATAATATATTTTTTGTTTGTTTTACTTAGCTATAGTTTTAAACATTATGGCAGAAACAGTTCAATTTGAGTTTCCCTTACGGTATTCGCCCATTTGTGTCATTTTCCTTTCTCACTCTGTATTTTAAATAAAATTTTGTATTAAAAATAAAAGCACTAGTGTTTGTTTGGGCAGACATACACTAAATCTGGAACAATACAGAGAAGATTAACATGACCCTGCACAAAAGACGACATGCAAATTAGTGACGAGTGGGAGATCCGTGGGATCAGGGCACATGATGAGAAATCCACAGTCAATAAAATGTTTTTTAAAAAGTGAAGAGTTAAATATATATATACTAAAATTTAAAAAGAATTATTTAACGCTCAGTACATAATTAGCAAATCTCAGTACTTAGACAGCAAGCACTTAGTTGTATAGCATTGCCTTATTGGTGTGTATGCATAAAAGCTTACTGCATGGTTTTGTACAAGAGAACAGCGATAGTTGGGGAACCAGATACTGTTGTGTGTTTTTATTGTATTGTGTATTTCTTTGCTCAGGGCTCTGTGTGACACTCCAGGTGTGGATCCGAAGCTTATTTCTAGCCTCTGGGTCTCTAATCACTACCGGTGGATTGTATGGAAACTGGCAGCTATGGAATTTGCTTTTCCTAAGGAATTTGCTAACAGATGCCTAACCCCAGAAAGAGTGCTGCTTCAACTAAAATACAGGCAAGTTGAAAGCATGGCAGTAAGTGACTGTGTCATGTAGTCTACAGGTTCCTGTGTAGCCTGTGACTTCCATATCAAAGATGTACATGAACCAGTGTAGCTTGTTGTTTTCCGCTAGCCTGGCGCGCCGGCCCCAAATAACACTCTGAGACTCTGTATTTGATACAATCCTGTTGGCCAGTTACCATTATTGTTTATGGACTAGCTCTGTCTTAATTATTAACCAATTTCTACTTATCTAAGTATTTCCACGTGGTCATCTTATTAGGGAGCGGCGGGTCCTGCAACTTGCTTCCTCTCGCTCTACATGCTGACTCCTCCTAACTACTTCCTCTTTCTTCCTTGTCTCCTAGCCCCACCTATCTTGCTTTCTCATTGGCCCAACAGTGCTTTATTAATTAACTAGTATGAGAAACATATTTACAGAATAACATCTCCCATCAAACCAGTTCTGAGTGACAGCCCCTACTTAAGGAAAATGTTCGTAGGCTTCCATCTCCCTCTTCTCCCACCCCTCTCTGACATGTGAATTACTAACTTGATCCAGTAGTTAAAGACTGTTAATAAAACATTTTGTCTTGCCGGGTCAATCCCAGGACTCAGGAGGCAGGGGCAGGTGGATCTCTGAATTCAAGGTCAGTCTGGTCTACAGAGTGAGTTCTAGGACAGGCTGCAAAGCTGCACCAAGAAACCCATGCTCTGTCTTGAAAAAAAAAATTATTTGTCTTTAGTATTCTTAGATTTAGCTAATTTTATTTCTTTTGGTTTTTTGAGACAGGGTTTCTCTGTATTCTCTGTAGACCAGGATGGCCTTGAACTCACAGAGATCTGCCTGCCTCTGCCTCCCTAGTGCTGGGATTAAAGGCATGCGCCACCAACACCCAGCTTTCTAACTAAATTCTTAAAAATTCTCTTTTCAGTATTTCTTTGGTGAGTTACATATATTGACTTTTTTTGCAGCAGGACTTCTCTGTGTAGAAAATGCTGGCCTTGAACTCAGAAACTGGCCTGCCTCTGCCTTCCAAGTGCTGGGCCTGAAGAGTATTCAGTGCTTTGTTTGCCATGAAACCCCAGGGGTACAATTCCTAAAACAGCATTTTCATCTCATTTTCAGATACGATGTGGAAATTGACAACAGCAGCAGATCGGCCCTGAAGAAGATCCTGGAAAGGGATGATACAGCTGCAAAAACACTTGTTCTTTGTGTTTCTGACATCATTTCACCAAGCACAAGTGGACTGGAAACCTCAGGCAGTAAAACTAGTGGTGCACACCCCAAGAGCATGGACACAATTGAACTCACGGATGGATGGTATGCTGTCAAGGCCCAGCTAGACCCTCCCCTTGAGGCTCTCGTAAAGAGCGGGAGACTGACTGTGGGTCAGAAGATCATTACCTACGGGGCAGAGCTGGTAGGCTCTCCTGATGCCTGCGCACCTCTAGAAGCACCAGACTCTCTCAGGCTAAAGGTAAATCACACTAGTGCACAGTCTAGGCAAGAACCAGCCGTGACTCTGTTATATCCTAGACAGGCAATTAACTGAAAATGTTGTATTTTCTTTTGTCATAAGGGATAGTGTCTCTTGACAATGTGCTGGTGAAAGCAAATTTTTCTAAGATTTTTTCCTATCTAGGGAAGGCAGAGCTATTTCTTGAGGTAAATGCAATTGCAGTTACTGAATAAGAATCAGTCTGTACCAAATTGAATTTAGGTACCTGTACTTCTCTGTCTCCTTCTCCCAGCACTGGGGTTACATATGCGCACATATGTGCACATATGTGCCTGCCACCCCTCCTGCATTTTCACAATTGTTCTGGGAATGAAACAAAGTTCCTTGTGTGTACAGGGTGAGCGCTTTACCAATTGAGCCACTTCCCACCCACAACCTATTTTACTAGAAATATTTAAGTAACATCAATCCTTTGTAGCAGCAGTAAGCGAGTCTATGTTTGTACATACATGTGTTGCCAGGGGATCAGATCCTGCACATGCTGGGCAAGTGCTCTATAGTGGATTACACCCCAGTCCCTTCAGTAGAAATGTTCCTGAGAAGTATAATATAGAAGTATTTTTCCTTCTGTATAGTTTTTCTGTTTACCTTTTTTTTTTTTAACCTTTATCAATCATCTTTATGAGATACGTAAAGGCTGAATTTTTTTAAAAGTTTATTTTCTGAGTATGAGTGTTTTGCCTGCCTGTGCACATATGTGCGCATGCAGTTCCCTCAGGCCAGAAGAGGGGATTGGATGCCCTGGACCTGGAGTAGAGAGCAATCATATGTGTGCTGGGAACGGAACTCAGGCCCCCTGCAATAGCAGCAAATACTCCTTACTGCTGAACCATCTTCTTATTCACCACCCCCTACACACATACAAGTGAATTTTTTATTTTTTATTTTTTAGGTTTTAGGTTGTTGTGGTTTTGTTTTTTTGTTGTTGTTGTTGTTTGTTGTTGTTGTTTTGTTTTTTGAGACAAGGTTTCTCTGTGTAACAGCCTGGAACTTGATATGTAGACCAGGCTGGCCTTGAACTCACAAAGATCCGCCTGTCTCTACCTCCCTAGTGCTGGGAATAAAGGCATGCACCACCACTGCCTGGCAACAAGTGAATATTCTTAAAGCGTCCCAAAAAATTGAAAGTTGCAGTGTAGAAATCAGTTTGTCTTTAACTTCTCCTCTTTAACTTGTGCAGATTTCCGCCAACAGCACACGACCTGCTCGCTGGCACAGCAAGCTGGGGTTTTTTCATGACCCCAGACCTTTCCCTCTGCCTTTGTCCTCACTGTTCAGCGATGGAGGAAGTGTTGGCTGTGTGGACATCATTGTTCAGAGAGTGTACCCTTTGCAGGTATGGTACATTTGAAACTTACCATTTAAGTTCTTTTTTTGGAGAGAGTCTGAACGTCCCTTCCTGTTTTCGGTACATTGTCAGTGGGTGGAGAAGACGGCATCTGGATTGTACATATTCCGTAATGAGAGAGAGGAAGAGAAGGAAGCAGTGAAATTTGCAGGGGCCCAACAGAAGAAACTGGAGGCCTTGTTCACCAAAGTCCAGGCAGATTTTAGAGACCATGAAGGTAAAATGGCTTCACATTACAAATTGTTACTTCTCACAACATTTTGTAATTACGTGAATTCTCATTGAGTAATTGATTCTTTTTTAATTCTGCATCGGATTTTGTTTTTAACCTATAAAATACCACATGTATACCGAAATGAAAATTGAGCTGACTCTGATCGTCATTGCTTCTTTGAGAACTGAGCTTTTATTTAGATAAATGTCTGAGACAGTGAGAGGTGACAGATAAAGTGTGGTTTTTCAGAGTCCTTAAATAAGAGCCCTCTCTCTCTCTCTCCCCCCCCCTCTCCCTCCCTCCCTCCCTCCCTCCCTCTTCTTTCTTTGGTAGGATCTTACAAAGTTGATCAACCTGGCCTTATGCTCACTCTAGCTCAGGCAGTCTTTCAGCTTTTGGTCCTCCTACCTCAGCCCACCCCAGGCATGAATTCATAAGCTGAGTTTGAGTGTCTGGGGAATCCTTAGTGTGAGAAGTGTGGCCATAAGGAGCCAGCCACACTTCTTCCCCAGTGTTCTGTCCAGTCATGCACCAGCATGTGTCATTGAAGTGAGTTTCTGAGGAACGAAACCCCTGGAACTTGGTAGGACTTGTTCCCACACATCGACTTCAGTGATCAACTCCTAAATTTCCCTTTTCCAATCTACTTTTATGTTGCTAAGATTTTGTTTCCATGTTTTGGTCAGGATATTTCTGTAGGTATTATATTTGTGTATCTGCAGGAAGATTAGGGGGCTGGAGAGATGACTCAGTAGCTAAGAGAACTTCCTGCTCTTGCAGAAAACCTGAGTTCAGTTCCCAGCACCCACAACCACCAATAACTCCAGCTCCAGGAGATCCCATGCCTCTTCTGGCCTTTATGGTACTCCATACAAGTGTCATGCTTTTGTGCAAACACACACATGCACTTACTCAAAAACAAAATTTTAAAACATAGATTGGTTTTCACATAACTTATTTATTTAAAGTTATCACCAGATGTTATCATTTCCATGAATAAGTAAGTCAATGTGAGAAGCAATGTATTTAAGTTACAATTTACAAATGAATCTAATTACATCAACCCCTGTGTGTGATGTTTTACTGGAGACTGCACCAGTTTCTCTCCTCTTTTTTAAAAAGGAAGCTTTTAGTGGATAAGTGATTTTTAAAATATTTTCTTTTTTGTCTGTTTTGGCTTGGTTTTTTGTTTTTGTTTTTTGAGACAGGGTTTCTCTGTAGCTGTGGAGCCTGTCCTGGAACTCACTCTGTAGACCAGGCTGGCCTCAAACTCACAGAGATCCGCCTCTCTGCTTCCCAGCTTCCCAAATGCTGGGATTAAAGGTGTGCACTACCCACCGCCTGACTAAAATATTTTATTTCACTTTTTCATTGATTGTGTGCGCATGTCACAGCACATGGACAGAATCCGTTCGCTCCCTGTAGTGGGCTCTGGGGATCAGATCAGGGTGGTAGTCTTGGTAAGTGATTTCATTACCAGCTGAGCCATCCTGCTGCTCTTGGTGACTCTTTATTGTCTAATCTCCCACCTCTGGGTGTTTTTGCTTGACTTTGTAGTGTTCATTCCTAAGTTTTTGGTTTAGCTAATCAATGCTGCTTCCTTCCCTCCCTCAGAAGACACAGCACAGCGGCGTGTGCTGTCCCGTGCTCTCACAAGGCAGCAGGTCCATGCTCTGCAGGACGGCGCAGAGCTCTATGCAGCAGTGCAGAGTGCATCCGACCCAGAACACCTTGAGGTGAGGAAGAGCGAGGAGACAGGCTCAGTCCCCAGCCCTGTCAAGTCCATGTTGAAATGCTACATCTTTCAGAAGGTTGACTTCTGTGGCACGTGTTTGATTTGTTAGCAAGTCAAGAATGAAAAGTTTTATGAGTTCCAAATATTAAAATAGCATGGTTTAAAATGCCAGGCAAAAGACCAAAAGAGGTGGCTCAGTGGCCAAGTCTCCTGCTGCCAACCCTGACAGCCTGAGTTCAATCCCTGGGACCCATATCCCATATGGTGGAAGAGAACCAACTCCTCCCAGCCAGTGAGGGGAGTTTGCTTTTTTTGTTTGTTTGTTTGTTTTTTTTTTTTTTTTTTTTTGATTTTTCAAGACAAGGTTCTCTGTGTGGCCTTGGCTTCCTGGAACTCACTCTGTAGACCAGGTTGGTCTTGTGGACTCACAGAGATCTGCTTGCCTCTGCCTCTGCCTCCTGAGTGCTGGGATTAAGGGCAAGCACCACTACTGCGTTTTGATTTGGTTTGGTTTTTTCATGCAAGCAAAGCTTTCTTTTTATTCAGCTGTGTGGTACATGTCTGTGTTCTCTGAGAACCAAGAGGCAGGATGCCAAGATGTGTGCCTGGGAAACACAGCAAAATTCTTTGTGGTGAGATGGTTTGGTGGTTAAGAATGTTCAGAGTTCTTGCAGAGGACCCATATTGGGTTCCCAGCATCTGTGTTTGGCAACTGCCTATAACTACAGTTCTATATGCACACATAAAATAAATAAGACAAAGCATACAAAAAAACTTTAATAATTATATCTGCTGTTCCAAAGATGAATTATTAAACTAAATTATTAAATTAAATTTATTCCACGGGAGATGAGGATAAAAGCCACTGAGCCAGCCTCTCCCATGTCAGCTGTGCAGTTAACTGAGTCTCTCTGTGCCTCAGCTTAAATGGAAACAACATTAGCATACAAATCATGGCATACTTGTGAAGATCAAGTGAATTAGGACACTTATCAGGTATAAATCCATGGTTCTGTTAGTGTACAGTCATGTCAGCCATTTGAAATGTAGGTGTGCTGGTTGCGGTTAGAGAACACTAAGTGTAGAGGTTTGGCCCAAAGGAAGTCTGTCCCTAAGACTTTGAGGTCCCTGAGACAGTGTGATGAGTACACAATACATCGCCTCAAGTGGGCCAGATCTGTTATATTTCCTTCTCGTATAAGGCAGCCGGTTTGGGCAGGCAGAATTGCTGTTGTGGCTGCTCTCTGATGTTTCCAATGGTCACAGGGTTGTTTCAGTGAGGAACAGTTGAGAGCCTTGAACAAACATAGACAAATGTTGAATGATAAAAAACAAGCACAGATCCAGTCAGAATTCCAGAAGGCCTTGGAGTCTGCTGAGCAAGAGGAGGGCTTATCAAGGGATGTTACAACTGTGTGGAAGCTACGTGTTACAAGCTACAAGAGAAAAGAAAAATCATGTGAGTATGCAAGGTTGTTATTATTAATTTGTTAAATTAAAAAGTGAGTTTATACCAGGAGTTGGTGGCACACACCTTTAATCCCAGAGGGAGTGGCAGATGGATCTCTGTGCATTTGAGGCCAGCATGATCTACAGAATACATTCTAGGACAGCCAGGACTGTTACACAGAGAAAAACAAAGAAAAACCACACACATAAAAAGGGGGAGAGCTTACAAATGACAAGTTAAATACAAAACTCATGTAAATCCAGTGAATAAAATGGGCTCTGAGCACCCACAGAGCAGGGGGACCCTTGGGTCTTGGTTGTTGCCGTGTTTCAGTACCAGTGTGCCTGTCGTTTCCTCCTCTTTCTCTGAACAGCTCTGTTGAGTATCTGGCGTCCATCATCAGACTTATACTCCTTGTTAATAGAAGGAAAGAGATACAGAATCTATCATCTGGCAGTATCAAAATCTAGGAGTACATTTGAACGACCTAGCATCCAGTTAACAGCTACAAAAAGAACTCGTTATCAGCAGCTACCGGTCTGCACCTGTCCTTACAAATTTCCGTTTGATAAATGCACAGTGCTTCCCAGAGTCTCAATACACTGACTGATGTCTGTCTCCGTAGGCTGCCAGTGAAACCATACTCCAGGTTTACCAGCCAAGGGAGCCGCTCGACTTCAGCAGACTGTCAGAGCCAGCCTTTCAGCCTCCTTGTTCTGAAGTGGACCTTGTAGGAGCTGTAGTTTCTGTTGTAAGAACAACAGGTAGTGTGCAGTGGGTTTAATGTAGCCTTTCATTGATTCGCTGGAAAAACATTCACGCTTCAAAATCTTTAACTAGTGGGGCTTCACTGGTAATCTTGCTAAGTAGTGATGTGAAAGTAATCTTCCTATTTACTTCTGTGTATTTTTCTGTACGTGTGTGTCAGCATGTATGTGGAGGTCAGAGGACAACCTACAGGAAGGAATCTGCTCTCTCCTTCCATGGGGCCCAGAAATCAAACTCAGGTCATCGGACTGGACGGCAAGCACTTTTACCCACAGAGCCACCCTATTGGCCGCTAGCCTCTCTTCTTAGTAAAAAGCAATTCGATAGTATTTCGGGAGGAGGATGTATTTTATTTCATGCTGTTTAACTTTGTAAAGTATTGGTTGTTTTGGGGTTGGTAATTATGATGAAATAATTATGTAGTGGAACATTTAAACCTCTGATCTCTTCAGCTTTTAATATTCCGCAACATCTTGTCCTGATTCTTCACTCTTGTCTGTCTGTTTGTATGTTTGCTTTTGTTTGTTTTGTAGCTCTGGGGATCAAACCCAGGGCTCACAGTGCTAGGCAGACGTTCCACCACTGGCTCTGCCTGCCCTGCTTGATTGTGCACTTGATCTACAAAGCTCTTTCCTTCCCTCTGAGGCGCTGCCTGGTGCCAGAGTCCAGTCAAGAGCCCTGTGCAGGTGCACGCCTTCCACTCCTGCCTACTTATGGTATCCGGACACCTCAGCCTTAGCTCCTAGCTCTCTCCCAGTGCACTTCAGCTATGTGACACGTCTTTGCTGTGACATCTCTGAGGCTGCACTCACTGTTCCCATAGACAGCCACGGTGGCTCTTGGTGCCTTCATGTTGCTGGTCAAATGTAGCCTTGTAAAGGACCCTGACAGGAACAGTGTCCACTCTTCTCCCAAACCAGCACTCTCCCTTTGGCTTCGTTTTCTCCTCGGCCCTCCTCAGCACCTCACGGTGTCCCCGCATTCCTGTCCCTCTTCTCGGATGTAATGCTGTAAGGACAGGGCACTGTCTCCCACTCTTAAAGCAGTGCATGGTGTAGGTCAGGCTCCTCACTGTTTCCCCCTTCCTCCCTTCTCTGGCCGCTCGCTGTCCTTCCTGTTGTATTGGTGGTTTTTTGGGTGTTTTGTTTTTGTTTGTTTGTTGCTTGTTTTGTTTGCAGTCCTCTGGATGAACACACACCCTCAACCTGACATGGCTGCTGAGCAGTTCTCCCTTAAGCGTCACACTTAGTGCTGTTCGTGTCTCTGACCTGCATGTCCCCTTCTCAGGAGCCCTGCGTCAGGAATGCCAGTTGTCTTTGTGTGACTGGGCCTTTATGTCTGCTTCTATGTGGTTCTTTTCATTCTGAGCACAGCGGCCTTTATGTCCTTAATTGCTGTCTGCATACACTGTTCAGCTTTGTCGTGTCTCGGGCATGAGTCTGTCCTGTTGTGGTGCAGTCCATGTGCTATCAGTTTCTCTGGTCCTGCAGCCTCCTTCCCATCTTACAGATGGATCTGCTTGCTATCTCCAACCCAGAGTCACTTGTGAAAATTTTAGGAATTTTCTTATTTGGGGGAATTCCTTATGGGTTATGTTCTGTCTTTTCTATATGCTTGTCCCTCCCTTCCCCCTTTGTTTCCCACCTGCTTTCCTGTGTTTGTCTGATGTGGGGCTTTTCTCTGACTGCTATGTTATTAAGACACATCCCCATGTCATTCCTTGTCATCTGGGTCACACTGTGCCTGCACACATTTGATTGTTATAGGAGGCGGGTAGCTTATTTGTGCATTCCATCAGTATTTATTGAGTAATTGTTACATGCCAGGTGCCTAGCACATAAGAATCCCTTCCCAGGAGCACTGGGGTGGGAGAAGGAGATTACAAACAAAACAAAATAATAGGAGTCCCAAAGGGAAGCAATGAAGTCAGAAAAACTGAGTTTAGAAAAGACCTCATTGATGTTTGTGTTAGCCTGGAAGAAACAGAAGCATGCAGAACCTGGGGAGAGGTCCAGGCTGGCTGTGCCAGGACCTGTAAGTTTTGGCAGAGGATGGAGAGAGGCAGAAGAACCAGGTTTTGTTTTGTTTGTGTATGTGTGTGATGTATGCAGAGGTCCAAGGACAATACTACTTTATGGAGACAGTTCTTTCCATATACCTTGATGTAGGGTCTGGGAATTAAACTCAGACCGTCAGGCTTGCACAGCAATCACCTTTACCCACTGAGCCATCTTGCTGGCTCCCTTGTATATATTCTAACTTGTATTTAAAAGGTGATAGGACATCGTGGGAAGGTTTAAGTAGAGGAGGGATGGGCTTTGACCCTTTCACATATCACCTGAACTGTTACATTGGAAATCGGGGACAGAGGGTGTGAGTATACACACAGGAACTCCAGGAGGAGGCCATGGCAAGAGTCCAGGCAGGGGAGGATGGTGAAGCTTCAGAAGCCATGGGCATGGTGAGCTGCAGACTCTGGTTACACCCTGAAGGTGGAGGGACAGTGTGGGATGTCCGAAGCTATGGAAGATGGGAATTGCCACTTGCTGAAAAAGGGACAACTTGAAAACAACCCATGGGGAGCATGGTTTGTAAGTGGCATCCCGGCCACACAAGAAGCTTCTGAAGGAGACGTGGTAGATTGCCAGCTGTGTCTACAGACATCTGCTCAGAGCAGAAGATATACAGGCTCTGCTCAGGGCTGAAGATATGATTTTAAAACCATTGGTACACCAGTGAGATGCACAGCCACAAGACTGATGAGGTCACTGAGGGGACTAAGGACTCTGTTTTGACACTTGGATGTTCAGGGATGGGGTAGACAGACAGGAAGTAGTGCTGTGTGTGCTGAAGCGTGTCTGAAGTACTGGTGTGAGGTGAGGGCTATGACGCTATGACTTGGCTCTGGCATCATGGAAGAACCCTTTCCATGAAGAGAGGGGCTGGCTGACTGAGTAGAACAAGGGAGCAGAGGGTGTGGTTCTTTTATGGGCATCTTGTTCAAAGAGAAGGAACAGAAAAGTGGTTGTTAGAATAGTGATCAGAAGAGTTTACAGACGAAAATTGTCACACTGCGGAGGAAGCTAGTAAGAGAGTAAAGGCTGGCCCTGAGCAGTCCGCACATGACACCTGGTGTTCCAACACTGGGATGAGACAAGCCTCAGCCAGCAGCAGGCAGGCAAAAGCACTTGGGGCCACAAATGCAGGGACTGGTGGAGAGGTGGACATCTGCATAGATTCCACAAGGCAGGAGATTCCACAACCCAGGAAAGTGAGGACAGACTGGCCTGTGTACATCCTGGCGCCTGCCCAGGTCCAAGCCAACCATAGCTCTCAATAAGCCTCCACTGTCTGAGCACTTCATTGCTTTTTGGCAATACAAGTTGCTGTCAGTTGATCTGTGTTCCCTGCCACAGTCCTGAGTGAACTCATTTCTTTTGGGTGGGAAGCAGATAGTAAAGTAAGGTTTGTTGTTGACAGTAACAGTCGGAAAGCTACACTTGGAGAAATGGCTTTCCCTCCTGAGCAACTTTCCCCCTCCCACCCCCAAGTCTGGCCCTCCAGGCCTCACCTGTTTGGTTTCTTATTCAGCCTTCCTCATTTCTTGGCTCAAAGTAGTAGACACATGCATGTATTCTGTCTGTGTTCCTGCTATGCAGGGTGACACTGGAGTCTTTCTGGTGGGCTGGCTCTGTCTTGGGATTTTCTTCATTCTTTTCACAGCTGCCTAGGAAACCATTGTGTGGGAGCAACATAGCCACTCATGTACATGAGCTGATCAGTGTTGCTTCCAACATTTCATAATTGCAGACAGTAAGAACTACAGTGAGTGACCTTGGTGCAGCTGTTGCATGACCCTTGTTCACATGTATTTTACTATTATTGGACATCTGTCTTATTTCTAGAGTGGACTTCTAGAAATAAGAGTGCTGGGTGGAAAGGTAAGGTGTACATAGCTTTGCTAGGCAATGCCAAATTTTTCTCCACAATTATGGATCAAGTCTACACTCCCACCCGCAGTGTATCGTGTATCTGCCGCCCCATGGCCTGGGGATGTTTGCCATTGAAACCGTAGCACCTTAAGCAACAGGTGATTCTGGAAATCCCTTGTTTTCTCTAAACACAGGGTTTCTGTCTATTAGAACAAACCAGTGTATCACTCCTAGCAATTGTGAAGATAACAATGATTAACTTTTCATTCTAGGCCTTGCTCCTTTGGTCTACCTGTCAGACGAACGCCTTAATTTATTAGTGGTAAAGTTTGGGGTAGACCTTAGTGAAGACATAAAGCCACATGTGCTAATTGCTGCAAGCAACCTCCAGTGGTACCCGGAGTCCAGATCGGGAGTGCCGACATTATTTGCTGGGAATCTTTCCATAGTTTCTGCCAGTCCAAAGGAGGTCTACTTTCAGGAGCGAGTCAGCAGAATGAGGCAAGCTGTTGAGGTAAGATTAGGGAGTAGGGAAGCAGTAGCACAGGTGCCTGGAGAGTTCCTGGAGCCCAGTATTTCCACACATGAGCATGTGAGCTCCTTCACACCCTCCTCCCCTCACCCCAAAACGGGGAGTTGGTTTTCACTGATGTGTGTGCTTGACAGTTGCTATCAAATTGTAAGTGTCTCATCAGGCATGGTGATCGCCAGCCTCCTCTCTAGAGTAAGCACCATATATATATATATATATATATATCAAGACCCTAGTTAAACAACAAACAAAAATGTGACTCATCCTTTCATTCTGAATATTTTATTTCTGAAAGGAAATTCTTTCTGAGAACATCAGTGTGTGAATTAGCTTTTCCAATTTGCTCTCTTAGAATATCGACACATTTTACAAGGAGGCAGAAAAGAAGCTTTTACATCTGCTTAATGGGAACAGTCCCAAGTGGTCCACCCCAAATAAAGACTCCACTCAGCCAGCCGCCACTTGCCCTGCTTCAGAGCCCCTTGCTCCAGGAGGCCAGCCAGTGGTAAGTTATCAGCTTGAGAAGTCCGGCTGGGTAGTAACAGGTGTTCTGGCAGGGCTTAGCAAACACAAGGTGTAACTAGACTGCATTTACCCTGTGGCAGGCTTGCTGTAGCCACTGTATGTGGGAATTGTAACCAATTTGCTGAAGTATGAATGTAAATAAACCTTTGGGAGCAAACTACATTGTCTGCATTCCAAGTATGTGTGGGAAAAAGCCTCTGGCATGTTTTATCGCTAGAAGAGGCGCCCATTGATGGGGAATGTCCTTCTGTATTGTAAAGCAAGATATTGCCACAGCCCATACATAGCACATGCTAGCTGTTACACTGTTTCTAAGCTCAGCTGGCTCATTAAATCTGGCAGGTGTCTGATTGCTAGGACTGACTGACTGGCTGGCTGGCTGGCTGGACAGGTAGCACTGCACAGCACCCTAACTCAGCAAAATAACCCTCACTCTGTACAAGAAAAGCCATTGTTAGAGCTAGACTGGCAAAGAAAGAAGCTAAACCGTGACTCGGGACTAGGAAAAAGAAAAGTGTTAGAACTCCAGGCCAGTCAGCTGTGGCTCAGCAGGTAGAAGGCTGTGGCTGAGCCTGATGATTCTGATATCTGTGATCCACTTGGTGGAGTAGAGAACCTACTCCTCTGACCTCCATGGGTCCTCTAACCTCAAATGCACACATACACACACGCACAACATGTACACACACTCCATAAATGTCCGGAAGAAGAGGAGGAGGTAGTAGTGGGCAGGGTGTGTTCTTAAAATGATTTTGAAAAGTCGGACATTTTTTGCTTTATTACTCTTGGAAAGTTAAAGCAAAAACGATGTCATGTGTTTGGGTTTTTTAAAATCTTGTATTAGGATCTTTTCATTTCCCTTTTCTTGTCACTTTTTATTATTATATATAAAATGCAGAATTATTTCCTGTGAAATGGGAATAACAGCATGAACAACTTTGTGACATCATCTGTCCTTCAGCAATTGGATAAGAAAGAATGTATCCCTCTGTATCTTTTTAATGAAAGGTTAAGTTTTATTTTGTTTACATACACGTACATATTATGATAGGCTCCTTTTTTATGTTTTTTTTTTTTAGAGGTTTTCACCTAATAGTGAGCAAAGTTATCAAAGTCCCCTATCACATTGTACACCAAAAGAGAAGTCTACACCCCTGGCTCGGTCAGCCCAGGTGGCATCAAAGTCTTGTAACAAGGAGAGAGAGATTGATGACCCAAAAACCTGCAGAAAAAGGAGAGCCTTGGATTTGCTGAGTCGGCTGCCCTTACCTCCCCCTGTCAGTCCCATCTGTACCTTTGTCTCTCCGGCTGCACAGAAGGCTTTTCAGCCGCCACGGAGTTGTGGCACCAAATACGCAACACCTATGAAGAAAAGAGAACCCAGTTCCCCTCAGAGGAGGGCGCCATTTCAGAAGAGCAGTGGCGTTTCTCTTCTGGAGCAAGAGTCGGTGGCTGATGAAGAACTTGCCTTGCTCAATACCCAAGCCCCTGTACCTGGCTCACCAGAAGGAAATCAGCAAGTATGTCCTGGTGACTCCACAAGGACCCCTGTGTCCCAAGGACAAAAGAACCCCCAGCCAGCACAGAGGCCAGACCAGCATGTAGGGCCCTGATCCAGGAAGGAGTCTGTCTCCAGGATTACAAAGGTGATGACAACAGTGATGGAAAATTAGCTGTCTTAGCCCCCCCAGTTTGTAATATGTGTACAGTTCTAAAACTACATGTTTGTGTGACAAGACACGAATCACTGCACATTCCTGGAATGTTTTTTACTATGCAGATGTTCTGCTTGGTTCTGTATTTGTGTAACTATTCAGTTGTCTAAAGCCAGATACCAACTACTTTAAAAATCTTCCTATCGTTCTGATTAGATTTAATCACTACAAGCATTATTTTACATGCAAAATAAACATACCTCTACTTTTAGGTTGTGTCACTGACTAATTAAAGTAAGGTCTCTAAGAACCGTTACTTTACTAGATACTTTGTTCTAGTTTGGTGTTTAAGGTTTTTATAGGTAACGCCTATGAAATAGAGTCCTTTCTGCTAGAGTTCCATCCTGTCGGTTTAAACAGACAGGACAGTGGGATTTACTTCTGACCAATTTGTCATCCTTGTCAGCTCTAGGAACCTTCAAAGTCTATAATCTCTCAAATTACTCCAGCTAGAAATCCAGTCAAGCATAATGATGCACACCTGTCCTGCACGGAGGCAGAGAGGACATTGAGAGTTCCAAGTCATCTTCACTACACGGCAAGTTCAAGGCGGCCTGCTATGTGGCACCTTCCCAACCACAGCACGATCTACAGACAAATGCCCTCTCACTGAGCTTCAGCCTTAAAGTGTTCTATCTACTCTTATTGGTGATTGAGGTTTTCTTCATAAAATAATTTGGTCTTCATGTCCTAGACTTAACCTAGAGCAGAGTAAACAAGTCTTACATACATGGGAATTATGCCATTTATACAACCTAACATTTTTGTTTGTTCTTTGGAGACAGGGTTTCTTTGTGTAGCCCTGGCTGACCTGGAACTCACTCTGTAGACCAGGCTGGCCTTGAACTCAAGAGATCCACCTGCCTCTCCCTCCTGATTGCTGGGATTAAAGGTGTGAGCCACCATCACCTGGCTGAAAGTTAACCATTTTTCTTGTGAATCCTATCAAAAATACCTTCCCCATCCTGCCTCAGGTTACCTAGCTCAGACAGCTTTTACACAGACCACAAACATCCGTGCCACATGAGTGTGAAGCTTCGGCCTATGCACATTTTCCCTAGTGACACCGATGGAAGCCAACAGTGTATGCTGTGTGACCACGGATAAATTGCAAAAGCATTTGGGTTACAGAGCACTCTGCTAACTCTATAAATGATGGGAGTGGAGATACAGTAATGCAAACCAGTGATGGCAGTTACGGAATCAAAGGAAGGAAATCCCATGTGGGCTCTCTGACACTTCTCCTCTCTGCCAACCTAGATGCACGAAGCCATCCATACCAAAGTCATCCTGCAGGCACATAAAGGCTCTGATAGCCACAATTCCATGGGCCCGGCAGGCAGGAAAACTAAGTAAGTTGCTACAGGACTGCTGTATGTTATGCTAAGCATTAGAATTTAGCAGAGTTAGAATGGCAGATTCATACCAACTTACTATTACTCATCAGCTGGGCTTTCTGTTATTCCTAAGACACCAATTTTGGAAATGTTAAGGAAATGCATTGCTTATTGTTGTGAAGATGCTGAGTGAACTTCAACAGTGTGGATAATGGAATGGCAAGTAGGCCTTCTAATGTGCAGACTTGATTCCTAGTTATTAACAGAGATTCGTGAATAAGCTTATGATATATGCAAAGGTTACTTTATGGTATTAGTCCTTGGGCTTTGGTAAATGTTTTGTTGTTAAGCCAAAAATAAATTCAATGGAAAACCCAATATAAATGCAATACCATATACAATTTTAATAACCATAAAAGCACCATTATATAAGACACTTAAAGTAATAGTTCACAAAACATTAGAAAGAAGCTGTTGGCCAGAAAATAAATACAGCATATATCCCACATGGTCGTGTCACGGTCTCGTACCAAATGAATCTGATTCCAGCCTGCTGGGATTTAATTTGTACTCATAAATTCATAACTGATCTGAGGGGCACTCCACAGTTCACTGTCAACACCACATGAAATAGCCTATTCACCTCAGCGAGCGTGACTTCACGTTTCCTTGTATGACCTACACCCTAGCTGCTTCATTGCTTTGCACTCCTAAACATCCAGGTTGCTAATTAATTACACATTATAGGCATCATTTTAGAAATCACTTGGTCTCTAAAACTGGCGTTTTGCGGAAGCAGGTTTATTTTACAGTTAGACTACGAGCCAGAGGGAGGGGTCTGTCCTGCTGAGCAAAGGGTCTGACTGTAATGGTACCGATTCTTCTTAGTTGCCTTTGTCCCTAAGAATCCACAGGCTTGTCTAACAGTGACTGTCATTAAAATAAGAAAGGAAGTCCCCTAATGTCACCTTGAAGGACAACATTCCCTTCTGTGCTTTAAGTCTAAAAGGAAATCAGTGCCATTCCAGTGAGGGCTCTAGTCTCCAGACACAGACTATCGGAGTGGCTATGGCACAAAGCTGCCTCCACCTCTGCCTCTGCCTCTCTCACTCTCAGCTCTGTGGAGATGGATCTGTCTAAGACAGTGGTACTGTAGCCCACAGAAACGTACCAGTAACACCTTCTTTATGACTCTGTGTAGCTAACTGATAATCTTAGATTTCAGGTTCAAATCAACTCCTTCCCCAGAGAAAGGCCCTCAAGCCCTCAGCAGAGCCCTCAGCATAGGGCCACATGGGCACACTCCGACATTGCTTGTTGGGCATAACAAATATAATGACCTCTGTTCAGAAACTTCTGGGCTTTGGCTATTTACACTGGAATTAGAGCTCTGGCTAAAACTGAACAAAGAATAAATACCAAAAATCGAAGTAGAAACTTCTTTAGGAAAACTGCAGTGGCTGTGCACAGACCACTAATATCCATGGTGACAGCCACCTCTTCTGAAGCTCTCGTTGGAGAAGCCGCCATGAGCCCTTCGGCTGGGGAGCTCTGTGTAGGGGCCCCAGTACCCGGAGCCACTGGAAGGCGCGCTGTTCCTGTCCTGGTTTCTGCTCGCTCTGCTTGGCTTTTCTGCATGAAGGACACTGTGAAAGGTAACATTGTGTTCATACCGTTCTTTCATCCGGTGTATTTTTTCTCTTGGGACTCCATGGATGTTTCTTCTACATAGAAGAAAAACCCCACAGATGTTTAGTTAAGGCGGGCTATCCACACAAGTAGCTTACATTACAAACCCTGCACCGCATGGCTGCTGCTCTGCCTCGGGACAAAAGCATATGTTCTATATTGTTGAGGGCCCTCTGAAGCTCTACTGGTTCCTGTGCATCCCAGAACAAACCTGGGGCTACCTTCCGAAAGGCTTTGTTTCTGCTGATTTTGACATATAAACAAACACCATATGACATAACTACTCATGTATTTAGTGATATGCCTTGGGTGACATGCATGTATCTATTATCTATTTGCATCAGCTGGTCTCTGATACAGTCGAATGTCACTTACTAAAACAGCCTTAAGTTCTAGAGGGCACAAATACCATCTGGGGACGTGGAATTACCAAGATTTCAATTACAGAATAAAGTTCATGAACAACTAGGCAGTTGAGGGGGTGGACCACAGACTCCTTTTAAATACTCTGCTTCTGCTGGGTCACTGGCCTCGGGGAACATGGAGTATGACTATCAGAAGCCATGCATTGAAAACCAGTTAGTACTATTTAGACACATGTTGCTGTGTAAATCAAAGCAGCACTTGTAGCCACATTCTGCTTAACATTCAAAGGTCTTGCCTGATACAGAAGCACCCGCTGACATGTGCATTCCATGCAGAGGAAGTGCTTTCGATGCTCATTAATGAAGAAGCAACTGAGCATAAAGAAAGGTAAGGGCATCCTTTGAAAGGGCCAAGTTCAAGCCAAGGGTTAGCACTTAGCATTATATTAGACATCTGACTCAAAACTAAAGCCTTCATATTAACAGTTCCAAATTTATCAGTCTCTAAGAATTACCATTTCTGGCCTGAAAACTACAGTCCATTTCCAGTCTGAAAAGATGCTTTTGTTCAGTCTGAAATACCTGAAAATAGCAGGATACAGAATGAGGAACTAGGAAAACAAAGAGGTACCTTGCTAACTCTTGAACGTTGAATTTCCAGCGAGTGTCGGGTTCTCGGAATATAACTTCATAGTTATTCTCAAGTGCCTGATTTTTCAAAAGTACATAAAACATTGAAGACATGGCATGTATGCTTGGAGATGTTCGCGCTCCATTTAACATTCACCACAGTCTTGTCCAAATGTCCCCGGTGTACGAGTCATCTAGGCCCTGAGTCTATCTACTGCATTTTGTCCCCGTACCTAGCCACTTATGTCATGTTACATGTCTCCTTGACAAAGTTTGTCAGTTTTATCTAGTATGACTCTAAGCATCCTTAAGACAGATCGCTGACCTGATGTTGAAATGCCCCAAACACAGGTGTGAGCAATGAGCCTGGAGAATTCCTAAAGTCACCTCCATGCTTATCGTGGATTTACTTCCTCCCATCTTGATTTATAACTGAGAGTGCCACACAACTTATGAAATCCAAGTGATTTCCACATATTTTATACAGTGTTTCCTGCAAACACAGCTCTCCCTGCTCTGTAGTGCGTGGCCCAATGTCCTAGGTCCCCTTTCTGTGAGTTTAGATGATTAGTAAGACTCTTGTGTCAACAGCTAAACATTCTTTGCATTCATAAGCTGAAGGCTTTATTCAAACAGCCTTCTGTTATTACTAGTGCTCATCGTGTTATAAAATAGAATTAAATGAGCTAAGCTGAGGGACCCCCTCAGAAGGAGGCAGCATGCATAAGGTCTGGTGTGCTGTTATAGCATAAGGGGTTAATACTATACAAATTAAAACAGCCAGCAGAGAATTCTGAGTGTTCCTATCACACACCAAAATGGTGTTTGTAACATCCACCAAAGCAGCTCACTGTAGTCCATGAATATGTAAGATTATTATCTATCAACTAATGAATACATTTAAATACCTAAGTTTCTTCTTTGTTCTTTGGATGGTCCATTCTATATGGAAAAGAATTCAACCACCGTGTCTTAAGAACAGCGATTAATGGGGGTCTCGTTAACAGCGTTTGGGCAGCTTAATATTCAAAACTGAGAAGTGAAATGACTCTCTGGAAGCCACTGCCAGATGCTCCTTAATGCTGGTTTGGGCTGTGCCTGCATGCATCAGCTCTGCATGGCCCTGCTAGTTTCAGTGACCTTGAATGTGAACTGAAATACAGGGTCTATATTCACCCAAGTTTCCACCTTGGGCCTGAGTAGACATTTCAGAAAAGCATTTGTAGACAGATGCACAGCTGTCTGTATGCTGTTCTGTGTAAATGCAGAAAGAATCCTAAAGCTAAACTGCCTTGAATCCCATACTGGGGGCCATGTGTAAATCAAGAAGCTATCTGCTCCTGCTCTGCCCCATTTGTGGAATAGAAACTTGTCCTTATAAGACACAATGTCTGAAGAAATCAGAATGAGCTGAGTTCTGTGTTGATATTTGTAATCTACTGCCTTAGTAGAGTCATGCTGGTGGTCCTAAATCTGTTCATAGACTGAGAAAGTGTGTTGAACTGTAACTCTGACCAATAGAGGACTGAAATCCCCAGCCTGCAACGGGTAGACCTGGCTCACTGGGACCCATAACCCTGCTAGTGCTTCTCTAGTCTGTAACTCCTTGAAAGTATCAGCGGATGCTCACTCCCCAGAACAGAAAAGTAGCCAAGACTGAAAAGCTAACTAGGAAGGAGGCAGAGGCAGGCAGATCTCTATGAGTTCGAGACCAGCCTGGTTTACATAGTGAATTCTAGGATAGCTGGGCTATGTAGAGAGGCCCTGTCTCAAAAAGAAAGAAAGAAAGAAAGAAAGAAAGAAAGAAAGAAAGAAAGAGAAGAGAGAGAGAGAGAGAGAGAGAGAGAGAGAGAGAGAGGGAGGGAGGGAGGGAGGGAGAGAGGGAGGGAGGGAGGGAGGAAGGAAGGAAAAAGGAAAAAAGAAAAGAAAGAAAAAGGAAAAAAGAAAAGAAAAAGGAAGGAAGGAGGGAAGAAGGGGGGGGGACTCAGACCCTTGAAGGCAAGGGCGGGAGGCCCTCAGCAACTGAAGAGCAGAGAAACCCTAAAACAACTTTACCTGCCCCCTGGGAGAGCTACCAGTAGTGAATGTGAAATCATGGAAGGCCAGAAAAAGAGAAGAGAACACAGGTTTCAACTTTCTCACAAAACACCCCAAACTGAAAATTCAGAGTGATGCTTCTTCCTACCATGACTGCATAGGGCTTCATCTCCCAGGCGTGCAGGTTGGTGTTATCAATAATAATGGGGGATATGCCATTCTGCATTGCTTTCCTTGCTGTAACACAATGCAACACAACAGTGAACAACATGCAGCAGTCACCAGAGCGAGCATCACCCACATTTTGTCATTTGCATTGCAGGAGGCCTCCCTCATACAGTTCAACACTACCTAGTGCAGAACCATTCTCAGGGGTTTCCTTTTGCTGGAATCTACTACAGAGGGCAAGCCCTGCCATCCTGCTTGGGTAGAAAAATGGTGATGCTTTGCTTAAAACTCCTTCCATGGACCATATTCATTTTGAAGCTGCTACAATCTACATGTACAACAGGGTTTCCCGCGAATTTGGAAAGGAATTTGTCACCTCTCTTCTGGTTCCACTCATGAGCTTCCTCCAAGAAGTCCGGGTTGAACTCATAGTGCCCATCTTCCCTGAAGAAAAAATCATCGGTGCTGAAAATCAGGGCCCTGGGAAAGTCACGCTGCAGCTGTCTGCAAAGTGGAGAAATGGAAAAGGGATTTCCCCATTACACTTGGTCGTGGGACAATGATTCCTCTCCATCTTTAACAGCGAGCAGATTATAATTCTGAGATCTCCACGTTTTGAATTTCCCACTCCACTTAGGAGGAGAAGCAATCATCCCAGAAAGTCATCGGTCCTCAACTGGAGGCAGAAGCCTGAGAGGCCGCTGTGCACGTGCCAACCCTTGAAAGTAAGAGGTCACTGGTCACGGCCACCACCTCGTGCAGCATCCAGGAAGGATTGACACTCCAAAGCAAAGTTGAAGGCATGGCGACTGTTTCCTGAGGGACAGCAGTTACCAGGGCCACTCCTCTCCAAGGCACATCAGTGCCCTCCCAGACCTCCCCTCGGGCACCGTGCCCCCACGCTGCAGCCCTTCCCTTAGCCCCTAAACTCTTACCTGTCCTGGGTCCCATTCCTCGGAGCTCTGATCTCTGTAAGGACCCATCTGAGCAACTAGTTCTTGCTGAGGTATGAAATGTGGATAAAGGAGATGTGTGTGAGCTACCCTCTGAGTTCTAACAAAACCTAAACCAATGGAAAAAGCACAAGAGAAGGAGAGAGGTGAACCCAATAGTGACCCTGTGCCTTCGGAGCTCTACCACTCAGGGGTCTAAATATGAAAATGTCACAGGAAACGATAACATCACAGAAAGCGCCTTTACGAGACACGGAGGGGGAGGGGGAGTTCTGCAGGAAATATTTCAAAAGAGAGGTTTCCACTTGGGATTGCATTACATTTGGGGACAGGTGCTATTAAATCAAATAGTGAAGGGGTTGGTACCAAACTGCCGTGCTTCCTTTTTTGAAAAAATGCAGAAGCTGATTACCGGGCAACACATGCCGGCAGCACAACTGGAAACCACTCCTACAGCTGTGTGGAGAGTGATGGGTGGGAAATACAAGCAGAAAAGCAGGCAGAGACCCTGTGTGCCTTCTAAGTTTTATTCTCCGTAGAGACAGAGGTAGTTTATACCCTCCCCATCTTTTTTGTTGTTGTTGTTTTTCAAGACAGGGTTTCTCTGTGTAACAGCTCTAGCTGTCCTGGAACCACTCCATAGACTACCAGGCTGGCCTTGAACTCAGAGATCTTCCAGCCTCTGCCTCCCAAGTGCTGGGATTAAGATTGTTTTACTCCAGCAATATGGAGCCGCAGAGCTGGGCTCCATCCTCAGGCTTCTACTCCAGCCACCATGAACTTGTCTGTTTAAACTTCTTTCCTCAATTATAAGACACAGAGACCGATCCTAAGGAAAGCGCTTTGTAAAGGGTGAGATGCTTGGCAAATATGAGCAGCACTGTTAACTCTAACAACTTACCCCACACAGACTGATGACAGGGACAGAGATAGGGACAGAGCACTTGCTTGGGCACATGGCAATATGGGGCTCTTTAGGTGTTGCAGTGGATGTGGCAGAGGGCAAAGGGTAAGAGCTTCTACTTTGAAATGCTGGTAAGACATTCCAGAAACAGCACACCAGCATCTCTACCTGAATCCTTTAGAAGGCCTGCCAGCAGAGTTGGAAATAATGACAAAGTAAACGAATTTTGTTACAGGCTGTGGTGGCACGTGGGTAGTCCCGCAGATAGCTTGATTTTTAACAGCAACCTGACTGTCCTTGGGAAACTTGTGAGAAAATGTAGGAATATAGTTCACTTTTTTGTTTATTTTTCATTATCCCTGTGTGTGCCACCTGCACGTGTGCCCATGGAGGCCAGCAGAGGACATCCGAGATTTCCAGGAGCTGGAATTACAAACAATTATGTACCAGCATGTGGTGCTGGCAATCAACCCAGGTCCTCTGCAAGAGCAGCCAGGGCTCTGAGCCATCTCCCCGGGCCCGAGATAATAAATTTCAATATCAAAGGACTAGTGTCAGTTACAACCTATTAAACCCTGATTGACAGCTACCAGACACAAGTGTTACATGGAGTGTTAAGGCACAGAGTTAAATAGAGGAGTTTCTTTCTACAATGTATGAACTGGCTGAGGGGCTGGGCCTCCTACAGTTTGTGGGGCACAGGTGGGACTAGTTGTACTGATAAATACAAAGAGAATTTGGGTCAGAAACAACATTTTGCTGGGGAAAACAATGCAAAGGGGGTAACATTTGACTTGGACCTTGAGGGTGGGGGAAACTTTTACCTCATGTGGGGGGGGGGGTGAGAGAAGGAGGGAGCGATATGCCCAGGGTGTCTCTACACTGCAGTTTCGTTGTGGTAAATGTTAGACATGGAGAATGAGTTTTCTTTCCCTGTGTAACCCTTAAGGACTCCCACCTTGCTCTTAGTGCTTCAGACTACGGACACATGTTTTCGTTTCTAATGTTTTCTCTAAACAGACTTTAAGCCATGGTGTGTGCTTCACACTTCGATTGCCTCTTAGTCACTTCTAGACAACTTAAGATCACCGTCCTTTTCAACTGCAAACTTTTATTCAGAGGAGAATTGCTCAGGCCACCATAGAGCAGGAGAAGCTCTCCATTCCTGCAACACAGCTAGCTGACCGTGGGCTCTGGAGTCCTACCAGCAAACTGGCAGACAGAACTGTGGATGCGCCCCATATGGCTGGTGCCAGTGGATTCCCCCTTCACTCTGTCCCTTTCACATTTTTTTTTTTTTAACTTTCACCTTGATGTCAAATTAGTACCAACCGCCACAGCAACACCTTGCAAATTCACGACAGTAAAACACTAGCTAAGCAGAAGTGATTAAGTGACAGCATTTAGACTGTAAAACTTGGGTGTGAGCATTAAGTATCACTCCACGGGCACTGGGAGATGAGGGAGGGCCTCAGCCTTAGCTTTGCTGTGACAGTGGGGAGGGAGCCTCATGCATTAGGGGAAGTGAGAAAACAAAATGCAAGGTAGAAGAGAAAATAGACAATTACTTCCGAACAGCTGCCCCTCCCCCAGTCACTAAAATTTCCAGAAACTCAGGCACTAGTCTGTATTTTATAATTTATTCTCCCACAAGCACTACCAGGCTGTGGTGGTGCACACCTTTAATCCCAGCACTCAGGAGGCAGAGGCTGGTGGATCTCTGTGAATTTGAGGCCAGCCCGCTCTACAGAGCGAGTTCAGGGACAGCCAGGGAGGGCTACACAGAGAAACCCTATACCAACCCCCCCTCCATAGATTACTTGAATTTATGGTACAAAGACTTCAAAATTTCCTCTCATAGTCTCATAATTTAAAATTATTTTAATTCATTTCACATTTAAATACTTGAGATTTTTTTTCTTGTATAGATCCCAAAGTATTTTTCATTTGTTTCAAGTAGCACCTTTGGTAATTGAATCTCACTGAGGTTTTTCATCTATAATTGCCCTCGTGTCTCTATGGATTTCCTTTTGGAAGAGTCCAGACGAGTTTCTGGTTGTTTGCTCATGACTGGGTCCAGACTAAACATCTTTGGAAGGGTGGTATGGAGAGAGGTGTGCTTCCTGACCTCACGTGACACCCTGCCTGTTGTGCTCATGCAGACATGGCTAAAAAGCAGCACCAGCAAGCTTTCCACTACCAAACAAGCTTACTTAGTGAAACTAACGTGGGAATGCAAAATGGGGAGCACTCGACCGTCCTGGTTTCCAGCAGCCTTCCCTGGGCTGCCCACATCTTTGATATCCTGCAAGTCTTACATGGGGATCATGGAATAATTTAAAGTTCTTTTCATATTTCCTTTTCTTTTTTTAAGATTTATTTATTTATTATGTATACTGTGTTCTGTCTGCATGTGCCTGCAGGCCAGAAGAGGACTCCAGATTTCATTATAGATGGTTGTGAGCCACCATGTGGGTGCTGGGAATTGAACTCAGGACCTCTGGAAGAGCAGCCAGTGCTCTTCACCTTGGAGCCATCTCTCCAGACCCCTCTTTTCATATTTTCTAGGTAGAATTTTGTTGTAGTTTTGGCTTGGTTTGGTTTTTCAAGACAGGGTTTCTCTGGGTATCCCTGGCTATCCTGCTCTGTAGACCAGACTGGCCTGGAACTCAGAGATCTACCTACCTCTGCCTCCCGAGTGCTAAGATTAAAGGTGTGCGCCCCCACCACTCAGCTAGGATTTTTTTACAAGGAGGAGCCTTCTCACTCCTCTTTTCATAGTATTTATTTACTTACTTACTTACTTACTACTGTGTAGCGCACACTACTTTTGGATCCATAATCCTTCTGCCTCAGCCCCTCCAGCTTGGGGATAGCAGGCAGGTACCACCATGCCCAGCCCATGCTACATTTTGTTTGTTTGCTTGCTAGGTAACTCTGATAGACCTAAAGTTCGATATGCAGACCAGGCTGGTCTCCCGCTTGTGGCAAACCCTCCTGCTTCTGTCTTCCAAGTGCTAGGATTACCAGCATGCACCAGTACACCCAGTTCTCTCATTGTTCTTCCTAATGGTCCAGCTGTTCCGTGTTTAGCTAGTGTACCCTTCAGGCTGGCTCCTCTGTCTCTGCTTAGGAAGAGTCTCCTTTTTTCTCTAATTAGCAAAGACACACGTAGAAACATTAAAGTCATAAACAAACAAACAAATAAATAAGGATAGGCTCTTATATTTCTCCACGTAAAAATAATTTCTAACATTTGGTTTTCTTTCCAGTGTGTTTTCTTTAAATTGTCTTTTCATTTATGAATTGTGTGTGTTTGTGCACCTGTGTGAGGTCAGTCTTTATTCATTACATTAGTTGTGTGTGTGTGGGGGGGGAGGATACACATATGAGGTCAAAGGACACCAGGAGTCATTTCTCCCCCTCTTTCAGGATCAAACTAGGTCCTTAAGCCTTGGTGGCACAGTGCCATTACTGAGCCCAAATTTTATTTGCTTGTTTATTTATTCATTTATTTATTTTCTGAGACAGCATCCCACTAGGTAGCCCCCAAGAGCCTGGTGAGTGCCTCCCATGGTATGTGCCTGGATTCCCACACAATTTTTTTTTTATTTCATCTTTTTGTTTTAAAAACAAGAATAAGATATAAAGCACACCAATTTTCACCAAGTTTTTTTTTTCATAGAAAATTGTTTCTCACCCCATGAAATATTCTTCTATGACTTTTTTTGTTTGGTTGGTTTTGTTTTGTTTTCCAAGACAGGGTTTCTCTGTGTATTCCTGGCTGCCCTGGAACTCACTCTGTAGACCAGGCTGGTGTCAAACTCATGAGGATCTGCCTGCCTCTGCCTCCTGAGTGCTGGGATTAAAGGCATGTTTACACTTATTCACGGGGATGCACCACAATTTACCTAACAATTGTCCTATGACTAGCCAGTGTACCTTTCCCCTCATGACCATCAAGGCCATCTCCTCCGGTGTGTCAACCAGGGCTCCTTATCAGCAGGGCTAATTTACTGAATTTCAATTCCCTATAGAACAATTACCTTTTAACTTTGTTTGCAGTAATCCCTAGATTATAAAGTTTAAATGTTTATAAATGGACTCTAGTCACATGTAGCATCCTGCATTTTCAAATCCATGCCTTTGAGGGTGCATTAGAACAGTCTTTCTCACCCCAAGATTATGTCACCTGTCTATAATTACATTTTTCCCCTTGGGCCATCTAAAATTTTGCTTATATATAGTGGCAAAAGTTGAAGATCTAACTTGATTATCTTTCTACCCAGGACCCTGGTTGTCCCCAAATCATTGCCCAAGTGTTTCATCCTTTCCTATCATCCTTAACCACTTCCTTCACCATACCAAATGACAGTGTATGATTAGAGTTGTCCTGGATTTATTTTCTTCCTGTGTTTAGATAGCATCTTCTTGCCTTCTTTTCTAATGTTTACATACTATTCAGTAGTTGAGGATATTTCCTTTATAAAACGTATACCTTTAATTTATTTTGATGCAGAAGTGTGTCTGAACAATGTCAACTAAGAACACATCTTTTTGCTCCATGATGGTTCCTGTGACCCTTCCAGAGCAGTGAGCAGCAAACAGAAATTCTGGCATATGATCTCTCCTTAACCTTTGTACCACTTTCCTGAAGTAAATAGTGGTTCCTCCAGTTACAGATAAGGA
The DNA here is from genome assembly GCA_030556225.1 of Cricetiscus sungorus. Taxonomy (NCBI): domain Eukaryota; kingdom Metazoa; phylum Chordata; class Mammalia; order Rodentia; family Cricetidae; genus Cricetiscus; species Cricetiscus sungorus. The sequence continues at coordinate 4,401,988 of JANBXA010000044.1, forward strand.
AACTGCCACTCGGAGAGATTAAATAACTGGCCAGGGCTCAGGTTTCTCAAGTGGCTCTGCCAGCATTTTACCTCAGGTCTAGAGAGAACCGGCCTGAGTGGCATCCCTCTTAGCTCTTCTAGTTCTGAGAGAGTGCATCTCATGGTCTCACATACAGGCCACATGCAAGCCGAGTCTGGTATGTGTCTCAGCCTGCAGCTACCATTCTGGGTTTATTATGACACTTCCTTAATGAAAAAAAAAAAAAGAAAGAAAGAAAGAAAGAAAGAAAAGAAAGAAACAATTGATGTGTGTATGTATGTGATGTGTGTATGTGATTGTATGTGTCTAGGCACGCTGCTTCTGCCCAGTGCTTGAGGAAGCCAGATGAGGGCTTCAGGGCCATTAGAACTGGAGTCCCAGATGGTTGTGAGCCACCATGTGGGTGCTGGGAATTAAACCCAGGTTCCCTGCAAGAGCAGCCAGTGTTCTCAGCTGCTGAGCCTTCTCCAGCCCTAATGAGGACTTTCTTAGATGTCTGTCACTGAACTCTGGTCACATTTCTCCCCTGGCAGCTCCACCCCTCCGCAGCCACCCTTCATAGGGGCCTCTCAGCACCCCAGCAACTCCACCTTTCACACCTGTTCCACAGCACAGGAAGAGGAAGGAACCCTTGAACCTGCAGCTTCAACCCCACACTGCCACAAACACCCGGAAATAGCAGCTTTTGTGACAGTCTTCTCAGGAGATGTCTTGGGTCCTATTCATGCCTTCACTGCTGAGCCTGCAAAGGTGTCACGTGTCACAGGCATTGCACAGCCTCTGCCACATCCTCCCCGCTCATATTCATCTCACATTTGTCCCTGCCTTACTGTGTGGTTGTCGGCAATATGACTCTACTAATCTCTGCCTCCAAGAAACTTTTAGAGTGCCTGTTTACCCGAGAATCCTTTTAAAACACACACACACAACACATGTGCACTCCTCCTCTCTCCACAAAGTTCCTTTTCCTTGTTTAATTTTTTTAAAATTATTTTATTTTTGGTTTTTTGAGGCAGTGTTTCTCTGTGCATCCCTGGCTGTCCTGAAACTCGATCTGTTGACCACACTGGCCTCAAACTCACAAACACCCACCTGCCTCTGCCACCTGAGTGCTGGGATAAAGGCCTGCATTGCCGCTGCCTGGCCCTTTTCCTTTCTAACCTTCTGCCTTTCAGTCAACACTTTTCCTCAGAGTTGTTCCTTTTCTCTTTGCATCCTAGAGAATCTTGCAACATAGTTAAATACAGAGGCTGTGAGGGTAAGGCTGTGACCCTGCAGGCCCCCCACCCAGGGCTGCCCAGGTCAACTCCTCTGCGCCTCACCTCTGCTCTCATGGTAACTCCTTACCCCCGCATATCACAGAAGTCACAGAATTCCCTTTCCTGAGTTCTCATTTCCCCACTACTGCTGTTATTAAGTCTACCTGGGCAGGACCTCTTTTTTTTTTTTTTTTTTTTTTCTTTCCACTGGTGCTTCTCAAGTACCCAGAACACTGCCTGAATATGATAGACACTCAGTAGATATCTGTTGAGTGGAAAGATGGAGGAGTATTACGTATTTCATGTCTGTTCATGTTGATACACAGGCTGAGTTCTTCCCCTTTAACTGTCACCTAGCACTCCATTATCCACAAGATTAAAAGAACTATCATTAAAAGCTTGCTGTGTGCCAAGTGCTATTCTAATGGCTTCTGATTTCCTGTATAATGTTCAACTAGACCAAGGAGATAAGCAGTATTAAGGCCACATTACAGGCCAGCGGGTGGTACCCTGGATTACAACCCAGGCTCTGACCCCACCTGGAGGTCAGAATGCTATACGATAAAACACAGCAGATCAATGTCTGCCCTTCTCTACAGACACCTGGAGTGCCTGTGATGATGTCACAAGCAAACTTGTATAGCCAGCACTGTGCTGATCGCCTGTGCACTTGTAGGGTGTGTCTGGGGTGCACACTTCAAGTGGCTCTGGAAGGGCTTTGGGGGTTTTCATTGTTCATGTGCTTTACACAGTAACATCAATGCTCTAGGAAATTACTTTATTCCTTCAGGACAAAAGACATGTTCAGCGAAGGGTCTCTGTGTCGTGTCTGCCACTCTAGCTTCGGCATCTAGAATAAATGCCAGGCACACAGGAGGTAACAAATATTTGGAGAATATATATATATGTATATGTATATAGTTTGTTTGTCCCATTATTGGAAAAGGAGCCTTCCACTTCCTGAGAAACCTCCACTGTGTCATCAGGCCACAGAGGCTGAGGGAATACTGGTAACAGTCCCAGGCTGGCCTCTGGTTCACTCCTTCTCTCTCCCTTCCAAAGCTGGCCATGTTCCTGAAATCCAGCAGCAGACCCCCACACAGCCCTCACCGCCATCATCTGGCAGTGTGGGCCCACTTAACTCTAGACAAGTTCCTCTTGTTAGCAGACATGTGGACAGCTTGTCATCTGCTTAACTATGGAACCTGGGCCCCATGTCTGCAATCTGCTCATCAATCATGTTTGCCGGTTCTCAGAACTGGGGGAAGGAATCAGAACTGAAGTCAAGACTTACAGATTTTTGCCTGTATTTTCTCCAGTTGTCATAGGTCAGGGATAGCCTAGAGTACAGCTCTCCTGGCAAAGGGTCACTCTAGAACCTCACATGACTGCTGTTTACAGGCAGCAGCAGCAGCAGCCACACTTTTGATCTTAATTTTAAAGTCTTTTTTTTTTTTTTTTTTTTTTTTTTGTAGCTTTTGAGACAGGGTTTCTCTGTGTAGCCCTGGCTGTCCTGGAACTAGCTCTGTAGACCAGGCTGGCCTCGAACTCACTAAGATCTGCCTGCCTCTGCCTACAAAGTGCTGGGATTAAAGGTGTGAGCCACTACCACCCAGCCTTAAAGTCTATTTTTAATATAAATACCAAATAAAGGGGCTGGCATAGCAAATGTTTTCATGCTTCTGGGATGAGGGCATAGCCTGTGTGAGCTTCACTCTGTGTGTTCATTGTCCGTCTGTATCACACTCATTCTCTCACACCAGCAGCCCCCTCTTTGCTTCCTTCTTTTCTCAAAAGTGGTGTTAGCATCTGGGCTGAGTCTCGGGGAAATTTCTGGCGTTGCCTTTTGTTAACAAATCCACTCATCAACTCTTTAATGAATGCCTACAAGATGCAGGGCTTCCCTCGGAGGCAGGACAGAAAATAAAGTTTGTTTGTTGAGACAGGGTCTCACTGTGTAGTCCAGACGGGCCTTGAATTGACAGCAATCTTCTGCCTCAGCCTCAGTGTGTGCTGGGATTACAGGTATGTAACATACCTAGCTTAGATATATATAGTTCCTGTCTCAAAGACTTTACATCACAAAGAAAAAAATAATTTATATCACACCTGGTAGTGGTGGTACCCGCCTTTAATCTCAGCACTCGAGAGGCAGAGGCAGGCGGAGCTCTGTGAGTTTGAGGCCAGCCTGATCTACAAAGTGAGTTCCAGGACAGCTAGGGCTGTTACATAAAGAAACCCTGTCTAGAAAAAAGAAACAAAAAGAAAAAAAAAACAAGAAGAACTTATATCTCATGAAACTTACAATTTATTTTTTTAAAAAAATATGTGTGTTAGGGACAGCATCTATTTACAAAAATAGTACACACTAAAAATACTGCAGAGTCCCTTAGACAGCAGAGGAAGACCCTCCTCCCCTCCTCCTTGTATCCCCAACTCTACAATCACACTTCAGCAGGGTGCCCAGTAACTGGGAAGTGGCAGAGGAACGTTTGTGTCTGAACAGCCCCAACCCCATGAACTCACCATCACATAAGCGTGTTGTATCCCAATCCCAGCATTCCCATGTATGAAATAAAAACCACATGGCTAGGGCGTGAGAGATGGCTCAGCAGTTAAGAGTACCATCTGCTCTTGCAGAGGACCACAGTTCAGTTCCCAGCACCCACATGGTGGCTCACAACCATCTGGAACTCCAGTTCCAGGGCATCTAAAGCCTTCCTCTGGCCTCTGTGGGCACTGTATGCATATGGTGCAATACGGACGTGCGGGCAAACATCCGCACTAAATTAAAATGAATAAATCTTAGGAGCACCTCGTCACTGTGTGCTGAGCCCTTCTCCGAGGCTCAATTCCTCTTGCCAGATCCTTACCTTGGTGCAACAGAGAGCTTCTCCCCAAGCCATGCACAATTTGCAACAGGAAGTCTTATGAAGGGAGAGTTAGAAATCTAGCTCATTTGTTCCTTACACCGCTTCCCCCAGTCCCACAGGGGTAGGCAGATTTTAGATGACTTAAAGGAACCAAAAAATAATGTTAGAGTCCAACCAGCCCTGGAAAGACACCCTTTATAGTGACTTCACTGGAGCTCCAAGAAGGAAGTTAAGCTGAATCATAAACATTGTATCATGTGAGCCGATTTAGCACCTTGGGAGTGTGCACACCATGCTCAGTGTAAATACAAACACTTCAAATCTAAAATCAGCTCCCACTGGAACACATCAGCCAAAAGAAGAAATGCCTCAGTAATATTTTTAATTAGAAGGAACATCTCTTATTAATACTGACAATAGCAAAATGTAACTTCCTTACCCCGAGACTTCAAATCCAGGCTCAATTAGGCCCCTAGCTGGGAGGGCATGGAGGGTTTTGTGTCACACTTGGTGTTACAGCAGACTCTTTTATCAGGCCCCTCCCACTTCCTGTGCTCTGGCTCAAGCCTGGGGATGTAGGTCTATATGGCAGTGTGGCTTGCCTGCCATGGCGGAGCCCTAGGTTTAAGCCCAGGTGTTGAGGAACACTGTAGGAGCTTCTTATGCACTTCCTTAGCTTTTGCTGTCCCTCTTTCATTTCTTCACCCACTTCCTCTCAATCATACATCATCTACAATTCTCAAACCACACCTGCAGTACTACATGCCTCCATCAGCTGGGTCTTCCCGGCAAGGTCCCAGCAGTGCCAGGAAACATGGTGATGAGATTCCTATATAACGGAGGCCACTTTCCCTAACATGCCTTTTAGCGAGTGATTACAAACCCGCATGGCACTATAAACTTCTACTCCCAATAAAACACATATAGCAAGTGGTCAGTCTCCAATCATCTACCTGCCAAAGGGGAGTAATGTAAGGACCCTGGTCAGCAAAATTCAGGAAAACCATGAAAAATTTGAAACATTAGTTATCATTTTCCAAGGTGGCCTAAATGACCAGAGATCTGAGGTGTCATCTGCCCACTACCATATTATGATATGCAGAGTAAGATGCTGCAAACTTCTGTCCTGGTCTTCCTTTAGTTTAGGAGAGCCAATACCTCATCTATAAACTGGTTCCTGTTCTCAGTGCCTCTATAGTCCACTGTTAGCATTCCTTTCTCCCTACCTGCTTGTCATTGTATCTTATTAGAAAAGCACCCTTCCATGTCCTGAGAAATATCTGGAGATGTGAAGGAGGAGAAAGGACAGTCATTAGGCAGTTAGTCTCTGAGACTAACTGAATACGTCTTAGAAGGCACTTGGGATGGTGCCTAAGGGACGAAGATTGCAAAGGGACCAGCATGTACCACAGAGAAGCTGTCACATCTGGCTTTCACTGGTAAAGGTAAAGGTGCACAAAAATAAAAAAATAAATAAAAATTAAAAAAAAAATCCATGGAACTGACAGAAGAATGAAGAAATTTAATTTTTCAAACATGGCTAATTAAACGAACAAATGACTAAAAAGACTCCTATTGCATTTAACACAAGGCACGTTGGTAGTACAACCACACAATGGAATATTTTATTCAGACATAAAAATTGTGACGTTCTCATACATGGCACAAGCATGAATCTTGAAACAGTACTCTTAACTGAGACAAAGGACAGATGCTTATGACCCACACACATGGCATCCTTAGACCGGAGCAAGAACATGGAGACACCTGGTAACTCAGAGGCTGCAGGGATAAAGGAGAGAGAAGGCTTAGGGGGCACATGGCTTCTGATTGTGATGTGTGCAGTGACTATCGCTGCATGCATACTGATCTGAATCCTTTAAAGAGGTGAAAGCTGAGGCTGGAGGGAAAGTCAAGTGTAGCATAGGATGAATGGGTCATGATGGCAGTCCTGGACCACAAGGCCAAAGTAAAAAGGGTCTCAGGACTGGAACTCTAATTCTGCTTCCCCACCCAACTTTTTGAAACGATTTTTATTCTTTGTGTGTGTGTCGTACGTGTGGCATGGTGTACCACAAAGGCTGCTGTGACTGGAAGGTGACCCTGTGGAGACAGTTCTCTCCCTCTACCTTTCTGTGGACTCTAGGGATTGACCCAGATAGTCGGTCTACCCAGTAAGCACTTCACCTGCTGAGTCTTATCCTGGGCAACTGTCTGACATTGAGTTGTCTCCTAGATCGAGTCCTGGGCCTACCTAGCCAGTGGATTCGCTGCTTACGAGGGTTCCCCTTTAGTCAAGCCCAGTAGATCCACGGGCTCTTTTCCATCCCTGCTCTGCCTCTTATTCAAGGCCAAGACTACCTCTATGTGGAGGGGCTCTGTTCTTAACTGGCTTTCCCCCTCTGCACAGGTTCCCTTAGCCCTGAAGGCCAGCAGCACCAAGATGCTGTACCAGCCCACCCTATTTGCCCACAGGACAGAAAGGATGGCTAGTTGTCAACTTGTTTCCACTTGTTATCTGGAATAGGCACCTTCTGTAGCCTTATTGAGTATAAGTCTCAGTCACCGTTGATTATCAGTTGACTAACACTGGCCATAGCTGGCACCCACGCATCCCACAGCGTCTGTTTACTATGCTACCTGTGATCTTCACAATGAGTGGATTTGTGGAGTGTTAGCTTGTGTTACTAGAGAAGAATCTCAGGAGTTAGAGTCAAGATAAGGGCTGGAGAGATGGCTCAGCAGTTAAGAGCACTGGCTGCTTTTCCAGAGGTCCAGAGTTCAATTCCCAGCAACCACATGGTGGCTCACAACCATCTGTAATGAGATCTGGTGCCCTCTTCTGGCCTGCAGACATACATGCAGTGTACAATGATGTACACTTGAGATAAAATGTCATTGTTGTTAAAAGTTTGTCTCCTCATGAGTGAGTTTCCTAGGATATGTCCAGTTGGAAATTAACCCTTGAATGACTTTCATTGACAGAGTGACATAGTTAGTTAGCCAGGTCATTAAACAAACCTACTCAACTGTGTCTTGATTTTTTTCCTTTTAAAAAGTTGCCAAGCAGGCTGGAGAGATGGCTCAGAGGTTACAATACTTATTGCTCTTCAGAGGGCCCAGGTTCAACTCCCAGCACCCACATGATGGTTCATGACCATCCTTAACTCTAGTGCCAAAAGATGTAGTGCCTTGTTCTGATTTCTCTGAGCATCAGGCACATGTGTGGTAAACATGCATACATGAAGGCAAAACAATCATACATACATACATATCTTTAAACCGTTTTTCTTTAAGTTACCAAGCAACAAACAATTGTTGCTGAAAACTAGAAAACAGATTTGGGAAAAGTCTATGATCCCACTACTAAAAGTCAACACCTATGGGTGGGTACTTATCATCTCACAAAGTTTGCTTGTTTGTTTCCTACGAATCTATACAGACCTTTTCCTTGAGTATAAAATGGGATATGTGTATTTGTGTGTACCTTTCTTCTTATTTTATTTTTAATTTTTGAGACAGGATCTCGTGTATCCCAGGCTGGTCTTGAACTTGCTAGGTAGCCAAAGATGACCTTAGACTCCTGACCCTTCTGCCTCTACTTCCCAAGTGCTGGGATGGCAGGTGTGCACTGCCACAGCTTGTTTCTGTGACGCTGGGCTTTGTGCATACTCTGTGTCCACTGAGCCACATGCCCAGGCCTGTGTGCATCTTTAAGACAGGAAAGAACACATTTACAGGTCAAATACACATCTCTGTTCCCATCAGGGACTGTGTGACTCACACACCAATCTACTTTTGTATTTGCTATTGAATATTTTATATTTAGTAGTTAATTGTCTGGCATTTTTTCTGTCACACAAAATTCCTGATGAACATTCCTCTGCACCCACACCCTTGTCCAAGCATTTCCTTAGTCACAGTCAGTAATAACCACCTCTCCCCAGGTGATACTTAACTGAACTCAGGTACTAATATACATTTAGAGAGTGCGCTGGCTAGAGTACTACGATGTGGTTAAAAATTTTAAACCAAACATAATCCAACTTAAGTGTGTGTGGGGAGGGGGTGGGGGTGGCACATGCCTTTAATCCCAGCACTCAGGAGGCAGAGATAGGTGGATCTTGGTGAGTTCAAGGCCAGCCTGATCTACAAAGTGAATTCTAGGACAGCCAGAGTGGTTACACAGAGAAACCCTGTCTCAAAAAAAAAAAAAAAAAAAAAAAAAAGTCTAATTTAAAAACAAAAGAAGAAATCCAACGAATTCAGAAAGATATTTCTCATATCCCAGCCACTTAGACATATGAAAAGACATAGGTGAATATTCTAGAATATAACATTGACTTGAAAGACAAAACAGATCCTATTTTTAAAAGAGATTTTTATTATTTAGTCAAATGAGATATAAAAGTTAATTAGGAAAAGATAAACCCATATTTGCAAAAACTAACTTCCTCCAATGTTAAGAAAAAAAAGTTTTATTAGTCTGATTTAAGGAATACATGTTCATTATAGAAAATGTGGAAAACATGTAGAGAAAGGGACTCTCAGAATCTAGCAAAAACATTACAATTTTCTGTTTTCTACACAAGTGTATTTCATTGAGAAGCAATTTTCCTTCTCCTCTCTCCCTGCCCTGTAAGACATGGTTGGAGGAGGTCAGGCTGTGACTTCCTGACCAGTTCTTTCTTACTCTGGGCTACATCTCTCCCCACTGAACTTTATATATAATCTACAGCCCATCTGGAAGCATGCAAGTCTCCTAAGCCCCAAGGCCAACAGTGCCCAGCACCCAGCACTGTGGGAGCCTCCTCCATGGCACAGCCAGGCTTCGCCTCCCTAACTGGAGTTCATCTCAGCCTCTCCTGCACCTGTCTAGTAACTACACCTAAAAATTTAAATAGCTACCACCTTAAAGTTTCAGGGGGCAGCCTCACTGATTCTACCTTCACAAACCCCTGTAAGGCAGGAAGAGCCAGCGTCCCCCACTGAAGAGGAAAGGGAACTGAGGCATGCTGGAGGTTGGTGAAGGCAGTGAGTGGCAGAGCTTGGATATGAAGCTGTAAGTGGACTCCCAGGCTATCACTCTTAGGTCTGACAACAGGAAGGATCCCCACGGAATCCTCTAACTTGATCACCTCTTAGTAACCACAGAGGCAGAAGGACTGCTAGCAACAAGGGTAATTTACAGCAGGGGTCCCTCTCCCAGACCAGGGCTCACCACATCTGTCCCTACAGGGCTTTAATGAGATAGTCTCTTGTCCGATATCTTCTGTTTAGTCAAATGTCAAGCAGGAATTCAAATATTAAACATGTAGAAAATCAGAGACAGAGAGGAACCTTAAAGACCACCCCAGCCAAGACCCTGGCATCCCAGTGTCGCTCTCATCTCTAACCCTCACACTACACTTCTCCCTTTCTCACCAGTTTAGAGGTGACTTGGCCAAAGGAGTAACGTCCTTCTCTGACTTCAGTGTGTGATGGTTTACAGGCTGGCAAAGTGAAAGTGAAATCGAACAAGATTTCGGCATACTGGAAACATTTGGTAACAGATGTACCCTCCGTGAATTGCTGTATCACCAAACAAACAAACAAACAAACAAACAAAACACCGAAACACCAAAAACCAGGAAGAAGAAAAAACCCGTTGTGCCCGGTTTTCCAAGGAGGCTCTCCACATCACCCAATCCTGCCACTAGCCAGGAGCCTCCCAAAAGGACCTAGAGACATGTGTCTCAGAAAGGGGTACCAGGGTGGCCACTGTACAAGTCACGCATCTCTTTTAAAATTTGCAAAGGTAGCAATTTCATGGCTGGATGCTTATACTCCACAAACCAACTAGAACCTGTTTACAAATGTCAGCACCTTATAGGCCATCTCATTTTCCCCTTCATTCACATCCAAGACTCAGGCCCTCCTCCCCCTATGATCACTACTACCTGGTGCCATGGACATCAGCATGTGACCACAGGCCACCTTGATTCTTCAGCGGTTCCAGGGTCCTATGGCTAGCCTTATCTGATGAGATGGAAAGCTCACAGGTGGCAGGCAAGTGACTGCTTCTATCGACTAGTGTGTGCCAGATAATGTCCATGGAGGGTTAAGACATGGCCCCTATCTTCAAGTATTTCACAGAAGGAAAAACCAATCCTGTGCAAAACTAAGCGCAGTCACAGAGATGTAAACAGGAGCCAAGGCGCTGAGAAGAGTGGCTTCTACGGCAGGGTGAGGCAGCTGCGAGGGGAGGTAACAGAACCGGTTTTTAAAGGCTAGTGCAATCAGTCGGGCAAAGGGTGGCAGTGGGTAAGCCAGGCAGGAGGGCCAGCACCATCAAGCACAGCAAGGAGAGAAAAAGTCCATCGTTGCTGGAACACCAAGTGCAGGGCAGGGAGTGGAGGGCGTTCAGGCTGGAGCGGTGGGCCTAGCAAGGTGCAGCAGGCAGCAAGCCCGCGCAGTTCCCGCTGACCCGGCACCAGGAGGGCCGCTTACGCAATTCGCAAGTGAACGAATTTGGGCGCCCGCGGAGAGGCTGTCAGTGACGATCGGTGGTGGCGCCGCCAGCCCCCCTCCCCAGAGCACCTGTGCGCCTTCGCAGCGGCCAAAGCAGACGCAGGCTGCGCCGATCCACCAGATCTCAAAGCGGACCCCGGTCATCGCCGCGTGCCACCTCCCCCGCCCCCAGCCCCGGACCCCCGAACTCGCTCCGGTGACAGCGCCTGTTGACGCACGGTGGCGGCTGCCTGCGCACCAGCGGGCGGGGAGCGGGTTTGTTTCTCTGCAGTCGCCACCAGGTTTTCCCGAAGAGCAGTCCCCGCGGGCCTCCCCGACCCGGGGCTGGGGGCCGAAGGCTACCTCGGCCCGCCGGCGGGTACGAGGCCGGGCGCGGCGGGGAAGGGCCGGTGGCGTCTGGGGTTTTGCGCAAGGCGCAGTGCCGAGGTCCGTCCTCCCGGGCCGGCGAGCGGCAAAGGTCTCGGGCGCGCGGGGCAAGGGCAGGGGCGGCGCGCGGAGCCGCTCGGGGCAGGGGCGCGCGTGGGCGCCAGGCCGCTGTCATTACCTGGCCAGCGTGGTTTTCCCCGAGCCCGGGAGGCCGCGCAGGAGGTAGAGGTGTTTCCTAAAGCTGTGGCGACGCGGAGGTGGCCCCCGCGCTGGTGGCGGCCGAGGAGGCGGCTGCTGCTGCTGCCGCTGGTGGAGGCTCAACCTCCCGAACGATTCCAGAAAACTGTCCTCCATGGGGAGGGGGTTGGCGGCGAGGGCCCTGGGTTCCCTTCCTGAAGTCACGGTCTTGGCCAAAGCTGTTGTTTTTGTGACTCTCCGGCCATGTGATAGATGGAGGGGCGGGCGCTCAGAGCCCAGCCCCTCCTTCCCAGCGGCGCGAACCGCGGGAGGGGGCGTCTCTACCTGCTGGGAGGCCGGGGTGCTAGGAGACTGACAGCCAGGGACGCGTGGGTGACGCAGCCCCCAGCGCCCCCTCCTGCCTCCCACTGTCTTCCGCTGTCCTTCCCGAGAGAAGGGGCCCCCCCGGCCCGGGGACACAGTGGGAGGTTTTCCTGCAGTCGCTGTGGAAGCCCAGCCCTCTGCTACATACAGCTCTGTCTCATCTCACTTCAGACAGGCCTAGACCTTGAAAATAAATAGTTTCCGTTGGCGATTAAAGAATGTGACAAGCACATCTGAGCAGTAACAGAAAGGGCATTGTCTCCCTACTGCGTGTGTACCAGCATCTGGCTGGTGTCCCAAGGGCTGATACACACTCCTCCAGGGTACTGTCCCATTTCTTAGTACCTTTATCGGCCTGCCAAAACTATCCTTAGAAAGCTTTAGGCAACTTAAAGTCTCTTCTTGCTCCTTAGGTATCGGGTGGACTTACTTCTCTACTGCCACATGGCAGGGATGATTGTCCTGGGACCATTTGTAAAAGAAATGAAGTTTAAGTTGCAGGAGTTGGTGGCACCCATTGGCAGGCACTGGTTGTGACTCTCCCAACTGTTTCCCTATAGAAGCAATAGGATGATCCTGGTTTTGGGACCGAAACAGATAGTGTTCAAAATTTACACCCTAGAAAATCTGAGATATTGGTGACTTTGGCTACAATTATTATGAAATAAAAACATTTTATGTCTGGCACCTAAGGTATGGACATTATGAAAAGGAACTGTGGGGAAAGAAATGATGTCCTTCTAAGACTATGTTAAAGACCAAACATTTCCGGACCAGACCCGCCTCAGGGAGGGGCCATGCAAGCAGGGAGGGGGACCGCCTGATGATCTCACTAGCTTTGGGCTTCCCCTGGGTTGGGGTGTGGGAGTGAGGTGGGCTGCTCTCCCTGGGAATTCCCTTTCCAGCATGAAGCATACTTCCTGGGCCCTTAGTACTGTTAGAGCTGCTGTGCATGTTGAGGACAGTGAGGAACAGAGAAGATACATTTGTCATAAAGTAGTGACCTTTAGTGTGCCTATACATCCCTGACAGAGTTCACACGTGGGGAAGTGAGCCTAGGGCCGCCCACACACTGAGCACACGTTGACAAACATGGTTTTGCTCAGCCTCAAATTCTACCTTTCTCATTCCAATCCTTCTCTGTCCAGCAAGGAGCTACTTAGTCACCTGAGGCTGTATCGCATGTGGAGTGTGGATAGGACAAACTGGGAGTAAAACACACAGTGAGGGCTGAGATGTCTCCATGGGAAGAGTGCTTAATGTGCAAGCATGGGGATGTGAGTTCAAAGCCCCAGCCCTCATGTAAAAAGAAGGGCATGGCTGCACATGCTGTAACCCTGGGGTTGAGAAGAGGGTAGATAGGTGGCTTTGTTGGAGCTCGTTGATCAAACAGCCCAGTAGCTACAGCTTCAGTGAGAGTCTTAAAAAAATAAGGCAGAGAGCACGAGACACAGATGTCCTGCAGGCATGTACCAGCATACTCTCATGTGTGCACATGTGTATACACCATACATGGAGCTAGAGAGATGGCTCAAAACCCAGAGGACTGGGTTTTGGTTCCCACAAGCACCTTAACACTGGTTCCAGGGAATCTGTATCCTCTGAGCCAAACAACCCTCACTTAGAAGTATTCAGCCATTCCAGCTTGCAGAAATTCTAGCTGGGCTTGCTGACTATATCTGCTATTGGAGGGGTAGGGAGGAGTGTCAGGAGACCCCCATGTGTGTATTCATCTCCCTACCACCTGTTGTATGCAACTATGCCCTAACGAGATGCAACCTTGGGAAGAGGCAGGAGGATATTGGCCCAGAAGACTAGGAAAGAGAGCTCTGTCTGTGTGGCTGTGGGAGAGCCCTCATCCCTACTGGGTGAAGACTTTCTGGTGTGGTCTTTTAGGGAAGGAGTTTTCACACCCACAGGTAACCACTCATCTCTGGCTCTGTAAGAAAATCCCATAAATTCACTGGATGTCCAGAGTGAACTTTGGTGGAGTCCTGCCTCAGTTTGCTGTTAGGACAGTAAGAAGAGGATGTTGCTTATGTCTCCCCTAGGGAAGGAATTTTAGCAACAGGATCTAAGGTCCCTCTCCATGGGCACCCAAACATGTCATGTGTGGCATATGCATGATCAGACTCAGACACACATACAAACAAGGCATGGTGGCACAGGCCTTTGATCCCAGCACTCAGGAAGCAGAGGCAGGTGGACCTCTGTGAGTTCCAGGACAGATGGAACTACACAGAGAAACCCTGTTTTGAAACACAAAACAAACAACCAAGCAAAAAAGAGTCAGAGAAACAAGAAGTACAGTGCAAAAGAGAAGCTGGGCAGACAGATCCTCTGCACAAGCCTGATGTGGACCTCCCACCTGACCCCCTCCGCTCCAGTGCGCCCCACCCAGCTCCAGCATGCCCCACTTCTCTGGGGCATGTCCTACCCCACTCCAGCATGCTCCATCCCTCTCCAGCATGCCCTATCCCTCTCCAGAATACTCCACCCAACTCCAGCATGCCCTACCCAACTCCAGCATGCCCTATCCCTCTCCAGAATACTCCACCCAACTCCAGCATGCCCCACCCACTCCAGCATGCCCCACCCACTCCAGCATGTCCCACCCACTCCAGTATGCCCACTCCCACTCACGCTTTTATGAGCTTATGAGGTTCTAGGGACCAAACTTAGCACTATAGCATGCTCAGTGTATACTCTACTACTAAGCACATTCCTGGCACCATAGCTCACTCACTGTCAGATACCTCCCCAGAGGTAAGGACTGCATCTTCCATTTCAGTCGTACCTGATGTCTGCCACAGGCACAAGGACACTTGGTGTGACTGCACGAGTTTTATGAAGATGCCCATGGAGGGAGTAGTCCTAACCCCTTTCTCTAAAGGTTCTTTCTGGAAATTAGGTGATAAATGTGACGAAAGGTGTAGAAAGCTGCAGTATTCTGGAAGCCAGCGTAAGGCTTGTGGCTATGGAGCCAGTAAGCATTATTAAACCATAAAGATGGTCCAAATGGTGGCTGCCCACACCATGCCCACTGTTAAGTTTTTCCAATACTATCCTTAGGCACAGCTACAGTGGAGTGGAGTCTAATGTGTTCACCAGAAAACCACAAATGTTGTGCTGTTTAAGGCACCAAAGAAAGAATTTTCCAGATGCCCGTCTCCTCCCTGGCTGGCTGGCTACCCCTCCTCCTAACCCTGCTTCCCTCCTGGCTCTTCCCTCATCCCTCTTCTAGATGACTTACAGAAGCTGTAGGAGGCAGGGGGAGGCTAGGGGACCACAGGGCTAGTTTAAATTAAATTAAGCATATTTAGTCCTAGCTAGTTGGGAGGCTGAGACAGAGCACTGAAAGTTCAATGACTGCCTGGGGAACTTAATGAAACCCTGTCTCCAAACAAGGTTGCAGGAAAGGAACAAGGACAGACAGGAGAATACGTCAGCCCCCTTAGCATGGGATGGATCTGTGCTGCCAGAATCCTGGGTCCTGCCCAGATATGGGCTCTGTGGACGACTTTTGGTTTTCTTGGCCTTTTGGGACTTCAGAGGACAAAAGACTCCTCAAACTCTGGCTCTTGTCTAGACCTTCAGCCTAGCATCAAAAACTCAAACCTGCACAAGGCGAGCACAGAGGAGGCACTGAGAAGCTACTTTGAAGAATCAATATCCACGACAGAAGGCAGGATGAAGGCAACTTTCCTCTCTTACTGCTCTTCTTTGAAACCTCATTGAAGAGCAAGAAGCTGCTTTGGGGTTTCCCTGGAGGCCCTGGTTGTTCGGTGTCACTTTAAACAGAAGCTAGGGAGGGGTCATAGCAACAGGATTGTAGACAGCAAAAGGTCAAACGCTGATTGATTTGATCCAAAGTGCCCTAAATTAGAAAGAGTCAAAATGCACAATTCATCCAACATAACCGGCATATCCAGGCACTGGAAGGTGTGGGGCTGTGGGTGGAGCTTAGAAGAGGCGAGTTCAGAGTCCGGTAACAAAACAGAGCTGAGGGCTGGAGGTGTGGCTAGGCACTGAAGGCCATGAGTCCTCCCCTTCCTCCCTCCCCTCTCCCAGGCTCTGAAGGCCCTAAGTCCTCCCCTCCCTCCTTCCCTTCCCTTCCCCAGGCTCTGAGGGTTGGAGGTGTGGCTAGGCACAGAAGACCCTGAGTCCCTCAACGTCCACCTCCAATAGAAACACACACACACACACACACACACACACACACACACACACACACACACACACACAGCATCTAGAGGGCTGTTCCTTGGAGAAGGTCAGACAGGTGGGCTGCAAAGGAAGGGCCTTTTCTGAAAGCAGTGGAGTTAAGCAAATGTCTACATGTTGAACAGTGAGGAAGTGGACACTCACCCATACTTCTTCAAAAAGTGTTTTTTTTCTGTTTTAAGTACAACTAAATCAAAACCTCTAGTTATATTATAGGTCCCATGATCTCTAAGCAAATGCCTGGAGGTCAGATAATCTGAGAACTCATCAAATGTGTATTTGCCTCTCAGGATCCCACAAGGTCCTTTATGCAATGACATACACTCATGCACACACACTTAAAATAAATATTTTTAAGAGAAGGGCTAAGTTAACTATTTTATTGTATATTTTACCATTTTTAAAGATTGGATAAACAAAAGGACATTTGGATTTTAGAGCCTTTTGGGATTTCAGAATTCTAGAGTTGTGGCCACAGCCCAATACTTGCACACAGGCTACCATCCCAATGTTGGGGTAATTAAAGAGCTTTCTGTGCCTCGTTTTCTTCGGCAAAATGAAGCTGTGACAAAACTCTTAGCATCAGGCAGTGTAGCATTCAAACTATTATTGCTTGCTGAGCTTTTTACATTATTGACACAACTTATCAAGAGCAACAACTGGAGTGATTATACACACCAGTGCTGGTGTCCCATGGGCACGAGCGGGGAGGCTCTCTGAGCTGAGGGTCAGCGATGGGCACCCTGCCTTTTCTCGGCGATCAGGATTGCCAGTAACAGACAGGAAGCAGAGAGTACAGCTGCAAACAAGCACACCCCCAGACAGGGCCAGACAGGGTGCCCCAGGAAGGATCTGCTCCCAGGTCCTCTTTGCTACCCTGGTCATGCCACTCTTCTAGCATCTAGGACGTGTGCTGTCCCCTCAGTCCCTCTGCCTGATTCTGCCCATTTCACCTACCTCCTGTTCTCACTCCCTGAGGAACATACAGCTCTTTACACTACAAAAGTTATTAATGATCATTACGAGAATTTATGCAAATTTGTAAGCAAGTTTCTGGCTCAATAATTTCCTCTCCCAAGATCACAGGAGCTCTATTTTGCCAGAGGGCTTTGCCCAAGGAGGTGCCAAGAAAATGGAAATAAACCGGTATTAAGAGCCCATTTACATCTCAGGCACCATTCTAAGTACATTATTTCATTTAATCCCCATTTAAAATCTCCACTAGAAAGTGGTATTGTCAACTTAATTTTACACTTAAAAAAATTGAGACTGTGAGGAGATTAATTTTTTCAGGTCACACAGCATGCAGCAGCTTCAGGACAGACACGCAGGAAAACATCCTTGGCCCGGCTCAGCCTCTACAAAGGACTGTGTCTATCAACACATGGCAACCAGTGCAGAGTATTCTGACCTAGGCAGAAATAGCTTTGGGACTTCTACAGCCCAGCAGGATCTCCTTAACTGCCTCTTCCTACATTTCTTTCTGGTTTTTTGTTTGTTTGTTTGTTTGTTTTGTTTTGTTTTTTTGGGTTTTTCAAGACAGAGTTTCTCTGTGGTTTTGGAGGCTGTCCTGGAACTAGCTCTTGTAGACCAGGCTGGTCTCGAACTCATAGAGATCGGCCTGCTTCTGCCTCCCCAGTACTGGGACTAAAAGCATGCGCCACCACTGCCTGATCCTACATTTCTATTTGCCCTTTAAAACCTATTTGTCAGGACATTATGACAAACCAAAGCAGAAGGCTCCTTCTCAAAGCAACTGTAGTTATACATTGTTGCTACAGCCCTCAGGAAATGTTCAAGTGAGATGAGATTAAGCATTAGAATAAACCGGGCGGTGGGTGGCACCTCTCTTTAGTCCCAGCACCCCGGAAGCAGAGGCAGGTAGATGTCTGAGTTTGAAGCCAGCTTCATCTACACAGAGGAAACCAGTCTTGAAAAAAATAATTAGAATGAGGCTGTTGGTGAGAAGGCCAGAGCAGTGGAGAGCAGCACAGAGGAGGAGCAACTTCAAAACTTAAAGTACATACAGAGCATGGTCTGAACACAAAATATTCAGCGTGGAGAAGAGACTCAGATTCGCCACAGCACGTTATTGGACAGGTGCCTCCTGTGTCACATTAGGCCACCACACCGAGGTGAAGGAAAACATTCCCTAACTACATCTCTGTCATGTAAACCACAGGAGGGCTGGAAAGTCTCACCGCTTTCCCTCAGTATCCAGAACAATGGCTAATAAGAGGCAACACAACACATTGGGGAACAAAACGGAAGTTTTCGTCCCTTTCTCCAGAGTCCTCCCAGACTCGAGGCACACTTATCTTATTCTACAGGTTTCTCCAAATCTCTATATTCCTACTAAGCATTGCTGTTGTCTTCCAGCAGAAGCAGGTGAAAAATAAAACATTTCTATTGAGTATACACATATTTCTCACAGAGTCAAGCACAGATTACTCTTAGAAATGAGTTAGATGAAGAGAGAAAACAAGCCCAACACATGTGCTTCCCTTTCTTACCAACCACGCTGGCAATCCCAGCAGATGTATTTACTTCATAACATCAGATTCTGGGGAAAGTATGATATGTTTGTTTTACTGTCACTCTCAATGTCAAGTATGGCATATGAGAAGTGTCTGTCCATGCTACCTCTTTTCTTAGAGCATCTGTTCATATACAATATTTACACATAACCCACAGCCCTAATTCCTAGCTCTGGTCACATACCAGTGGTGTGGGGAGAGGCAACCTCTCACACACTGTGTCACCAGAAGGCTCTGAAATGCATTCTAACTAATGAAATATGGACTAGAGCTTGGAAGCAACAATCTAAGCTTTGTTGTAGTTCACAGAAAGATGTACGATTGAAGAGAAACATTGAACACGCAATAGCACAGGCAGGGTTGCCATGGTAACAACTCTTCAACTGCAATACATCTGCGCTATTACAACCAGGCGATGTCAACACCCATTTCCTTCTGACCATATTGGGTTCTCTGCAGCAGCGAGAAGTACTTACGGCTCAAGGGATTTTCATTTTTGCCAAGATTCTTCTGCCTTTTCTAGAAATGATAATTGAGATACATAAAACAGTGATTAATTGTTCTGTCCAGGCATTCTTCAAATGTCAAAAGAAACATAACAAGTGCAGTGTCAGTCTGACATGTCAAGCACTGCTCTCTGTGTGTGCATGAATGACAATGTGGCCTCCCCAAACACTAAGGAGAAAAGTAAGGTGGTCCAAGAACACAATCCCAGCATATGAGAGACTGGTGCAGGAAGGTTGTTACAAGGCTGAGGCTTCACAGGTGTATGTAGCAAGAACTCATCTCCACAACAGAAAAAAACAACTTATAAAAATGAACATTTGGGCCAGGCTAGTGGTACACTCCTTTAATCCCAGCACTTGGGAGGCAGAGGCAGGCAGATCTCTGTGAATTTGAGGTCATCAGGTCTACAGAGTGAGTTCTAGGAAAGGCTCCAAAGTTACACAAAGAAACCCTGTCTCAAAAAACCAAAAAAAAAAAAAAGTACATTTGGTTTTAGACACAAATGTGCTTGTCAGAAATACCTGCTACCCTTAAGCAATAGCTCTACGTTTTATCTTTAAAATTAAATTTTACTGCTAATTCCAAAATGTGCCATGGGGTGCCTCTAGTTTCACTTACATCACTATTAATAAAATAAACAAACTAACTAACAAAACAAACAAACAAACAAAAAACAAGGCTGGAGGTGGTGGTGCACACCTTTAGTCCTAGCAGAGGCAGGTGGAGCTCTGTGAGTCCAAGAAACAAAAACAAACAAAAATCCAAAACATCTGTGCACTATTCTTAGCGTCTACTGTGTAAAGGTCCAAGCCAGCCCTCCATTAGCTACCTGCATAGAGTGAGCAGCTCTCAAGGACGGTGATGTTGCCCACTGTAGAACAAAAGATCACAACAGTGATGAAATGCTGTTTCAAGTCAAACAAATCTGAATGTAACCTAACTTAGGGCTGACACAGGATATATGCAATGAATGAATGACTCTTCTAAATGGGCATTGCAGATTGCACAGTCTTTACTATCCTTAGAGAATTAAATGCAAGTTTCTCTTAGGATGATTGATGAATGAGGTGGTTTCTTTGAAAACTTTAAAGGTCACATGCCTTATACACAGATACACAGATTTTTAAAAAAAATGTGGGGGGGGGGCTAGAGAGATGGCTTGGTGGTTAGGAGCACTGACTGCTCTTGCAGAGGACCCAGGTACAGTTCACAACACCCACATGACAGCTCACAACGGCCTGTATCTCCCGTCCCAGAAATTTGACGTCCTCTTCTGGCCATGTGGACACCAGCCATGCACGTGGTATACAGACATACATGCAGACAAAACACCCATACACAGAAACTAAATAAACAACAGAAAAACATGTGCATGTATATTACTTCTATGCCTAGTATCCATAGAGGCCGGAAGAGAGCATCAGATCCCTTGGAACTGGAGTAGTAGATGGTTGTGAGTCATCATATGGAAGCTGGGAACCAAATCTGGGTCCACAGCAAGAGCGGCAAGTGCTTTTAACTGCAGTGCCATCTCTCTAGCAGTGAAACTCGGCCATTTACAAAGACTTGATGCAGGGAATGGCAGCTTGATAAGTCAAACAATATTCACTATGGGTCCTCACTTGTCCTGCTGCAGTGACACCTGAGATCAACACTACATGATGTCACTAACACAAGACAGAACCCATGACAGAAAGCATTTGTACATGTTAACCTGTACTTTTGGTTCTTTGTTAGTTTTTTGTGTGGGAGGCAGGGTTTCTCTGTATAACAGCCCCTGCTTTCTTGGAACTCTCTTTGTAGGGCAGGCTGGCCTTGAACCCAGAAACCTGCCTACTTCTGCCTCCTGAGTACTGGGATTAAAAATGTGCACCTTCATGCCAGCTTGGATGGTTATTTTTCATAAATAAATAAATTTACCTTTTGGAACTCTAGGAGATGCAAAATGTTTGATCAGGTGGAGGACAAACTCTTTCGATAACGGCCCACCACACTGATGATCCCTGCTTATTAAATCCTGGCTGTCCTCAGCTGGTAGGCACTGCACTGGCTCCCAGTGTTCCCGTGTCTTCAGTTCTTTATCCAGTCTCTCATTTAGAAACTGAGTATCAGAAGAAATCCTCAAAGAGCAAAGAGCAGCAGGCTGGCCACTTAGAACGTCTGAGGGAACAAGCCCACCACCACTTAGTGTCCTATCCATGCTTTTCTGAGATTTGAATGTCAAAAGTGCTCTTTTGTTGTTAAAAGAGAGCATGCAAAAACTAGATAGATAATGTAGCATGAGAGAAGGGACAGGATTTTTATAAAAATATACAGCACAGCCGGCTCTGTTAAATGACAGGCGATAAGAACAAGATTGCTGGACAATACTTCGGGGAGAATCATGGAGGGTATCAAAGTAAAACCATGGCAGATGACTGTCAAAGATCATCATTTTTTGCATTGTCTCATCTTTATTGATTATTTTGGAAATATCTTCCTCCACCAAAAAAGTGTTCATCCCATGATTTTCTGTTAAGAGGTCACATTTCTCCTTTGCCTCAGGGTCGATAGGAGTCTGTCCCAGTAATTTAAAGTTTGGGGGCAAATTGCAAATCCTCCCCTGCATCCCTTGGGTACCCTTCGCTGACTCTAAGGGATGTTCTGGGGAGTGCAGGTGGGGGACACAAGTACTGGAGATATTTGTCTCTGGGTTTCTGGGTAAATCTACCATTTCAGTTCTAGGTGACAAATCTCTTGGTTGCTTCTCCGTTGGTATTTCTGGGCCACTTTCTGAGCCTGCTGCTCCTTCAGAAGTGGAAATCAACTTAATCAATTGTTCCTCACTACCAGGACAGGTCAGTCTCTGAGATCTAGCTTTCTTGGGTCTCTCTTCATACACAAACTTACGAGGTCCCTTGGGCCAACTACCAAAATATGGCTGGCTCTCAGACCTTATCCATAATTCATCAGACAAACTGGTTGTAAGAAAAGCCCAGCAATCGCTTTGAACTCCTTCTTCTTCTTGTACAATCTCCTCTGACATTCTGGTTCCACTCTGACGATGCTCAGCAAACTCATCTGGGCAACTTTTATCTGTCACCTCTGTCTTCTGCAAAAATGAACATGGGGTTTCAGCAAATATGTCCTGTGTATCTAAAGCTAACTTAGGTCTATTTCTCATTTGCCTTTCCACCCTCATGCCTGAGCAGCCATCCCTCACTACTACACAAGAAAGATGCTCAGCGCTTGTATGACAAGAGGCAGAACTTTCACTTGGTACGGATGATAAGGCTAGAGACAGGTCCTCCTCCTCCTTGGGAAAGCAGTTCTTAGGTGTGTGGTCCAATGCGACTGTAGACACAACATTTTGGAAACTGTCTGAGATCTCTATGCCTTGCCAACTTTGCTCTTCATAGAGATTTACACAATCCACTGCTTCCTTTTGTATGCCACCAGTAAAGGGATGCGCTGGTTCTGTCCTGATCTCTTCAAAATCTTCCCCTTTGCTTTGAGATGAACCCTGAATGCCTGGTGCTAGGTGACCTAAGGTTGCAAGTGAGTTCTCGCTAAAACTGCTGTTCCTTTTCTTTCCTTTTCTGTTTCTCTTCCATTTGGGTTTGTCAAGCCTGTACCCACTTTTCTTCAAAACTCTTTCTCTGAAATACAAAGAACAAACAAAAATGCATAACTTAGTTTTTATGTAATATTAGCAAACTCTAAAATATCACTGTGCAAAAGTCATTAGTAAGAGTGCCTGCATACTTTGTACTATATTTATAATCACTTTTATCTTCTTGTTCATGTGTGCTTGAGTAACAGAAATTGTCCTTGGATAAAGAAAAGAGTTGAACAGAGAATTAATATGGGCTTTCTACCCACAGGCCTTAGCAGCCAGACCATGGACCTGCCGAGTCCTTTAGCATCAAGAAGTTAATCTTTCAAGTCATTTCCCTGTCGTAGATCCTCTGGCATGTTCCAAGCTTTCCTGCTGGTGGTGGCGGCGACAAGGCTTGCTATAATGGCATCATCACTTTATGACTTCAGTATGCTCATCAGTGCTGAGGAGTCTTTTCAGGATCCTGTATGAACAGTCTACCTTCTCCACCTGACCCATCACAGTCCTGACAGTGAACTGCATAAGTTTAGCCTTGGCCTTGTATTCAAATCTTCATCCTTCAGGACCTGTAGACTTCACACCTTACAATCACTTTTAATGAGCTCTTACAATCTGCTACATGAAATATTAGTACACACTGAGGAAGTTAAAACTCACATGTACACACTCATCTCATAAGTCAACAACTTTATGAAAACCTATATAAATATGTTGAAGAAAATGTTCCATTGCTCAAAATAAATAATATATTTGGTGGTATTTTATATTTTAAATGAATTGATGAATTTTTAATAATTCTTTTTAGAACCTCAACAACAAGGAAAACAACAAGAAAAAAGTTTTCTTAGAATAAAACAGATTTTATAATAGTTTAGATTTGAAAGATAAGAAGTGGCTGGAATAGCCTCAGTACAGCAGATTTTTTTTTTTTTTTTTTAGTGGTTTTAATGACTGGGTTAGTTATACAAAAGACTGACAATTAAGTTGACCCATCAAATTATATGAACACCTGAGTCCAGCATTTGGTGATTTGGAATTGTCTGGCTAGCAATGACCATAAGCCAGAGTCTATGGCACTACTTTGGCAGGTATTGAAAGATGTGTGAAGGCATTTTTGGTGGTCACAGTGACTGGCACTACGTTACAACATACGGCATTGAAGCCAGTCTGCTAACCAACCTATGATGCACAGTGACAAGATATCACATGCAAGAGAGAAACAGAATTCTCATCACTCACACTAGAAGTGCATAGCAGTTGTGGAATAATCTTTTTGTACACTGTGAAGATGTGTCTTTGCCAAGGTGCCTTCTGATTGGTTTAATAAAGAACTGAATGGTCAATAGCTAGGCAGGAGAGGATAGGCGGGACTTCCAGGCAGAGAGAGAGAGAGAGAGAGAGAGAGAGAGAGAGAGAGAGAGAGAGAGAGAGAGGGAGATAAATCTAGGTGCTAGAGAGACACCAGAAGATGTGAAGAGGAAATAGGAGGTGCAAGATGGAAGAGAGGTAAAAAGCCACCAGGCAAGATGTGGATTAAATGGGTTAAGTTTTAAGAACTAGTGGGAGAAGCCTAAGCTATAGGCTGAACTTTCATAATTAATAATAAATCTCTGTGTAGTTTTTTGTGAGCTAGTGGCCCAAAGGAAAATCCCTCTACATAAGTGAGGGATTTGACACTGCTGGCCACATCCAACCTGAGGTCTATGAGCTGTATGCATCCCAGAATAGTCATGAATGTAGCTCAGCACACAATTGCGAGCTTACTCAAACCATTATGAGATTTTTGAGGGTGTGATTTTTTTCTGTAACTCAACTGCAAAGTTCTCAATTGTAAACTTTATAGATGACATCATGTCTCATGCCCAAAGGGTGACACTCCTGAGAGATGATGCTACGGATAGTATTTGGTCCTTTTCGATGATTTAGTGAGCTTTTTACCTCTTCCCATAAAGGCTAGTTGCCCCCCTTCCACAGAGAATGACCAGAGTCAGCGACAGGGTACCAATGAAAGCACACAAAACTGACTAGAAGGAGAACAATAGAAATAAGCAATGGGACAGAAGAGAGGGCTCACTGGGCAAGAGCACTGCTCTCACAGAGGATCCAGGTTCGGTTCCCAGAACCCACATGGAGACTCACAACCAACTGCAACTCCAGTTTCAGGGGATCAAATGCCCTCTTTTGGCCTTTGAAGACAGCAGGCACACACATAATACATATAATTGGATACAGGGAAAACACACACATGAAATAATTAGGTAAAGCCAGGTGGTGGTGGCATACCCCTTTAATCCCAGCATTCAGGAGGCAGAGGCGGATGGATCTCTGTGAGTTTGAGTCCAGTCTGGTCTACAGAGTGCATTTCAGGTCAGCCAGGGCAACACAGAGAAACACTAGTTAACAAGCCTACCTACTCAACCCCCACCTCTGTCTGTCTCTGTCTGTCTCTGTCTCTGTCTCTGTCTCTGTTTCTCTCTCTCTCTCTCTCTCTCTCTCTCTCTCTCTCTCTCTCTCTCTCTCTCTCTCTCTCTCTCTCTCTCTCTCTCTCTCTCTCTGTCGGTGTGTATGTGGTGCAGGTGCACTGGCCTGTGAGTGCCCAGAAGACAGAAGTCAATGTTTGTTCCCTCTCTATCATTTATCACCCAAGTTTTTGAGACAAGGTCCTCATTGGACCTAGACTGGTGGTCCAGCAAGCCCCCAGGATTTACCTGTCTCTCTTTGCCTCCCCAATGCTGGCACACCACTGTCTGGCTTTTTGTTTCCTTATAGAGGAGATTCAAACTCAGGTCCTCATGTTTATGCAAGCACCTTACCTACTAAGCCATCTCACCTCCCCCGCCAGTATTTGCTGTAAACCTCCTCTGGTCACTAAGCAGTATTCTATGATGCTAACTTTCAGAGACAGGATGTATGAGCACCCTGTGTTCATCACACCTAATTGTTGATGCCCTTGCTCATGTCTTCCCAGGTGCTGGCTTGGAAAGAACAGGAAGGAAAGTAATGGACCTAGAAATGGCTGTTGAAAAGACACTGCATAATGGATGCCATCTTTGGTAACAGACCTCATTTATGGTCAGTTCTGTGAACTGCAGTCATCCAGTGAACATTCTAGTTAAGTCCAAAATACAACTAGTTATTAAATCCATATCTGAGCTGTCCTAGAACTATATAGCTTTGTCTTTCTCTGAATTCTTGATTTTTCTGTCCCAGCCTCTCAAATGTTGGGACTTCAGAAATGTGCCATCAGGACCAGTTGCTGCTGTTGCAGCTGATTTTGATTTTCTAAGTCTCACCGTATGGCTCTGGGAGGCCTAGAACTCATGTAGTAGTCTAGGATACCCTTGAACTCATAGAGATCTACCTGCCTTTGCCTCCTGAGTGCCAGGATTAAAGACGTGCCATCACACAGCTATTATCATTTTGCTGGCTAGTTTTATGTTAATTTGACACACGCTAGAGTCATCTGAGAGGAGGGAACCTCAATTAAGAAAATGCCTCTGTCTTAGTTAGGGTTTCTTTTGGTGTGGAGAGAATCCATGCCCATGGCATTTTTTTTAATTCATTTTTTATTTTTTTTGGTTTTTCTGTGTAATAGCTCTGGCTGTCTAGGAATTAATTCACTTTGTAAACCAAGCTGACCTCAAACTCACTGAGATTCGCCTGCCTCTGCCTCTCTAGTGCTGGCATTAAAGGTGTGTGCTGTCATGCCTGGCTATAGTGACACTTATAAAGGGAAATATTTAATTGAAGAGACAGGTTACAGTTCAGAGGGTCAGTCCATTATCACCATGGTGAGGAGCATGGCAGTGTGCAGGCAGACATGCTGGAGAAGGAACCAAGTGTCCTATATCTTGGCTTTCAGGCAATGGGAAGTGGTCTCTATGTCACACAAGGGAAACTTGAGTAAAAGAGACCTCAAAAAAATGACATACTTCCTCCAAGGCCACACCTCCTAATAGTGCCTCTCTCTATGAACTTATGGGGGCCAATTACATTCAAACTATCACAGCCTCCAAAAGATCTGGCTTTAGGCAAGCATGCAGGGCATTTTCTTAATTAGTGGTTGATGGTAGAGAGCCCAGCCCATTGTGTGTGGTGCTATCCCTTGGCTGGTGGTCCTAGGTTTTATAAGGGAGCAGGCTAAACAAGCCATGAGAAGGAAGCCAGTAAGTAGCACCCTTCCATGGCTTCTGTATCAGTTCCTGCCCAAATAAATCCTAACACTCCCCAAGTTGCTTTGATTATGGTGTTTTATCACAGCAATAGTAACCCTATGTAGGACAATTAATTTTTGAAGAAGATAAATGGTATATGAAAATAGCTGTGAATGTGGCTGGTGGCAGAGTACATGCCTACATTCACAGGGTCCTGCATAGGTTTTATTCTGAATAAATTGAGGACATGGTTGATGATGCTAAGCCACCATGCCTGTGGAGGAATATCCACGGGGATCAAGAAAGAAGGGGGCTGCTCTAAAACAACAAGCAAAACAAAACAAAACAAAAAAAAACCCAACTCTAAATCTGAACCATTGGGCCACGTATTTAAAGCATCTTGCTATGAGGTCATCAAAGGGTTCTGTAAGGATTGACATTTGATGAACACAGAATAAGGTGCAAATATGTGAGAATCAAAGAAGTGTGACAGAGATGTGTAGATGTGTAGACACTTCTGACACAGTGACAGTACATGCTGTGTAGCCCAGGCTAGCCTCAAATCCTCAGGAATAACACTTGCTTCAGCATCCCAGGTTCTGGGTTCAGAGACATCTTGAATTCACTGATGCTCTTTGGAGTTACTGTCCTTTTTCTAGTGAGCCAGGCCATCTGGAAAACTCTCATAAACCGGCAACCTTATGAGGCTCCTGTGAGATAAGAGATGTGGTGATGGTGACTTCCGTTGGAACACACTCGCCTCTGACGTAGCTGATCAGTAGATGCATTTCCGTCAGGAACATGGATCTATACAGTGTAAGAGGCTCATCAGAGCTGTGTCAAGGCTTGGTAAACCTGATCTCTCTTATGCTGATTCACATAAGGATGAATGGCCCTGTTAGGAAAGAAAAGCATCACTAAGCACAAGTGAGTCATAAGCAGGAAGTAGGGAGGGCTAAAGGCACAGACTGAAGCCTTGAAAGGAAGTAAGAAACAAGAAATAAGCAAGGTAAACACATCTGTGATGAGTAAGACTAGATGATGGCTCAGAACCCAACCTCATGGGCAGGAGCACAATGTACTTTCAAGAATTAGGAGGGGGTGTTTCTCAGAGGCGAGCTAACCTGACCAAGGGAACTTGACCAGGGCACAATAGTAAGAGAGCATCCAGGTGAAGCCCAGACTGACTATGGAGAAAAGTAGGGAAAGGGAGAATAAAAAGAGGGGACACGGTAAGTAATGATTCCAGGGGGAAAGGCAGACATGCCATCTCCTCCTGCAGAACCCTACACAGCAGCATCTCCAGTGAGTGCTTCTTCCAATGAGACAGCAAAGCAAAGCACATGCAGATAGGAGAATTCTAATGTAGAATGACTACAGTTGGGATGGCCCAGGTCAGCCTGCACACAGGCTCAGGAATCTGCTAGCAGATTGGCTCACATGTAAATGTGTCTCTTTTATTAAGTGGGGTAACATTTCCTTCTTGCAGGATGGCTATACAGATCTACTAACACAGGCACTCTTCAATGATATCCATTTAACTGATAGGGCAGATGACTGGATCTTTCCTTTTCCTCTATATGACACTGACAGATACCAATGGCACCCCAAGTGTTCTCAGCCAGATGGCTGCTTTCTGTAATAGCTATCTTTCAGCTCTGTGTTTACAAGGAGTCAATGAGTTTATCCACAGATCTATCTACATCAGTCATAACGGTTAGGATAATGATGTGGTTTATCTTCCTAAAGATGAGGTGCTAAATCAGTTGTTAAATTAGTTGTGTGCAGGATCGCTATAAAATGTGTTTCAGAAGTCATAAAACCCTGTTTTCATGCCCTCATACTGCTTTGAAAATGTCTGTGGGTTCATCTTACTTTTTTTCTTTTTCTTTTTCTTTTTTTAAATCAATATACACTAGAAACTGTTGGCAATACATCGCAGGCAGGCATGGCTTAAAAGTGAGACAGGGAAACAAGAGAATCACACAGAAAGGTTGAGAAAATGCAGGAGAAAAACTGAGTCAGAATTTTTTTTTTCCTGTCACTTTTAACTGTGTTCATAATGGACCAGGTTTTTCATGGGGGAAAACAAATCAACTGAGTTTCTGGCTAATAAAATGAGGCTGTTTTGCCTTAAGGTAAAAAGAAAAAAGAAAAAAAAGAAAAGAAATTAGTAAAAAGAGAGCTGGGGGTATGGCCTGTAGTAGAGCATTTGCCTAGCATTCATATAAAATGTTTGCAGTAATGTTGACATCTTTTCATAAGAATTCCCCATTATGTTGTTTTTCCTTCAATGGTTGGGACCTAACTCAAAGCCTAATACATGTTAATTAAGTGCTTATTAATGTCACCATCCCTGAATCCTTATATTCATTTTTTTCAGGGAACTAAAATGAAAGGAAGAAAAAAAAATTTTTATTCTGGGAGATGACAAAATTATCTGAGTATACAAGCTAAAAAGTCTGCAGATAAATCAATACCATTAATAAGTAAGTTTGGGAAATGTTATAGGATATAAAACCAACATTCAAGGAAACCATATGGCAGAGTAACAAATTCCAAAATGCCACCCTTCCACAACAGCAATGGATAAGGACTGTCAGAATGAACTGCTTCAGGGTTCTGAAAACATGTCAGAGCTCTACAAGAACTGGTAGTTAATCAAGAAAAAATCTCAGTAAGATGGCAAAACATCTCTTCATGTCGTTTCTAGCTCATTGGAGCCCCATCTAATGCTGCCAGTACGGGTGCTGGTCCCCAAAACAATGGAGTGCGTCTCAGCGTGAGCACAAGAGACAGCAGAAAGACCTTACTCTCAATAATTATGGTTGTTCCAACCTCTCTGTGTCCATCCATTGCCTCCTTCTGTTGTTGTTTTGAGATACCGTCTCACTACGTTGCCTTGGCTGGCCTAGAACTCACTATGTAGACCAGGCTGACTTGAAACTTATTCGAGATCTGCCTGCGTCTGCCTCCTCAGTCTGGAATTAAAGAAATGTGCCACCACACATGGTTGGCTTGCTTCCATTTGGACTAACTTGAAACTCTCTCTTGAGATTAGGGCAAGCAAGAGGCATTTGCTGAACACATTACAAGGCACACCTATCCCTCTTCTCTCTCTTTCACTCCTGCCAAGTCCTTTCTTCCCAAGACTGCCTTCCTCCCTCCCCTGCCTGCCTGCCTTTCTCTTTGTGTTCCACTGTTTGATGACAATTTCCTGCATGAGCATGGGGAAATATTCACTTGAGTAAGGACAACTTACTAGTGGCCACGGCCCTTGTTGTCCTTATTTTAACATTAGAAAGTTCACATAAAACTTAGCCATCTGACAAACAATAATTTTATCCACTGGGAACTTGCTGATATTTCTAGGGTTTTTGATGTATGTGCAACTGTACTGTCACTTTAAAATGCATCACCACTGTTGTACTATAAAGAGTGTAACTTAGATTGCTTTCAGGCCACGAGAGATACTTTCTGGCTGTTTCCAGTGGCTCTACATAGCTTGTGGTTTTGTTTTATTTTGTTTTGTTGTTGTTGATTTTCATTTTTGTTTTTATCTGCATTCAGTGTTTTTATACTGGTATGGATGACATGGCAACCACTGCTGCTTGACAAATTCCAGAATTTTGAGATTGTCATCACAATTCTCCAGCATCTTTTAACTTGCATTTTTAATGATTCTCACTGTGTTATGGGAGTTTCCTTGTGCCTTTCCTTTGGGAAATTCTGTGCAGGCTTTGATGAGGGGTGAGGATATATATACAGTGGCAGTCTCTTTAAACTAATGATTCTTTGGAAAAACTTTCTGCCACCACGGAAACATAGCATAACTCTGCTTACTCCCACACAGGAATCTGTTAATGCTTCCCCTCCCCGCCTCCCCGATGACACCAAGAATATGGAAGTTAAAGATTTACTAACTGGGCACACCTGGTCCCAGGGTTGAAAAACATATAACCAATATAGGTTGAAGAGAAATCTGGCACTAGGGAAATGTCCAGAGACCTACAAGGATGACCCCAACTAACAATCTAAGCAATAGTGGAGAGGCTACCTTAAATGCTCTTCTCCAATAATGAGATTGATGTCTACCTTATATGCCATCCTAGAGCCTTCATCTAGTAGCTGATGGAAGTAGAAGCAGACACCCACAGCTAAACATTGAGCGGAACTCCTGGAATCCAGTTGCAGAGAGGGAGGAGTGATGAGCAAAGGGATCAAGATCAGGCTAGAGAAACCCACAGAAACAGCTGACCTGAATAAGAGAGAGCTCATGGACCCCAGACTGATAGCTGGGAAACCAGCATAAGAAAAACCCAGACCCCTTGAATGTGGGTCTCAGTTAGGAGGACTGGGAAGTCTATGGTACTTCTTGACAATGGAACCAGGATGTATCCCTAGTGCAGGAACAGACTTCAGGAGCCCACTCCCCATGGAATGAGACTCCCTTAGCCTAGAGACACAGGGGAGGGCCTAGGCCCTATTCCAAATGACTTGACAGACTTTGATGATCCCTCATGGAAGGCCTTATCTTCCCTGGGGAATGGACGGGGGATGGGATGAGGGGGTCTATGGGAAGCATGGGAGGATGGGAACTGGGATTGATATGTAAAATAAGAAAAAATATTAAAAAAAGAAAAAAATTATAGAGGAAAAAAACAAACAACAAACATATAATCAAGAGAAACAGTGGATCCAGATCCTAAGCCTGAGGCCCTTCAGGGCAAGAGCTCAGTGAATATGTATGGAATAGTGCCCATGATTGGTAGTTTACTAGATGAATGGCAAGATCTAGTGTGCCCCATGGGAAATTGTTGAGAGTTTAGACTGGCTTGATCCCCCTCTGCCTTACACAAAACCATACACCTAAGAAATCAACATGGTTTAATATAATGGAAAAAGAATAAGGTATCAGGATCTTCCCTTTTGGGAGCATATGAGGGCAACAAGTCATATTATAAGACTAAGGCACAAAGGAATGCAATTAGGAAACAGCTCAATGTTTGTTGTTGTTCCATGCTGTGTTTCATGTTACAAATACTACATCACACCCCCTGAAGAATGAACATTGCTCTAGTGGGTTTTTTTTCTCAGGATTCAATTTCTGACACAACTGAGACTGTAAGGGGAAGGTTAAGAGGGCACCTGGAGGGGTTATGTTGGAGGACAGTAGGCATTTAGATTCTTGCTAAACTTATTGGGTTTTGCTCCATGAAAAATACTGTGATGATGTCGATGACTGCTTTCATCCTTGAATCTTTAAGCATATTTTCAATATTGCTTGTGGTTTAACGATAATGCAATTATAGAGTATATAATGTGTTGCCTACTTTGAACAAACAGGCAGCCACCCTGATTCACCCTCAGATTGTCAAGTCTCCTTCCCTCACCTCCTCTTTGGGACCTGAACCCCACTGGAGCTAGATTCTGGCAGTCAACTATGTTCAACTTTTTTTTGGATTGAATGTTTTTCTCTCCTCTAAGAAGTTGACCCAACTTCGACTTCTACCACATGCTATGACAAAAAATACATAGGACAGGGAGGCCACTGAACTAACCTTCAATAGAAGGGGATTTGAAATATGTTCCACAGGGACTCAGTGTGCAGAGCATGTGGCACCTACTTTAGCAAATGAGAAGCATCTCAGGGACATAAGTCACACCTTGGCATTAATAAAAAGACACAGACATAAATCCAGACACCTACGGACACCTGATTTCTGAAAAAGAAGCCAGAAATACACACTGAGGTTAAAAAAAAAAGACAGCATCTTCAACAAATTGTGCAGGTCAAAGTAGAAGGCTGCCTGTAAAAGAATCCAATAGATCCATACTTACCACACTGCATAAAACTCAACGCCAAATAGATCAAAGACCAGCATCAGTATAAAACCAGATATACCAAATCTGATAGAAGAGAAAGTGGTGCCTTAGTTAGGGTTTATATTGCTGTGATGAAACACCATGACCAAAAAGCAAGCTGCAAAGCAAAGGGTTTATTCAGCTTACACTTCTATATCATAGTCTTATCATTGAAGGAAGTCAAGACAGGAACTTAAACAGGGCAGGAACCTGAAGGCAGGAGCTGATGCAGAGACAATAGAGGGGTGCTGCTTACTGGCTTGCTTCTCATAGCTTACTTAGTCTGCTTTTTTATAGAATCGAGGACCACCAGGCCAGAGAGGATACCACCCACAATGAGCTGTGCCCTCCCCCACCAATCTTATGGCGGCATCTTTTCAATTCAGGTCCCCTCCTTTCAGATAACTCAGTTGGCATCAAATTGATGTAAGACTAGCTAGCATAGTGGGGAATAAGCTTGAACTCACTGGCACAGGAAAAGACTTTCTGGAAAGAACACCTTAGCACAGGCACTAAGATAAACAAGTAATAAATGGAACCACATTAAACTGAAAAGCTTCTACAAAGAAAAGGATACCACCATTCAGACAGTCTCAGGCTACTGAATGGGAAAAGATTTTTTTACCAACTACACATCTGATAGAAAGCTAATATCTAATATATCTACACATATGTATATATGAGAAAAAACAAAAAAGATATCAAGAAAACAAATAACCCAATTAAAAATGGGGGTACAGATCTAAACAGAATTCTCAAAGGAAGAAACTCAAGGAACTGAGAAACACAAAGAAATGCTCGACATCCTTAGTCATCAGAGAAATGCAAATAAAAACTATTTTGAGATCTCTTAGCCATAGTTAGAATGGCTAAGACCAGAAAACAAATAATAGCTCATGGTGGTGAGGATGTGGAATAAGGGGAACTGTAGTGAGCTATTCACTCTGTCTGCACCTATTGCCTGACCATGCCCATTGGGGGTGGGGACAGGTGCGGATTGACCTGGGGGAACTAGGTCTTGGATAGGGACCCTGAAGTGCTCTCTTGCTTGCAGGATGGAGACAGAGAGCATCCAGAGGCATTCTTGGGACGGGAAACTGCTGGCGTTCACCTGTTGTAAGTTCTCTGTTGTAAGTTATTTCTCCCTGAATAAACATC
The DNA here is from genome assembly GCA_030556225.1 of Cricetiscus sungorus. Lineage (NCBI taxonomy): Eukaryota > Metazoa > Chordata > Mammalia > Rodentia > Cricetidae > Cricetiscus > Cricetiscus sungorus. The sequence continues at coordinate 4,435,621 of JANBXA010000044.1, forward strand.
TATTCAGCCTATCTGTTTTTCCAGATCCTTATTATTCCACGATAGAGAACACTCATCCATTGCTGGAGGGAATGCAAACTTGTACAGCTACTATGTAAATCAGTGTGGTGGGTCCTTAGCTCAATGGTAATCAATCTACCTCAAGATCCAGATATGCCATTCTTGAGCATATACACAAAGGATACTTCATCCTACCACCGAAACTCACATCCAATGCTGCTCTAATCATAACCGCCAAAACTGGAAACCACCTAGATGTCCTTCAGTAGAAGACTGGATAAAAGAAATGTGGTACATTCATATAATGAAGTATTACTCAGCCGTTAAAAGAAAATGAAATCATGAAATTTGCCGGTACACAGATGGAACTAGAAAAAAAATCAGCCTAAGTGAGGTAACTTGAATCCAGAAAAGTAAGAACGTTTGCCCCACTGTTCCATATTATTTAGACTATTGGTGTATGATTTACATACAAGGCGGTGTGTTTAAAAACACAGCAGGCCCAACAGCTCCTGGGGTGCTTGGTCATCTCTGTCCACTTGTCAGTCACACCTGACTGAATTCTCCCAGCCCCAAGCATCTCCCATTTGCAGAAGTGGGCTCAGCACATGGTCTTGTTTCCTCCTCTCTCAGGGAACTGATGGAGCAACACAGCTTTAAGCCGTGCTTCAGAATACACCTAGGTTTTTTGTTTGTTTGAGGCAGGGTTTCTCTGTGTAACAACCCTAGCTGTTCTGCAACTCACTCTGCAGACTGGCCTCGAACTCAGAGATCCACCTGCCTCTGCCTCCAGAATACCCTGCCATACATCTGGTTTTTTCTTTTCCCGTGTGCAGATTTCACTGTTTGCTTCATAGGAAGACCCTGGCACATACATACCAGGGAAGTGATCTTGAAACTGACTTTTGTGATGGGCAGCTGACTTCTTGAAGCTGGCCAGTAGCTTTATATATCCTGTAAGTTCAAAGGATTTATGTCTAAAAGGTTGAAGACATTGACCATAGAGAACAGATAGTGTCATTTTTCTGTAGGCTTTTCCCCCAGAGGATGTCCTGTCCTCCAGCTTTGACTTCTCCTAGTCTTTATGTTCTTTATTAAGTTACACATCTAGAGCTGTGGGGTTCTGTTGCTGACAGTGCTAATTTGGTACTGGAGCTTGCCCCTAGAACTGCTGAGCGACACACAGCAAGCTGACTTCCCATTGTACTACACATTAAAAGCATCCCTGTGAATAGTATGTTCGTGGCTTTAGTCTTCCTTGGGCTTTAGCAGCAGCCAGTATTACCACATTCATTCATCAAAATCACTTATAAAACATACAATATTAATAGTTTCGGGTGTTGCTGAATTGGATGTGGACCCTGACCCTTCAAAAGCCAAATTACAAAGAAGTTTCATGTCAAGGACTTTTATTTAAAATGTAGATACAAAACCAAGTGGTTAAAAGTGAGTCTATTTTCAATCATGTTCCATGTTTTTTAAAGATATAGAAAAATCAACCTTCACATTACTGCCTTAGAGCCTTTATGAATTTCCCTTCACAGGCAGGGTCCTTGTGAATCATTGGACCCTCCCATTACTTCACATGACATGCAGTGGCAAGATATAGGCATGGGCAGAATGATTGAAAGGCAGGAGTCCTGGAGGCTCTGAGTCCTCACCCTCCTCCCACTGACTCCAGGAGTAAGTGGGTTCAGCTGAGGACTTCCCTTTCCTAATTGTGAGCCCTGAAGGAGACGCCCTACACATTTAGCACTAAGGGCCCAGTTCTGGAGCCTGTCACATACTACCAACAGAAATCAATAATGATAGCATTGGTATCTATAAAAGTAGTATCTCCGGAGAAAACAAAATAGTATTCTCTTTCTACCCTGTAGAGAGCAGCGAAAGCCCTGAAAGCCCTGGAGCGAAGTCCTAAAAGAACGTGTGCATTGATGGTGTGCATTGAAAAGCCGGATATGGCAGACTCAAGAGCCTCAGACCCATAGAGAAACACTCACCTCCCCTGGGGTGAGGCTCGGAAGGATGGCAAAGCCTTTCTGGGGGGACAAAATGTGAGTGTTAACAGTGTGTACAGAAAATGTCTACACTAGCTTTCTTCTCCTGATGTTTCCTGCCTGTGCCCCTACAGGAACTTCCCCTGCTGAATCAGATAACCCTGTCTCATATAATCAGCCCTGCTCCTTGTCCAGCTGAGTGCAATAACTACCTCTGTTCAACTCTACAGTAAACACATTGAGCTTCCAGGGTTCTGCAGTTTTTCCAGCCAGGAGTCTGGACAACCTGATCCCAGCTTTTCTGTCTGTCTGTCCATCTGCCTATCTTTCTTTTCTTAATCCCCACACCGCCCTAGACAATGCAGCATGATGCAAAAATCATAACTGGGGCAGCAACAGTACAAACAGTACAGACCTGTAGCATCATGAGAACGGTGGTCTCCCTTCTTGACAGTGGCTGAAGGGCTTACGGTTCTGTCCGTGGTACTCTGCTACACTCAGCAAGGTCTGAATGTTTCCTCACCACAGTGCCTTACCATCTAAAGTTTAGTCTCCTCTTGTTCAAATTTTACAGTTTAATGTTTCCACAATACCCTCTTGCCTTTAGTGCTTACCTTAGAATAATTACCAATGATATTATCTTGTTTGTTTCCTAAGGAACCAACTTCCATTTTAAACATAATTTGTAGTAATTTTCATATAAATTTTACCACCAATACTGTCCCTGTCATTTCTACACTTGACAATTGCTTGAAACCTGTATGTTTAAGTGAATATAATACATCTAAGCATCAAATGGCTAAAAAAGCTATCAGATTCTTTGCACTATTTGTCATAATTGGCTGTGCCTTCCTCTGTGACTGTCCCTTTGTTTTCTTTTCAAGGTCTCCTAGCTTCTCACTCTAGAAATGAATAAATGAAATTTTCTTGTTCTCTAAAGACAGTGACTTGGGCAGCCCCTCTGGCTCCCCATGTAATCACTCTGCCCAGCTGTGACCTCCAGAACCTCAGCCCTACCTACTAATAATATATCTGACCACAACATCAACCAAGGCTCTTTGTCCCCCAACACTTTGGTTCCAGTCACAGCTAAGACTGGGAGACATAAAAATACATCTAACTATTAATCATTAACATTACAAGTATGAAGTCATCCTCTACTCCCTGGATCCAGGAAAGGTTAAAGTCAGTTCTAGAAAAAAAAAGCATATTGAGAAGGGCTCATACCAACTACTGACATCTCAGTTCTCTGAGACTTGTTCCATATAAGAACTAGGAGAAAAATGAAAAAAAAAAAAAAAAAAAAAAGGCAGAAACAACAGTAGTGGTAGTGGATACTTGAGAATATATGCATCCCAGACATCAGAGGGCTAACATATGGTCCTAGCTTGTAAGAATACTGAAATACTGGGGCTGGAGAGATTTCTATGGACCCATCAACTAACAGAGTAATGACTGGGACTCCAAAGAGCCCTTAGATTCCTTGTCTATCATAGCATTCTGGCTGTATCCACGCCTCCAACTCTCCCTTACAACACCCCTCCATGCCTTTGTGCCCTTAGCTCGTACCTATGGAGGCTAGTGGGTCTTGGCAGGGATGGAGCTGTCCTCTAGCTCAAATGTGAAACCAAAAGCATGGGCATCTCAAAAGGTACATGTTTGGTTATGCTCAGAGGCAAATCTTAGTTTGTCACTTCTAACCACTGCCTCCCCAGTGTCTTTGTGTAGCTACCTGTAGCAACCGCAACCTCCCTGGAGTTTTGAAGGAAGCAGTCAGGAAGAGAACAAATGTGCTGGCTGGCAGACAGGCCCCCTATGGTGTTCTATAATCTTGGTATATCTTTCTATAGAGGCATATGCCAAGATACCTCTTTTGACCTCCCTTCTGACATATCTATAGACTGTTCTGGTGAGAAAGTCAGATACTTATTGTTCACTGTACCAAAGGGTTGGGTTAATAAGTAGAATACTACCTAATTCCTTCCAGCCATTTTGAGTCTGTCAGCTACTCTCATGGCATTCCAAGGCATGACAAGTCAGCTCCATGCCAGGACAGGCAGGGTGGGAAGGCCTGGGAGGAGAACAAACCAACTGAAGCAGATTCCTATTTTTCAGAGACAAACAAGGAAAAGGAGCACACTTGGGAACCTGATGTCCTTGTCAAATGGGTGAGCCCATTTCCCAAGTAAAGTTCATGCCTTCTAACATAGAGAGGGGAACAGAAATTCGGAGAATCCATCTTTTATGCTGGTGCTTTCTAACAGAAGCAGGAACAGAAACCAGGAAATGGTGGCTCTCTCAGGACCAGGGTGGAGTACTAACTGGAAAAGAACTAATGATTCAACTGTTTGCACAGATTCAGAGAGACTCCCATGCTACGAAACTTTTTGTTTTCTCTTTTGCTTTTTCAGTACAGAGGAAATCAATTCAGGGCCTTGCACAATCTAGACAGACCCTCTCCTCTATTACTGAGATAACACCATGCCCTTGTTTGCTTTGCTTGTGGAGATGGGTCTCACTAAATCACCAGACTGGCCTTGAACTCATTGTGTGACCCAGGCAGGCTCTGAACTTGTGATCCTCTTGTTTCTTCCTCCCATGTGCTAGCTGACAGGTGTGTACCACACCCTGCTATCTTTAGTTTCTCCTAAACTAGATGCTAGACAGTTGAAAACTAAGAGCTGATTCTCTGTCACAGGATCTGGAACACAGGTGGCAGAAACCATTCTACCCCGATGGTAGAAATCCCTTGAGATTTTTATAAGCACCAAATAATCTACTTGATTAGCATGCAGTTGCTGAAGTAAGCCATACCTGACCAAGATCAGTGCACTAAAATGCCCCCAAAGCAGAGTACTAGCAGATAAATGGAAAACTACACTAAAACGGCCAGATGTTTACTCACTAGAATAAGCCCACCTCCTCACCCCCAGCCTTTAATCTTACCCAGTTACCTTTCAGGTGCTGCCAGGCTGCCTCGGCATCTCAAGTTGTTCAGCAGTATGATGTGTTTAGCCTCCCAACTGGTAAAATATCCAGAGGTGCCCCTATTTCTACTATTACAAACAGGGCAACTTAAATTGCTACCATACAGATGTTAAAATGGAAAAAGTTTTGCTACTTGTTATAAGATACAAAAGTTGTAGTTGCACTGTTTAAAAACATCTTTATAGAATTGACAGTAATTTTATATATATTAAATTATTTTACAGTTTTGTGTAGTGACTTGTATTTTAATCTTTAATTTTTCTAGTCACTCACTTGTTGTGTACTTGACTAAAGTAGACAGACTATCCTTGGTGCATTTTTTAAAGACAAGGTCTCAGGTAACTCTGGCTGGCCTCAAACTTGCTATGTGATCAAAGATAACTATAAACTTATGATCCTCCTGCCTTCATATTCTAAGTACTGGGTTTAAGGGCATACAGCATACCCAGTTTGGTGTAGTGCTGCTTTTGACCTTGGGGCTTTGTACATACCAGACAAGCCCTCTGTTGACTGAGTTACAGCTTTAATCCAAGGGAAATTTTAGAAAGCCACTCTTAACTGGACTGAGAAATACCCACTTAAACCAGAAGACCATGCCTCACTTCTGCGGAAAGTATCAAGGACTTGTAGATGATTCCCATTGTCTGGGTCTTGATCTAGTCTCTAACCGCTGCTCTAGAGCAGGACTTTCAAATGGCATGACAGGCAGTTTTTCAAATGGAGGACAAATAGAACATGTAAAGGGAGTTCCCAAGCTTTGGGAAAGGAAGCCTCTTCTGGCAGTTCTAGCATTTTTTTTTTTTAATTATGTGCATTGGTGGTTTGCCTATATATATATATATATCCATATGAGGGTACCAGATACTCTGGAACTGGAGCTACAGACAGTTGTGAGCTGCTGTGTGGGTTCTGAGAACTGAACCTGGGTCCTCTGGAAGAGTAGCCAGTGCTCTTAACTGCTGAGCCATCTCTCCAACCTCCTCCAGCATAGTCTTTAAACTAAGTGGAAGGGGCTGAAGACTCACTGATGCCTCCTACTGCATATGCCAAATATGCTCCTGTCTTTCTCTTACATGGCTATTTGCATTTCCAGCTCAGAGTAGTCTGAACTACAAACACAACACATTCAGCACCTGCATCTGGATGTCTAGAAAGTGCCTCAAGCTTAACATGTCCCAAACTATGTTTTCCTTCCCAAATGTGCCCTCCTCCTGAACACCTATACCACAGCAACCCCCAACTCACCATTTCTCATACCTATCACTCATCTCATTCAATAACCTGTCCCCTCTTCTCACAACACCACCTTTTTCATGTTTTTTTTTTTTTGTTTGTTTTGTTTTTTTTAAACAGGGTTTCTCTGTGTAGCCCTGGCAGTCTTGGAACTGGCTCTGTAGAACAGCCTGGCCTTGAACTCAGAAATCTGTCTGCCTCTGTCTCCAAAGTGCTGGAACTAAAGGCATGTACCACCAAAGCCTGGCTGCCTTTCCACCTCTTGGTCTCAGTGCAATCATTTCAGAACATTGTTTGTGAACATTTCTGTGGCATATACGTATACGTGTGCTGGTGCACAAGTAGGGTCCAGTGGAAGACACTGGTATCTTGCTTTCTCTCTCACACCCTACTACCTTGAGACAGGGTCTTTTAGTGAACTGGGAGCTAGGCTAGTGGGGCGGCGGCTGGACCGACAAGCCGGCGGCGGTAGTGGAGGTGGCAAACCTTACAGGTAACATAATGGAGTCAGAAATGGGATTGAGAACTTTCACTTAAAACTTGATAAAAGCTTAAAAAGGGATTTTAGAAACAAAGGAACAGAGACTAGCAAGACTTCTTAGTAGCAGCATTTTCTCGGTTGGATTTGTTTTGCTGTAGACAGAGATTTGTGTGGCTCCTTTAATGGAGGTTTCCAAAATTAGCATACGTGGCAAAAAACCGCCTTGCTTTTAAAGAGCTCTGTTAACAATTCATTGGTGTGTAGGAAAGCTGCAATGAAGGTTTACACTGTGTTTTAAAATATATGTAGGCTTGGGAGAGAAAGAGAAAAGAAATAAAATGGTTTTAAGAAGACAGAGTGTGGCTGGGTTTGGTGGCACACGCCTTTAATTCCAGTACTCGGGAGGCAGAGACAAACAATCTCTGTGATTTCAAAGTAAACCTGGTATGCAAAGTGAATTCCAGGACAGATAAAAGTTACACAGAGAAACCTTGTCTCAAAATATGTAAAAATAGAAGTAAAAGAAACAGAATAATAAAAAAGCCAAGTAAAGATGGAAAGCACAGAGAATCTTTGGATATTGTACGCTGTTTTGTTATCTTTAAATTGTTTGACTGCTGAGAAAATAACAACTGATAAAAGAAATGCTGCTGGATTAATTCAATTTATATATTTTAAAAATGCTTTGACTCCAAAATTTAAGTTCAAGGACAAGTTACTGGGGGAAAAGGATTTCTATTTTTGTTTCCACAGAAAATGAAAAGCTGTGGATTCCTTCCAGACTAATGTGGTTTGATCAAGCCAGACCCCCTGAAACAGCGCCCCAGGTGATCCAACATTCAAAGCAGTTGAGACAAAGCCTTGCAGACCACTACAGCCAAGATTTCTACATCTTCTTACGTCCCCCATGACAGCGCCCCCTACCAGCAGGAAGTAGTTTGGAAAGAATGATGCCCAAATTCCCAAATATTGTTTATAAATGTTTGTTTTCATTTAAGTGGGCTTGGTTATAAAGGGCTAATTACCACAACCAATCTTTTTAAAGGTAATTATGGTATAGATATGAATGCTTTGTTTTGGAATGGATTTTCATTTATTGATACAAATTTAAGGTCAATTTTGTGATATGTGTATTTCTCCTCTTGTTTGGTATTGTGTTTATATAGCTCATTGGAAAAATGTAATGTATAATTTAGTACAGATTAGAGAGTTACCTATGATAGTCAAAACTTGGAGTTAAGTTAGTTAGGATTTCTAGATATATAGAGATGTATTTGAGATTGATAGGCATTCTTCAAACCTTATATTCTGTAGAATATGGCATTTAAAATGGTTTAGGTTTTTTCTTGACAGTGAGGCACAACTGCTCCTGGCCTGTTAATACCACCTACATCAGAAAGGAAGATGGACATCGAAGAAACACATTATGGAGTTTGCTTCTAATATGGCAAGACTGGCCATTTGGACAAGGTACTGCTCTTCTGGACTGCTTGACTTTATGCTGTAAAAACTGGACATGCAGGACCCACAGAAAAGTGATTGCTGATGCAAGATGGACATTGCTACAGGATTCCTCCTTCATGGAAAAGGCTGCCAGACAGTCTACAAGACACAGAGAAAAATGACTAAGAAACTGCCAATACAGATGGACAGTTTTCAGCTTTGCTGAGGAGTCTGCCAGACACACTATGGCCTATAGGCTGAAGATGGAATATTACAGAAGAACTTGAGGTGACTGAGCAGGCAATGAGTTGTCTCTGTCATTTCTAGAGTTTATAAATTATCCTTCTGTGGTCTTCTTTGGAGTTGAAGACAAATAGTTATGGTTATTGTTTTCCTTAGTTAGGATTAAAGATAAGTTACATATAGGACTTTAGACTCTCAAAGATAGGATAGATGATATTTTCTTTAAGTCTTACAAAATGTTAATGGACTAAATATTGTTAACTGTGATTCTTATTTGATAACTGTTGTATGATATATTTTGCTATGTTAGGGTTAAACCCTTTCTTTTATTTTAGACAGAAAAGAGGAGATGATGGGAGATGTTATTCTGTAAATATGTTTCTCATACTGGTTAAACAATAAAGCACTGTTGGGCCAATGGAAAAGCAAGATAGGCAGGGCTAGGAGACAAGGAGTTAGGAGGAGTCAGCATGTAGAGCCTACCGCGCTTGAATAAGATGACCACGTGGAAATACTTAGATAAGTAGAAATGGGTTAATAATTAAGACAGAGCTAGCTCATTAACAATGATAAGTCACTGGCCCACAGGGGTGGCAGTGGGACCGACCAGCGGCAGTGGCGGCGGGGAAAACTTTGGGCTAGCAGGTATCAAGCCACAGTGATCCTTTGATTGCCAACGCCTACAGCCACCATGATTACTGGTGCACGTAACCATACCTGGCTTTTTACATGGGTTCTGGGGAGTTGAACTAAGAGCCTTATGTATGTGCGGCAAGTGTTTGTTCTTAACAGCTGAGACATCTCCCTAACCTCCAACTCTGGACTTAAATCAGTTTTATTACATGAGTTACCGAAAAACTCATATATATTTAATCCTGCCCACATCCTATCACTTTGTTCAGAACTCTCAGATGGCACCCCTTCTCAAGCATGACTTCCTTCAGTCATTTCTGAGGCCTCATGTTATCTCATTCCTTGTTCTTTGACTGATTCTTTACAGTTACTCTGCAACAGCCTCACTTGACTATACACACAAATTGGTTTCCTTAACCACACTAGTCTCATCTTATCAGGACCCACTTGCAGGATTCTACCTGGAATTCTCCTTCACTGCTCTTCAGTTTCTTCTCAGATGTTGTTAGTCACTCCAAATAAAATGGTGGCCATTTCCTCAAGCCTTGCCATTGTGCTCAAATTCACACTGCTTTATCACTCACCATGGCAGACGGCATGATTTAACCAGTCTATAGCAGGGGCTGCTTCTCCACACTGACTGGGGGAAGGCAAGGGCCATTTATTCTGCCCACTGGTACATCTCTACCACCCAGAACAATGCCCCTGTAGTAGGCACTCAAGAAATGCTCTAGCATGAATAGCTTCTGATCTCCTACACTAGAGTTTTGACCCTCAGCTGCTGCTGCCTATACCTTTTCTATATTCTCGCCCACTTGCTATATCCTAAATCCCACTTCTGGATGAGGCTTAGGCATCAATTCCTATGGAAACTCTTCCTCTGAACCTGACATTTTACTTCTCCCTCTATGTGTAAATTCCTATCTACTAAGCAGTGGAGACAATTTCACTGCTACACATTTGTGCACACAACAAACTTACTGCCTCTTTTCAGTACAGGTTCACACTCTTCCAACCAGGAAAAAGGTTTTTGTTTGTTTTCTGCTCACAAATTTTAGCTTCCACCCATTACTCTTCTATGGCATTTATTCTGAGCTGTGTATGGTAGCCCATGCCTGTAATCCCAGGACTCAGGAGGCTGAGGCAGGAGGATCAACACAAGTTCAAGGCTTATACTAAGTTCCAGGGAGTCTGGGTTACATACAAACCAGAATCCAAACACAAAGGCATTTTTCTTTTTCACACGTCCCATGGTGGCATAGTTACTAGGCTACCTCTTTCTGGGCCTTTAGTCATTTTCCTACAGTCTCTACTCAGTCCATACTTACTATATTCTTCTCTATTTTGGCATATGGATTCAATCCCTATACCTCAGCTAAGTTTTTACCACTAGAGTCAGACTAAATTGAGGAAATTTTCCTGTGCTGACTGCCTACCAAGCTCTGTGTCTTTCAAGGACAATCAAGATAAAGAAGGAAGGTTCTAGTCCAACCTAAAAATTATCTCCCAGGCTAGATGTCGTGGTGCATATCTGTAAGGCCAGTACTTAGGAGATGGAGGCAGGAGGATCAGGTGATCAAGGTTATTCTCAGCTACACAGTGAGTATGGGGCTAGCCTGGATTACAAGAGGCAGTGTCTAAAAGGAAAACAGAAAGAAAGACAGAAAGAGAGAGAGAGGGAGAAAGGAAGGAAGGAAGGAAGGAAGGAAGGAAGGAAGGAAGGAAGGAAGGAGGGGAAAGCCTAGAAAGAGCTCAATAGATGAGAGCTTTTTGCTCTAACAGGGGATCCAGAGTTCAGTTCTCAGCACCCATATCAGTCAGATGACAACCACCTGTAACTCCAGCACCAGCGGGATCCAACATCTCCAAACTCTGCAGACACTTGCACACATGTGCACATATCCTCACTGACATACACACAAATTAAAAATAAAATTGTAAAAATACAATAATTAAATTCTTACCATAAAGCCACAGTGTACAGCCAAATAAAGTAAGCCTGGAAGAGGCCCAGATCACTCACGACAAGACTGTCATTCTTTGCTCCATCCAAGCTTGTTGAGCTCCATTTTGGTTCCTGACCTCAGACTGTCTCTCTCATGCCCTCTTCCTGTATTTTCTGAGCGTATGTTTTCTCAGCACAACATGTGGTGTCAACCTTTTATTCTGGCTGCCTTAGACAGATGCCCACCAGAGCTTCAGGCCTGGGGATCCATTATGAGTTCTATGGCTACTTAGCTTCCATAATGGATGAATTCACAAACACACATCTATTCATGTGCTGAGGATGTGTCATTAGCATACATGAGGCCAGGATTTAATTCACAGACCACACACCTGTATGCATCCCCCCACTCTCTCTCTCTCACTGGAGAATTTTGTATCAATTCTATAAGAACTATTCACATCTTCCTTATAAAGTTTTAATGACTAATAAAAACTGATATGATATCCTTTCCCTACTGAATACCTTCCTTCTAGCCTTTTTTTTTTTTTTTTTTTTGAGACAATGTCCTCCTGTGTAGTTCAAGCTCATCTCAAACTTACAATTCTATTACTTCTACCTCTCAAATACAGGGATTACAAATGTATACACCATACATGAACAACTAAAGCCACACTTCTAAAAAAACAGTTCTAAATTTATTTTCTACTTCTGAGTATGGGAATCTGAGAACACTGGAACATTCTAAAAAATTCAGAGCAGAGTTAAATTTAAAAAGTAAACAGGCCGATAGTGATGACATTCTAGTATCTTAGGAACATCTCTCCTGCTTCCGCAATGCTTGCTCACCTACTGTCTACTGAATCTTCTGACAACCATGTCACTTCTGCAGCTATTTATAGAAATAGAGCCTGCGTCTGCTCAATCTGATGTTCCCTTCTTGAATGACTCATTCACAGGAGCCCAGGCTGCAATTAACTAGCAATTCCACATGGGTACATGAACATCACACAGAACATTATGTACTCTGTGTGTGTGTGTGTGTGTATGTGTGTGTGTGGGGTCCTCCATAAAAAATAAAGGACAGGAAAAGTTTTCTATTTTCATTAAGCTTTGTTTTTGAAGTCAACCCCAGCCCCCCAGATAGGCTCTGTGTAGCCCTGGCTACCCTGGAACTCACTGTAGACCAGGCCACCTCAAACTCAAAGAGATCAATCAGCCTCTGCCTCTGCCCTTCTGCCTCTGCCTCCTGAGTGACCTTTTTTTTTTTTTTTTTTTTTAAAGAATGCCATGCAAAGCCTAACTTTAAAACAAAACCTTTCTTTCTACTCATTGGTAAATCAAACACACAATCCACAAAGACAGCAACAAAATACTTTGCAAGATAAGTGACAGCTAAGTAATTTTTTTCCATCATACTAAATTATAAACAACTAAGCATATGAACTTTCCAACCTTGAACAGGATAGCAATTTTTCTGGACCCTACTAAAAATCCATCCAACATAGGAGAAAAAATTTTTGCTAGTATTCTTAAAAAGGGACCATATAGGGGCTGGAGGGATGGTGCAGCAGTTAAGAGAACTTGCTCATTCAGAGAACTATGGTTCAGTTCTGGCACCTCTGTTGCTCACAATGACCTGTAACACCAGTTCCAAGGGGCTCTGATGCCCTCCTTCTGGCCTACACAGGTAGTATATGTATGTTATATATTTACATATAGGCATGCAAAACACTCATATATCTAAAATCAAAATCAAACTTTTCAAAAAACATACATGTATCAGAAATTTAATTATTCTGTAGATTAATTCCTGACTTTGATAAGGAACTTTGACACATTTACAAACAAACAAACAAACAAACAAACAAACAAACTTCTGGGCCTTTCACAGCATCTCCACTAGTTTGTTCTCTCTTTTGCCCATACTTAGTGCACTTCATTACACATGGTTGAGAGCCACCATGTGGTTGCTAGGGATTGAACTCAGGACTTCTGGAAGAGCAGCCAGTGCTCTTAACCACTGAGCCATCTCTCCAGACCTGCAACTTGGTGCATTTCAAGCATTAAAAAGTGATCATAGGGCTGGAGAGATATCTCAGAGTTTAAGAGGCCTGGTTGTTTTCCCAAAGGTCTGAGTTCAATTCCCAACAACCACATGGTAATTCCCAACCATCCGTAATGAGATCTGGTGCCATCTTCTGGCTGCATGTATAGGCATACATGGCAGGCAGAATGCTGCATACATAATTTTAAAAACTATTATAAGCAAACAAAAACATAGAACTTCATGACTTAAACTGTTACATATTTTGGTTGGAACAGTAACATTGTCACATTATCCCACCCAAATGACAACCTTGTTATTAAGGTAGTAAGGAAATCTCAGAAAACTAGTCACTTGCTCAAAACTGCAACTTCCCATCATGTTGCTTGAAATTCTACATCATACTGGCAGTTTCTCTTTCCCATTGCCCACAAGAATCATCTGAGGCAGCTCCAAAGATGTCTGAAGCCACATAACCACAACACACAAGTGCCTTGTGAACACTCCCAGCGACAGCCTTCTCAGAGCTCTTGAGGTTTGATTCCGTACCTTCCCAAGAGAGCAAGTCACACAAACATTTTGGCTTTGCCATATTCAGAAGACATATGTTTATATTACATGGTAGTCTACCCTGTTTACATTATTCTAGTTCATTGTGAGTGGGTTCTGTTATGAGCTCTAAGTTCCAAGGATATAATGTAGTTGTTGCTGTTGTTTAATGTACAGAAAGTGAGAGTACTTTCTAACTTAAAAAAATAAAAAATCCCACCAGCCAGGTGATGGTGGCCCACGCCTTTAATTCCAGCACTTGGGAGACAAAGGCAGGTGGATCTCAGTGACTTGAAGTTCCAAGACAACTAGGGCTACATAGAGAAACCCTGCCTGGAAGGAAAAAATCAAACAAAAAAACAAAAACCCCAAACCCACCAATGACCATCTAGACTTGGAACAACTTGTGTTTTTGCTGTTTGACAGTACTGCCTTGATCAGCTGTTGACTGATCACAGTAGTGGCTGCTGGTAGTTGTGGAATCTTGGGTGTCAATGTCTTAAAATGATAGAATATCTGTATTGACCGACTCTTCCATTTAATAGGTGGTGCTGTTTGATAGCATTCTGTTCACATGATTTACTTCAAAATTGAAGTCTAGCCTCTCAAAGGCCTACTTACCATCCAAATTGATACAATATTCTAAAGTGTTTGCCGTCATTTTCTCAATACTCATATTTTCTGAGGAATAGCTCTCAAGGAACTTTGATCATCTACAGGAAGCAACTGCAACCCCCAATGACTACATTTTACAGCGGGACTGTGGTCAATCACATCTTCTAGCTCCTTTCAATTTTAGGCCTGCTATTTCCATCACTTCCACAGTTAATCTGTCCCCTGAAGTCTACCTATGCAGTCACTCATGAAGACAGAAATCAACTTCCCAGTTGTTTCCCCTGTAAATGACAAGTGTTCTCAGTGACATCTTGTAATGATGAGTCCTTTGGTGGTAAGGACTACTGCAGCTAGAGCCTTAAACGTGTCCCTTTAAAAGCCACACTTGGAAGCTAGAATCACTCCTTGATAAATGTGCTGTAGAATGATTTTGAGCAGGTGCAATCACACTGACCTCATGAATAATGTTTCCATCAGCATTCTTGAATGACTGACCAGGGTTATAGCCAAGGAACACTTTTTCTCAGCAGGTCTTGATACTGGACTAAAACCAGATGTGCTGTCATCAAGGCTTTGTTGACCCATCTGTTCAGCATAGACAGGGTATGCTGTTCCGAATGACTAATGGCCCCAGGACTTCTGAATTTAGTAAGCAACTTAAGTCACCAGTTGCCATCAACCGCAATGAGACATTTAGCTTGTCATGAAGTTCTGAAGTCAGAGCTTCTCAATAGCTCTGAAAGCTCTACATGGTATCTTCTTTCAATAGAAAAACCATCTTGGGGCTGGAGAGATGGCTCAGTGGTTAAGAGCACTGGCTCTTCCAGAGGTCCTGAGTTCAATTCCCAGCAACCACTTGGTGGCTCACAACCATCTGTTATGAGATCTGGTGTCCTCTTCTGGTGTGAGGGCATACATGCAGGCAGAATACTGTATACATAATAAATAAATCATAAAAAAAGAAAAAGCATCTTAATTTACAGTGAAGGTTATTTAGTGTGGTCACCTTCACCAATTTACCTAGGTCTTCATCAGCAATCAAAGTACCACATGGCATCTTCTTCCAATGGAAACATCAGTGTGGCCATCTCTACTCAATGCCTTAGCTAGGTTTTCTGAATGATTTGCTACAGCTTCTGGGTAAACATTTGCTTCTGTGCCTGCACTTTTGATAGAGATGGTGTCTTTCTTTAGCTCTTATGAACCACCCTCAGCTAGTTTCAGATTTTCCATCTGCAGCTGCCTCAATTCCCTTAGCTTTAGTGGACCTGAAGCATGTTAGAGCCATCGCTTACTGAAATCTTATGGTTAATTTGAGCTATTCATACCAAATTTTATCATCAGAAAGGTTATTTTTTTTTTTTTTTTTTCGAGACAGGGTTTCTCTGTATTGTTTTGGAGCCTGTCCTGGAACTTGCTCTGTATACCAGGCTGGCCTCAAACTCAGAGAGATCCACCTGCTTCTGGCTCCTGAGTGCTGGGATCAAAGGCATGCACCACCTACGCTCAGCTCAGAAAGGCTATTTCTTAAAATTCATGAGTGCACTGGAGTACCACTTTAATTTTCTTCAAGATTTTTTTATTATGAGGAGCTGGAGAGATGGTTCAGAGGTTAAGAGCACTGGCTAATCTTCCAGAGAGGAGTTGGGTTCAACTCCCAACCATGGTGGTTTAACAACTCTAATTCCAGTTCCAGGGGATCTGATGCCCTCTTCTGGCCTGCATAGGTTCCTGCATACACATGGTGCACTGACATACATGCAGGTAAAACACTCATTCACATAAAATCCCTTAAAATAGACAGGCAATGGTGGCACATGCCTTTAATCCCAGCACTCAGGAGGCAGAGGCAGGTGGATTTCTGTGAGTTCAAGGCTATCTTGGTCTAAAGAGTGAGTTCCACGACAGCCAGAGCTGTTAAAGAGAAACCCTGTCTCGAAAAACAAGGGGGTGAGGGAGGATGGGGCAAATTGTGAGCCAGGTGGATCTCTAAGTTCAAGGCCAGCCTGGTCTACAGAGTGAGTTCCAAGACAGCTAGGGCAGTTACACAGAGAAATGCTGTCTTTAAAAAAAAAAAAAAAAGCACCAGGAGGTAGTGGCATGGTTGCATGCACCTTTAATCCCAGTATTTGGGGAGGCAGAGGCAGGTGGATCTCTCAGTTTGAGGCCAGTCTAGTCTAGAGTGAGTTCCAAGGCTACACAGAAAAACCCTCTCTTGAAAAGCCAAACCCAAACCCAAACAAAATAACCGCACTCCCCAAAATAGGAAGTGAGCATGAGTACATGTAGTTGGGGGGGGAAAAGAAAAAAAAAGGTAAACATCCTTGCTTAATTCATACAAATGCAATATGTGAATGGTATAAAGTACTACACAGTAAAATATGGGACATGTGTCCCGTATATTACTGTTACTTCTCATCACTGGA
Source organism: Cricetiscus sungorus (assembly GCA_030556225.1). Lineage (NCBI taxonomy): Eukaryota > Metazoa > Chordata > Mammalia > Rodentia > Cricetidae > Cricetiscus > Cricetiscus sungorus. Next base: position 4,452,221 of record JANBXA010000044.1, read on the forward strand.
CTGAGAAATGACTTCAGGTAGGACTGTTCATTCCTGCATCAATCAATGGCTAGATCTCCAACATCAAACAAAACAAAGCAAACCATAGTTATTGGTTTATTACGTGCTGTGTGATGCAATATTATGAAAATCTTTCTTAAATTCTAAGAGACTGGAAAATTTTTGCTGGACCTCACACCAGAGTTAATAATACATTTTGAGGTCACTTAAGGCTGCCATCCTGTGTACTCTGCCTGGTTTTTTAACAAGCCTTTAAGAGAACAATGTAACAATCAACCATATTTGCCTTGGGTTTCTCATCTAGTGAACTTGTACAACATGTACACTTCCATGCCCTACCCAGAACAATGCATATGTATCATTTTCTTGGAAATAACTTCCTAAAATATACCTTAAATGTTGAAACTTAAAGATAATGGTTGAGAAACAATGCTTGTCATCTGGGGCGGTTGCTGCCAGTGACTTAATCCCTTGTAAAACTTTAAATCCTGTAAAGTGTCCTAGTCGCTCCCCATGTGATGCTTTCTGTACTGTTCAATAAACAGAGGGAGACAGAAGACACAGGGAGCACAGGGAACAAGAAGCAGAGAATTCAAATCTGGACTCCACTTGGTTAAATGACTCGAGGAGAAATGCTTTCATTTTTTCCCCTTAATTCAACACTCATGTGTTATTGGTGACAGTTATTCACTAATGTGTTTGATCCATGGAATGTATGTTAGCACTGAGCCAGACCTAAAGGATACAAAGACAAAGATGAAATAGTTGGTAAACTACAAACCCTCAATCCTGTAAAGACTGCTCCATGTCTGAGAGCCATCAGGTTGTCACCACATTTGTACTGTTCCCACCATTCACATGTACCATGTACTAATCAATGTGTTCACCAGTTCATGCAAGTCTGGAAATGCCACAGGTGACATTTTAAAACTTCAGTTAGGGGTGGAAAGATGACTCAGATGCTTCATAAGCACAAAGACTTGAGTTCAACATCTAGAACCCAGTGGGGGGGAGGGACAACACAAAAAACCTGGACATGGTGGTGGGTCCTGGGGAGGAGAGGGGGGGGAACAGTTCCTGGGCTCAATGTCCAGCCAGCTTAGCCTATGACTTGTCACCTCTTCAAAGGCCTTCCCCAAGTGGTCACATTCTAAGCACAGAGATTAGGATCTCCACTTTCAAATGTGAGGCTGAGGTTGGGCAAGGTCTAATGATAACACCTATAATCTCACAATTTGGGGACTGATGCTGGCTACTTAGCAAATCTGTTTAAAAGCAAAGAAGGACAATTTCTTGGTTCCACACTATATTGCTTGGCCTAATGAGTGACAACTCTGTCTTTTATGCCCAGAGTAGTAAAACACCCTCTTCCACACTAGGGAGTGGCTTAATTTATAACATGGACCCAACCACTCTAATCCTGCAGCAATAATGGTGGCCCTGATGACATGTTCTTGATCCTTCTTTCCTTTCCTTATAGAATAACCAATGCTCACAACTAGCTCTCTAGACCCATCTGTTGGAATCCTGGAACTCTCAAATATGTCCTTTGTCTAGTTGTCGTCCCTTAAGCTTTAGCAGGCAGCAATCCAATCCTACTAATATAAACTCTTCTCTATTCTGGCTTTCACTAGTTTCTAATAACATGGCCATCTAGATCCATAAACCAAATTATCAGCTAACCTGTTTAGTGAATAAGTATCTAGCACAGCCTGCTGTTGTTTCCAGAATATCCTTTGTAATTTCTTAAGTATGATCTGCGAATTTTTCTACATCTTCAAGTTTTGGTTCTTCTGTGTTTAACAAGTTCTTCCTCAACTTAACTCTATAACATTTTACTACTATAAGCAACTAAAAGACATAAGGCCACACCATTAATATTTTCCTTAGAATTTTCATCTAAGGGTCTGGCAAAATGATTAAAGTGTCTGCCACCAACCTGACAATCTGAATTTGATCCCCTGATGGTGCAAGTGTCAGGTCCAAATGAAACTCCAAACCCCCAAACTCCGGAAAAGGGCTCAACTTGGACTACAGGAAAATTTCTGTAGATTAAAGCCAACATTCCTCAGGAACTTGTGAAACTGGTTCCTGTCTACCAAAAGGAGTCATTTCCCTTATCTATGGCAAAAAAGACATAATGGCTACCTGTGATGCCTATTAGCATTTCAAAGCACTTGCTGGTCTCTATGCTCCCACAATATCACCAGGACCTGTTATACATTTCAAAGCTCAGGCCAGTAACATCCTAGCCCTCCTCACCTCTTTCTCTACCCACAACTCCCTCCAGGTCACAGGCTTCCCTCCCCCAGCTACTCATTCTTATAAGTACACCATTCTGTTTCTCTCTGTTCTTGCTCTGGGTCTCACACTATGTTCTCTCTATTTGCCCCCTTTCCCCACTCTCTCCAAGACAGCCCTGGCCAGGTCCAGTTTGCTGGCCTGTCTAGTCTACTTCTTTCTCTCTCTACTCTGGACTCTTCAGGATGTTTCTGTCTGTGCCCTCTCTCATCTACAATAAAAGCCTTCCCTTTAACCATACCATGGAGCCATCATGGTGTCAGTTTATAAAATAAGGAGAACTAACTCCCCTAAATTGTCTTTGGCTACCATAACACACCATGGTATGTGTGTCCCCGTTCTGATTAGGGTGCACATACAAAACACTATATTACAATGTAATAAAATTCAAAAGGTTCAGCTAAATATCCAGATTCACTTATGAGTACATTCTCTTTCTCTCTCTCTTTTTTTCCAGACAGTTTCTCTGTGGCTTTGGAGGTTGTCCTGGAACTTGCTCAGATCAGACTGGTCTCAAACTCACAGAGATCTGCCTGCCTCTGCCTCCCAAATGCTGGGATTAAAGATGTGTGTTACTACTGCCCAGCAAGTGCACATATTATCTACAACCCTAAGAATTTAATTAAGAGCTAAAGAGATGGTTCAGTGATTAAGACCATGTATTGCTCTTCCTCTGGTGTCTTCGTTTAATAAATATATATATTGGTCTGCCTACACATATGCCTGCATGCCAGAAGAGGGCACCAAATCTCATTACAGGAGGTTGTGAGCCACCGTGTGGTTGCTGGGAATTGAACTCAAGACCCCTTGAAGAACAGTCAGTATGCTTAACATCTGAGCCATCTCTCCAGCCCCTCTGGTGTCTTCATATAATCAGCCCTGGGGGTATAGCTCCGTGGTAGAGCATTTGACTGCATATAATCAGTCCTTTGAGTAAGTTGGTGAATCAATGACCTTTGAAGGACATGGTCTTAGTTTTTTGTGGTACTATCTACGAATACAGACACATTCTGAACACTAGAGGTTAAAATTTCAATGTATTCACTTAGGAAATTACAGTTCAATCCAAAGCAAGTTGGAATAAGTTAGAACTTATTTTCACTTGTCTGAATAAAGAGCATCACATTTTCTAGCCAACATGCTAGCTGATCATACAATGGGAAGGGAGGGGCAAGACAGATACAATCCTTGACTCATAGAGTTAAAAAAAAAAAAATAACAACTGGCAGTTTGGTGGTATGGACCACAGGCAAGTGAAGAAGGGAGTATATATATACTAAGAATATACACTAGATGTGAACTGGGTTCCCAGCACCCACATCTTCTGGATGAGTACCAAGCACTTCTAACTGTTATCTAGTACAATAAAGGTGGGGTAGGGTGTGGCATGGCAGACATGTGGAGGCCAGAGGACTGAGCAGAGGTGGTTTTCTTCCCACTTTAGACAGGCCCTGCAAATTGACCTGACATCTTCAGGCTTGGGCAGAAAGTGCTTTAAGTGTTGAGCCATCACCACTATGGCTAAAATATCTTAATGAAAAGGTTCAAAACTCAAATGTTACAAAATAGCTAAACAGGGCAGGCAATGAATAATGCTAACAGATACAAACAAACACTCTGGAGACTCTTAATTAAAATGAATGTCAGACTGGGTTGATCAGACTGGGTTGAATATATTCAGTGACAAACAAGGAAATAAGACAGATTATTTATGAAGTTTATATGTAAGTGAATTATACCAAGGGGGAAAAAAAAGATTTACCAGAGACCGGACTGTGCTCAAATGCTTAAAGAAAAAAATCTTAGTAACAAAAGTTGGAGCTATTGAGAGGAATAAGACCTGGCAGTAACTTTGACCTGACAATGCAGGGGACAGAACCTACAGTACTGAAGCCTTAGTACTGAAAGAGCTACCCTCTATTGAAAAGGAGTGCAGACAGGGTAAACATGGACTCAGATCAAATGACTCAGTAATAAATGATCCATTTGCTACTAAAATCACATTCCATAGACATTTTGAAAAGTGTCCTAAAACAATAAAATGGTGACCAAAAAAAGTTAGGTTGGGATTCACTAGCTTGAATCAGTTAAATAATAAACTACTCATATGCATTTTAAAGATAATTATATGGACGCAAGCATTGGAAAACACCCGCTCTTCACTGTCACTTAGTGTAAACTTCATGCTCTGGGATTCTGGGGGAAGTGAGAGTGGAGAGAATATTTTGACATTTATATTTGCGGATCACAGTCCTTTGGAGAACTTCTGGAAGTGCTCATGACCTTTTCAGTGGATCACTTAAGAGTAGGATAACAAGTACGTGGGTGTTTTTCAGATTTGTCTAGGTGCTGCTAAAAACTAGAAATGACCTAAAAGACATAAATAAAAGCAACAACATCGCTCTCCTCACTGGTATTCTAAGCCCTGATCCAGCTCATGACACCTCTAGAGACTCCTGGTAATATCAATCAGGAGAAAGGGGCTCTGGTATGACATACCATGCAGCATCAAATGTGACTGATGACACGAGAAACTCCCTATAAGCTGCTCTATTTGTTTCTTTTGTTTTGGTTTTTTAATACAGGGTTTTTCTGTGTAGCTTTATAAACCAGGCTGGCCTAGAACTTGCAGAGATCTGATTGCCTCTGCCTCCTGAGTGCTGGGAATAAAGGTGTGTGCCACACTGCCCAGCTACAGCAGCTTTATTTTGATCAATGTTCCCTTCCTATTTGATTGTTTCAGGGAGAAGCCTGAGGCCTAGGTCTCATGCATGTTTACTCACTTCTATTAAAGAACAAAAGTACAGATGTCACACATACAAAGGCAACAAAGATACAAGCATCTGAGGCACTGAAATTCTTGAAATTATGGCAAACTTCCCTATTTCATTCCAGTCTCTACTGCTTTTTGAACAGCAAATGACAAGATGTGTGTGGAGGGACACACCATTTTTTAACAACTATCCTTAGATAACTGTTTCTTAGATACCTCCCTACTTCTGAATATTTAAAAATGTTAGCCCAATTTCTATGCTGGAACATAAATACAACAATACAACTGGATCTGTAGCCAGTGTTATAATTTACTATTTTCCAAGAACACCACATGCGCTGCTTTCCAGTTTCCTGAGCTAAAAGTAAACCATGATCCACCCATAAAACCGATGCCAACTCTTCTTTCATTTAGCCTTTCTTAAAAGGCTACTCAAAACAAAATCTAAACTGCTGTCAAAAGTGATACAATTAAATAAGTGAGCAATTAACTAAAAACAATTGAGACCCAATTCATTAATTTTTTTTGTTATGTCTTTCGAAACAGGGTTTCTCTGTATTGCTTTGGAGCCTGTCCTGGAACTAGCTCTGTAGACCAGGCTGGCCTCGAACTCAGAGATCCACCTGCCTCTGCCTCCCCGAGTGCTGGGACTAAAGGTGTGAGCCACCAATGACCGACCTATTAAATTTTTTTTTTAAGTTAAAACAAAGTAAGTCAAAGACTTAAAAAACCCACTTCATTGTATAAATGTTTTCCTTATAATTTAATTCTATGTTATTTATAACGCAAATTTAATCTGCCTCCTTTATTTTTTAATTTTGAAAAACTAATTTAAAGCATCAAAAAAGGAGAACGGATGTAATTTCTACAACACCCCCAGCTGATACAGCTAAGATAGCAAGCAGGCATAACGGGAAAATAAATAAGATCATGTATAAATAATGTTAACCTGTCTGAAAATTAAACATGAATAAAAAACCCAATTTATGTAATTCAATAATTCATTTATTGAATACTACACATTTCAAATGTGAATTAAAATGAGAAATTTAAAAATAAATGTTAAAGCACAACAGCAAGTACGAACATTTTTGTATCAATATATAATCTGTATAAAACATTTAAACATTAAATGGTATAAATTTCTCCTTTGACTTTTCAAAAACTGAATTCTAAATAACTACTTACATATTCCATCACTCAACTTGATTGAAACCTCAACATAGCTTCTAGTCCTGTGAAAAGCACCATAAAGACGCACAAATTCTTCACCGGAATTTCTCTGCCTTGAAAAAAACATCTAAATGGAAAAGAGGACTGTGTGGTAAAAGATAATGTGGGGGACAGTCCTCCCTAGATCTAAATTTTTCCATCTTTTACTAGAAAAATATATAGAATAAATTGCTTAACTCACTTAAAAACAGTGTTTCTTTTTACACAGAAATGGTATTAAGCTAAGGCTTGCAGCTCTGGAGGAAGCTTAATCTCTGTAACAATGAACTCTGAAACATTACTCTTCAACTACAACCTATCAACTGACATCCCCCCCATCACTGTAATTCCATTGCTGAAAAAATCACCCTTAAAATCTATACATCAAATTGTTGCACCATGCTTATGAGAATCTCAACCAATGAGTATTACAACAATGGATTTTTTAAAAAGTAAACCTTTTAAATAACCATTTCATATCAAAACTGTACTATCCCATAGGGTCAAGAGAGTAACTGCCGAGATGTGGCCACAGGTGAAGTTCATGCATACACTGAGTTCAGCAGAACCCAGGAAGAAAAAAATCAGTTACATAGTTTTGCCAGGCACTTACCCATCATCCTCACTAAGAATGTCATGTGGTTACAGGAAGACTGTTGAGCAGAAAACAGAAGAAAAGAAAAGCACAGACAGAAAGACTATATGAAAGAAAAGAAACATTACTTCTAAGACCATTAAGAAAAAAAAATCCTACACGCTTTTCCTAAACAGATTGTCTTTCATTTTGATATACAAAAACAAAACAAACCAGATTCAGAATGACAACTGAAGATGGTATATTATAATTACTAGCTGTGGATGAATTTGTTAATCTTAAGAGCAGACTTTAATTTTAGAATTTCTCATATGAAAATACAAATAAGACTACAATATTTGTAGTCAAACCCAGCCTTTTAACTAACTCTACTAAATGTAAACAAAATTTTAACCACAATAAAATAAGAGAACCCAGGAGCTTCTCTAAAACTTTTCAATTTTCCCATTAGCGTACAAAGGTGCTTTAATTTAAATAGAAGCAAGAATTATTAAAAGTTAGACCATGCCTCTAATCTTAGCACCTGGGAAGCAAACACAGGTAGATCTCTGAGTTCAAGGCCAGCCTGGTCTACAGAGAAAATTCCAGAACAGCCAGTGTTACACAGAGAAACCTTGTCTCTAAAAGAGAGAGGAGAGGACACAGTGAGAGAGTGCTATAGACTGACACCCTCAAAGTCCTCACTTACCACCAAACAGATGTAATGCTGGTTAATGTGGTTCTGTCTTGTTCTAAGATTAGTGCCTATGGGTGTGTCCAAACTATATATAACATTCTATTTTTAATACAGATTATTGAGTTAACAAACCATGTGCTAAGAGGTGTATTATGTATATAATCATTGGAATACTACACCTGAAATGTGACAGGGTTACTAGTAAGAAATCTTTGAAAAAAAAACAGATTACTCCTAATGTAAATGACTAAAACTTTCATTACATGTCTAAAAAATAATCAATTAAAATTTTCCAATCCAAGGAAGAACAGTTAAGTTCCTGTAACCTCAGCACTTGGGAGGTGGCAGAAAGAAGGACTTGGGAGTTTAAGGTCACCCTCAGCTATGCAATGAATCTGAAGCCAGCACGGTCTTCATGGAACTACATCTTTTTTTTTTTTTTTCTTTAAAGAAAGAATAAGAATCATTCTCTTTACTGTTGATGATCTTTTCCCCCAAGAATTATCTTGTGGCTTTGCAAGATGGCTCAGTGGGAAAAAGTTGCCAACAAACCCGGCTACCCGAGTAGAAAGGTACTCATAGGATGGAAGAGAGAACCAATTCTTCCAAGCTGTCCTCTCATCTCCATTTGATAGCAATGGCACAGGCACACATAAGTGTACATGCACATACATGCTGGCATGATTAAAAAAATTCGAGAAGCCAAACAAAAACAAACCACACTAAAAGTTACTTGTGACACAACATCCTTTTTCCTGTGCAAACCCTGACAGTGATGATATATTAAGAATTTCCCTAAAGAGCCTGTTCTAAATCATCATTTACACACATACTCCATTCACTACAATCTAGACTCTGTCAGCAATAATCCATTCTTCCACAAGTTTTTAAAGTTTAGAGGCATTCAATCAATAATTAAATGTTTCCTCTGAAATTAACAAAGCACAAAACTGAAATTTTTTTAGGTTTAAAATAGTAAACAATCTGGAAGTTAGATAGATGGTTCAGTGATTAAGAAAATTGGCTGTTCTCAAAGAGGAGCAGGTTCAGTTCCCAGCACCCACATGGCAGCTCACAACTATCTGTAATGCTAGTTCCAGGAGGACTCAATGCCCTCTTCTAGCATTCTTGGGAACTGTATGCATGGTGCACATACATACATGAAGGTAAAACACACACTTAAAAACAAACATGACAATTTGAATCAACTAAACTGAAATCAATCTAACTATTGCTTTACAAAATAAAAAAGAACAAAATAGATACAGATACTAATGGCTCTTTTATAATCTATTTCAACAAATCTAACTCCTTGTTACACTGAGGACAATTTAAAAAAAAATATCTGGCATGTGTGCAAAGAAGCTATGATTTTAATGGTACCTTAATTTAAAAATTAAAATGTTATGCCAATACTTGTGTTTTTGAGACATTGTCTCACTGGAACTTGCTATGTAGACCAGGCTATCCTTGAACTCAAAGGTACCTGACTGCCTCCCCGTTGGTGCTGGGATTAAAGGCATATATCACCATACCCAGCATGTTACTATTATTCTGTAAAAACAGCCATCTCCAGCAGGCTATTTGTCAAATGCCTAATTTAATTTCTCTTTCCCAGTAAACTTATAAAAATATAGCCAACAATTTTAATAGAAAAATATTCATAAATTGTGTAATCTCTTCTAAATGACCATAGTACCAAAATGAAACTAATTCTTTCCCACAACTCTAGTGTAATATATCACCCACTATATGTGGAATGTAGATTAACAACAGTTATAACTTTAGCCCTTTTCAGTTGGAGGATTCATGTCAGTATACATTTATACAATGGACCTAGAGGTAAACACACAGCTCTGAGCACTGGTAATAACAGTAACAACTACTTGTATTTCTGCAACATTTCAAATGGATAACAACACACTATTCAGTTCGTTTATCTTTACCTAGAAAATTAGTTTCTGGCAAGTTTGTAATACAAGTTTGAATAAAATATAAATACTTCAAAGAAAACTTAGTCACTCAAAATTTCATTTTAAATTATGAATCCTTTAAAAATGTATCAATATGTAAAATTAAGAAGTTCAATAATCCATATTAGAGATAAACAAACTTAAAATACCTAAATCAATTGTCACTTCAACAACAAACCCAATTATTTTATTTTATAATTTTACTTTTAAACACATAAATGTATGAAACAATGTCTTTTTTTTTTTTTTTTAAAGGGGGAAGGGAAATGGAAATAAAACTACCCTCTTGAAAAGCAGCACCAAAGTTCAACTTGAGTGCTTTACTACCAAGATTATAACAAAGTTAATCATTTTTACTCAATGGCTAAAATCACAACAAAACCCCATGTAATTTATGTTTGTTCATACAGAATTAGAATAGAAGCTGTGTAATACATCTTAAATATAGCACCTAACAGCTACACAATTCTTTGTAATGGAAACCACACTAAAGTGGGGCATGGAACTAGGGGCATTAAAATTACATTGAAATAAAAGGGAAAAAAAATGCTAAAGAACTAACAGGTAAGCTTTACATTTTTATTAGCTTTTTGCACCCAATAATTAGTTGATATTAGTATCTTTCATTCCATAGTTACTCATAGTTATTCTTTTTTTTTTTTTTTAAAAGAGGGACTTTGCTTACTTTCTACCCTTAAAGTGAGAATGCCAATTTCCCTGCCTCAGAAATTCCTAATTTTAAAAATTACACAGCAGTGATTATTAGTCAGAAATACAAGAAGATAAAGTTTAGTCTATAAAAGAAATCTAGAAATGTACTTATTCATAGTGTGTATCTCCCAAAGGCAATCTTTTATTCTGTCAAAATATAGTTGGGTAACTAAGAGCTTATTATCTGTAAGTTCAAGGTTCATGGCACTATGATTCCTAAAGGAAGCTTTTCTTTTGGTTTTACAAAACAGGGTTTCCTCTCTGTGTAGCCCTGGCTGTCCTGGAACTCATTCTATAGACCAGGTTGGTCTTGATTTCACAGAGATCTGCCTGCCTCTGCCTCCTGAGTTCTGGGATTAAAGGTGTGCACCCCCACAGCCCAGCTGAAATGAAGTTCCTTTAATCATGGGTGCATGTGGAAGTCTATGTACACCTATGTACATAGGTGGAAGTCTCAGTACAGGGGCACACAGAGGCTAGTGGGGTTCTGTTCCCTGGAACTGGAGTTACAGGTGGTTATGAGCCACCTTTTATGGGTATGGGGATTCTAACCGGGTCCTCTAGAAGAGCACTTGCTCAAAAACACCCAGTCATCTCTCCAGTCCTAAATGAAGTTTCTTTTTCTTTTCTTTTTTGGTTTTTCAAGACAGGGTTTCTTTACACTATATAAAGTTTCAAAAGACACCAGCATATCTAACAGTTGATTCACCTATCCCTAAGTTTAACCTTTTAGTATGGGGTTCCAACTGTGCTAATTTAAATAACATAGTGGAAAACACAAATCCAAATTAAAAAGCAATCTTATGTTAAAAAGATATGTATATTGTATATATACATACATCTACAAACAGATCTCCTGCTACATGTTTAGTTAGGATGAACAAATAGATATAAACACAGACATGTGCTGAACAAGGTAAGATATAAATCAGGATGTACTCAATATGAACAGCACAAAGCAACATGATTAAAATTCCTAGCTGAAGATACTTTATCTAGTTTTCAGTCTCACAACTTTAACACACAAAGAACACATTATTTAAAATAGGCTATTTAGGAAACGATTTAAGGGTCATGATGTATTAACATGCAAAACATACATAGGATCGTGATAAATTAATTTTTGAAATTACACTGTAATTAGCTGGAATTTTTCTTAGAAAAATAAACCAGAGAGTAAAAAAGCATTTTCTATATAACACTGGGACAAAGGTGAGAAGTGCTGGAGTTGCTTTCCTCGACTGCTCAACAGGGACAGAGGAGGCAAAGCTGTGTCTGAAGGTGAAAATAAATGAGCACATCTCAGTTTTAAATTCTAAGAAAAGGAATTTAATCTAACAAAGGTAGCTACTCCATGGGAAAAAAAACACAGCTGGCTCCACAGTAAGAATTAGAACCAGGAGATAGCCTAAGAAGGATAGGGTGTGTGTGTATCACTGAATTATGTGTGCCTAGAGAGCCTCCCACCTTTGTCCCACCTGGAGAGGAAGAGGCCTGAATGTAATATATGACCTACAAGATGATTAATATACCTGCTGTCCAACATGTACTGAAAATTCTGTTTGAACTAGGTGAGATGCTAATTATGGCTTAGAGCTAATTTTGTCACACATAGGAATTAGCTGAAACATGATTCATTAGCATGCCAAATTAAAGGAATCAACTATAAAGTCTTGTATAAAAAGCTGGTATTTCTGTAATTTAGGGTAATGAAGGAAAAATGTTGGTTTTTATGAAAATTTAAAGTATAAGCTATTAAAAATCAGTTCAACAGTACTTAAAATAGATAATTAAAAATTCAGTTTTAGAAAAAAACCCTAGTTCCCTTTTCATTCTACTATTCACAATAATCAAAAGTAGTATCACAAAAGATTATTAAAAACATTTAAAATACAATTTTATGCAATTTTTATTTGTACTTTAGTATCTAAACAACTGTAGGGAACACCCTTGTGAGACAACAGATTGGTTTTCTTTTTATTTGAAATTACTCAAAGTCAAGACAGGCTCACTACTTTGTTCTCAAAGTAATCAGCATGCCAGCTAACCCAGTCAACTTAAGCGCTATCTGTGACAGGTGGTTCACTGTGTGAGCCTAGAGAGCCTCCCCACCTCGGCTCCCCCGGGAGAGGGAGGGGTCTCTGTATACTTTTCTGTGATGGTTCCACTGAATTCATCACAATAGAGATGGACATTTGAAATTCATAACGATCCAACATCTGAGCAATCTTCTTCCGAGACACACCATGTTTGTTCCTCCTACCAAAAAAAGAAAGAAAAAAAAAAAAAAAAAAAAAAAAAAAGGATTTTAAATCTTTTCTCCCTTAAGAAAGCATAGGTTTAGAGATTCAGCTATTTTACAGTAACAGATTTAAATCTAAATGGTATTTTACAAACACGAGAAGACATACTTTGTTCATTCTTGCTTTATACAAAATTTGCCCTTGCTATTTTCAGAGGACAAAGTTAAGTGATGACAGCTTCTTATAGAACGGCTCACTGAAAACACTAGGTATACAGCAAACTAGAAGATGTTTTCTCTACATTTCTTTTTATGTTTGTTTTGCTGTTGTTGCTTTTTGAGACAGGGTTTCTCTGTTTAACTACCCTAGCTGCACTGGAACTAGCTCTGTAGACTGGCTGGCTTTTAACTTAACAGAGATCCTCCTTTCTCTGCTTCCCGAGTGCTGGGATTAAAGGTATGAGCCACCACAGCCTGGCAATATATTTGTTGTTTTAAAGAGAAAGAACATGAATCTGGAGGGTTGAATCTGGGAGGAACTGGGAGAGGGGAAAGAATATGATCAAAATATATTACATGAAATTTCTTTAAACATTCTAAAATGGAAAAATTTTTAAAAATTAAAAAAATTGAAGATAGTGTTTTGAGAATTACAGAAGAAATGAATGAATGTCCCAGGACTTATTTAACAGTTACTTTATGATACTTCCTCTTGTATTTATTATTACTGTTTTTTTGAGACAGGGTCTCTCTGGTTGTCCTAGAACTCACTATGTAGATCAGGCTGGCCTCAAGAAGTCATAGAAATCAGTCTGTCTCTGTCTCTCATGTGCTGGGATGAAAGGCGTACACCATTATGCCCAACTTTTCCTATTGCATTTTAAAATGTCATATTACTAATACCTTATTATTAGAAATATAATAGAATGTTGATTAAAAAATTAGGTATAAATATATGATTTATTTCATATATGTATATGTAAGTTGAAAAAGGGCAAAATTAAACAATGATATTAAAACAAAACTACATGATAAAACTTCCAAAAAACATAAGCAGTATAATCAGGTCAAAAAAACAATAAAAACCAAAACCAATAATAAAAAAAAAAAATCCACAAAACTGGACTGTGAGAAGCTGCTGAGGAGCCAGCTGTGTTCTAACAAAGGTAACAGCTAAGTATATGTGTCATGTAAAGACCTTGTTCAGCTTTAGTCTCCTTAGTGCTGGGATTATAGACTTGTGCCAACAAGCACAGCTCTTCCTGTAATTTTCTTTATGTTATTTAAGAACTACTGTATTTAAAAACTACTGTTGACACCCAGACCTTTGGACAGTTTATTTACTCTCAGTTTTCTACAATACGACTCTGACTCTGCAAGATTCTACAGACAACACACAGAACAAGCTTTGTATCTGTAGTATAGTTCTTGCTTTATTAACTTGTTTTTCCTAGAAATAACACACACACACACACACACACACACACACACACACACACACAATCTACTTTTCTAATGAGATGCTTTACATTCAAAGTTTAAGAACAACCACCACAAGAGAGACAAAAGGGAAAAATAAACCAGACCCAAGGTTAAAAATTGGCATGCTTGAAACTCTGGGTTCAATCCCCAGCACAAAATATACAACTTAAAAATTCAGTAAGTCAGTAAAAAATAAATCCCTAAAATGCCAAAATCAGTGATTTGATTCTACCCAATTCTTCCAAAATTCAAAATATGCTGCATGTCAGTTAAAATAAAGTGGGCTGTTAAATATTAAGAAATTATTTTGCAGGGTGGTGATGGCACATGCTTTTAAACCCAGGACTGGGGAAGCAGAAGCATCAGACAGATCTCTGTGAGTTCAAGGCCAGCCTAGTCTACAGAATGAGTTCGAGGACAGCCTCCAAAGCTACAGAGAAACCCTGTCTTTGGGGGGTGGTGGTGGGGGAATCCTCTGGCCATGGTGGTGCACATCTTTAATCCCAGCACTTGGGAGATAAGGGTAGGTGGATCAGTATATGTTTGAGGCCAGCCTAGTTTATTTACATAGCGAGTTCCAGAACAGCCAGGACTACATAGTAAGAACCTGTTTCAAACAGAACAAAGCAAACAAACAACAACAAAAATTAAGTCATAACAGTCTCTCAAACATAAATGAAGCCATAACTATAGGACAGTTAAACTGCTCAGTAATTTATATACCATGATTCAACTAGCTTTAGTTTTAAGTTTCCAATTTAAATTTACACTCTTCTACTGTAACATTCATGGTTTGCTAGGCAAACAATACCAGTCAGATATTATTATCATCAGTATATAGCACACAAATCACAAAGAGCATAATCAAAGGAATGAAAGAAAGATGGGGAAATAAATGATTTGGGGCCCATATACAGGACAACAGTCTGAAGGCTGGGAATGCAGCTTATAGCAGAATATGTTTACTGTATGAACACAAGGGCTCTTATCAACAGCACCAGAAAATTATAAAATAAGAGTATGAAGAAGGAAGTGGCACACTGTGATAAAGATAAAAAGTAAAAAAGGCAGTTTAAAAAGGGAAGTGACATTTATACAATTCTATGAATAACTAAAAAATACTGAACTATATATTTTAAATGAGTAAATTGTAAGCTCTATGAATTATACCTCAATAAAATTGTTACTAAAAAGGAAGGGAATCTTTCTAGAAAGGAAGGGAAAGAAAAGAGTGACAAGACAAGCAGTAACGGAAGGACATTGGCAAACACAAATGAAGAGCTAGGCTCCAAGTCTGAGTCCACATTCTCTCACAAAGGCTCTCATTCTGAACTCTAGAAAGGTTGGAAGAGTACCTGCCTAACATATATAAAACTCTGGACTTATTTTCCCAGCATGCTGCAAGCAAGCAAGCAAGCAAGCAAGCAATAAATAAATAAATAAATAAATGGAGAAAAAAGAAAAGAAAAACCTCCAAACAATCCAGAAACAAATCCACAAACCCATTTTCCCAGCATGCTGCAAGCAAAAGCAAGCAAGCAAGCAAGCAAGCAAGCAAGCAAGCAATAAATAAATAAATAAATAAATAAATAAATAAATAAATAAATAAATAAATGGAGAAAAAAAGACAAGAAAAACCTCCAAACAATCCAGAAACAAATCCACAAATCCACAAACCCTTAGTTTTCCTGGCTGGCAACTACCCATTGACATAAGCTAGAGCATGCAGACTCTTCCTTGACTGGATATAATTTGCAGCAGAAATGTTAAGATGAATGAAATGACATAGTGCCCCTAACTCCAATGGAATACTAAAACTAGCTAAATACACATTTCCACCTTAGAAAAAAAGAAAAAGAGAAAAAGAATTCCTAAACACTGCTTTCAAGGCTCTTGGATAGATTTATGGAGAGGGAAAAGTCAGAGCAAGATGAAAATACAAGGGACAAGTTGATGATGAGTTCTATGCAAAAGGGACGTGGTGGTGGAGGGTTGAGGGAGAAGCTCTAATGTCAATTACCAGTCAATACACTTCATTAAAGAATTCACATTAAGTACAAAGTATATTTAGTAAAAGATAGTTAATAAATTTTGACAAGGCAAAGCTCTTTAAAAACTTGTTCCCCTGGGAAAAAAGTCCTTGTTCCCAACTAACAAAGATGACAAGAAAGCCAGAAAGAAACCAAACACACAAAGACAAATCAAAGAAACAAGATACGGATTCAATAAAAATGAGGCTCTTACTTTTCTAATTCTTCAGGGTCAAACTTCCACCAAGTTTCCGGTTCATGAAACTCTACTCTGTATCCTTTTCCTATGGCCTACACAGGGGAGGGAGAAGACAAAACCCAGACAGCATTCTTAAGAAAAAGAAGGCACACAGGTATAAGTCATCTATCTGACAACTGGAAGGCTGTTCAACCAAGAAAAATGCTTCTTGGTAAAATGTGGCTTAGAAAATGTTAAGACTATGTAACTGGATTAATTCTAATTACTACCTTCAAGTCCAGAGGTAACTAAGAAGAGCACATTCAATTATCATGAATACAATTCCCAATTTTTAAACTAAAAAAAGCCAACAAAACTATTTAGAAAACAAGGGAAAATATCTTAGTAATAAAGATCAAACAGACCAGCATGTCAGAATATGAAAATCTGTTAAGAATAAAAACCAAAAACTTGCACGTCTATTATTTACCATTTCTACATATGGTTTCATTTCCCAGGCTTGTGTATTAGTGTTGTCTATTATAACTGGAGATCTTCCCTGATCAATAGCTTGTTTTGCTGAAATAAAAACATATAAGTAAAGTTTAAATATTTGGTACTAAGAAATACATCTTTGCATTTAAAATGAAAATTGCAATATGTCTTCAGTAAGTGCCATGAAATGTAAGATATACCAGACATAAACTACAAGATATTTTCTGGACTGGATGCTGGTTTTAACAAAACAAATAAAACCAACAAATTGCAAAAACACACCTTGTAAAGTTTTGTTCAATTTATGGCTAATGAAGCTTTTAGTCTAAACCCAATTTTCTTTTTTCTTTTTGGCTTTTACAGACAGGATTTTTCTGTAGCTTTGGAGGCTGGCCTCGAACTCACAGAGATCCACCTGCCTCTGCCTCTGCCTCCCAAGTGCTGGGATTAAAGGTGTGTGCCACCACTACCCAGCTTAGGCCCAATTTTCATTAACAGGAAATACAGGTGGTAAAGAACAAAGTACAATAAAAGCAAAGATTTACTTACACAGGAAGAAATATTTAAATGAAAAATATAACAAAACACTGAGGCAATTAAGTATGATCTTTTACAGGTCAAGTCAATAAGTTTTTCTGTAATAAGATGTGAGACAGATGGCTCACACAGAAAAGCACTTGCCATTGCCATGCAAGCCTACAAACCTAAGCCCATTACCCGGAACCTACATCAAAAAACAGGAGCAATGCTGTATGTCTATAGTTCTAGAACTCTTACATTGAGATGGAGGGGGAGAAGGGAAAACAAACCTAAACTTATAGTCAGCTAGCCTGAAGTACAGAGTGGGACAACAGAAACAAGAGAGACCCTGCCACAAAACAAGATGGAAGGAGAGAATCACTTTTGAAAAAAGTTGTTCTTTGATCTCCACACACAGAGTATATGTGCACCTGCCCCACCCTACACATACAAACACACACACACAATAAAAATGAAAAAGAAAGCTGGGCATGGTAGCACATGATTTTAATCCCAGCACCCAGGAGGCAGAAGCAGGTAGATCTATGAGTCTGAGGTAAGCCTGGAACAAAGAGTTCCAGGTCAGACAGGGCTACACAGCAAAACCCTGTCTTTAAAAAAAAAAAAAAAGTTGAAGTGATGCTTTTGAATGTCAGTATAAAAGACGGGTATTACCCACAAGTAAAATTTCATGAATCAAGTAGCTCAATAGTACAGTTCAGCTATTTTTGTAGATCTCTTAAAATCATGATTCTCAAATGTGTGACTTTAAGAGAATGCAGGTTTAATTCTAAACTCTAACCTCTCTATCCCAATGTCATCTCTTGACCATGAGGGGAAAAAAAAGTCACTGTCACAGAGAGCCATTTATTAATGTCAGCAATAAATGTATACCTCAGGGATATCAGACAAGAAAATTAACTTCTGGCAGGGCGGTGATGGCACATACCTTTAGACCCAGCACTTGGAAGGCAGAGGCAGGCAGATATATCTGTGAATTCAAAGCCTGCCTGGTCTACAAAGCAAGTTCCAGGACAGGCTCCAAAGCAATACAGAGAAACCCTATCTCGAACCACCCCCCCCCCAAAAAGGAGGGAGATTAACTTCTGAAAAATTATCAAAGTTGAGTGCAAAGACAGAACTTTTCTTGATAAACTGGATCCAAACTACTAAATGGAACAAAATGAAATGAGGCCAGGTCCAACCTGCACTTCATGGGCCATGTGTGGCTGACAATAGTCATGGTTTGTGGCCCAATACAAATTTATTTTGTAATGACTTAAAAGTTCTCAAGAGTGACGTTTGCAGAGAATTATTTGTCTATGGTGTGAAGGGGAAATGCCAACATTTGATCCCCTAATGGTAGGAACACCATTTTGGAAGGCTGGGGGAACTTTAAGAGAGGGGGGCATGGCTAAAGGAAATGGGTCCTCCATCTCCTTCCTGACAGTGGATACTCTGTGACCAGCTTCATCGTGTTCCTGTCGTGCCTTTCCTGCCCCGTATCTCTTCTTAAACTGTGAGCCAAAATAAGGCCTTCTTTAAGTTGTTTCTTGCTGGGTATTGGGTCTCAGCAACAAGGAAGTACCAAATATGTTTAGGGCAGGCAGATCCTAAGGACTAGTTAATGCCTTACTCACTGAACTATCTTGTCAGACCCAAAGTAGTACTTGTTATAGCACAGGTTTTTAGATAGTTTTCTCATCCATTATAATTATTTAGAGAATTAAAAACAAAACAAAACACTAGAGCTAGAGAGATGGCTCAGCTGTTACAAGCACTGGCTGCTCTCCCAGAGGATGCAGGTTCAATTCCTTACAACCACGTGGTGGCTCACAACTGCCTGTGTCTCCAGTTCCAGGGATCTACATCCAAGTAAAACACCCATACACATACAATTTTAAAATGAAACTATTTTTTTAAAAGTCTACTTTCCTCATTCTAAATCAAACTGAAGCAGAATCTCTAGGGCTGAGCCCCAAGGACAAACCCTATTCTCAAGTGATTCAAACGGATTACCAGGATTGAGACCACTATTTAGGATGGAAACAAACTGACCCATGTCTTCTAAACTGAAGTATTTCATAGTGTTCTCATAACATAGTATCAATGAAGAAAACTAATACAGGCACTTTTATTAAGATTTAAAAACATCACTATTACGGGGTGGAAACAACTTTTGGAATACAAAACAAAGGTAACAGAGTTCTTTGAATTAGTCATAAGATGGGGAGAAAAAGGCATAATGAAATGTCCCCCACCTGTACTTTGTCAGCTTACTTTGGTATACTGTCTACAGCTCATCCCATTTTATCTAAGTTCACTGATTCTTAACAACCTTTACCTGAGAGGGCAAATATAATTACTATCATGTCTTACACAAGAAATTGGGACTCTGAGTTACTAACAGTCTGTCAAAGTCATTCAGCTTGTAAAAGTATATGTTAAAATAAAACCCAGGTAGGACTTGAGGTCAAATACTCCATCCCAGGAGCGTTGGCCCAAAACAAACCTCTGTTCTGGTTCCAGTCATGGGCATCACCAAGCTGATTAACATTGTACCTGTACCCATCTTGATGATGAAAATAGTCATCAGTGCTGAACACGATGCCATCGCGGCTCTGACCAAGCAGAATTCTGTTAATAAAAGAAATCATAAGATCTTTGACTAAATAAAGAAACTGTGGACAAGTTAGCAATGAACACCTGGCACTGACTCCTTAAGGATCTTGCAAGCAGAACAGCAGAGGAGCCAATCCTTTTGGACTGTCGAGATTCTAGACATCACCTCATACTTCACTCTATCCAACTACAGATATGAAAACTTTAAACCAGCATTTGTATTGCAACTTCAAATACCATGTACTGCTTCCCAAATAACATCAGCTAATGATTATGCACGTTTTAACTTTCTGTGAATTGGTCCTGAATACTTAGAACTGTCTGTCTCTGGTTCTAGTAACCTAAAAACCAAGTAAGATTAAGTAAGTGATCCAATTTGGGAAAAACATATTTGATCCAAGACAGCTTTCATTGAACTCATTTGTATAAAGCACAACCACAGATGATCCACATGTCAGAGTATGAAAGAGCCTAAGACATAAGATTGCAAACAATCTGTGATCCTCCAAAGTACAACAAAATTTAGTACATGAAATTAATCACTGAATAAAATAAAGATTTCTCAGCTCAGATCAGTAACCAGTAAGATCTGCTTTTAAAAAGAATGATACCATCTTACAATGATAAAGTTAAGTGGGGATATGTGGAAAGGCAAACAATAGAATCTGAAAAGAATTCAGAACCCTAGACCAGTATTTCTAATCTACAGTGCTTAGCTATTCAATCACAGTGTTTTTTCTGTCTTTCTTCTTTTTTGAGACAGGGTTTCTTTGTGTATCTATCTTTGGCTGTCCTGGAACTTACTCTGTAGATCCTCCTGCCTCTGCTTCCCAAGTGTTGGGATCAAAGGCATGTGCTACCACTATCTGGCTACACAGTATTTCTTCATGAACAAACAAAAAAAGAGAAAACACAGTACGACAAGAATTTGGATCCTCCAGAAACTGTCTTGCAGTTTCATTCTTCCCTCTTAACAATTAAACAAATAACCAGGGAACATGTGAGAGTATGAAGGAGTTGGAAGGGGTAGATGGTAGGAGAAAAATGAAGAGTAAGACAATCCAGTCTTGGAATGAGTCAAGAGTACTCTCTACCAAAAAGTAGTAGGGAGGACTTCAACTATTAACACAAGAAATACTATTGCCCCGACCCTTCCCCCACAGCGTATACAATCTTATAATAAAAATAAAATTATGTATCAAAGTGGCAAACTTTAAACTTTAATTTGAATTATAGTGTCTTATGCTATTTTATAGCAAGTTACAGCAGAATTACAGCAAACTGCATTAAACAAACTAAATGGAAGTTACGGTTTGTGTTGTACTTCTTTGAAGGAAATGGAGTTGGATTTTTTAGTTTTTTCCTAGCTATAGTTCACATATCTGTATTTGCTTAAATAAATAACTTGAGTAATAAAGAATGCTGTAATCATGTGTGCTTATATATGTGCTGTTTCTAGGTTAGAAAGTTTCATGAGAGGACAGAGATCTTAAGGAAGGAAGGGAAAAAAAATAACCTAATACCATGAAAAGAGAGCAGGGGAATTATCTGAGCAAGGAAGGAAACCAGGTGGGGTGGGGAAAGCCTGATTTAAAAATGCCACAAGTATTTGTGAATGAAAAAAAATTTAAAAATTAAATGTGGGGGCCACAGAGACAGCTCAGTGGTTAAGAGCACTGAATATTATTGCTGAAGGCACAGGTTCAATTCCCAGTACCTACATGTCAGCTGACAACTATGTATGACTCCAATGCCTCTTTCTGATCTCTAAGGGCACCAGGTAAACACAACACATAAAATTTTTTAAAAAATCTAAAAAAATAAAAAATCTTTTTAATTAAAATTCAAGTATTATCATTCTAAACCAGAGCTCAATCACCCAAAGAGCTTTTGATTTTGATTGTAAGTATCAGCTAATCATTAATTACACTCAACAGTACTAGAATCAAGACTGTCATCATTCCTAGATTCATGCTTTTATTTGGTTCTACAACCTATTAACAGGTGGTTTTTAAGATGCTAACAATACCATTGTGCTTAATAAATGGGTTAAGTTCTCAAAGTTAAATAGGAAAACAATAGGCCATTTTCATTATTAAACTAGAAAGCATGAACAATCTCCCTAAAGACCTTCTTAAATACATAAATCATGAGTAACAGTTGAGCCTGATGAGACATTTTCTTCCCAGACAGCATGAAGTATGTACATATCCTTTTCAAACTACCTCAGGTTATGAAGCTTCACTTCTGGGAATTCAAAAAATGCTCATGAACATAGGAAAATGGGATACTCTATGAAAGAAGCATCTGAACCCAAAATAAGTTAAGAGTATTTTCAAAATTCTTATACTCAGAATTATCTCATCAGGTCTTCTAAATGGATTCTCAAAATGTTAGTATCTTGGGACTTAGTAAATCAAACAACCAATTAAACACCGTCAGTGGCCATTTGAGTCACAGTTTCTCAAAAAAGCTACCTTTTGAGAGCTTACCATGACTCATGTATATTTATAATCTCATTCAATTCTCAAAACACTGAGAATTGCTATTAAACAAGTCCAGGAAAGAAAATAAACACAGAAGGTCAGCAAGTGGAGTTTAATATGCAGCAGGAGGTAAGGTTATGAAATGAAATTCTCAGTGCTGGGCACAGGATATCTCTGACTCACAAACCGAGGGTCTACAATGATCCTTGTACAATCTCCCCAGGAGGGCTCTGAATGGACCTGGTTACTAATATGGTGGCTCTCTAAGTTCCAGGGTAGCCACGAGACTTACACAGTAAGTTCTAGAGTTCTAAGCCAGACAGGATTTGTACCTAACAACAAAAACTATCTAAGTGAACCTGGCACAGGCTGAGACCCTGGTGCAGGAGCACTGTACCCAAGCGCTACAAAGTAGCTACCTAATTTTCTCAGGTAAGACATAAAGAACTCAGGATCAGAGACAAGTACCTCCTAATGTGTTCAAAGAAAGGAAATAATAAATAAATAAATAAATATAAATAAATAAATAAATAAATAAAAAATCTCTTCCATCACTTTCAAACAATGCTTTTAATTCCTGTAGTTACTGGAACAAATGATCTGAAAACAACCAGAACTTACTATCTTACAGTTTTGAAGGTCAGCAGTTCACAACCTCTTTCTCTGGCCCGTCTTTCTCTAGAGAATGTTCTCATCTTTTCTAGTTTCTACAGGTTAAGCACAATCACTATCTTGGTTTGTGGGGCCTTTGATCATTAGTACAAAGTGGGCAATGGGGTCTTAACTCCTCTCTGACCTCTGCTTCTTTCATTTCTGTGACCTTCATTTCTGCCACCTTCATATTAAGAAGCTCTGTGGTGATTAAACTGGGTAATCACTTCATCTCAAATATTTAACCTCAAGTGCCTCAGAAAACAATATGAACAGCACTTAACACACTAAATGGTTTAAATAAAAATGCTAACACCAGCTTGGAAAAAAAAATTAAAAAACCAAAAATAAATAAAAAACACCAGTTATTTTCTCAAGTTTTTTTTTTTTTTTAAATAAATTTCCTAGATGGTAAATTATTAGGTCTTTTTAGCAGCTCTTTACTCTTTAGCAACATTTATTTTGTTGGGGGGGGGGTGAGGTGGGGGCACACATGGCATGTAGGTTCCAGGGATCAAATTTGGATCATCAGGTTTGACAGCAGGTGCCATCTTGTTAGCTCAAATTACTATGTCTTCAATCGTATGTTTCTTCTAGATATTTCTTAAAGATTTATTTATGTATGTATGCCTTTATGCCAGAAGGCATAAGATCCCACTATAGATGGTTGTGAGCCACCATGTGGTTGCTGGAAATTGAACCAAGGACCCCCTTCTAGATATTTTTTTTTTTAACTTTAGTCCTTTATTCATCTAGTAATTATTTTTTGAATGACATAAGACAGAAGGCAGAGTTTTAAATATTTTTCTTCAAACTCTTTTGTCAAATATATCACATATACATTGCATTGTTATTTTAAGGAATCCAGAGATTATTTAAGAACACATGTGAGAATATATGCTAAGGGACTTAAGTATCAAAGGAATTTGATAACTGTATAGAAGCCTACAACCAACTCACCCAAGAACCAAGGGATAACTGCAGTAGGCAATTTTTGAAGTTACCTCTAGAAGTCTAAAGTGCTAGTACTTCAAGAGATGGGGTGAGATTTATTAAACCATTTTATATCCTCATTTGTATAATTATTATCTACCTCCTCTCAGGGTAGATGCTCTGCATACAGACATTGAAAAATTATAGCTGCTGTTGCCAAGCTTGGTTCTCTGCTTATGATACTAAATACATTTGAAATATAAAATATATACTGTATTCATAATTGTAATTTATCTTAAAATACTTTAGCACAGATTATGAGACCATTTTGCTTTAAGCTATATCCTAGGTAGCTGCCTACTCAGAGAAATTGTATCCTTTGCTAGCTAAACAAGAAGTAGTCTCCAAATATGGGATACAAGATATTACAAATGTTTCAGCCTCCTTTATCTTTGATAATGACTACACATTTTGCTGATTGAGATTGAGTATTTTTTGAAAAATACTCAAAGGAGAAATCATCAGAGTACAAGATATTAAGTAAATAACATATTTTAAACCTACTTCTTTTCCCTTACATGATTTAGTAAAAGAACTTTGATTTATAGTCTACCTTTCTAAAACAAACAAAAACCACTCAAGGCTTCATCACTAAATGGTTCTATGTTCAAACACTGGGTCAAAGCACCCTGTTTAGCTAAGGACAACTACGATAGTAACAAAATTTTATTTCAAATATCCTTAAATTCTGCCTCAAATGAAACTGCCAGTGTTGTCAGGAGGCCTGGAAGGACAGTCTCCACTTCACCATGCCTACAAGTGTTGTATGAAATACTTTTCTCTTTCTTAGTCCTAAGTATTGAAAGTCATTATCTGTCTTAGAATTCAGTCTAATACATTCATTAAAAGCTAGCAGCAAGCCAAGTGGAGTGAATCATTCCTGTAATCGTGGCACTCTGAGGGTCCTAAGTTTGAGGCCAGCCTCTGATACACGGCAAATTTTATTCAGGCAAACCTGTGATTTCCTGAAAGACCTTACCTCAGAAAACCAGGGGCAAGAGCATGCACAGCATGCAGAAGCTCAGGTTCTATCCTCAGCAGCCCCTCCCAAAATCTAATAATAATAGATAATAATAATAATAATAATAATAATAATAATAATAATTTTAACAAACAGCTGGCAGAGTTTTCCAGAAAAAAAAACCTAACCCAAAATGGCTTAAGTCAACCATCATGAACAAAAAGATAATGCTGTCAATAAAGCGGCATTGTCCCATGCCTTTAATCTCAGTACTCCAGAGGCAGAAGCCAGCAGATCTCTGAGAGTTTGAGGCCAGCCTACTCTAGTGAGCTCCAGGACAGTCAGGGCTACACAGAGAAAGAGAAATCCTGTCTTGAAAAACTGGAAAAAAAATACTATCTTGTATAGCTTATACTGAAACAAAAAGTAGTAAAGGTAATAACTACATAAATTCAGAAATTACTAAAGACACAAAAGATAAATAAAAGCTTCAAAAAGGAATGATGTATGTCTACAATTCCAACTTGGGAAGCTGAAGTACCAGAAAGCATGAGTTCCACAACAGTTAAAGAGATTCTCAATGGGTTCTAAGACATGCTGGGCTACACAGTACACTAGTTGAGGAATCATATATAGAGGTACATATGTAGTACATACTAAAAATGAAGACATGGACACTGAGACATACACACACACACATAGATGAATAAATACAATTTTAAAGCCTTTAAAAAATGAAAACATTAGGGGGAAAGCAAAAGCACATCATTTTGATTTCATAACTTTTCAGTTTTTGGGGGGGGGTTGGTTTTTTAATAATAGTTTCTGTTAGCCTCAACTATTTCCTCTAGGCTTTGCTCCTATAAAATGAAAACACAATTCATCTTGCCAAACTTTCCTATGTCAAAGTACTCTATAATTGGAAACTGTGACAAAAAAAAAAAATGGTACTTGTTATTAAGCATCCACTTAGGGGAGTGGTTCTATGTTGCCCAGGACAGCCTAGCCCAGATTGGCCTTGAATCTGAGATCTTGCCTTAACCTCCTGAATAGCTGATAATTACTGCATCTTTCCACTCTTAAATGTTGTACCTTTTCCTCAAGCAAATACCACTGGCATAATCACCTCTACCTAACCTCTCACGTTTTCTTGAAATTCTATTGAGTTTCATTCCCATTATTCAACCTGTTGTCATGATTTTCTTTTGTTTTTCTATATTGAGTTCATCCAATTTCCAAATCTCAACTGTTTTCTCTGATACAGCCTAAATCCACAACATTATAAGACCACATCATTCTTCCAAGTCTCAATTTCATATTCTCTACAAAACCTTCACAGAATCATCATGAATCAATTAAAATAACTTAAAATCTTACTTGAAAATCTTTACTATAAACTGAATTTGTTTTGTCTAAAGAAATCTTATTTAAACCATACCACAAGTAAATATAAATATCTGTAAATTCTTCAGATACTAGTCTTCACCCAAAGATATCAATTTTTTAACCTTTCCTATATAAATACAAGAAATTTATTTATCTGTTTGTTTTTTAAGACAAGGTTTCACTGTTTGGCTATGGCTGTCCTGGAACTCAATTTGTAGACCAGGCTGGTCTCAAACTCAGAGATTTGCCTTCCTCTACCTCCCAGGTACTAGGATTAAAGGCGTGTGCCATCCATGCCTGGCCAAAGGCCAAGGAATTTATCTTTTGAGTTGTTTCCACAATTGAGCAAATTGTAACAATGTTCTCTTTAAATTGTAAAGAAAATTAGAAATCTGAAATATTTTGTAACAATAAAAATACCACCAGTTCTAACACCACTAATCAGAGTGCTCAATTCAACACATTAAAAATTTAAAACTAAATACAGGGATGAAGAGATGGCTCAGTGGCTAAGAACACTGTTCTTTCAGAGAACCAAATTCAATTTGGCACTCACATGGTTGCTAACAACTATACCGGTACTGGGGGGGTTCTTCAGAAGCTCTTTTCTAGCTTCCAGGAAGTGGTACATAGATACACATGCAAACAAAACACTTTCCTAATCAGGTTTGAACACAGCATAGTGCTTGACACTCGAGATCCCTAATTTGTTTTTCAAATTCTAAGAAAATTATCATCCATTCAATTAACAAGCAGTAAAACTGTTACAACAGCAGAGTGAAAAAGTATCAAAGTCTGTATCTTCTAGTACCAAGCCCAGCTTTTCTTAAATAGCTGACTTATATAGCCTAACCATGTTCTTAAGTAGTATTGTTTGCTGTTGTTTTAATTACAGTTTTTAAAAGATTTATTTATAGCGCACTGGGCACACCTTTAGTCCCAGCACTCGGGAGGCAGAGGCAGGCAGATCTCTGTGAGTTCAAGGCCAGCCTAGTCTTCAGAGTGAGCGAGTCCCAGGACAGCCTCCAAAGCTACAGAGAAACCCTGTCTCAAAAAAAAAAAAAAAAAAGTATTTATTTAATATTTATTTAATGTATATGGATGCTATGTCTGCGTGCCCATTTGCACAACAGAAGAGGACATTAAATCCCATTATATATAGTCAGTTGTGAGCTGCTATGTAGGTGCTGGGAATTGAACTCAGGACCCCTGGAATAACAGCCAGTGCTCTTAAATGCTAAGACATCTCTCTAACCCCTATAGTTTATTTTTAAAGCTTCTAAAAGAAGATATATATATATATATATATATATATATATATATATATATATT
Organism: Cricetiscus sungorus; assembly: GCA_030556225.1. Taxonomy (NCBI): domain Eukaryota; kingdom Metazoa; phylum Chordata; class Mammalia; order Rodentia; family Cricetidae; genus Cricetiscus; species Cricetiscus sungorus. Next base: position 4,479,839 of record JANBXA010000044.1, read on the forward strand.
CATATTCTCCCTTTCCCACTAGAACGTATTTCCAGTCAGATGTCACCCCCAAATACAGCATTTAAATTTTCTACTAGAAACATGAAAACATTTATCATTGATAACTCATTAAGTATTCACTTAATATCCTTTACTTACCGAGACAATGTTGTTTTTCCAGAACCAGGGAGGCCTCTCAAAAGAATAAGTAATTTCTGCAATTTATTTAGCTTCTCCTCTTGAAACCACTGGTTCACAAACCTGTCTGTTCTATTGTGTTCTTCCATGGAAGGATCTCTCCAGCACTCTCTGATTTCACAGAAACCATTATTCACACTTTCATCTTGTACACTGTAGCCATTTCTAAAGGGATGAACATTACTGCTGGTCAAACCATAGTTAGTGTACTCATCATTCTGATCAAAAGTCAAACAGTTCCAGCTATCCTGACAACTATCCACATAACACCCATTCTGCATCAAACAGTCATCTTGACCATGGAAAATATTTGGTGGTGGATTTAGTGGGGCATCAAATTTTTGAATATTAAAATGATAATTAAAATTGGGAAGAGGAGGACCGCGGGGTATGACAAATGGATGTACTGACTGCCATTCAGGTCTGAAGGAAGGAAACGAAGAATCACAAAATGTAGGTATCACTTGTTCATCATGGGGATAGTTGCCTGGTTCATCCTCCAAGTACCCAAGGTAACCACAATGTAACTGAAGAGCATTACTAAGATCTTTATTTTCTTCCTCAGATTTTAAGGTATCAGTGGTCTGGTCAAAAGGAATCACTTGTTCCTGGGAAGGCTCTGATACCTTACAACTCCCCTGTGAAGCATCATTTTCATTTTCCAGCTCTTCAATTTCTTTGTAAAACTGGGATAATTCCGTGTCAATCTCCAATTTTTTGGAGTTAAATTTCTGTTTTTCTTCTTGTCTTCTTTTGTCATCTACACTATTGGAAGTGCGCGTCTCATTTTTCCTTTCTCGGCATTTCTTTTTTTCAGGGGGTTTGTAAATGGGTCCTATGAATGCTTTACTTGTGCTATAGATGTCATCGTCCCTGGATAGTGATGAAGGCTTTCCATCCTGCAAAGCTTGTGAACTACCGGATTTAGCACCATCTACTTTATTACCAGGTGTCTCCTTGCACAACGGCTTCAACACATCTGTAGTTCTGGTTTTGTCTTCCTCAGGACAATTCCGTCTTCTGAAGTTAATGGTGGCCACAGGGAGCCTATTATTTCTGGTTTTCTCTTGGAGTCTGTGACTATCAGGACCACCTTGATGGGGCAAAACACAATCATCTGCAGCTGACTTCAATTTTTTATAGCATGGTTCCCTTGTGAGTTCTTTTCCAGGTCCCAAAAACTTAGCTTCAATTTCACGATAAGGCATCTGAGGAATAAAGCATATAATTATCAGGTCATATTTTTTAAAACTTTTAAACAAGGCAGATGAAGGTGGTGCACACCTTTAATCCTAGTGCTTGGGAGGCAGAGGCAGACAGATCTCTTTGAGTTTGAGGTCAACCTGGTCTACAGAGCCAGTTCTAGGACAGTTAGAACTATTACACAGAGAAACCCTGTCTCAAAAAAACCCAAAAATAAGTAAAAAATTAAAATTTAAACAAAAGTTTTTTCACAGGGAAGCAATTTTTCAAATAAGTGTATGTGATATAAGCATCAAACTGTAATTTTATAAGTCATAACAATCATTTACGGGAGGAGTGAGTCTCACTGAAGTTAGTATCATTTATGTACAGCCCAGTTTTTTTGAAGGTGCAGAAGGTGAACTTATGACTTCACACATGGCAAACACTCTACTACAGAGCTATGTCCTACCTTTTTTCATGCTGTGAGACAGTGCCTCACTAAATTGACAAGTGTGACTTTGAATTCTCTCTGTAGAGTCGAGGAAGGCGTTAACTGTCCAACCTCCAGAGTAGTTGATAGCACAGTCCCATCTTTAAACAATCCATTCCAGAGTTTATGGACCTAAGTTTGGAAACCTGAGTCTGTATAGATACATAACTGGCTAAGGTATACTACATCATGAATAACTTCCTGTTAAAAATCCCTGTGTTTTTGGAGTATAGGCCTTCAGCTTCCACACTCCACCATCTCTCTTTAGCATCCAAACAGTATATGAACTAAATTACAGCCTTTGTGGACCTTTCCTTCCCAGTAGTGTAAAAGCAGTTCCAAACTGAGCACAATAATTTGAAAGAAACAAGGGAGTTTGAGTTTCATTGAGGATACGAATTATGCTTAGGAAAAGTAATCAGGAAACTCTTCAAAATCAAAGCATTCATCTTTTCTAGCTGTTTCTCTAGCTTAAAAAAGAAATTCTGCAGGGAGGTTGGTTTATAAGGGTAATGCTAGTATTTGGCAGATGGAAGAAGTTCAGGAGTTCAAGACCAGCATGGACTACACAGAGTTCAAGGTCAGTCTGCACTACATAAGATTTTGTCAATAAATTAATTAAAGCTACACTTCTCTTGACAGGCACTGGTTCAAGCCTGTAGTCCTATAGGCCATTTCGGACCGGTATGGGTTGACTAAAGAACATCCTGGCTTACAGGTTACGTCTTTAAAACAAAATACAACTTCTCTTAAAATTTCTTTGGACCTTTAAGAAACCAAAATCCCGTTTTGGTCTGTACTTCATTCGACCCGCTCTTGGAATCAAAACCCAAACCCCACAAACTAGGGAAAGAAAGCAACCAGGCCATTAAGACAGCCATTCTCCCGGAAAGTGACACATCTTCCCGTTTCCACATTCAAACGTCAGAGACACCCGAGGAAGAGCAAAGGGCGCACTAACACTGCCGGGAGCCTACCTGGGCCTCGAGGCCTCCTGGCCGTCAGGTAAGTGGCCTGGCCAGAGGCCCCCCAGCTTCTCCGCCCCTAAGGACAACGACAAGGTCCCGTCTAGAATCCCGACTGGAAGGTTCTCTCCGGGCTTCCACACTCAAAATTAGACGAAGCAGTCGTGCCAAGCACGGGTGAAAATGCCTCAGACGAAACCGGAAGCACCTCCCCTATCTACACTGAGGCGTCTGCTCAACTCAAACCACAGGTCTGCATGTACTTCCACCTCTTCCCCCACCCCACCCACGACAATACAAAACAAAACAACTTCCGCGAAGACACGAACCTCCGAGAGAGCGAAAGACCGTCCGAGACGCAGCTACAAAGCAGAGATGGAGAGACGTGGGGCTAGAGGAGCCCCATACGCAAGATGGCCGCCACCGCTCGGATTTCCCATGCAGCGCCGCGGGCTCGCGCAGGGCATTGTGGGAATTGAAGTCCTGCGTTCCCTAGGACGTTAGTTTACCTCATGGCAACAAGACTCGGTCTTCCACAGTCCATTGCGTGAATTTGGCAACAATCGTAGGTGCAGGCTTGTTCCCCACCCTGGAGTGGGAAAGTTATTTAAAGAAACACTAACTTTGACCAAAAAAGAAAAAAAAAAAAAAAAAAAGCTGCCGTCTCTGGCGTTCTCGGCGTGATCGACTTAAGAAAAAGAAGAAGAGTTGTTGGCGCCCCCAGGTGGATGCCCAAGGCCCTCGCAGAGACTGAACGGTTTTCAGGTTTTTTAGGAGACAAAAGAATCAACCTACGTTTCAAAGGAGAAAACATTTTTGTATAGCAGAGTTGGGTTGCTATGGTTTCAAAGAAACGCTACAAAGTATAATTTTAAGCTGTTGGAAGGCTAGAGTGCCTACACCGAAGAACCCTGTGACAAACAGGTGATCCTTAGAGGGAAAATTATAAAGTATCTTCCGTTCAGGTAAGAAAACTGTTATATAAATGTGTGTTGGATTAAAAATAAATACCAACCAATGACCAGTTTCGATTATGGGCCTTTTTGTTCTCTTTTCCACTACTGCCTGCCCTCCATCCTCCCCCCCTCCCCATGTTTCACTTGGGTCTCCACAAGGAAATAGGCTGTCTCTTCATATTTGAATAATTCTTCTTTTGGAAGGGTGGGAGAGTGGGGGTGGGGGACGAAACAGAGTTTCTTTGTGAATCAGTATTGGCTGTCCTGGAACTCACTCTATAGACCAGGCTGGTTGAATAATTCTTGGCTCCAACACATTAATGCTTTAATGTATGAGTGTAATAGTTAAAAAGCACAGTGAAGGATACTTACATGAGAATAACACGGTTGTGACCCAGTAATGCAATTTTCACTGAAGCCTTTGCTTCTTCGTGTTTAGCTTCAGGTCATTCATCTTTTTTCTTTCTTTCTTTCTTTCTTTCTTTCTTTCTTTCTTTCTTCCTTCCTTCCTTCCTTTTTCTTTCAAAGCACTTATTTTATTTTACATGTGTGAGTGTTTTACTTGCATGTATGTATGTATATATATATGGGTAATGTGTGTGTCTGGTGCCCAGGGAAATAAGAAGAGACCGGATCTCATAGAGCCCAGGGTAACTTCTAACTTCCTACAAGCGAGGAGGCTCATAAAATTTTTGATTGTCCTGCTGGGATTACAGGCCTGCACCACCATGCCCACCCTAAGAAACATATTTTTTTTTTTTTTACATTCATGGTGATAACATATCATTGTAACATCTTACATTTTGATAGCATGCCATTTGTTTGAATTTAGAGATGAAAGGTTAAATAGCAGAAATATTTCTTTCTCTCTCTCTCTCTCTCTCTCTCTCTCTCTCTCTCTCTCTCTTTCTTTCCCCTGTGTTGCTAGGAGTTGAACTCAGCCCCTTGTACATGATGGGCTGGCAGTTTTCTGTTGCCATACCTCCAGGCCAATATTCAGGTTCTGGGGACTGAACTCAGGTGGTCCAGACTTAGCAGCAAGTGCCTTTATTCACTGAGCCATCTTGCCATTCCAAATAAAATTTCAAAGATGAAGCTAACTCATTTTGTTAGTCCATTTAGGTTGTTAAAATGCCTTTCATTTCATTTCATTTTTTTTTTAAGATTATTTTGTATATAGTTTTCTTCCTTTCTGTATGTATCCATTATGCCAGAAGAGGGCATCAGATTCCCCCAGAGATGGCTGTGAGCCACCATGTTGTTGCTGGGAACCGAACTCAGAACCTCTGGAATAGCAGTCAGCACTCCCAACCTCTGAGCTACCTCTCCATCCCAATGCTTTTCATTTCTAAATATTAGAAATTTATTTCTGTACTTATGGGGGATAGAAAGTTCGAGGGTCATTGGATGTGTTGTTTAGTGAAAGCATCTCTTCTGGAACACAGACTGCATATTCTGGCTATATCTTTTCACATAAAGATGGAGAAAACAGCACCCTCTTCTAAATTGTGTGTGTGTGTGTGTGTGTGTGTGTGTGTGTGTGTGTGTGTGTGTGTGTGTGTGTGTGTGTGTGTGTGTAGTGTGTGTGTGTGTGTGAGTGTGTGTGCGGTGTGAGTGTGTGTGCGCACGCACATATGTGTGTGTGAGCACTGTCTATGAAGACAACTTTCTTTCAGGAGTTGGTTCTTTCCACCTTGCTTTGGTGCAGGATTTCTCTTGTTTCCCGGTTGCTGTATGTATTCTAGGTTAGCTGGCTTGTAAGCTCTTGGCTAATTCTCCTGTCTGTGTGACCCACCTTGCTGTAGGACTGCCAGGACTAGATATGTGCCAGCTCATCAATCCGGCCCCACACCTCTTTTTTGAGCTCACTAATCTCATTTGCCTGGGCTCTACAACAAAGTTTATCACCCTTAATATTATCAGTTAGTGCTTAAGTTTTGAATATGAGTGGGAGGGACATACATCGAGACCAGAACATCTCTGCCCAGAGGTGAGAGGATCCAAAGACTCCCCCAAGCAGAGGGAGGTCTCAGAATGCAAGTGTCATAAAGAACCCCAGGAGGGGTACTTGAGTGAGGGAACAGTGACAGTAGACACTGCTGTTGAGAGTAATAAGTGCTGTAGAAAGGTCAGAGGTGAGGGTGACAAAAAGGAAGGCCATACTTAAGAATATTATTTAAAAGAGAGAAAACCCATTTACTTCATGAAGCAAAGAAAAGCTGTAACCAGCGTCCTTTCCATGATTGTGTCTAATCACTATTTCTACCCTTCAGTTGTGAAGAATCTGGTAAGAGTATTCTAGAAGGCAACACCAAACCTACTGTCTCTTCAGCACATTGATACCTCTGTACCCCTAGCACCCCCTACATCCCATCATTCCACAGCAGCTGGAAACATGCCAGACTGTTTATACTCCTTTAACACCCACTGGCTTTTTTGTTTTGTTTTGTTTTTAATCTTCAGTGCTGAGAATTGAACCTAGGATCTGAAGTATGGAAGAAGTATGGAAGGCAAACCCTTTACCACTGAGCCGCATGTTCCACTCCCCAATGATGTAACGTATTTGATATTCATAAAAGTGTATCACTGCTCACTTCAGTTTATGCTTACTATAGAGGACCAGAAGCTGAGAGCACCCTCTGAATGTAAATAAAGCTTCTGCTGTAATTGTCATAGATTACATCTGTGATGGCTTCCTTCTCTCACTCTCTCTCTTTTTTTGGCTGGGGGAGTTTTTGTTTGTTTGTTTGTGTTTGTTTGTTTTTTGAGGCAGGGTTTCTCTATGTAGCCCTGGCTGTCCTGGAACTCACTCTACAGACCAGGCTGGCCTTGAACTCAAGAGCTCTGCCTGCCTCTGCCTCCCAAGTGCTGGGATTAAAGGCGTGTGCAGATGCTGCCACTACCACCTGGTGTGGTGGCTATTCTTGGTTGTAAACTTGACTATATGTAGCATGAACTACAGTCCTGAAACGGAGGGCACACCTATGAGAGATTTTCTGCTTGTTTTGACATGGGTGAATTCACTTCTAGTGTGGACCTTTGATCTGGATCTTGAGAGCTGGGAAGACACAGGCCTTTAGTCCAAAACTTGAGGTGGGAAGACACCTTTAATCAGGGTTACTCCCTCTGCTGGAAGACGAAGACATAGAAGAAGGAAACTTTTGCTCTTTTTTTCTGCTTATATCCTCACCTTGCCAGCACATCCTATCCTTCACTGGCATTGGAGTCTACTTCTTCAGGGTTCCAGCATCTACAGAAGACCAGCTGAGACACAGCTCCTTGTGGTACAGAGCAACTAGATTCTTGGACTTTCCATTCACAGCCATCCATTGTTAGATTAGTTGTACTGCAATCTGTAAGTCATTTCAATAAATCCCCCTACACACACACAAGTTCTATGATGCTATAGAACCCTGACTAATACTTACTATTCCCAATATATAGCAATTTGCTGTGTCCTTTTGTACAGTCTATTACTGAAAATTTCAAAACTATTGCTGCTTATTCAGAAGACTCAGCTGCTCTAATCTGTATTCATAAATGATGGTTTCTCAATCCAGAGCACTTATATAGAGTGTGTCAGAAACTGTTCTAAATGTATTACACATTTGATTCAGTATAATTTAACTAATGCTCGCCTTGTTGGCTATCTCATTTTATGTACCCCATCTGCCTTTATCCACTTCTACATTGTGAACTGAAGTTGGGGGGGGTGGTGGGAAAGAAAGGAAAAATACCAACAAACAATGGCTATGTTAAAGATTCTAAAAGGGTTAAAAGATTCTAAATCAGTATTCAAGATGCAGAGACACACAGATCTCTATGAGTTCAAGTCCAGGCTGATCTACATAGCAAGTTCTAAGCCAACTAGGGCTACCAAGTGAGATTCTATTTTTAAAAAAGGTGATTCTAAAAGGGTGATTGGTTGATTATTACTTTGTGATAAGACATAGTTGGAAGCCAGGTGGTAGTGGCGCACACCTTTAGTCCCAGCACACTGGAGGCAGAGGCAGGCGAATCTTTGTGGGTTCAAGGACAGCCTAGTCTACAAGAGCTAGTTCCAGGACAGCCTCCAAAGCCACAGAGAAACCCTGTCTCGAAAAACCAAAAAAAAAAAAAAAAAAAAGTTGGAGTTGGAATCTGTAAATCTAAACAATAGTAGCCATTCGTGTTTATCTCTATGTTTGATCTATATTTCAATTATCAAGGAAAAACTTTGGGATGTAGTTACTTCTTAGCCAACCATCAGCCTTTCCGCAACCAATAAGCTAAGATTTCATCATATAGTATATGAGACATAAGAGCTGGTTATAGCAGTATGTTTCTGTAACACTGGAACTAGGGGGTCGAGACAGGAAGATCCTGTGGACTTACTGGCCAGTCAGTCTAGCCAAGACAGCGAACTCCCAGTTCAACAAGAGACCATGTTTCAGAAGAGTGTGTGTGGAGCAATGATAGGGGAAGGTATATGACACCCACATACACATATGGGTGAATATACCACACACACACACACACACACACACACACACACACACACACACACTCTCTCTCTAAAATGCATATAACCATATATGCTGAGATGTGGTTATTGGCCAACATGTGGGAGGCAGAGGCATGCAGGTCTCTACAAGTTCCCAGCCTGGTCTAAAAAGTGAGTTTGAAACCAGCCAAGGCTACATAGTGAGACTCTGTCTCAAAACAAAAACTAAACCCAAATCAGCCCAAACCCCAAACCTAGAAACAAAACCAAAAACCCAAATGTGGTATTTGGGCAACCTGATTGAGGCAATCCTGGGCCATGATTCCTCATGTTTGAATTAGAACAAACACTCTCCTATTTCCTTTAGACAAGGTAATGGCTGTACGTTTTTATTTCAGGGCTAGAGATGGCTCAGTGGTTAAGAGCACTGGCTGCTTTTGCAGGGGACCTGGGATTGCTTCCCAGCACCCATGAGGTACCACAAACACCTGTCACTCCAGTTCCAGGGCATCTGATGTGGTTTTCTGGCCATTAAAAATAAATACATCCTTAAAAATAAAAGAATGTGTTTCACAGGATCCTCTTCCATCCCGTTCCTGTCATTCTGTGTGTGTGTGTGTGTGTGTGTGTGTGTGTGTGTGTGTGTGTGTGTGTATGTGTGTGTGTGTGTGTGTGTGTGTGTGTGGCGCGAGCGCGCATTAGAAGAACCACCTGAGGTTATGATTATAGAATCAAACCAGCAAATGAAAATGTAGAATTAAAAAATTATTTGGTAGTGGCGCATGCCTTTAATCCCAGCACTTGGGAGGCAGAGACAGGTGGATCTCTGTGAGTTCAGCCTGGTCTACAGAGTGATTTCCAGGATAGCCTCTAAAGCTACAGAGAATCCCTGTCTTGAAAAACAAAACAAAAAAGTAATTATTTGAGATATTTCAAACATTGAAGAAAATCTGTAGAGTATAAATGGCTGTAGAGACAGGGGAGCCTATTGGTCTTTCTTGTTTTGTTTGTTTTTTCTTTAAAGTTCCATTTATTTTTATTTTATGTATCTGTAGTAGCCAGAAGAGGGCATCATATTCCCTGGAACTAGAATTAGAGGTACTCTTGAGTCACCACGTGGTTGCTGGAATCGAACCCAGGTCCCTTACAAGAGCAGCCAGTGCTCTTAACTACGGAGCCATCTTTTCAGTACAATTAAAAAAAAAATGTATATGAGTGTTTCACTGGCATGTATGTATGTGCACCGCATGCATGCAATGCTCAAAGAGGCACAGATGAGGGTGTGGATCCCTGGAACGGGAGTTACCAATGGCTATGAGCCACCATGTGAGAGCAGGGAATGCAACCCAGCAAGAGCAGCTAGTGCTTTTATCCACTGCGCTATCTCTCTAGCCCTAGCTTTTGTTTTCCTTTATCGAATACTGTATTCTTGATTGCTTTAACTGTAGTTATAATTTTTGTATCATGGGCTGAAAAGGTACACAGAGTCTGGCATTCTCCCACTCCCTGTAATTTAGATCCACTTTCCTAGACTGCAAGTAATACATGTGGCATCCTTTTGTGGTCCCCTGGGAGTTTAAGTTCTGCCACAGACTGTCAGGGATCATTTGAATGACCTCTGGGACATGCTTTGAGTTAGGTGAGTCTCCTCATTTCCCAGTGAGCTGCTCAGCCTGCTTTATGATATGTAGTAAGTTCTGCTGCTATTGGAAAACCATTTAGAGTATGTATGGGTTGTATTCAAAATTTGATAGGACAACAGAGGTCTATTTAGGGTAGACCTGGTACCTTCTAACCTCCTAATCTCTTCAACCTTAACTTTGGACCCCACCAATAATAGCTAAATAACCAAAATAGGTGTGATGTGATTGGCAGAACAGTGTCTCCCAAGATACTCATGTAGAACCTTTTAATACGTGAGGTGACATCACAGTTAAAGATGGAATAAAGCTTTCTTATCAGCTGATCTTAAACTATGGAGATTTTTCTGGATCACGCACCTGGGTCTGAGTAATCAGGGATTGAAAAGTGAATGAGAAGGGAGCCAGAGACACAAGGCAAAGGAGGCAGCCTAAAGAGATGCTTCGGTATTGACTTTGAAGACAGAGAACAGACACATGAACTGACAGTCAGTGTCCATAGGTCAGGAAAGGCCTCTATCTAGCATCTCATCCAGCAGTCTGGAGAAGGGACGCATACTGCTGTGGATTCTGCAGTAGTAGCTCAGGGAGACACCTGTCAGACTCCTGAGTTCCAGCTGAGAAAGGCAATTGGTGTTACTCTGTGCACCAAGCATACAATAATTTGCTATGGCCGCAAATGTGAGCCAGGCCAGATGGGGACTGGATGTGTGCTTTTCATGATCAAAGACGGTTGTAACCATGTCTGTAGAAGACCAGCATTTTTACACCATTCCTTCTCCCAGGATTAGAAAATACAACTGAATTTTGGAATACTTCCAATTCCTAGTTATCTGAAATTATATCCCATCAGTTATTGTATCCTGATGAATTCCAAGTTGGCTATTTTAAAATGGTCAAATATGAAGAATGATTTTGTTTTGTGGGGATGGAGAGATGGCTCAAAGGTTAAGAACACTTACAGGTCTTGCAGAGGACCTGGGCTTAGTTCCCAGCACCCACGTGGTGGCTCCCAGTTTCCTTTGATTCCAGTTCTAGGGGCTCTGACACTGTTCTGATCTCCAGTTTGGACTCATCTGATGGCATTATTGGGAACTAGTGGAAACTAGGATGGGCACTATCATAGGAGGAAATGGTCATGCCCAGGTCTTCAGAGATACATCTGTCTGGCTGCTTTTTGCCTTCCAGGAGGTGACCTACTTTACCATGATGGTCTGCCTCACCCAGGCTCAGAAAGAACGGATCCAGCCAACTATAGATGGAAACCATGAACCAAGATAAACCATCTTTCTTCAAGTATTTTGGTGCAGTGTTGAAAATCGATTAATGCATGGTAAAACTGGCAATACCTCAGCAAATGATATGGCAACTCTACAATTCTCAAGCCCCACCCTGTCTACATATAAGATGAAAAACAACATTCTTAACCAAGTGGACCCCCAACAGAACTATTTACTGAGCACTCATTACATGCTAAGTTCCTGTTGTATATAAAGCAAGCGTGATCATGGTTCTGAGTCCCAACATTCCTGCTCTCACTTTGTTGCTCCTAAGAAACTTACTTGGCTTGTGTCTTTAGGGGGTTCAGAATTGAGAGGGAAAGAAAATAATAACAAAGAGCTGGACTTTCTTTTTCTTTTTTCCTTTCTTTTTTCTTTTTCTTTTTCTTTTCTTTTTTTTTTTTTTGTGAGACAAGGTCCCACTATGTAGCTCTGGCTGTCCTGACGCTCACTGTATAGATCAGGCTGGTCTTGAACTCACAGAGATTCACTTGCCCCTGCCTCCCAAGTGCTGAGAATAAAAGTGTGTGGCACACCATGCCTAGTCAAAGAGCCAGAACTGCTTATTTGTTTGTTTGTTTATTTATTTATTTATAAGACCTCATAGGTTTCCTATTCTGTCCTTTCAGGGAACTTCAGAAAGGGAACTTTCTGTTCAGAAAGGGAACTTCCAGTTCAGAAAGCTTCCTAAGGCTTAGTGGATGGGCAAAATGGGTAGGAGTCTGTAGTTCTGGCTACCAAAATAGTGGATGGTGAGGACAAACAGAGCTATCCCAGGAACATGCTGTGAAAGGAAATGAATCAGATGTGAATATCTGAGGTGTGAGTATCTGAAGGTGCTTGGCCTGCCAGGCTTTACAGATTTTCTTTCCTAGAACAATAACATTGGCGTATAACCCTGCATTGCCTATCTTTTGTTTGGAATGATAAATATCCTAGCATAAGCTACTAATTCACTTTTTGTTTGTTCACTGTTAAAACGAACCCTCTGAAACAGTCAGTACCAGACACTTGATAGCAGGGATATCCTGCTCACTGCAGGGATGGACTCTACCAAAGCACGAAAAGAGAGCAGTTAGTCAGCTCTGGCAGGGCCCTGGGATGAAGAGAGACATCCATCCTACTCACCCAGCCCTCAGCTGCAACAGGGATGCCAGAAGTGGTAAGGGAGGATGAACCCCATTTTCTCGATGGCATCCTCGTGGCCTTCAAATCACCCCCACCCGGAAAGGGGAGTTTTATGAGCAGAGGGATGTTTTGTTACAGGTTATCTAGTGGGTCCCTAAGTCAGCCACCTCCTAAGAAGGCAAGTAGATATCAATGCTCATTTCATCTACACAGCCCAAGATCCAGGCTGTATCCCAGGGTTTAAGACATCACACAATGTGGTATATGCACCTTTAATTCCAGCATTTGGGTGGCAGAAGCTGGTAGGCCTCTGTGAGTTCCAGACTAGCCAGGGCTACATATTAAAATCTTGTCTAACTAAACAACAACAAAAAGCCAGGAGTGGTGTCACAATACTTTAACCCCCAGCACTCAGGTGGTAGTGGCAGGACGATTGAGGACAGCCTGAGTTAGTGATTTACAGGTCAGTCAGAGCTGCACAGTGAGACCCAGTTCTCAATAAAATAATATACTTTTACAATTTTTTCCAGGAAAAAAAAAAAAAAGAAAAAAAGAAAAGCCGGGCATAGGGCACATGCCAGTATTAGGGAGGCAGAGGCAGGCAGATCTCTCAACTGGAGGCCAGCCTGATCTACATAGTGAGTTCAAGGCCAGCCTGGTGAACACAGGGGTTCATAGTGAGACCTTGTCAAAAAAAAGGAAAGTCGGGTGGTGATGACACTTTAATCCCAGCACTCAGGAGTGGGGAGAGAGGCAGGCGGATCTCTGTGAGTTGGAGGCTAGCCTGCTTTACAGAGCAAGTTTCAGGACAGCCTCCAAAGCTACAGAGAAACCCGGTCTCGAAACCCTCCCCCACCAAAAAAAAAAAAAAAGCCAAAAGCCAGCGGTCTACAGCAATCTACACATTTCCCGCCAAAGGCTGGGAGGCTGTGTCAAAGCTGAGAGCGCATTGACAGCTGCCCATCTCTCTGCTGCCAGGGAGACAGCGGCGGCCGCGCGGGCAAGGCGGAGCCTGCGCGTGCGCGCCGCCTGGCGGGGGCGGAGCCCGGAGCGCGGGCTGAGGGGCGCATGCGCGAGTGCTCGGGCGAGAAAGCTGTCTGGCCGGCAGGGGGCGCTGAGGACACACGCGCCGCTCTGCCTGCCCCCCCGGGCGCCGTCCGCCGCGGTTCGATTGGAGCAGCCGCGGAGCAGCTCTTGGCGCCATTTTGAAGCGGAGAGGAGGAGGAACGGCCTGGACTGGCTGCGGAAGGGGAGGGGGGGGAGGAGGCGATTGGATGCGGCGGCGGCGGCGGCGGCGGCGGCGGCGAGGGCGGCGGATCCCGGAGAGCGGCGGAGCGCGGGGAGTGTAGGAGCCGGGCAGCCGGAGGTAGGAGCGATTCGGGTAACGGAAAGGGAGCGCCTCTTCCTCGTCTCGGCGCTCCACGCTCCATTTTCCAGCGGGGCGTGCGCGCGTGGAGCCGCCGCCCGCCGAGCCTCGCGTGTCCCGGTGTCCTCGCGGGGCCGCGGTGGGGCCGGGGCCGGGGGCGGGGAGGCCTCGGGCCGCCGCTCGCGCCGGCCGCGAGTGACCTTTGCGGGGGCCGCCGCAGCACCCCTCCCCCTCCCCCGCCTCCCGAAGAGAAGCCCCCCGCACGGCTTCCCCCTTCCGGCTGCCCGAGGGCCGGGCGCGAGGGGAGGCGCGCTGGCCGCGCTGATCGGGAGTCGGGGGAGCAGGCTGCGAGCTTGCCGAGCGACTCCCCGGGCGAGAGCGGGTGCAGCCCCACGGCGGTGCGGACCGAGGGCGAGCGGTGCGGGCTTGCCCGCCTCTGCACCGTTATTCCACTGACACTTGAAAAGTTTGCGGTCCGGGAGAAGCCCGGGCGGCGGCGGCGGCTGTGGGTCTGCTTTTTGTTTTGTTTCGATTTTTGCTCTGTACGTTAAAGACTGCTGTTAGCACGTAGTAGCAGGCATGTACCGTGCAGCCGACAGGTGTTTGCAGGGCTGACTCCGAACCCCGAAATTCAGCACCTGCCCTTCACAGCTGCATGCTATTCCGGCGTGAGCTCCGGAGGGGTTTGAAAAAGGAGTGATCCACCCGCTCCATCCTCAAGAACCTGATCTAGACTCAGCAGTCACCCCCAACCCTGTTTGATCTCGAAGAACGCTCCTCTGATACTTGTGTTAGGAACGGATGGGAGGCAGTCGTGGCTCCAAGGAGCGGTGTGTCTGTTAAATACTTGCGGGAGCTTTGAATGCAGTGTTTCATTTTGAAGGTCGGTCTGGGGCCCGGAGAGAGTTGGGGAGTCCTGTCTACCTCCCTGATAACCTTTAAAAAAGCCACGTGTATTTAGATGTAGGAGGTGGGCTGTAGCTGAATCATAATGACTGAAATCGTGAATCGCAGTATAAGCATTGTTCTCAAGGCACATAGGGAAGAGTTCCAGGAGAGGATATTTTCTGTGTTAACTCTTGTAGAAGTCAAGTAAAATTGCACAGACTCGAGCTTCATAGCTTCGCTGTGCAGTAGTCATGTCAGATGTTAGTATTTGGGGGACAGTAAAAAGAATACTTGTGTGGTATGGCAGGTCACTGTGGGACAGTTAATCTTCCTCCTCATGGAGACAGCATAAAACCGAACTGGATTTCCAGCGGTGAATTTGGAGCTGAAAGTTGCATGGCACATAAGATTAATACGATAAACTTTTTTTCAAAACTTAAATATAAGTCTTTTTTGGGGGTGGGAGTATTGAAACTGGCAACCCTCCTGGCTTGATGTGCTGGTATTATACCACCACACCCAGCTAATAAAACACATCTCGAATCGAAACGTTATTTCTTTGAACTCACATTTGCATATGATGTGAATTTACAAATATATATATAGAGAAAAGATTTGTTTCGAAGTTCACTACTAAAGTAGTAACTTTCTCCCTTATGGCATTGATGTTTTCCTCTTAGCTGGGTTCTGTTGGAAGTGTCCCTGATGAGAAGGTAATGCTAGTCTTGCTTGCTTTGTCTTTTTGGCTGTAGTTTTAATGAAGATTCTTCATTCCCTTTGCATTGCTTTTACTGCAGCTTTTGTTAATGCTCCCTGTTGCCTTTATCCCCTGGCTTTGGTCCCCTCTCCCTTTCTCCTCAGAGTCAGAGGAGAGTGTGTGATACTAGTGATTCATGTCATAGGATGTTGTATACTCAGGTTGTTTGTACCAGGATTCTAGAGAGCTGTTCGATGATCATAGTTTTAAGTTTATCCTGGAGTTCTGCAGCTTTTTTTTTTTTTTTTTTTTTTTTTAACAGAACAGTATTCTGAGGACTAGGCTTTGTCAGTAATTTGCTAAGTCTAAGAAAAGTGACCCCTTGTTTTAGACTGGTCTTGCTCAGGTGAACAGAGGAGTGGTGGGGTCCCTAAACTTTGGCGAGGGAGGGAATAATTCAGGGGCTGTGTTTTTCCTTATTCCCCTTGGCACATTTTGAGATTGTCCTTTGGCTCTCAGAGTGCTACTTCTTGGGTCACAAATCGAGCTCACTCTGATGGTTTGGAGATTCTTAGGTGACATACCGTATATAACACTGTAAAAGCAGAAATTTATGTTTCCTTTGTAGGTGTTACAAAATTACAGAGGAACTTGAGAATGGTTGCCAACCCTTTTATGGATGAGAAGTTGGGTTCAGATTATAATGTACCTGAAATTATCAGGGTCACAGTCATGCCAAGTGGGGAGTGAGCGCTTTTAGAGCTTTGGAGACTGAGAAGTTAGTTCCCTGGTGTCTATGTTGCTTTGTTTGGGACTTACTGGAACTGAAGTCATTGGGCTACAACACAGTAGTCTCTATCCTGCTCTCACTTTCCACTCTCTCAGCTATGGAGGTGCAGCTTCAAAGTCAACTGTTGGCTGCATACTCTGGCTTCAGCAACTTGAGTCCAGGATTCACTCCACCTAGCTGCTCTCTGGAGGTAGCTTCTTGCAGCCTCTGTTCTGGAGCTGCTTGCTTCCTCTTTTTATTGTTTGATACTGTTTGACATTTATTTACCTGTCTATCTGTTCATTTACTTATTTATTTGCTTGTTTGTTTATGTGATAAACTTGTAAGCTAAAGTGATGTGGAAAAGTTAGCACTGAGCTGGTTTTGTGACTGTATATGAGTATACTCCATATAGATACTCATATATTCATATATACAATATACTTGAGTATACATATTTATGCAACAAACTCAGTTTACGATACAAGTCATTTGTCATTGCCATTTACAACACACATTTTGTTCCTTTTGTGTGTTCCTGCTTGGTATTGTTAAAGACTCCAAAAATAATGAGTTTAAAATTCCCCGAGAAGGTTAGCCTTTGGTCTTTTGAGACACTGTCTCACTCTGTAGCCCAGGCTGTCCTCAAATTCAGCAGTCAACCTTCCCACCTCAGCCTCCTGTGGGCTAGGATTACAGGTATGAGCCAGCATGCTCTGCTGTTTTCTAGGTTTACAGAGAAGCTGCCAAGTGTAGTTCAGTCCCGACACCTTGGAGAGTTAGTCCTTTTCTCTCATTCCACTTTCATGGGCCACCTGATTGTCACTGTTTCCCTCAGTACTTGAAAAATACTTCACAATCCTTTCTCACTAATTAGTTCAAAATTAATAAGCTTGCAGCATTGAGAGTCAGTTTTTACTGGCACAGATTGTTGTGTGCCATGAGAAAATTAAGATGATGAAGCTCAGTGCATAAAAAGTTAATGCTTTCAACCATCAATGTGAGACATTTAAAAATATCTGTAATAGTTATTGCACTTTAATGATTACACATGAATAGTAAGCAGCTGTCAAACTGGAAAAGTGGAGGACAAACTGAGCAAAGTTGGATGACATTTTGAGGCATCTGAAGTCGTGCTCGGCTGCACCTTGTTTTGAAGAGAAGGCTGTGAACTGATTCATATAAATACCAACTTGGTATGCATCCCATCCTAGGGATGCGGAAGCAGCCTGACCTATAGCAGTAGGGAATAATGGTTAGGGACCTAGACCTAAATGATGAAAGCCGAGCAGAGTAGCATCCCTGCTGCTGCTGAAAAGTGAGGTTGCTGTTCCTGTACAAGAGTGAAATAGGCCAAGACTAGGGACTGTAGCATAATGACCATGAGATGTCACAGCTGTCCTGGAGACAGTGGTTAGGGTCCAGAAAGGAAAAGAGAGTTGTAGGCAGTAATGTAAAGTGTTTGTTTTCTTCCCCTCTTATTTTGTTGCACAGGTGATGTTAGGAAACATGAAGGGATTTTAAAAGGAAAAGTCCACATTACGAAGTGTGTCTCTTACTGAGATTCTTTGAGGCAGTTTTAGTTAGCCTTCAGACTTGAGACTGGTTGGGGGTGGAGGTTGGTGCTGATGAGATGGCTCAGTAGGTAAAGACACTTGTAGCCAAGCTTGACAACCTGAGATCCATCTCTGGGATCCATGTAGGAAGAACCAACTCTGGCAAGTTGTCTTCTAATCTCTACATTATATGTGTGTGTGTACACACACAATAAAGGAAATGCAATAAAAATTGTGTATTTTAAGCTAGAAAGGTGTACATATAAAGAAAAACCACGTCCTTTTAGTGGTACAGAAAACTGAAAAAAAAAAAAAATCATAGTTCTTTTGGAAAAGTAACTCACTGTGCTCTCTCCCTCCCTCTCCTTCCCTTCGTCCAGGCTGGCCCCAGAGATCTATCTGCCAGCCTTTCTCCTGAGTGCTGAATTTAAAGGCATGCACCACCACCACCCAGCTAGAAAATAGTATTTTATTGACATGCATACCATAGTTGAGTAATACTAGTCAGCAAGGGACTAGACATCATTGGAGTTTATTAAACTTTTTTGTTGTTGCCAGTTAGAAGTGTCATGTGCTAGCTAGTCTTATGTCAACTTGACACACAAGCTAAAGGTATCTGAAAGGAGGGAGCCTTAATTATGCTTTATGCCTACATAAGATCCACTGTAAGGTATTTTCTTAATTAGTGATTGATGGGGAGGGTCCAGCTCATTGTGGATGGTGCCATCTCTGGGCAGGTAGTCCTGGGTTCTATAAGAAAGCAGATGGAGCAGGCCATGGGAGGCAAGCCAGTAAGCAGCTCCCTTTCATGGCCTCTGCATCAGCTCCTGCTTCTAGGTTCCTGCCCTGTTTGAGTTCCTATGCTGATTTCCTTTGGTGATGAGCAGCAATGTGGAAGTGTAAGCTGAATAAACTTGCATTTTGGTCATGGTGTTCCGTTGCAGCAATAGAAACCCTAACTAGGGCACCACACCTGTCTTATTTGGGTTTGCATTTCTAAGAGACTATAAACATTTGTCTTTATACTCTTTACTGGGAAGACCAATTGCAGTTGTTTACCTATTGAGCCCTCCCTCTTACCTGGGAGCTAAGGTATCTGTGAAAGAAAGGTGAGACTTTTGGGCTTTTGAAGAGGAATAAGATTTGGAGATAGAGGCACCTTGAGGGTTGATGCTCTGAAGGGAAAGGTCACTGTGCTAGGCTTTGGACAGCTGAGAGTAAAGCTGAGGGTTCTGTAAACCCAGAGGAGAGGCAGAACCAATAGGAAGGGTGGGAGATCTGCTTTGTACTGTCCTATCCGCTCTTCCTACCTTCAAGTGTTGTTGTGTTTTATTTAGATTGTCATTTGATTCACTACCCTGGCATGGGTGACAATCTGGACCTTGCTTTTCCAAATTTGAGGGTTTAGCTTTCTTAAAAGAGAAACTGAATTTCCTTCAAAGCAGTAATGGTAGCAGTTGTTTTCTTAGCATCCTTTAGTTCTGTGTCCTAGTCCTTATGCTGAGTGTACGGAAAACTTGGAGTGTTGGTATGTCTGTAAACCTTTGGCTCTGTTCAGTTCCTATATAGTGCATCTCCTTCCCTCTCTCCCTCTCTCCCTCCTTCCCTCTCTCCCTCCTTCCCTCCACTTAAGAGCAACATCAAGAGCTTGACTGTTATTCGCTTAATATAAAGTCAGGACTGCTAGAGTTCCTGTCATGTTTCTGTTTCTAACAAGCCACGTGTAAATCACCTAGTTGTGAAAAATCTTAAGTTTTAAAATCTGTAACTAAGGGTAGTAACAGATAAATCACTTTTAAAAACAGCTTTACTGAGGTATAATTCACATATCATATGGTTTTGCCTATTGGAAATATATAGTTAATTGTTTTCCAGTATATTTACAGATCCATCTAACCATCACCACAGCCTGGTTTGTTACAAAGAAGCTCCAAAGCTGTTAGGCATTACTTTCCATCACTCCTCATCAGTTGTTGGGATAAGCTAGAACAATGTTTAGATTGTGGACAAATATGTAAGGACAGAATAAAAGATGTTCGTAACCATGTGGCAGACATGGTGCTACATGTCTGTAAACCTCAGCATTTGGCAGTATGGTGTGCTGAGGCAAGAAAATTGGGGGTTTGAATCACTCTGAGCTATACTTGATACCCTGTTTCAATAGAAGAGAAACAGCCAAACATGTTTGCAGGTAGAATATTGGTGATAAAAGATCTAACTTTATAGAAGACAAAGTGATTTAATAGTCTAATGGATCTTTGCATGTTTTAATTGTTTGAGAAAATTGCTCTCAGTTCTGATTCTAGATAGAAAGGTGGAAAATATTCTTGTAATAAAAAATACACCCCACACATATATTCATTCTAAAAGAGACAGAGAAAAATCAACAGCCTGGCAGTGGTCGTACACGCCTTTAATCCCAGCATATGAGAGGCAGAGGCAGGCAGACCTCGGTGAGTTCGAGGCCAGCCTAGTTAGTCTACAGAGCAAGTTCCAGGACAGCCAGGACTATACAGAGAAACCCTGTTGTGAAAAACAAACAAACAACAACAACAAAAACAAAAGTATGAACAAGGTAGAATATGGAAGGCACGTTAAGCTCCAGGAAGGAATCTGAAAAAAGATGAACATGTTATTCTGTGTAAGAGTCATGAAAGACTCTTTTCAAAGAGGGACATTTGGTCAGGTGTCAATCAGGTGCTGTAGAGCTGGGCTTTTGGTCGTGGTGATGGCTGCTTGAAGACAGGTCTTAATTTTCCATTATGTTGCTCTTAAAAGATTGCCTCTGGTAGCTTCACCCACACTTAGATGTTTCTAGTTTGCTTGGGAAAGTGTTTTACCTAAGCTTTTAGTGAGTGGTTGATGTCTTTAAGACGAGGTTATCAACCTGTTGTCTTGGGACTGAGCATCTTGCCTTTTTAGTTTATGCTCTTGAGATTTGGTTTCACCCCAGGTTAATTGGCTTTATAGGATAAGTAATTCCTAAATAAATTAGGTCCTTATACATATTTTCCTTTGTCTCCCCTCCTTCATTAATTGCATCCTGTGGCTTCTTCCAAATTTCCTTTTTATAGTGTTCTCTTAGGTGTGCTGTCTCTAGTGTAACATTCTCAAACTCAATTTTCTTCCTTTCCTCTAACAACTTCCCAGTGTTTGCTTCAAGACAGTATTAGACTTCCCCAACATCTGTTCTGTGGGGTGACTGCTTTTATACTCATGTCAGAAACCTGAGTGTTATCCTGATCCCTTCATTTCTTCCATCTCCCACCAGCTAAGTTACCAAATGTTTTAAGGTTTCAAGAATCTATAACCATATATAAAAAACAACCTATACTCTTTCCATCTGTCTCATTTCCAGATGGCTATATAATTTGTACATGTTAATGATTTCTTTTTAAAGAATCATTTGTTATTTTTAACTATAGGTAGGGGCGTGTGTGTGTGTGTGTGTGTGTGTGTGTGTGTGTGTGTGTGTGTGTCTGTGTGTGTGTGTGTGTGTGTGTCTGTATGTAGTATGTCTACACAAGAGCAGGTACCTGTGGTAGCCAGAGGTATTAGATCCAGTGGGTTGTATGCCACTTAACTTGGTGCTGGAAACCAAACTCAGGTCCTCTGGAAGGGCAGCAAGTGCTTTTAAACCACTGAACCATCTCTCCAGTCCTCTCTTAATGCTGTTTGAATAATACAGCTGCATACAGATATATCCCACCTCAGTCTTCTGTCATTTTTTTTTTTTTCACTAATACTGGGAACCATTAACTTCTCTGCCTTTAATTTTATTTTTTCACATTGAGAAGTATACCCTAAGCCAGGCAGTGGTGGTGTACACCTTTAATCCCAGCACTTGGGAGGCAAAGGCAGGCAGATCTCTGTGAGTTTGAGCCAGCCTGGTCTACAGAGAGACTTCCAGGACAGCCAGAGTTACACAGAGAAACCCTGGAGATCTTCCCTTATTCCTTTATATAAAGTACTCTTCCCCTCTGGATATCTATAGCGTTCATTTTTATGCCATACTTCCACTAGCTTAGTGATTATTTTCAGTTTTTACTGTTATAAAATTGCTATTATTTTGTACATGGGAAAGCTTGCTTGTGGTACAGGTTCCTAGCCATGGACTCATTGGGCCACAGTGCAGCAGATACAATTTACATAGTGTTGATTTATAGACTTTGTAGCACTGTTGTGTATGTGAAAATACTTGTTTCTCTGTAGTGTTATTGCAGTATATAAATATCCTTTTAGGATTATGTCAACCTGACAAGTGAAAAACTGTATCTCCTCTATTTTAGTTTATATTTTCCTGGTGCATGAGCCTGACATTGTTTCTTGTGCTTGAGTCATTTTTATTTTTTCTGAGAAGTGTCTGTTTCCCCTTTTTATCTTTTCTTTGTGCATGGCTCTTTTGGATATTTGAAGCCTTGCTTGCCCCTGTACCCTTGTGTCTGCTAAAAGTAAAAGGTTGCCTGCTTACTCCCTGCATTTGTCGTCTTGTTGGCCTCCTTGCTTGCAGTTTCACTCCCTGTGTCACATTGCTCATAGGTACTTCTGATCACACATTTGAATAGCTCATTCCTCCTTTAAAACTTCTGGGTGAATCAGGCAGTGGTGGTGCACGCCTTTAATCCCAGCACTGGAGAGGCAGAGGCAGGTGGATGGATCTCTGTGACCAGCCTGGTCTACAAGAGCTAGTTCCAGGACAGCCCCTAAAGCTACAAAGAAACCCTGACTTGAAAACCAAAACAAACAAAAACCAAAACAACAACAACAACAACAACAAAAAATGTTCTGGGTGGCTCTAGTTCAAACCCTTACAAGAGCATGGCTCCTACATTTAGTTCTTTTGGTTTCTTGTAGCTTCTCTGAGCCCTCGAAGACAGAGTTGCTTCTAGCTTGTTTACTGGGTTAGACCCTGTACTGGCTGTATCTTCCCGTGCATCTTTGTGCTGAGTTTCCATTGCTCATGTGTGCTTGTGCATTTATCCAAAGTTGAGCATTTCACTTACATTTACACCAAATGGTTAGGGTTTTGTGATTTAACTCTTACTTAGGCTCCCATATTTCATGCTGTTATTTAGGATCTTTGTGGTTCTTTACCCTGGAGTTATTTTATTTATTGTTGTTGTTATTATTTTAGACAGGGGTTTTCCTGTAGCTCTGGTTGGCTTGGAGCTTGACTGATCTCTAATTCTACAGCAGTGCTCCTGCCTCTCTTCTGTCTCCCAAATGCTGAGATTATAGTTGCATACCTCCATCCTACAGCCCGCATAGCTTTGATATGGATATTGATAATGATACTGAACACCTTTTCCTATAGTTACTGATAGTTACTGTACTTGTTTTGGTAGAATTTCTTTTCTTTTTTTTTTTTTTTCCTTTTTGAGGTAGGGTCTCAATATGTAACCCTGGCTTTACTGAAACTCACTCTGTAGAGTAGGCTGGCTTTGAATTCAAAAGAGGTCCACCTGTGTCTGCCTTTCAAGTGGGATTAAAGGTTGTACACCATCACACCCTACCTCTGGTAGAATTTTTCTTCAGGTGTTTTACTTGTTAAAACATTGCTTTTGCATACTTTTAATCCCAGCACTCGGGAGGCAGGCTGGTCCCTGTGATTTCAAGGCCAACCTGGTCTACATAGCAAGTTCCAGAGCAGCTAGTACTGTTACACAAGAAACCCTGTCTCAAAAAACCAAAACCAAACCAAACCTCACCAAACCAAAATTGCAGTCTAACTGTTGTAAATGAATTAGTACATTTATTGTGTTGTGTTTGTGGCACAGTGCATATGGCGTTCAGAAGCCTGCTCTACTTGCGGGGATCAGCTCTCTCTACCATTTGGCTCTGGGCACCACACTATTTTGTTGGCTCATCATTTTTATTGTTGTCTTGTAGGATTTTTTTTTTTGGTGATGGAATTCAAATCCATGGCCTCATGAATGAGAGGCAAACATTTTGCCAACTAAGCTAGGTCTCCAGTCCTTCCTTAATACCTTCTGGATATAAATCCTTTACCATATCATTGACTTGAGTATTTTTCCCATTTTGTACCTTGTACTTTTTTTTTTTAAATTTATTTATTTATTTTACATATGAGGGTTCTACCTGCATGTACATCTTCATGCCAGAAGAGGGCATTAGATGCTGCTATAGGTGGTTGTGAGCCACCATGTGGTTGCTAGGAATTGAACTCAGGATCTCTGGAAGAGCAGCCAGTGCTCTTAACCACTGAGCCATCTCTCCAGCCCCCTTATCTTGTTCTTAACATGGGTTTTGGTAAGGTGAAGGTTTTAGTTGAAGTGCTCTAATCAATGATGTTTTTGAGTTTTAATAAGCCTTACCTAACCCCAACCGTGCTTATTTTGTGTAGAAGATTCTTAGTTGTGTTGGTTAGGTTTCCTTTATTACACCAAATAAGTGAGATACTAGGCAATAAAGAATTAGGTTGCATTTAATTACATCTCAAAAAAGTATATAATAATTATTAATGAATTTGTGAGCTTAGTATTGTATTTTCCTTTCTTCAGTTGCCATCTTTGTATTTGGAGGCTCCGTTCTGTGATCTGGTAGCCATTGCTGTTGGTCTTCTGGAGAAAGTACTGGATGGCAGTGGTGGGTGGGAAGGAGCTAGAGTCCACTACCCCTTTTGAGGGACTTGAAGGCCTCCAAATAGGCAGCACTATTTAAACCTTCCACTACCATTTGGGGATCACATGGCCTTTGAACACCTCTAAAGATCCAAAATGTAGATTTTTTTTCTCAATTTTTTAATTTGAATAATTCCTGCTGTCTCATCTTTAAGGTAACTTTTTTGGTGTTATTTCTTGTGTGCTTTTAAGGCTGGTTCAAATAATGTACCTTTTAGTTCTTGTATTTCATTAAAAAAATTCTGTCTACTTAGATACTTCTTTGTGACCATGCTTTTCTTTATACACTGAATAATATTTATAATAGGTGCTTTAAAATTCTTGTTACTTTTCTTATCTAGGATATTTGAAAAAGTCTTTCTCTGTTGACTGTTGTCTTTTCATTTGCCATTGGTTATATTTGTTTCTTTTCATGTCTAGAAAGATGTAATTGTAGAAAGTTGTAATTGTAGAATGAACTTAGGATCAAATATATCTAAATTCCCTATATTCCTCTTTTAACATTGATTTATTTTCAGTTACATGTGTGAGTGTGCATGATCATATAGCTTCCTTCAGAGGTCAAAAGAGCCTCAGCTCACATGGAACTGGAGTGAACTGAATTTGGATCCCCTGCAAGAGCAGTACATGAACTTACTCTCCGAGACATCTCGCAGTCCCCTCTTTGTCTTCCTTTTCTGAGTATAGTTATGACTACACTTAATATTTAAGAGGTTACTAAATGAGTGAGTTTTAGAGGTGGTACATGTGTCTTTTAATGGCTTTGTTTTGTATTGTTAGCCCAGATGTATCATCAAACACATTAAAATTTGACAATTTTCAATTCTTTTAGAATGTGGTTAGTGATTCCTTGATTGTTTTGGAGTATATCAATTGTGAGAGGGTATATTAGAGTCTTTTAACATTTATTTACTGTCTTAGGGTTTTTATTGCCATGAAGAGGCACCATGACCACGGCAACTTGTCCCAGCACTGCGCCAGCCCCAAATAACACACAGAGATGCTGTATTAGATATAGTGCTGTTGGCCTGTTACTAGCATTACTCATTGACTAACTGTTTTAAATATTAACCCGTTTCTATTAATCTAAGTATTGCCACGTGGTCTTATCTTACTGGAGAGAGGGCCCGGCATTCTGTTCTCTCAAGTCCTCTATGTTGAATCTCCTCCCTACTCCTTCTTGCATCCTCCTTCTCTCCTAGTCCCGCCCATCTTGCTTTCCTATTGGCCAACAGTGCTTTATTCATTAACCAATAAGAGAAACGTATTTACAGAATGATATCTCCCATCAGGGTGGCTTACAGTTTAGAGGTTTACTCTGTAATCACCTGGTAGAACATGGTAGCGTGCAGGCAGACATGGTGCTAGAGCTGAGAGTCCAACATCTTGATGGGTAGGCTACAGGAAGTCAACTGAGTATCACACTGAGTGAAACTTGAGCAAAGAAGACCTTAAAGCCTGCACCCACAGTGACACACTTCCTCCATCAAGACAGCGCCTATTCCAATAAAGTGCCATTCCCTTTGAGCTTATGGGGAGCAATTACATTCAGACTACCACATTTATTTGCTTGTGCATGCACGTGCGTGCACACACGCTATGGCATATATGTGGGGGTCAGAGGACAACTTTAAGCAGTGGGCTGTGGGGATTTATTAAGCCAGGTGAGTAAGGCCTAGTAAACATCCCAGGATTTCTGTACACCCATATTAAAATACAGTGCCACAAATCCACATAGGTCAGCCATTAGGCATAATTATAACTATATTCAAAGATATATGTTTTGTGTGTGTGTGTGTGTGTGTGTGTGTGTGTGTGTGTGTATTTCACACCTGCTGTACCATCTTATTGGTGAAGAAGGTACATTTAAAAATTGGAACTTGTTCATCTAAGAAATAACTACCTTTGAACTGTGTTGGTTTATTTGTTGTTTTAAAACTTAAATCCTCAGATAGTTTTGCTGATAAGTGAAAATGAGCACATGACCATAGCCTGTGGCTTTCTGCATATTTTGGTTATATGGGCATGAGGAGATAGTCAGTAAATATGTTATATAGAGTAGTTTAACTCACAGCTCTAGTCTCTTCTCTCTCAATTTGAGTTTGATCAGAGAAGGAAATTGTTTCATTTATGTGGGGATTTATTTATTTATCTGTTTATCTTTATGAGATATAAGAATTCTCTCTGTTCATTCTGATGCTTGAAGTGTGTAGGACTGGCATTTGGAAGGGAATGTAGACATGAAGCTGAGAGCTAACTGGAACCAGCAAGGTGGACTTGGAAGTCATGGAAATGGGCTGAGCCATTAGCCCAAACCTGTAACTTTGACATTTGAAACAATGTGGGCAGTCTGTAATAGGCAGAACACACTTTGCTTTGGAGGTGGGCACAGATTTCTCAGTACTGTTTGAGAGAACCGAAAGAGATCCGAAAGAAGCTAGAAGAGCTGTGAGCCCAGTTACTATCCACGGCCCGTGAAGGTGAGCCAAGTGAACTAGAGACCTAGTTGGTGATAGTTTCTGACCTTTTCTGTTACCTTGTGAACAGAAGCATGGTTACTTCCTCACTTTGTGTTTCAGGAATTTTTTTTTGAGGCCATCCCTAACCCATAGCTATGCAGAGAGAAGAATTTGGAGAAATGTAGTTACAATCTAAAGTCTTTGATGCTGTCATTCAGTCTGTCCCTTGTAATCACACCTTTGCTATGCATCAGATGAATGTTTGTTCAGATAGCACACAAACTTAAAAGAGGATACTGTCATTTTCTCCATTTTTAGAAGTTTCTATTTACATGAGTCATAATGAATACTCATTGTTCTGTAACTTAAATATTATACCATGAAGTTAGCTGTTAGTAGGTGAACATAGAAAGAAAGATAAAAATGTAATTTGGTTAATATATACATACTTTTATATTAAGATAGAGCAGAAATACTCAGTTATTTCTGTAGCTAGTTATGTGCTTATAGCCATCTATAATTACTTCTTCTACTGTTATTCCATAATCCTTCTGTCTTTGGCAGGTGTTCCAGCTGTTTGTGGTTTGTCTGGTGAGGTGACCCAAGCTCATTTAAGGGTATGGCCAATTAGCAGTTCTCTTGGGCTGTTTCACTGACTTTAATTATAGTACATGGAAACGGTCAGTGCATCAGAGGAGCTTTTGATTCCAAACCCTTTATTTTATTCTTATTTATTAGTTTTGTATGTGTTAGTCGCCTTGTACAGTAGCATGCCAGTCAATCTAGTTAGTTGGTTGATTCTTGACATGAAGACAAAGTGGGATGGCAGTCTCAGTTTATAGTTTGGTGACGCTATTGCAGCATCCCTTTCTTAAGAGCCAAGAGCATACCCTCCTGAACCCTCTCCTCCATCCCATCCTGGGCACTGAACCTTGTTTTTCAGGGATGCTAGGCAAGAGTTACCGCTGAGCCACAGCCCCATCTGTGACTAGGATCTAGATGAACAGGAAATCTTAAATTGTGAGAATAGGAAGAAATAATAACATCTCTATGTCGGTAGAAATAAGCTGATAAAGAAAAAATAAATGATGAAGATTGAAACTTATGGTTTGCTGGAGTAATGCCCTTGAGGAAGAAAGGGTTATTAATGCAAGGGTTGGTTTGATTTGGAAGTGCTGACCCTTTCTTGTGTGAGGAGATACATGGGAGCATAGATACATGTAGACTGTGACAGATGATGCGATACATTTGTTTCAGTGACTTAGGAAGCAAATCTGGTGGTTAGAATGAGAATGAAAGCTTGGAGTGGTGGTACATGCCTGGGATAGATTAACAGATCACTAGATTTGCCTGATTTTAGCTGAGCTGATATACCTGCTGGGGCATCTTTTACTGGGTGGTTGGCTGAGGGACCTGCCTGGTCTAGGGTAGTCTTTCATGTTTACGGTGGGTTGGCTGGTTCTCTGCTTGAAGAGGGAGGGAAAGTGGAGGCAGGATTCTGAGTGAATAGACACATGTAAGATCTTGTTGAGTCTGTACTTGGAACTGCCTGATGTTACTTGCTGCTGGCCAAGGCAAGTCTTGAGACTAGACAGAATTCAAGATGTAGGAAAACCAGCTGTCACCATCTGTTTCCTAGTCTATTGAAATGGTTAGAATAGTAATACTTTCTAAAAGGTGATCTTTTTTTTTTAAGGAATAATCTATGTAAGTGCTTACGATGTAGTTTTCCCTTAGCTAAGGCTTTGCTTTTTGTTATCTGTGGTTAGCCACAGTCAGTCCAAAATTACTAAATGAAAATTTGAGAAACATTTTATAAATTTTAGATAGTGTGCTGCTTTGAGTAGTGTGCTTTCTGAAATCTTGCATTTGTGACAAGAGCCTTCTGTCCAGTGTGTCTTTGCTTGTATCTGGTGCCTGTCTGTGAGCTCTCCTTATGTAAGCATCTCAGTTACTAGATTGGCTTTCCTGGCATCATGGGCTGTGTTCAGGTAACACCTGTTTGGCTTAGTGATGGTCTAAAGTGCAAGAGCAATGATGCAGGCTATTTTGATATGCTTGCTTTAGGTGAGAAATGGAAGTGTTTGGCCTAGTAAGAAAAGAAAGAAAACCAGTGCTGAGTTGCTAAGGTTAATTTATTAAGTCTGGTTGATAAATCAATCATGTGTATGCATAGGGAAATGCATTGTGTCTGTGTATTTGTGTATGTGTGTATATGTATGTGTGTATGGTTTGATATTGTGGTTTCTTCCATCTTCTAGGGATCATTAAATTTACCATTTCCTATTGGGGAGGAGGCTGTTGTAGTGCCAATAATGCTTAATACAAATAAACAAATATTCTGCAACATTTCTCCCTTTTTGTCCAAATAAAAAGGAAGATTTTAATTTTAACATAACAAGGCAATATACAAGATGAGTGGTACATAAATCTCAGCACTCGGGAAGCAGAGTTGTTTATAGAGCAAGTTCCAGGAAGGACAGCCAGGGCTATTACAGAGAAACCCTGACTTTAAAAAAAAAAAATAGTTTTGAGGCCAGCCTAGTCTACAAAGCCACACAGAGGAAACCCTGTTCTGAAAAGAAAATTAATTTACAATATCCAGTCCATTTTCATTTGAAAAATTATAATCTTTTTGGACCTCAAAACATTTTCTTAGTTAAACAATTTAATCTTTTATATTTTTCAACTTTATAAACTTGAAAAAAATGTATATGAGTGTTCTATCTGCATGTAGACCAGCAAACTAGAAGAGCAAATCAGATCTCACTGCAGGTGTCTGGAATTGAACTCAGGACCTCTGGAAGAGCAGCCAGTGCACTTAACCTTTGAGTCATCTCCAGGCCCCTTATAAACTTTTAATAAACTTTTGTGATTTTCTTTTCTGAGTTTGGTAACAAGGAAAACTCTGTCTTGACTTCAACTCTGTTAGAGACCTGAGAAGGAAATATTACCTGACTGAGTAGGTGGAGAACAGCAGCTTCCAAAACGATAGAAGTGACAGAAGTAGCTGGCTGCCTGGACGGTCATCCAAGATTCCTGTGCAGTGTTGGAGCATTCATCTTCCACCTACCAGCTGAGAATATTTGACAGAGTTTTCTGTGAAGCAGGAATTTTGAAGGACTTCCCCACCTTGTCTTGGCAAAGTTTGACAGTCTTTTTTCTTTATGTCTAGTTTGTACAATAGTATACTGTGAGCAGTCAGGGCAGGGGCAGTTTCTTGCCAATATGGCTAGCTTTGCCACAATTAAAATGAACTCCATGTGGAGGTTCTTCTATACCCATTATGTAGTAGTCTACTTTTATGAAGTAGACTGGTGCTGCCAGGAGCAGACATGTCTCACTATCGTGAAAAGCCTTAGGTTATTAAACATTTTTAAATGCCATATTCTGTGGGTCTCTGAAGCATTTGAAGATCACCTATTTAAAATATATGTTTAACTTTGAAAATATACCTAATATGACTACAAGTTTGATTTTTATGGATGACTACTAACCTGCATTTTTTAATTATCCTAAACAATTTGTAATAATAACTTTCAAGGATTAGAACTTTATATTACATTTTAAAATGAACTGGATAGGTACAATACCTTAAACAAGAGTAGAAACATATATATATGGTATAACAAAAATAACCTTAAATTTGTATCAATATTCAAAAGTCCATACCAATGTATTTGAGGTGAATAGTTGTCTCTTTATCCTCTATTCCTGTGTTCCCCAAACAAAGACAAACATTTATAACCCACCAAATGACCAACAATCACCCACCCCATGTCTTTGGAATATAGATATTGTATACTCAGGACTACTACCCATTTTCTGAAGGGTTGGATCACCTGGCCCCTCATTTTCGTTGGTGTCTGGTCCCCTTTCTCTGAAAACACACGTTTTCAAGGGTAATATACATCTCTTCATTAACACAAGCATGGACCATGCATTGTACACAAGCTAGCCAAAGATGATTTGTTTTGTTTTATATTTGAGCAGGTAAAAAGCATCTGTCAACTTTATACGTTTGTTTGAACTATATAACTAAACCTCTATTCATGCCATATAAAAGGATGGCATGTAGTACTCAGTCTCTGTAACCGTCAAGATTTATCATGTCTCATCCAGTCTCAGAGCTGTTCACATGTCAAGAGAGCAGCATATACGTCACCTGTCTTGTAGTTTTTCTAGGTTTATTTTTTTTATGTCTGTAGCCAAGACTTTCAGGGGGTCTCCTGATGAAATTTGTTAATTTTGAAGGAATTCACAGCCTTGGATTTCCTGTGGAAATAAAAGCATAACCTCTCCCTTAATGAAATATATTTTCTAAATCCCATTGTAAAGTTAAGACATCTCTAAAGTATGTAGGCTGGTTTAATTGAGCAGTTGCTTTACAATCCCATGTCTCTCATCAGCTGTCATTTGCTCATCAACATTCAAAAAATTCAAAGTCAACAAAGCACTATACAGGATCCAGATGCCCTATGTATTTCCCATCTTTACGTGGCTTATTCTTATATTACTTAAAGACTTTACTAAATTATTTTTAAACTATTTTTTCCTATGACTGCCTATTCCCATTTTCTTAAGCACCTCCTGCTTAGAAGTTTCTTTTTTTGTTTTTGTTTTTTTTGGACCAGTTTTACTATGCACTTGTAGTGTTCTCTGACATCTTGAACCAATCTTAAAGGCAAAGTAGTAACTAGGCCCTCTGCCATGTGGCTCTGCCAGCTGGCTATGCCTTCTTCCTCAGGCCTTGAGAACTGAGTCTTAGCCCACAGGCCTAGCCTAGAGCTGTGTTTAACTGTCCTAGCTGGAGGAAGTTGATACCTGCGCTTTGGCAGGCATTTTTCCATAGCTTGTTGTTTCTACTTAGCATGCTGGCTGCTCAAGTGCTCTGCTGCACAGTGCACAGTAGCACTTATTAAAGGAGCTGAATCTGTTTTTTTTTTTTTTTTTTTTAATTTTCCAGTTTCTTAGGCCCTATGTGGAAATTCAATTTGGGCCCCAGGTTCGGCACCATTTTTAGTTGGAATTTTCTTTGGACCACCAACGAGCTCCCAAATAAAAATATGGAGACTTATTAATTATGAATGCTTGGCCTTAGTTTAGCTTGTCTGACTAGCTCTTTTAACTTAATTTAACCTGTTTCTATTCATCTATGTTTTGCCTTGTGACTTTTCACCTTTTTTCATTCTGTATGTCCTGCTTTCCCACTTCCTCCATGTTTGGTTGGCCCTGGTATTTTCATGCCTAACTGCCATCTCCTACTTGTTCTATCTGCTCAGAAGTCCAGCCTATACCTCCTCCCTCCCTATTGGCCATTAAGCTTTTTATTAGACTAATCAGGTGCCTTAGGCAGGAAAGGTAGAACAGCAACACAGCTTTACATAATTAAACAAATTCAACACATTTTTATATAGTTAAATATTCTTCAACATAAATGCAACATATTTTTACATAGTTAAATATTTCTGCAACACAAGCAAATGCAGCACATCTTTGCATAGTTAAGTATTCTTCAACATGGGAAGCTTAACTTATTACGGGAGTAATAACAATTACTTTTCTACTTTGTATTTATGACTAAATTCTTACACTATTCCTGTAATACTTTCATTATTTCCTTATATTTGAGGAGACAGCACCTAAGTTACTAAAGCAGTGGTTCTCAGCCTTTCCAGTATTGTGACTTTTTAATATAGTTCCTTATGTTGTGGTGACCCCCAATGATAAAATTATTTTTATTACTGCTTCATAAATGTAATTTTGCTACTGCCAGGAATCATGTTTAAATATCTGATATGCAATCCCTATGAAAGGGTTATTTGACCTCCAAAGGGGTGGTGACCACAGGTAGAGAACCACTATACTAAACTTTTAGTTCAAAAAATTGCTGGGCAGTGGTGGTGCATGCCTTTAATGTCAGCACTTGGGAGTTAGAGGCCAGCCTGGTTTACAAAGTGAGTTCCAGGACAGTCAGAGCTAAACAGAGAAACCCTGTCTTGAAAATTTTTTTTTAGCTAATGTAAACTGGCTTTAAAGTTGGTGTACACACACGCACACGCACACGCACACCCCCCCCCCCACACACACCTCACTCTATAGATATACCAGGCTTGCCTGGAAATCAGATCTGCTTACTTCTGCCTCCTGAGTGCTGGGATCTCAAGGCATGCACTACAATGCCTCGCCCAGAATTCTTTCCTCTGTGGAGCAGAAGTTGTTAAATATATGGGCACTGGAATTTCTACTAAGTTTTGGTCCTGCCTTTAGTAGCTACTTACCTTAGGACAAACAGTGAATCTGTGTTACTGTCTAGGAAGGAGGATGCTCAGATCTTGGAGTTGTTGATGTGCTAGTTGAAGCTAGCACTAAGTGCTCAATATGTTATTTTTCCATTAGTCATAGTCATACTGTGTTGCCTTTATCTAAACTTTTTTTTTTTTTTTTTTTTTTTGTGAAACAGGGTTTCTGTGTGGAGCTTGCTCCGTGGACCAGGCTGGCCTTGATTTTGTTGTTAGGCCAGTGTATGTTGTTGTTGCTGTGACCAGGCTGGCCTTGATTTTGTTGTTAGGCCAGTGTGTGTTGTGTGTGTGTGTTTGTGAGTGTAGGTCAGAGGATTATTGTGGTTTAATAAGGATCAAGAAAAACAGATAAGCTGAGTAGATGTTTATTCAGGGAGAAATAACTTACAACAGAGACAGATGAACACCAGCAGGTTCCTGGTCCCAAGGATGCCTCGTGGTGCTCTTTTGTCCCCGTGCTGCAAGAGAGCGCTCTGCAGCCCCTTCCCCAGACCTAGTTCCCTCAGATAATGTCCACCACTGTCCCCACCTCCAATGGGTGTGGTCAGTACACAGGTGTGGACAAAGTGAATATCTCACTACAGAGGATGGTGTTGGATATCCTCTGTGGTCATTTCATCTTATTTTTGAAATAGGTATTTCATTAAGCCTGGAGCTCATTGATTTGGTTAGACTGTCTGGCTGGTCAGTGAGTTTCTGGGGTTTGCCTGTGTCTCCTCTTTCAGTGTGTGTCTGTGGGTGGGTTACAGATAAGCACTGACACATCAGCTTTGACATGAGCATTGGGGATTCAGGCTCACAGGTTCTCATGCTTGTCCATCTGACTAAGCTAATTCTTCAGACCCATAGTTAACAATTTATTAATGAAACTTGTTAGCATCTCAGAACAGCAGTTTCTAAATCACATGCTAACACAGTGCATTGCAAAGAAGACTTAATATTTACATGTAGAGGCATGACAGTAGGCAATAGTAACTAAACCCCTACAATTCTATAAGAACAGAAGACTGTGAAAGTGAAAACTATCTACTGCACCTCTCAGAATTGGGCTGAGGTACTGTGAGTTGTTGTTGTTGTTGTTGTTGTTGTTGGTGGTGGTGGTGGTGGTGTGTCATGTGATCTCACATATATAATGCTGTGTGTTTAGAACCAAGGCTTCAATGAAGTTGTGTGTTGGGAGAATGGGTGAGGTCTCATTTGTGGTTTAGTTTTGTTTTGTTTTTTTCTTTGAGACAGGGTTTCTCTGTGTAGTTTTGGAGCTAGTCTTGGAACTAGCTCTGTAGACCAGGTTGGTCTCAAACTCACAGAGATCCTCCTGCCTCTGCCTCCATTGCCTGGCTTCATTTGTGTTTTATATTCATTGTGTATATGATTTTGGTCATTATGTCCTGAGAAACATTTTAATACTGCCAGATTTTCTATAACCCTCACATTCAATTGCATGACCCCAAATGGGCTTTTGATCCATAGCTTAAGAAGCTGGGCTCTAAAAATTATTCAAATTTGTTAATTATGGCCTCTAGTTTTTCTAATGTATAATCTATTAGTAGTGGGAAAGATATTTTAAAACTTGTACTGTGAGACAAATAAAAACACCCCCAAAATTTGTATGTTTGTATCTGACATAAATTAGTTTGATTGCTTTTCATGTTTAATAGTTTACCTAAATTTGAATCATGTTGCTTGTGGCTTGAATCATAATCATTTCTGGGTGAAATCTTAAGCTAGGCTTCCTGGCTGGCTAGAGAGTCCCAGGGATCCTCTTAGCTGCACTTCCTCAGCGCTAGGTTCCCCTGGGGGAGCTTTATATATGGTCTGGAGCTCAAATTCACACACTTAACTTTCAAGGTGAGCACTTGACTGACTGAGTTATTCTCTCCTGCTCTTCTTGTGTTTGAAAAGCTGCTTGGTCTGTTAAGAATATAGGTACTAGCTGGGTGGTAGGGGCACATATCTTTAATCCAAGTACTTGGGAGACAGAGGCAAGGGGATATTTGAGTTTGAGGCCATCCTAGGCTACAGAGTGTATTAGTTCCAGGTAAACCAGGACTGCCCTGTCTTGAAACAAAAACAAAAAGTTATGTATGTGTACATATATGATATGCATAAATATATAATATACACATATATGGGGCTCAGTGGTTAAGAGTGCATATTGCTTTTGATCAGTTCTCAGCAACCACATTAGGCAGCAGCTCACAATTGACTGTAACTTTAGCTCTCTGTGATGAATAGCCTCTTGTGGACTCCTTGGGCATTGTATGGGCAAGCACATATCCAGACCCACATACACATATTTGAAAATCAAGTAAATGTTAAAAAAAAAAAAAAAAAGAATATAGCTACCTGCTATTTGTTGTTGGCTTCAATTTATTTTTTCCTTTCTTGGCTCCTTTAGACAGAGTCTTGCTGAGTAGCCTAAGGTGGCCCAGAATTTTCTGTAGCCCAGACTAGCATCAAACTTAGCATCCTTCTGCCTCAGTCTCTAGAATTTTAGAGACAACTTCTGCTATTATTTAACATGCCTCTCTTTTGTCTTTACTTGTCTTTACTTGCTTGGTTTAAAATGGTTATTTGCATTTGTCCTCTAGGTTTTTTTTTTTCCTTTCTGGTAGGAAATTTATCTATAGTCAATGACTTCCTTTTTCTTAAAATATCTTTGAAATTCTGGCTTGTTAAAAAAATTGACAATAAAGTTGTGCAGTGGTACATGCCTTTAGTGCCAGCACTGGAGAGGCAGAGGAAGAGGCGGGCAGATCTCTGAGTTCATTACCCAGTTCTGCTGAATGAGTTCTGATACAGCCTGGGTACAAAGAGGAACCCTGATTTGAAACAAATAACAAAAAAATTGACACAAACACAAAGGCTTCTCTGATCAATATCCTCTTTCATTATACATGTTAATGTTTAATAATTTTTTTTAGTTTTTTTTTGGTTCCCAAATTATATTTATTATAGTCATTGATTGATCTTTTGTGTGTGTATTTTTTTATGTTTTTGAAGAGGAATTCCCACTATGTAGTCTTGGCTGACCTGAAACTTTATATATATATCAGGCTGCCCTTGAATTCACAGAGATAGGCCTGCCTCTGCCTTAAAAGTCCTGGGATTAATGTGCTTCTGTCCCTAATGCAATTTTTAAAAACCCGTCTGTCTGTCTGTCTGTCTGTCTGTCTGTCTGTCTGTCTGTGTTTCTGTCTGTGTTTCTGTCTGTCTGTCTGTCTGTCTATCTATCTATCTATCTATCTATCTACCTACCTATCAATCATCTATCATCTATCTACGTGTGTGTTTTTGTATAGTGAGACCCTACATTCCTGTGGAAGTCAGAGAACAAACTGTGGGAATCTACCATGTGTGTTCTGGGGATTGAACTCATTTTGTCAGGCTTGATTGCAGGTGCCTTTACCTGTTGAGTCATGTTTACTGGCTCCTAGCATGTTTTGATTAGTATTGTGGGTGCTTGTTTTACTGAAAATGTCACATTCATATTATTCATATATTGTATATACATTTAAGCACAGATCACAGCATATTGGCTTTGTCAACACAACTTGTTCTTTTTTTAAAATACGTTTTCCTTACATTTATTCTATTTATGTGTATGTATTACGTGTGTGGGCACATATGAGGAGGTCAGAGGACAACTTGGTGGGGGGAGGGGGTAGGAGTAGGTTCTCCTACTGTGTAGAAAAATCATGTCCTCAATCTTTTTACCCTGTAAGTCACTTCACTGACCAGATAGATGGTACAACTGTGTAATGGTTGTATTTTGTATTCCACAGTAATAGTAGTCTATACTTCATGAAGCTATAGCCTTGTTGATGCCAGATTTTTCTCATTTTTACCATAAGATATTTTTATTAGTGTGAGATACTTGGAAGAGAAGAATTACTGGATTCCAGGAACTGTGTTGTAAAAATTTAATAACTACTATACACTATCCCCTCCCCCCTTAAGAAAGGTTGTAATTATTACATTAGAATATCTGACAGATGAGTGATTTTCAGAATATTCCCCAAGCACCTCCTTGACATAGGAGGAGTGTGTTCATTTAACTGCTCTTCACTCAGACAAGCACTGGGCATTGTTACTAGGTTTTGGTTAGAATGAGCTTCATGAGTGAAGTGAGTTTGATGAAGCCTTCTTCTGCAGAATAGATATCCTAGATTAACCATACCTTGTGATCATAGCCTTTGACCATCTTATGTTGCCACAGGTTGATGTATCACTTGTTGAATAGTCCCAGTTGTACTTTGGCTTGCATTGAGATATGAAAATGAGTGAATAAAATGAACTTCTACGCTTAATTCTAGGTATAGTGCAGCTTTTTGTTTTATGTCAGTCAATATCTCAAAGGAATTCAGTAAGACTCAGTTGTCAGGAAAAGGCCTCGTTTAAAAAACTCTTGTTTTTTAGGTTGTTGATGATGTTGACCTTGTAGTTGATATTTCTGTATTGCTTATTTTAGGATCTTTGAAGTTTGCTTAATTATTGATTACATATTTAAAGTGCTTTATATTTTATTTTGAAATATATAAAGCCAAGAAGTTAGGAACTATATGGTTGCTTCCAGTCATGCACACATAAGCATCAGATAGGTGTGGTTCTCTCATTTTGTCATTCTGCCATTCAGGAGCTTTTGGATGCTCTTGGCTCATTTCATTCACAGAGATAATTAAAAATTGCTCCCCCCAAAAGAAGTTTTAGCAAATAAGTCTATGTGTGGTATCAAAAAAGAGAAACGAACAAAAAAAAAAAAATACAAAGTAAGGCAGTGATCAAATTATAATCCTTTCAAAGTGAGTTTATAGGTGTTCCTCTTTATAACTTTAAATGGTAACATACAGAACAACACATTAATGGGCCATAGTTAAAGGTGCCTACCTTGGAAATCCCTAGAACCCATGGTGGTAGGAGAGAACAGACTCCTGAAGAGTTGTCCTTTGAATCGTCTCTCTGAAAAAAGTACACATTTTTTATGTATACAAACTTTATATATTCTTTCACATATCTATCTAGACCCTTGATGGCTTTCCTACATGAACTAACTTTCTTTCTTTCTTTCTTTCTTTCTTTCTTTCTTTCTTTCTTTCTTTCTTTCTTCCTTTCTTTCTTTCTTCCTTTCTTTCCCTCCCTCCCTCCCTCCCTCCCTCCCTCCCTCCCTCCCTCCCTCCCTCCCTCCCTCCCTTCCTCCCTTCCTTTCTTTCTTTCTTTGTAGCTGTTTATTTGTAGCTGTTTATTTGGCTCTTACAATCTTTCGTCTCCTGTTCCCCATAGATCCCTGAGCCTGGAGGGGAGGTGTTTGATAAAGACATTAGATTTAGTGCTGAGTGTTCAAATCTCTCGTTCTTTGCACATTGTCTAGTTGTGAGTTTCTCTGTTGCTGTCTACTGCAAGACAGAGCTCTGATGTGGGTTGAATGAGACACTGATCTATGGGTATAGCAGTGTGTTGTTAGGACTCATTTTATTGCTATGCATCTGTTTATGAGCTGACCTAGTGTTGCTGGGTCCTAATGGCTCCCTCTGGGGAGGAGTAAGAAGGAGGGGTGCCAGCAACACAGATACCAGGAGTTAGGTGAAAAAAGGAAACAGCAGACTCACTTATTTAGCAATGGGTAGAAACTTATATATTCTCTCACACCCAGGCATTCTTATCCGTTCACATTGTTTAATTGCCTCTCTCTGGCTAGGCATGATCAGGACCTTTGACAGCACCTGTTGCTAGGTCCTCAGGCCAGATCTCATGGTAGATAATTTGCAGTTGTAATCATTGGGTATCAGTCTGTCTTAATTATGCCTATACTTTTGTGTAGCTTATTCTCATTCCTTTTAAAATATCCCCTTTAAATGTCTTTGTAGTTACTTTTAGTCTATGTGTCTTTGTCTGTGAAATGAGTTTCTTGTAGACAGCAAACAATTGACTCCCCCCACCCCCCACTTTTTTTTTTTTTTTTTTTTTGGTCCATTATGCCATCCTGTATCCCAGAGTTAAGATAATGGTTACATTTATGTACATTTATGGCAGTTACTGAAAGAAAGATCCCCCCCCCCCCCCCCCCCCCCAAGACAGGGTTTCTCACGTAACAATTCTGACTATTCTGGAACTAGCTTTTGTAGACCAGGATGGTCTTGAACTCACAGAGATCCATCTGCTTCTGCCTCCCAAGTGCTGGGTTTAAAGGCCTGCACCACCAACTCCCATCGAGGTTACTTCTTTCCTGGGCTTTTCATGACTGTATCTCTCTTACTTGTTCTTCTGAGTGTGTCATTCCTTAGAATATCTTCTGCTATGCTAGATTAATGGACTTGATTTTTTTTTTTAAGCTTGTGCTTTTGTATTTTACCTTTTATTTTAAGGGATAGATTTGTGAGATGTTTGTAATCTTGATTGGTAGTTATATTGTAACTTAACTTGAAATTCACCAA
Organism: Cricetiscus sungorus; assembly: GCA_030556225.1. Taxonomy (NCBI): domain Eukaryota; kingdom Metazoa; phylum Chordata; class Mammalia; order Rodentia; family Cricetidae; genus Cricetiscus; species Cricetiscus sungorus. The sequence goes on from JANBXA010000044.1 coordinate 4,519,252, forward strand.
TCTGCTCTTTCTTGGCTTTTAGAGTTTCTACTGACAGATCTGCTGATACTCTGTTAACGTTTGCATTTGTAAGTAACTTTGTGTACTTCTTGTGTAGCTTTCTGGACTCTTGGCTCTTCAGAACAATATGACAGGGAAAGGCATATTTCCAGTCTCGTCTGTTTGGGTTCTAAATGGACATGAATTACTGTGTGTGTGTGTGTGTGTGTGTGTGTGTGTGTGTGTGTGTGTGTGTATGTGTATGTATGTGTATGTATGTGTATATATATATATATATATATGTATGCTTCCCCATACCAATTATCATATTTATAAAGGGACAGAGAAGAGACATTTGTTTAGGTTATTGTAATTTAACAGAAGTTTATTAAATACATGTCTTAGAAATCTCTACTCCTGAGTGCATATTAACATTAATTAAGCTAACGTTGTTGCTTCTGATGCTTGCATTAGTTTCTATTTTACGATTTCCTTCCCAAATAGGAATTGAAAAACAGCAAATCGTTTTCAAAAATACATGTTTGTGTTGAACAGGCTGGAATTAGTACAGCCTCCTTCAGTGCAACTGTTCTCTCATTTACCTTAGCACACAGGCCCAGCCTCCTTGGTTAATTTGGTTATTTGATCAGACCGCATCCTTTCTTTCCTTAAACTTCTTTGCAGTTTTCAGTTATTGTTCATTTGTTCTGCTTACTGTCTATGTGTTAATGACGGTTTTCCTTCTTCACAGTCATTCTTTTGAATGATTTTTGTTTGCTTTGTTTTTTGTTTTTCGAGACAGAGTTTTTCTCTAGTCCTGGCACTCACTCTGTAGATCAGGCTGACCTTGAACTCACAGAGATCCGCCTGCCTCTGTCTCCTGAGTGCTGGGATTAAAGGCATGTGCGAGACCAGCATGAATGGATTCTTCACTTTCAACTTGATCCTCTAAGTTCAAGCTTTCTCTTGGTTAATTTTCCTTAGCATTTGCAAGTTTTTCCATTTTCTTTTGCCATAACTTCATATTCAGCTAACACAAAAATAAAACTGAGAAAAATAAAAATATAAGATTTTAAAGAGTAAAAACAGTACTAAAAGTAACAGTAAAAAGGAAAAAAAAACCCAAAAAAACAGAAAAAGGCGATAAAGAGTTAGGGGAGATTCTTCTTGGAGCCATAATCTGGGAACCTGCTAGTAGGAGAGGGTAAAGTTACTCAAGGACAATAGATTGACATTGAGCTCTGCTGGAGTTTCTTTGTGTTCTCTGTACAAGTTGGTGTTTTATGCTGACTTAACCCAAATCAATAAAGTGGCTGGGATGCAATAACTTGACTTTCTCTTTTTGCGTGTATTAGTGGCTGTTACTGGCCGCATTGAGCTTTATATATTGTCTGGGCACCACTAGTTAAGTACTGAGCTCTCCACTAGGGTGGTGTGGGGTATGTGTGCGCGCAACTGAAGGGATCAAGCTTTTTGCCTGCTGTTGGTCTCTTAGTGCTTTCAAACTTTCCCTAGCCATGGCTGTGTAATTGGAACAAGCTGTGGAAATTCAGCAAGTGCCCAGAATAGGGCTCAGTGCTTACAGAACTGCCTGGCAGCAAACTCGGGATGGCAGAGAGGCGCCTCTGAATTGATGGTTGCAAGCTCAGTGCCTCTGGCTTCACGGGCAGCTGTGCTTGCTTTATGTCGTAGAGTGCACAGTCACCAGCCTCCATGCCTCTATAGTTACATCTCCCTGCTGCATAATTATTCTCTGTGGGTTTGTGTGAGACCCCCCTCTGCCCCACTCCCCACCACAGTTCCTTTTTCTTCTTTTGAGACAGGGTCTTAGGTAGTTCAGGCTGGCCTTAAACTCACAGAGATCCACCTGCCTCTGCCTCCTGAGCCCAGGTTGGTTTTGAACTCCCTGTGCATTGAAATGGGGGCTGGCCTTTGACTGCTCTTCTACCTATTCTACCTGTCAAGTACTTGGATTACAGGCGTGTTCCAGCACATACAATTTCGAAGACTATTTCTTGATGTGTTTTTTTTTTCCCTGCTCATAATGTATGGTTGAATGTATTCTCAGGCTCTTGGATTGTGAAACAGACATTAGAGAATTAATACATTTTTGGTAATTATTTGAAAGAGTAACAAAGGAGTGCTTGGAGAACAGCTTGGAGAGGTCTACTTCAGACTCAGATTTCATTGGCCTATGAGGCTTGAAAAATCAGTGCTAGCCAGCCATGAGGACCAATGAGAAGTTCCTCCACACAGCAGGGTAGCATATCCCCAGACAGAAAGGTCTTCGTGTGATACCTTTAAGGGTTTGACATGTGACTGGAGTGTAATGAGAAAGCATTCAGATTGGTATATTTGGAGCATATTCTGGTAACAGAACTGTCTAAAAATTTCAGTGACAGTGATAGAAAGATGTTGGCATACTAAAGTCTTTCTAGCTGCTATTTGAATAACGAATTAGAGGTAGCTCAGACTAGTTTGTTTGAAGAGATGGCTAAGGGAGGGAGGTGGGTTTAATTTGTGTTACAGGCAGCATTTATAGGACTTATAACTTTCAATATGGAAAAGCTATTGTCAAGGATCATTTCTAGTTTCTGTGAGATAGAAGTAAGGTGCACAAAGGTAACACCGAGTCACAGACAAAAGAATGAGAACTTTGTGGGGTGGAGGAAAGTTTGAAGACTATTGATTAGTTCAGGTCTCTTAATTTCTCTGTCACTGACTATCCAAATGTCAATATTAAGGAGCCTATTGTATGCATGGACTGTATATTCAGAGACAATAACTTGGTCAGTTCCCTCCATTATTTTGAGGGTTTAATAACAAAGCTTGTCACCATGGGAAAGAAATTTGTACAGTCAAAAAGAGTAGAGTAGATGAATTAAGCACTGCTAGACTGTTGATATTTGGAGGTGTTGCATGACAGACATTTCTTGGAGAGACTCAACATACACATCTCCTCATCTCAGATAGGGAACCCATGATAGACTAAATATGGATACCACCAAAGTCCACATTGTCAAACCAATGAGTTTTATTGAGGATACTTACAGAACTGAGGTGAAGATGAGGGGTTCCCTTGAGGAGCAGAAATAACTCTAAGGCAGCGGAATCATCAAAAGTCACTCAACGTGGGTGACAGCTCATAAACTGGGAGCCTGGAGCAGACTGCTCAGTTGAAGAGTGTCTTTTCCAGGGAGCTCAATTGGTCTCTGCTTCAATGCACTTTGGCTGTTTTCTGCTTCTTACAGGGAGCTGTTCTGGTGTCAGTCTTCTTTTTCTTTGCAGCTTGTCTTGTCTGAGAGCGACTCTCAGTGGTCTTTATTGATCACTCTGGGAAGAAGGGGACTAGTGAATCAGGTTAGTTTCAGGGATTTCCTGAAGCTAATTGGAGTCGTTTACCATTTGAATTAAGGAACTTCCTTGGGAGATGGAATGTTTCAGTCTCAGAATGTTCCAATCTCAGAGAAAGCTGCCATACAAAAAAAAGAGATTGGGTAGAAGGGAAGGAAATAAAGGGGGTAAGTGTGACCAGTAAAGTAGGAGACAAAGAACTCAGCAAAAAGGAAAAGTGCACTACAGATTTAAGGAAAGTAGTGTCTTAAGGAGGCGGCTGTGGTCAGCTCTCTATCATATTGCTAAAATGGAGTACGTAAGGGTGCGAAAGTGTTTCATTTGATTTAGTCACATAGAAAACCATGGCATTTGTTCAGCTTTCATTGTGTAGCAACTCACCCTGGACTTAATTCCCAGTTTTAGTTCTGCAAATTGACAATTTGTATTTGGATGGATTTGGATGATCAGGGTGGTTCTACTGATGTGGGTGAGGCTTTTGCAGATATTGTATATGTGATTACTTGGTGTTTGTCTAGGGCTGAACTGTGTGTGTGTGTGTGTGTGTGTGTGTGTGTGTGTGTGTGTGTGTGTGTGTGTTTGAGACAGCTTTCTCTAACTTTGGAGCCTGTCCTGAACTTGCTGTGTAGACCAGGCAGGCCTCGAATTCACAGAGATCTCCTGTGTCTGCCTCCCTAGTGCTGGAATTAAAGGTGACCAGGCCTGGATTAACTGGTTGCTTTCTTGGTATGGTTTTTAATTTTGGTGTTTTGAAATGAGGTCTCATATAGCCGACAAGCTGCTCTCAAACTTGGTATGTAGCTGAGGATGATCTTGAACTCCCTAATTTGTCTACCTTGTTTGGATACAGGTATGTCACCATTCTTGGCTCTCTATTCTTATTTGACAAATGGATAATTACAAACAGATATTGTAGGCTTGCTCAAATAAGTGTCAAGAACTCCAGGCTAGTAAACTCAACACAAGGACCTTATTGAGTTTGCCATTTTCTGGTCAGGTTAGGTAAAAGCCTGGTTAGATTCAGATTCAAGGTCTAGAAACCGTTCTTAACTTGGTGGTCCTGTGGATCAAACCCAAAGGCCTTGGTCATGGTAGGCAGGTGTTCCACTGAGCTATGGCGCCTAGCCCACCCTCACTTCTTGATGGAAAAAGCAAGTCACATTACATGTTTGTAGATAGAGGGAAATTGTTACTTTTCTGCAGTCTACCACAGTCATGGTGAAAGCAATTACAGCTTATTTCAGTGGACCTGAGAAGTTGTGTTGGATTAGTATGAGAAATGTAGTCTAAGCACACATGTTGCTTGTCTTCCTTCTGTGAAAGGTGTCATGTCTGTCTTCTATCCAAGAACAGTGTTTGAATACTGAAAAGATCTAGTAGATACAGTATGGTAGGTAGTGGAAACAAGAGAGCTAATGAAGTGAAGCTCTCAGAAAAATACAGAGCCTGAGATCCTGTGCACCACAGCGGGTTAGTTTTTATTGTGAAGAAACTTGTTCCTTTCTGGGAACAGTAGAAGATGGGTGCAAATGTATCTAGACATTTAATTTGGTGATGGTAGGCTAAGGAAGCTTCTATTTGAGCTTCCATATTCTCATTGAAGTAGTTTACCAAGAGAAGAGGTATAAGAATGTCTGCCTGAGATTTGATAGTAGAGAGGTTTAATAATTTTATTGTTTTCTGTTGTAATGGACATTGAGTTGACTACTGTGTTGTTGTTTCCCAGCTGCTATGGCCTAAGAAACACAAACACGAGATTGAGCTCCCATGTGGGGTTTATTGAGAGAGGGGAGAGGAAAGAAGGGGGTAGCTGGTGGCCAACCGAAAGCGGGGAGAGAGAGAGAGGGACCAAGAGAGAGAGGCCAAGAGAGAAGCAAGAGAGAGAGAAACAAGAGAGAGAGGTGTGCTTGGCGCCCTTGCTTTAAAAGGGGAGCTTGCGCATGCGTAACCCAGTCTCCGCCCAGCCAGGTAAGGCCTGACATAGTGATTACGCGTCCCGCCCATCAAAGGCGGGGCCCACAGACTGCTGAGCCTCAACATACTGACTATAGAAATAAAGGGTTTTCATACTACCTGTAAAGAGATTTAATAGAACTTTTTTTTTTTTTTTTTGAAATTGGGTTTCATTAAGTATTCTTGATTGCTCTGGAATTCACTGTATAGACCCAACCGGCCTGAAACTTACATAGATCCATCTACCCTCTGCTGGAATCAAAAAACCACACCCGGTTTTTTTTTTTTTTTTTTTTTAAAAAGATGAACACAAGATATGACCATGTCCTTTTTTTTTTTTTTTTTTTTTAAATAACATTAACAAAATGTGAACTCAAAAATTGGCCTGTTTTCTAAAACAACTATTGGAAACTGCAGTCATTTCCCTGTGTCGGCTGGACTGGTTCCAGAATCCTGTTAGATTCCAGAATTTGCAGATGTTCAAGTCCCATATATAAAATGACCAAATATGTGCACTAGACTCTCCATGTTTCCTTTTATATTTGGTCTCCTATCTAAAGGACTTTGTTTCCTAATACAGTGAATGCATTAAGTATAAAAGTTGTTAAAGCTGTACAGCTTTGAGAATAACGAGAAGTCTGCACACAACACAAGAAGCAGTACATTTCTGTTCCATATTTAACTGAGCCTCAAATGTGTACCAATATAGAGGGAACAATTGTGTTATATTTTATTGGCACATATAAGAATAATCATTAAACAAACATATTTGCACTGAAGACACTTAATTAAAACCAGATGTGTTAAAGTGGTGATTTTTCTCTCTTCATTAGACAGGGCTTTGAGCATACTACTGACACTGAGAAATAATCATCTTTCAATACATGAGTGCCATTAACACTAGAAGTATTAAGGGGCTTTGACAATGCCTATGCTATTTGAATTTGATGCTGGCTGAGTTGTTGCACACTGTGTGGAACAGTCTTTTGTTTAAACAGTTGGAATATAAATAAATGTTGCTGTAAGGTTATATATTTAAAGGAGAATAGCATTATTTATTTATTTATTGTTTTTGGTCTCAGGAGTTTCTCTTATTATATTTTTCCATTGTCCTTGACAAGAATAAGCCTAATTTCTCATTCTGATTAATTGCTGTATGGATTGTCTTTAATGAGTGTGCCACCTGCTGGTTCTCAGATGTACAGTCTTGGGGAAGATTGCAGTTTGGAGTCTTTACAAATTCTATAGTTGTCCTAATTCTACCTTAAACTGGGAGGTGAAATCCCAGGAGAAGAAACAGCTCGAAATAAACATGACTGCGCAGGGATTCTAGTAGTAGTAGCTTGTTTTGATTTGTCACAGTGAACTTAATGAAACATTGTGAATCATTAAGAAAAATCATGAAAATGTCATACTCATTTCTAACTAGATCATCTGAAAAAAATAAGCTGTTGTCTTGCCCTTGATTCCTCCCAGTGCTATTTTTCTGTTTTATCTATTGGAAAGATCTTATATATCTTTTGACTCAAGAATTAATGATTAGATTGATTTTCATACACACATTTCTTTGAGATGGTGGAGTGCTCAGCCCTAAATGGAATATGCCTACCACACTCCTATCCCTAAGGGATCTTTGAGGAAGAGGGGGCAGAAAAGATTTTTTGAGCCACAGGTGGTGGTTAACTTCAAGGGAGGAAACGGTTTTTTGGACACAGTGGGGACAACTGCATATATGAACTTGACAAATGGACAAAATGAGCTAGTGGCATTTGATAGCTACCAAGAGAGAAGAGAGTCAGTTTTCTTAATGGCATTCCCCCTAGTAGGTCAGCCATACTGAGGGCAGGACTCACTGTTGTGAGTTGTTGAGCAGCACACATTGGACTCCATGGGTTTAAACAAGAAAAGACAAAAACAAACAAAACCCCATAAAGCTCAAACTTGGATAGATTGGGAGGTGAAAGAGAGGGATGTCGATATGACCAAAATACATTGTATTAATAAAACTACTTTTTAAAAACAAAATACACATCTTTCTTGTGTGAGGTGTGTGTGTGTGTGTGTTGAGATAGCCCTGGCTGTCCTGGAACTCACAGTTATCCTCCTACCTCTGCTTCCCTGGTGTTTGCTGCTGCACCTGGCTTTAAAAATAAAATAAATGTTTCTTTTAGATAACTGGGTTTTACAAAGATTATAATATTTACATTATTTATTTATATCTATTGTTTATACCAGATGCAAAATGCAAATGCAAGAACATATAATTTTTAAGTTTAAGGGCTTTCTGAAAGTTTCAAATCACCCACTAAAAGTAGGAGACTCCTAGGTTGTCATCTTTTTTACTATAAATTAGTGATTAATTCATTTGACATTTTTTTTGCACTTATTTCTTTTCATTTTATGTATATGGATGTTTTTCCTGCTTGAATGTATATGTTCCACATGTATGTAGTACCTGCAGAGGTTAGAATTAGAGGCAGTTCTAAGCTGCTATATAAGTACTGAGAAATGAACTCAGGTCCTCTGTAAGAGCAGCCAGTACCCTTAACCACTGAGCCATCTTGCCAGTGCAAGTAAAGAAAAATGTGTGTGAGTGTTTTGCTGCCATGGTATGTGTGCACCACATGCATGCAGTGCCCAAGGAGGCATAAAAGAGGGTGTGGATCCTCTGGAACTAGAGTCACCGATGGTGATGAGCCACCACGTGGGTCCAGGGAATGCAACCCAACAAGAGCAATGCATGCTATTAACCACTGATCCAACTCTCCAGCCCACAACATTTGTATTTTACTAATTTATTTTTCTGCTTTTGGAATGGAGTCTCACTGTGTAGCCCAGACTGGCCTTGAGCCCAAATCCTACTTTTTCCACTTCCCAAGTACTGGGATCATAGGCATGTACCATCACCCACAGTTCAAATTTGTATTTTGAAATGGAGAAGGAAGTTAATAAATTAGTATATTGTTTCCTAGTATGTGTTATATATAAAATAGATTCTATTAAGGTTCATTTTTATATAAATTCTTCTTAAAGCAGTTACTCTTCACTCTTGTTTTATGCGTATTAGGTGAATAGTTGAGATTCTGTTAGGATGAGCCCTAACAGATCTCCTTGGGTCTGTCAGTCTGGGAGAAGCATGTCTGTCTCAGTCCGTTTCTTTCCCCAGCAGGTGTAGATCTCATTTCCTACTTTCTCTTTTTTGCCTTGCTTCCTTTCCACCTTTTTACCTTGTGATTTGGTTTTATCTTCTAAGAACATTTAAAAAGAATTCATCCAAGTTTAGGCAAGCATTTGCTGAGGTCATTTTGTGTGTTTTCACTAAAGTATTTGCCACGGTATATCACCCCTTGTCTTCAGACATCCCTTTTGTCCCCAGGCATTTATTTGTATCTGTTATGCTCCTTGACTCTCTTTCTGATTTCTCCCCTATCAGTATATTTACTTTCTTAAAGTTCAGTCTTGGATTTTCAGCTCACTTATACCCTCCACCCCCCTCTCTTTTGAAACCATCTTACTCCTGGCTGGCCTGGAGTTTGCTACGTAGACAAGGCTGACCTTGGCCTTGTGACAGCCTTGCTTCTGTCACCTGAGTGCTGATATTACAGGTGCCTGCTACTGTGCTGGATTTCACATGGCTTATCCTCCCTCCACCCACCTCCCAATCTGTCTTCCCTGGCCTCCCTTCTTGTGTGCAGGTATATATGTTTGTGCATATGTGTTTGGGATTGTGTGTGCAGGTACATGTGGAGGTCAGCCTTAGGTATTGTTTTTCAGGAGGCCATTTCCCCCTGTTTTTTGGGCAGTGAATCTCAGAGATCTATCTTTTCTATTCCTGCCTCCCTGGATCTGGGATTGATTACAAGTGTGTATCATCACACTTGTCCTTTTATGTGGGTGCTGGGGTCAGACTCAGGTCCTCATCCTTATGTGATAAACCTGTTACTGTCCAAGTGGTTTCCTCAACCTCACATTCATTTATTTATGTGAATGTGGTTTTTTTTTTTTTTGTTTGTTTGGCACCACTTATGTGCAGTGCCCGCAGAGGCCAGAAATGGGCATTGGATCCCTTGGAACTGGAATTAGAGATGGTTGTTAGCCTCCATGTGGGTGCTAGGGATCTAGCCCGTGTCCTCTAGAAGAGCAGCCAGTACTCTTTAGTGCTGGGCTGTCTCTCCGTCCCCATGTCACATTTCCTTCATTAAACTTTTAAATTTGTATAACACAAGCAGGAGGTGTTATCAAAACATTGTATGGTCTTACTTTTCTTTAAAATTTTAGAACCTAAAGTTTAGTTCTGTAAAATAGAGTTACCTTTTAGATGAAACTTAATTTCCTTAAGATTTTATCTGATCTGTTTTTTCTACCATCTTTGTTATAACCAAGCACACATTTTATATGTTTTCTTATCATCATATTCATGAATGTGTGTTCACCTGTGTGCTCTTGTTGCAGCCAGAAGCTGCTGTTGGGTATTTGCCTCTTTTGTTTTCCATTAGGTTTCTGTTGAATCAGAACCTCACTATTGAGCCCCTTATTTCCAGTGCTGGGCTACAGGTTATACCACTATGACCTCATCTTTTATGCAGGTGCTCGGAATAAATACGCTTATTCTTAGGCTTATGCAGCAAGCATCTCCCACATGAAACTGACCCTTGAGCTGCTCGTTATTGTAGCCTTAGTACCTAATGCAGTTAGTACTGTAAGTCCCGCGAGAGCGTGGTCCCTCGCGCTCCCACTCAGGAAAGGGCCCCCCCCCAATCACTCACAAGAAGCGCTCTTGATGCAAATGCCTAAGGTCCTTTATATTCCAGTATACTGGGGCCATCAGCCATACGCCAAGAAGGGTAGTGGGCTGGGCGACCAACCCCCAGTACACAATTGAGACAGCTTTTATAGGGTTACAACAAAGCCCACACATCGTGAACCAATCACCTCGTAACATCTAGTGCGGACCAGTTAATTTAAACTATCCAAACCCGTGCTTAGTTCAGGAAGTCTGTTTTCGCACAGTCTTCTGGTTGTGGTGACAAGGCTCATTTCCTGTGTTCATTCACTCACAGGCTGTGGTAAACATTAAAGTAGGTGACCGTCAGCTTGGGATTTAAGACTCCCAGCTTCTTGGGTTCACTGGAGAATTAGGCCAAATTTTTCCATCCTAACTTCCTCACTTCTTCTGTTGTTAATAGTTCTGATCTTAGAACTGGGAGGACTATTGGTGTCTTTCTCTTTGCCCGGGAGGCTCTTGTACCGTTGTCTAGGTACCATAATCTGGACCATACTTATTCGCTCTCAAGCAAAAGTAATGATTCTATTAATCATACAAGGTCCATCAGTAAGCAGCAAGAGCAAAGTCATTGAGGGTCCCATCAGAGTAGGAAGTGGGATGGTCATCCAAGGGGACTTGTTGAACCATCCCTTAACTCAAAGGGCAGCAGAGGCCCCCCTGCTGTAAAAATAATAGATCTAACCCTTACAGTTGGATCAACCTTCCTCTGTAAACTGGATGGAGTCACCTGGTTGAGGAAGCGGGGCCCATGAGCTTAAGGGGATTCTCAGTCTTTTCGGCTTTCCATTAAGGCGGGGGTGGGGGTGTGGCGCTGGTTTGACATGGGAGGCGTGGATCCAGGTGGGGATTCCTTCAACCTTCACTGCCGTAGGCGTGGTCAGGAGCACAAGATAATGGGCCTTTCCATCGAGTCTCAAGGTTTCCTGCACGGTGGCACCTTACATATACCGAATCTCCAACCTTGAAGTGATGTGGGACTTGCCAGTCTCCTTCCGCTGAGTAAGCCTCCAGGAGCTGCTTCCATGCTCACTGTCTCACCCACTCGAGCGCCTTGAGCCTAGTGAACAGGGACTGGGAGGACACTGTGCAGAGACAGTTTCTACCAGTGGAGGGCCCCCCTATAAAGTAACTCATAGGGGGTCAACCCAACTCATTCAGGGGTGTTTTTAACCCTGAAAAGCATGAAGGGTTTTAACCTTAACATAGCAAAATACACCATACAACAGTTATCAAATAAGAATCACAGTTAACAATATTTAGTCCATTTACATTTTGTAAGACTCAAAATATTATCTATCCTATCTTTGTGAGTATAAAGTCCTATATGTAACTTATCTTTAATCCTAAGGAAAACTGTAACCATAACTATCTGTCTTCAACTCCTTCAAAGACCACAGAAGGATAATATATAAACTCTAAAAATGACAGAGACAACTCATTGCCTGATCAATCACCCCAAGTTCTTCTGTAATATTCCATCTTCAGCCCATAGGCCATAGTGTGTCTTGCAGACTCCTCAGCAAACCAGGAAAACTGTTCATCTGTATTGGCAGTTTCTCAGTCATTTTTCTCTGTGTCTTGTAGACTGTCTGGCAGCCTTTTCCATGAAGCAGGAATCCTGTAGCAATGTCCATCTTACATCAGCAGTCACTTTTCTGTGGGTCCTGCACGTCCAGTTTATTCAGCATATAGTCAGTCTAGACAAGAGCAGTATTTTGTCCAAATGGCTAGTCTTGCCATATTAGAAGCAAACTTCATTACGCGTTTCTTCGATGTCCATCTTTCTTTCTGATGCCGGTGTTGTTACCAGGATCAGTTGTGCCTCACTGTCAAGAAAAACCCTAAAGCATTTTAAATGCCATATTCTGCAGGTCTCTGAAAGGTTTGAAGAATGCCTATTCATCTCAAATACATCTCTACATATCTAGAAAACCTAAGTAATTTAACTCCATGTTTAGACTATTATAGGTAATTTTCTATAATCTGTACTAAATTATACATTACATTTTTAATGAGTTATATAAACACAATATCTAAACAAGAGGAAAAATATACATATCACAAAATTGACCTTAAATTATATCAATAAAAGAAAACCCATTCCAAACAAAGCATTTATATCTATACCATAATCCCCCTTTTACCTTTAAAAGATTGTTTGTGGTCATTAACCATTTATAACCAAGCTCATTTAAATGAAAACAAACATTTATTAAACAATATTTGGGAATTGGGGCGTCGTTCTTTTCAAACTACTTCCTGCTGGTAGGCGGCACTGTCATGGGAATCCTAAGAAGACACAGAAATCTTGGCTGTAGTGGTCTGTAAAGTTGCAATGTCCCATTGAGGTTGCTTTAGGAGGTCTTGCTTGATCAAACCATGTTAGTCTGGAAGGAATCCACAGCGTTTCATTTTCTGTGGAAACAAAAATAGAAATCCTTTTCCCCAGTAGCTTGTCCTTAGGCTTAAATTCTGGAGTCAATGCATTTTTAAAATATATAAATTGAATTAATCCAGCAGCATTTTTTTTAACTGTTATTTCCTCAGCAATCAAACAATTTAAAGATAACAGAACAACATACAATATCCAATGTTTCTCTGTGCTTTTTATCTTCATGTGGCTTTTTTTTTATTACTCTTATTTTTTTTTTTAACTTTTATTTTTACATATTTTGAGACAGGGTTTCTCTGTAACTTTCATCTGTCCTGAAATTCACTTTGCATACCAGGTTTCCTTTGAAATCACAGAGATCTGTTTATCTCTGCCTCCTGAGTACTGGGATTAAAGGCGTGTGCCACCAGACAGGGTTTTTCTGTGTAACTTGTTTATCTCTGCCTCCCAAGTGCTGGGATTAAAGGCATGTGCCACCACACCCAGCCACATTCTGTCTTTTTAAAACCATTTTTTTTCCTCTCCCAAGCCTATGCATATTTTAAAACACATTGTAAACCTTTAGCAGTTTTTCTTAAATGAATCTGTCTTTACTGTAAATCTTTCTCTTTTTCTGGTCTTGAATCTTTTTCTGTTAACCAGCGTGATCTATCCAAGATGGTGGCGGCTACCTTTATCGCCAGAACTGAGAGCCGTACTCACTGCCATGGTCTAAGCTGCCATCCAGAAGCATGCTGCCAGCTTGGAGATGTAGTCTCTGTGATCGACAGCCCTGCCAGCCTTCATACACATCAAAAACTTGTTACTTCAGTCAAGTAGTCAAGAGTTAAACTAAGGTCAGGTCGTCAGTCTGTCTATGATAAAACTTCAAAGACACCAAAGGCACACAGAACGAAAATGCACAAAACATAAACAGATCCAGACAAAGGCGCCAGGCAAAAGAGTCAAACCAACCAACAGACAGAGGTCAATAGCCTCCTCACCTCCTGGGGTGTCCCCCAGGCGGCAAACAGATTCAGGCACACATGGCTTGCCCACGTGTCCTGCAAGCAGGCAAAAGACTTGAGCAGCCGTGGAATACAGGGCTTGGTCCTACAGACTGAAAGTCCCACCAGGTTGGCAGCAAACAGATTCAGGCGCATGTGGCCTGCCCACGTGGCCTGCAAACAGATTCAGACACAGAATTTGGTCGGTCCTCTTACCGACAGAACAGAGCGAAGCTTATAACTGGGCATCCCCAGGCTTTCTATACCGCCCTAAAGATTCCTCTAGGGCAACAGCCTGTGATCCTCATCGCACGTCTGCTAATCACGATCTTCTGGTCCCTTAGGGCCCACAAAGACAGCTGCAAAACGAAGCCAAGAACTCACTTTCCAAGATATAGATACCAGATCAGAACAGAGGTACCGGCTGACATACACGCATACGCACACATCAGAGCACGTCAGAGCACATACATACATGTACAGACACAGACAGAATCCCGGTACCTCCAAGTTGGTTCTCGGGTGTGAGGGGGTGGTCGCATTTCCCGGCCAATGCACCAAATGTAAGACCCGCGAGAGCGTGGTCCCTCGCGCTCCCACTCAGGAAAGCCCCCCCCCCCCCCAATCACTCACAAGAAGCGCTCTTGATGCAAATGCATAAGATCCTTTATATTCCAGTATACTGGGGCCATCAGCCATATGCCAAGAAGGGTAGTGGGCTGGGCGACCAACCCCCAGTACAGAATTGAGACAGCTTTTATAGGGTTACAACAAAGCCCACACATCGTGAACCAATCACCTTGTAACATCTAGTGCGGACCAGTTAATTTAAACTATCCAAACCCGTGCTTAGCCCAGGAAGTCTGTTTTCGCACAGGCTTCTAGGTGTGGCGACAAGGCTCATTTCCTGTGTTCATTCACTCACAGGCTGTGGTAAACATTAAAGTAGGTGACCGTCAGCTTGGGATTTAAGACTCCCAGCTTCCTGGGTTCACTGGAGAATTAGGCCAAATTTTTCCATCCTAACAATACCTAGTATATTGCCCCAGGAGAATTCTCAGTTAATATTTCAATAAGCCGCTCTTCAGGAACAAATACTTTGAATTTTATAGTAATATCCTCTTTTTCTATTAGTATTATTTGTAATTCTTTGAGTCAGTTTTCTTGTATTGTAGCTATTGCTTTATTGTTTCCTAATTGTTCTCACTCTGTTTCAGTGATTATCCGTCTGTTGTTGTGATCCCCTTGGAGGTCAAATGACCTTTTTACAGGGGTTGCCTAAGACCATTGGAAAACACAGATATGTACATTATGATTCATAGCAGTAGCAAAATTACAGATAAGACATAGCAACAGAAATAATGTTTTAGTTGGGGGTCATCACACTATGAAGAGCTGTATTAAAGGGTCTCAGTGTTAGAAAGTCTGCACTGCTTATTATAATTACAACTTCTCCAAGTACTTTCTGAGTACTTACTAGTAATGCCTGTCAAATGTAGTAACAGCTGCATAAAATGCTGCCTGTGCTAGTCTTAAGGAGTTAATCTAGGGGAGAAAGAAGTGTAGTGAGTACAGTGTGATAAATGCCATTTGTGTAGGCCCAGAATGGGACTAGGTTTAGAAGAAGGAGCTAAGTGAAGGTCAGGGAACATGTACAATTACAACTTTAAAGTTCATGGAGATTGTTTAGTAGGTAGGACATGGTAAGTGTGTTTCACTCTGAGGATAGTCTGTGTGTATTCACAGCCTTATAAACTCTGCTACAGTGCCAACTCAGAAACCTGCCCCATTGAGGGTTCTTACCTCTCTTTCGGCTACATTTACCATGTGTTGCCCCCCTGCCTCTGCACCAGTGATAAATTCTGAATTGTACCTTTTTTTTGTTTGTTTGTTTTATGTCATCCTCTCCTCTCCATACCTATATAGAAACGCTGTTTGCTTAAATCCTCTCCCTAGGCTTCATATTTGCTGTTTGTAGATGTTTCAAAGGCTACTATGGTTTAGTTATTTAGGGTTATGTATTTTTCTTGGTATGAGGTCCATTTTAAATCATTTTTCTCATAGTTACTGCTGAGATATTATGTGAAAAGTAGGTACCCAGTAACTTGAATACACAGATGCTCACATTCTATGCTGTCTACATGTGAACAACTCATCTGCACCACTCTTAATGTTGCAGTCTTGTGGACAGTTGTGAAGCCTGCTGCATTCAGGTATGCTCCCCCAGAGTGACTTTCCTAGGCCGAAGGTGGATATGTTGTTTAAAGGAGCACACTTGTGAGCTTGGATCAGGGCAAACAGCGCGTTTTCCCTCATCACATTCTAAAGGCTTTTACATTTGGTTTTGATACCTAGATTACTAACCTACTCAGAATTCATTTTGTTTGTGTGAAGCATGGGGACAGCAGTACTTTTGTACTGTCCTTACTGACTGATACTGTCTTACCTTGTTACTGTTTTCACAAAGTTTCATTTTTGAGTGTTTTTAGGCCTTCTCTTACATTCCATCGGATCCTTTCCCTCTTACCAATGCCACATTGTCTAAATTACTTGAACTTTGTACTGGGTTTTAATATTTGGTAGAACCAATCCCATTCACTGTTTTAAATTCCTTTAATGTCTTGGTATTTGAGGCCTTTTAAATCTATTTGTAGAATAAATTTTCCAAATTTCTTTTTTTCTGCCTCTGCCTCTTTCTGTCTTCCTTCCCTTTTTCTTCTCTACCCCTTCCCTCCTCTTCCCTTTCCCTCCTCCTCCCCTTCCCTCCCAGTGTTTCTCCAACTACCACTTTCCACATTTCTCATTTACTCCATTTCTGTCTCCCTTGTTTTATTTTTTTCAAATTTTAGTTCTTAAAAATTAAAATATGATTAGATCATCCCTCCATTTCTTTTCTCTCCACCTCTGAATTGATCCCCCCCCCAAAGCCTCTACCTTTGCTCCCTCCCGAAATCATGGTCTCTTTTTTTTAATTGTTACACACACACACCTAAATGTATGAATACCATCTTGTTTTTTGTTTGCTTTGTTTTTTTGTTTTGTTTTGTTGTATTTTTTTTAATACAAAGCCTCACATAGCTCAGGCTGGCCTGAAATTTGCTACGTATCAGACAAGCTTTGAGCTCCTGATCCTCTGTTTCTGGGATCATGGGAGTTGTCATGTAGTACCCAGTTGTCATTTCTAACCCTAACCACAAGTCCTCCTTGATTGAACCTGGGCTCCATTTGTTGAGCTGCATGCATCCTCACTTCAGAACCAAAGCTTGATTTGATGATTTCGTTGAATCACTCACTAATCTGTGCAGGAAGATGTCGTTTTGTAGTAATTTTGACTTTTAGTTCTTTATTTCATGATTTCAGGATTTTTTTTCAGATATTTAGAATTTTCATAATTTTCTCTCAGGCTTCATGAAAGCACATCTTCCCATTGTGCTTTTCTGTATAAATTGTGTTTTTAAATTTCTCTGTTAGTTATACGACTAAAATTTTTTTTTTTTTACTTGAAAAACTTTTATTTTGGAATAATTATAAACAGAATCCCAGCACTCAAAATGCAGAGGCAGGAGAATCTCTTGAGTTTAGATCACTCTAGGTTTCCAGAGTGAGTTCCAGGCCAGTTAGGACTACACAGAGAAACCCTGCCTTGAAAACCCTAAAACTAAACAAAACACAGAAAGTTGCAAAGATTGTATTTTGAACCCACCATACATGTGTCCCCTGCACATTTGTGTAATTATAACAAGACCAATAAGTTGATATGGGTATATATCACTAATTGGTAGATTTTAAATAACTTACTCTTGATTTGTTTTTGTTTTTTTGAGACAGGGTTTCTCTGTGTAGCCCTGACTGTCCTGGAACTCACTCTGTAGATCAGATTGGTCTCAAATTGAGAGATTCACCTGTTTCTGCTTCCTGACTGCTGGGATTAAAAGTGTGTGCCTTTATGTATGTAGTATGTTCATAACTTTTGTGCCTATTGCCAGCAAAGACCAGAAGAGGAAATCAGATTCCCTGGAACTGGAGTTAAAAACAACTGTGAACTGTTACATGGTTGCTAGGAGTTGAAACTGAGTCTTCTGGAAGAGCAGCCAGCCAGTGCTCTTAGCTCCTGAACCATGTCTCCAGTTCCCTTACCCCTAAGTTTTTTGCTCAATATTGTTGCAGTTTTTGTGTAGTTCTGTATGTCTAAGTTCTATAATGTAGTGGTTCTCAACCTTCCCAATGCGTGTGACCTTTTAATACAGTTCCTCATGTTGTGGTGACCCCAACCATACAGTTATTTTTGTTGCTACTTCATAACAGTTATTTTGCTACTGTTATGAATTGTCATGTAAATATCTGTGTTTTTTGATGATCTCAAGTAACCCTAGAGTGGTCACGACCGAGAACCACTGGTGTAGAGCTTCAATCACGCACAGTTGCAGAGAGGAGGGAGTTGCCTCCTGTTTCCCCTCTCCTCCATCCTTGTTCTCTTAAAGCTGCTCATCTGCTCTTTCTTTCTAGGTTTTATTATTTTGAGACTGTTAAATAAACTATACCACATGCAACCCTTTGAGCCTGACTCTTTCCTTTGTGTATAATGGCTGTTAAATCACTGCACTTATTCTTTTCATATCAGTTTTCACCCATTTCAATTTGGAGATATTTCCTTCCTTCCTTCCTTCCTTCCTTCCTTCCTTCCTTCCTTCCTTCCTTCCTTCCTTCCTTCCTTCCTTCCTTCCTTTTCTTTGTTTTTGTTTTTTGTTTGTTTGTTTGTTTTGTTTTCTGACATAGGGTTTCTCTAGCTTTGTAGCATATTCTAGAACTTATTTAGTAGACCAGGCTGGATTCAAACTCACAGAGATCTACCTGCTTCTGCCTCCTGAGTGCTGAGATTAAAGGCATGAGCCACCACCACCCAGCTGGGAATATTTTCTATAAATGTAAATTTTCATTTTAATAAGAACGTTGCCAAGAAATATTTCTGAAAATTTATATGAAAATTAATATCTGACAGATTAGCTTCTTCAGACCCTTGCCTACATTTGGTGTCATTGTCATTTTGTTCCAGTCATTTGTGTGGTGTATAGTGGTTGAGGTTTAGTTTGTGCTCTTGGAGATAATACTGCTGAATCTTCGCATGCACTTATTGATGCTTATGTATTCTCCAAACATCTCTTTGTTTCTATTGTCACTTTATGATTGTATTTGTTTGTTTGTTTGTTAACTTACTTGTTTATTTAACATCCCAACTGCAGCCTCCCCATCCATGCCCCCTCCATATTCACTCAGAAAGGTGCAGGCGTCCTATGGGCATCAACAAAGCATTGACATACACAATGCCAGAGGATCAAGCACCTCCCACTGTGTTCAGGCTGGGCAAAGCAATCCAGAATGAGGAATAGGTTCCCAAGAGCTACCAAGAGCACCAGGGACAACCCTTGCCCCTATTGTTAGGACTTGCACAAATAGACCAAGCTACACAACTGTCACATATATGCAAAGGGTCTAGGTTGATACCATGTAGTCTCCCTGGGTGTTGGTTCACACTCTGAGTTCCCATGAGCCATAGTAGCTATTTCTGTGGGTTTCTTTGTGATGTCCCTGACCCCCTTGGCTCTTACAATCCCTCTACTCTCCTCAGTAGGACTCACTGAGCTCCGCCCAATGTTTGGCCATCGGTCTCTGAATCTGCCTCCACCAGTCACTGGATGAAGGATCTTTGATAATAACCATAGTAGTAGTCATAGTAGTTACCAGTGGGATCCCAGGGGATGGCCAGTTTAGACTATGCATCTATCCACTGCTGCCAAGATTCTTAGCTGGGTCCATCCTTGTAGTCTCATGGAAGGTTCCCTTGCATCAGAGTTCTACCCAACTTGTAAATCCTCCCTTTCCAGTCAGTATGATTGTATCTTTATAGTGTCGGTGTAGGGGAGTGTGTGTGTGTGTGTGTGTGTGTGTGTGTGTGTGTGTGTGTGTGTGTGTGTGTGTGTGTGTATGTGTATGTATGTATGTATGCTGTGTTATGATACTTTGTGCAGTTATGTGGACTATTCACTCTTCTGTGAGTCATAAGATAGACTTACCTGTCCTGTGTATTTTAGTTTCATGTTTGTCTTTGTTATGCCCTGGATAATTTTTTTTCTTAACTCTAATATTTTTACTATCTGCAGATGAACTTGTCTGTTGAACGTTTGATTATATGCTGCTCTGTTTGCATGTTCGAGTGTTTGTTTTTGTAATTATTCCTTTCAGATTTTCAGAATTGTCTTTTAAGTTTATAAGTCTAGTCATTTTATGATCTCTATAAATGTAATAATAGCTGAAGGATTCAGGCCTTGTTTGTGGTTTCTGTTATTTATTCTTGTTCTAAGAATACCCTGTTTCCTTAGGTACCTACCTATTGTTGACTTTATACTCTTAGAAATACCAAGCTTGAGTTTCTTCTGTGCTTAGGTTGAAGATGCTTTCTTTCAGACAGGACTTCAATTATGTTGGGTCCTTGGGATTACTACCAGTCGGCTGCCCATGGTGTTTTGAGGTTCTCAGGACTGTGTATGTTCTATGACTCTGAGCAAATATGTAGGTTCACGACCAAAGCTAGTGACTTGTGCCCTGTGTTGTTGCTACTTCGCTCTTATTTACCGTCTCTGGTTTCTGTAGGGCAGAGATTGATTTCTGGTTTACCTTCTTGCTTTTTTTTTTTGTATAGGTACAGATGTTCTGTCTCTTTTGTTGAATGTGAGCACTGAAACTGAATCCTGGTTTTGTCAGTGTTGGCAGATAACTTCAGAGACCAGATAGGAAGTTGTAGTATTCTCTGGGTTCCTTGGAGAATTTCATACAACTTATTTTGGTTACCCTCATTCCTGTCCCTCACTTTAAACATTTATTTAAATTTTTTTTTCTATTTTGTGTGTTTTGTTGGGGAGAGTTAGTGTAAATTATACAGCTTGCTACTAATGGGAATAGAATACGTTTGTTTTCCTCAGTAATTTTGGGAAATGTTCAGTAAGGTAGTTTTCAGTAGATGACCGAATTACTCTGAATTGGAGGCGATTGCAAATTGTTGGGGAACAACTTATCTTTTACATTTATTATAGTACATGCCTGTTTTTAGTTTGTACCTAATACTTCTCTTGCTTTAGGGGTACAGACATTTCCATCATGGCTCATTCAAAGACAAGGACCAACGATGGCAAGATTACTTACCCTCCTGGTGTCAAGGAAATCTCAGATAAAATCTCTAAAGAGGAGATGGTGAGGCGCTTAAAGGTGAGTGAACAGTGTGCCATTCAGACGGCTGGGCAGTGTGGGGCTTTCCTTTGAGGATCTTCATGTAGGGCCATGTAACTTGCTCTGCTAAGGAAAAAAATTTTAAGACAGCAAATGGCAGAGAAAGTTTGTGGGATTAGGGTAGGTAAAGAACAGTGAGGGACACTTCTACTTGAAGAGTGATTGTCAGGCGCATGTCCCATGATATTTTTATATTCTCCATTACCAAGTTACCTGCTCTATTTTCCATTTGATGCTCACTGTCGTTCCCCTACCTCCACCCTCCCCACCCCTAACTCTTCAGGTGTAGGAAAGGAAGTTGTAGGTATTTGTAGGAGTCCTCAGGTATAGGTTACCTCCTGTGACTGTTAGAATGTTTAAAGTAGCATTAACAGACAAAGTACATGTGAACCTGGTTGACCGGTTGCTCAAGATCACTCTTAACACTTGAGCACTTTTTTCCTTTTATGTGTGACTGATGGTCAGTGTTGGAAAACTTTAGTACTGAAGGTCCAGAAGCCTTACAAAACAGTAATGTATTAGGTTGCTGTGTGGTGTGTGTGTGGATGGATGGATGGATGGATGGATGGATGGATGGATGGATGGATGGGATGCTAACACTACCATAAACTTCACTTGAGGTGTGAATATTGTTTACTTTTTCTTAAGCTATTAGAATGCAGCTGTCAGAGGTTTATTACTTGAAAGAAAAGGAACCTTATCACAGATGTCTATCCACCTCCTGATAAGCTCAGTCCCATTAGAAACTGGTGTCTGTCTCATTCAGTAGATCCAAGCTTGGTTCTTTTATGTACAATGTGTTTACTTTTCTGTGTTTTTAATATTTTTTTGCCTGTTGAATTTTTTGTGAAACCAATACCTTTACTTTCTTAGGTTTATCCCAGAAATGATAAGAAAAATTTCTGTGAAGACAGTATACACATTCATGCTGATTCACATTTAGAAACTTTTATGCATACTATTTTCTGAGATATATTTAAAATTAGAGGCCTCATCTATGTTATAATTTAGAGCTCCCCTTCTCCCTCTTAAGGCCATTCTTGCTGTGTAGCTCAGGCTGGCCTGAAACTCCATAATATGTAGCCCATGCTGGCCTTGAATTTATAATCCTGCCTAAACTTTCCGAATGCTGTGATTTGTGATAGTTGTTAATGGGATTTACAACACTGTTTGAGTACACAATAACAAAAAGTTCCTGTGATTTGGGCTTGGAGCAAATTCGATTGTTTCATTATCCTCATGTTCAGTGTTGTGTAGCGTGCTTTTACTCTCAGCTGCTTTCTGCATCAGCAAGCTGGCTAGTACACATTTTCATCATTTTCCATATTTATGTCTGCTACAATTTTTAGCATCCCCCTCCTCCTTGGAGAAGTAGAAAATAGATTTAATTTTGGATAATACCTTTTGCTATTTACAAATACCTACATAAGCTTTATGAATCATGATAATTTGTTAACATATAGGTTGTCATAGGTTGTCATTCTTATATAATTTCTTGGTTTTCCTATAACATTTTATTCAAAATACACTTTCTCATTCTTGTCCCCTCTTGTGTCTTTTCATAGACATAAAGGTGTTGAGAGCTTACATATGGAGAATAGTGCAGTTTGTCCATTTTGACTCTGTTTGGCATCGGGCATGGCAGAGCAGAGGGGTTGCTAGTAGCATTGTCCCCACAGCTGCTCCATGTGTTCAGTGTGAGTTCCAGGCCTCTAGCAAGTGAAAACCACAGGCTGTGATGCCCAGTGGCTCTGTTCATTGTTTAGTATGTGTAGCACCACCTAGTGGATGCTGTATGGTTACCTTTTGTCAGAGTGAGAGTGAAATGTCAGGTTCTTTCAGGTTCTACAATTTTCTTGATTCTTATCGGAAGAAAGAATACATTTTGTTGAATTTTATTTGAAGTAAGGGTAACACAGTTTTAGATAATCATTTCTATTAATATTAAAGTTAGAGAAAATGTTATAGAATTTAAACTAAATTATCATTCAATTTGGTTTCAGTTCCCCTTTTATAAATATAAGTATGAAGATAGATCTGTTTCTTGCAACTTGTCTTTTGGGGAGGCTGAAACTTAAAAAAAAAATTACATCTCGAGTGATTTAGTGGCTAAAATGATACATTTTGCTCTGGCAAAATACTCGACAGAAGCAATTTGGGGAAAGGAGCTTATTTTGGGCTCACAGTTTGAGGGTGCAGTCCATTATGGCAAGGGAAGGCTTGGTATCAGGAGTGTGAGGCAGTTGGTCACATTATCTTCCACCCACAGTCAGGAAGCAAAGAGATGAATAGAGCTCCACACTGTTTTTCTTTCATTCAGCCAGGAATCCAAGCCACCCACATTCAGTAGTGGGTCTTATGTCTTCAGGTAAACCATTCTGGAAACAGTCTCATAGATATTAGCAAAGGTAGGTTTCCATTTGATTCTAAATCCATCCAAGTTCATGATGAAGATTAACAATGATAGATGGAAATTGAAATTTTCATTCTAGGGTTTTCTTTATGATTAGAACTATTAGAAAAGAAAGAAAGGGATGTGATTTTTTTTTTTAAAATACATTTTTAAAATTTAAATTAGAAACAATTTTATTTTACATATCAATCTCAGTTCCTTCTCCCTCCCATCCTCCCATACCTCCTCCTAACCCCCCCATTCCTTCCCATCCTCCATCCACTCCCCAGAGAGGGTGAGGCCTTCCATGGGGGATCATCAAAGTCTATTATCATTTGGGGCAGGGCCTAGGCCCTCCTGTGTATCTAGGCTGAGAGAGTATCCCTCTATGGGGAATAGACTCCCAAAGTCCATTTGTACACTAGGAATAAATACTGTTCTAGTACCAGAGGCACTATAGAATGCCCAGGCCTTTTAGTTGACACCCACATTGAAGGGGTCTGTGTTCAGTCCTATGCTGCTTCCCCATGGGATGTGATTTTTAAGTGCTATAGAACTGTTACTACATTTGTACAAGTGAGACAACAAATCTTCACAGATACAGACCCTGAATAATGGTCCCTGCATAGGGTGTATTTCAAACTTCAAGTCTGGTTGGCAGTTATGTGGACAAATGGCAAATTCTTACTTAAACCAGTGGTTCTCAATTTCTTGAGTTGTGACCCCCTTTGTGGGTCAAATGACCATTTCACAAGGATTGCCTAAGACCCTTGGAAAACATAGTTACATTATGATTCATAACAGCAAAACTATGGTTATGAAGCAGCAACGAAATAATCTTATTTATTTATTTATTTATGTACGTACGTATGTATGTATGTATGTATGTATTTATTTATTTGGTTTTTTTCGAGACAGGGTTTCTCTGTATAGCTTTGGAGGCTGTTCTGGAACTCGCTATGTAGACCAGGCTGGCTTTGAACTCACAGAGCTCCGCCTGTCTCTGCCTCCCGAATGCTGGGACTAAAGGCATGTACCACGGACGCCTGGCCATGAAATAATTTTATAGTTGGGGGTCACCACAACATGAGGAACTATATTAAAGGGTTAAAACACTAGGAAGGTTGAGAACTACTGCTTTAAAATTAAACATTAATGAGTCTTTTTTGAGATAGAGTTATGCTTTGTAGCTTAAACTAAACTTGAAATTGTGATCCTCCTGTCTTATCCTTCTGAGTCTTGCGATTGTAGGCATGTTCTACTGTGCTTGGTTAAAAATATTTTTAAAATTGTTTGCCTTCCGCTTGTAGAAGAATTTCATTCTATACTTTTCTGATGAAAGTGTATTTTGAGTGAACTTTTGTATTATGGCTTTTATCTGACATGAATATTCATAGAAAGTACCTGACTATTTGATGATCTTTGTGTATAGATGGTTGTAAAAACTTTCATGGACATGGATCAGGACTCTGAAGAAGAAAAGGAACTTTACCTGAACCTAGCTTTACATCTTGCTTCCGACTTTTTCCTCAAGCACCCTGATAAAGATGTTCGTTTACTGGTAGCTTGCTGCCTTGCTGATATTTTCAGGATTTATGCTCCTGAGGCTCCTTACACATCTCCTGATAAACTAAAGGCAAGTACTGATGGGAAGCACTGCAGTGTTGACACTTTACTTTTCTGTTAAATTGAATGGAATAAATAAAGTAATTTTCTTCAAATTCTGTTATGTTGGCTGGACCAATTTGGCATTAAACTTGTTTCCTGTGACACTTAACTGTTTTTGTTGTTGTTTTTTGGTTTTTCAAGACAGGGTTTCGCTGTATTGCTTTGGAGCCTGCTGTGGAACTAGCTCTGTAGACCAGGCTGGCCTCGAACTCACAGAAATCTACCTGCCTCTGCCTTCTGAGTGCTGGGATTAAAAATGTGGGCCACCACCACTTGGCAACACTTAACTTTTGAAATATAATTTCTGACCTCCAGAGTAAGCATATTAAGAGAGTTACAGGCACATGTGCTCCCCCCTCCCACTCCCTCCCTCCCTGCCACCCACCCACCCAAGCTCTCAACCCTAGAAGGAATGAATTTATATTTTTTTTCTGGGACCAAATATGAATGACTGTGGCTTAAGAACATGGGCTTAGTTTACCTAAAAGACCATGTTCTCCACCTGGTAACAGTTTCATGAGGCTTTTATAGTAACAGAACAATAGAAAGTCATTAATCAAGGCCTTCTTTAAATACATTGGTGGAAACACCAGGTAGATTGATTACAGCATTGTGGAGAAGTCTGTTACAGGCCTGAAGTGTATAATCTGTTCACATATTCCAGAAGGCACAACAATATTAGGTTATTATTAGGCACAAGAATGGAGGTCTGGGCATGAATAGTTATGAAGGGGGCTGAAGAGAGCCCCAGATGATTTGTCTGTAGACCTGCACCATGCAGCCTTGCCACAACCACAGAAGTTTTGTTAAGTCGGTTACCTTGTAGAATCTTCAGCATCACCAAGGCTTTTTTTCTGGGAAGTTTGGCTTAAACAATGATTTTATATGACACCATGGTGCTGTGTTTTTCATTACGATTTTGGGATGCTCCTTTTCCTTTTGAACATTTATAATGAAGACCATGTTCATTGTTTAAAAGATAACACTTACTAGAAACCTGAATGAGAACTGTATGAAAGATACTAAGTGACTGTATAACAAGTCATATAGTAAGTGATTTTGGAAGTTATTGGTCAGAAAGTCACATTCATTAGTAAGATTATTCATTCATTGTAAGAAAAAGTAGCAGACAGTTTGCTTCACTTAAGAAATGCTATTGTTAGTTATTTTTCATGAACTGAGCATACAGGGGTAAGGGGACAACACCCAAATCAGACATGAACCTTGGGCTTTTGTAATTTTTTCTTGATCACTGGAATGAGGAATGTGCTCCCTTAATACCTCTGCCAATGTGTAGCATCCCCAGTCTGGTTTGGGATGATACTGTTATAAAGAATATCAATCAACACGAGGGAAGAGGATAACACAGTGTTATTGGTCAGTTAAATTTGAGTTGTGTCAGACTTAGAGTAGGTCATGTGAACTGGTTGTGTAGTTACTTTTCACCTGGATTGCATGATATTTAAATGGTTTAGAGAATGATATATTTGGTTGGTGTAAGCCAAGGCTCTTCCTTAACAGTTGTTTTGTTGATGTTCTCTAAACAAAAGTAGACTCTTGCTGTGCAACTCATTTACTTCTTTTATGAACTTTCCAGTTTGTATAAACACTGACCTAGGCTTAGGAGTGATGAAAAGTAATCCCGAAAGAATAGGTACAAATCTGTTCTCTCTCTGTATCAGGACAGTTATGAAAAGAATACCCAATATATGAGATAATGGTCTGCATGGACTATCTGAAACATTAAAAATGTCTGTCTCTCTGTCTTCAGAATTAATCTTTTGGTCTCAGTTTACAGGCCACCTTTTCTGTTTTGGAGATAGAACTGAAGAATCACTATGTTTTAATGGATGCTTTCTAAGTATTTATGGGACAGTTTTCATTCTGATTGGCTTCAAGGCCACATTAGTGCCATACCAGTTAGTATTACATAGTAGAAAATTATCAATCTCCATTTTTACCTTTTAGTCTCAGTTTGTTACTATCATGAACAAACTCTGATTGGACATTTGGCTTGTTAAGAGGTTATGAGTAAATTGACAATTGTTTCTGACTTCTGATAGCTCTAGTATGCCAGTACTCTCTTTCAGACAATAGAGTAAGATTGTCAGAAAAGCTCATTCATGGGGATTATGTTTTATACATTTCTGCTGTCAAAGCAGAAATTTTCATTTTCAAAGGATGTACTTTTAATAGTATTTTTCTTGAAATATTACTCAATCACTTGTATATAATATTTTTGCCTTTTAAAATGTACATTGTTTTACTTATAGAGAAACATTTTTCTTATTGATTGGTAACAAAATTCCTTTAGGGAATTAGTTTTTAC
Organism: Cricetiscus sungorus; assembly: GCA_030556225.1. NCBI lineage: Eukaryota > Metazoa > Chordata > Mammalia > Rodentia > Cricetidae > Cricetiscus > Cricetiscus sungorus. The sequence continues at coordinate 4,546,372 of JANBXA010000044.1, forward strand.
TGTTATTTTATTTAAGCCTTTTCACAGTTTTCAAAAACTGAAACTCAGGAAAATTTACCTGAAAGTGACTTTTGTCTGTCTTTAAAGACCCAGGTACCTACAAAGGGAAATATTTAAAAAAAAAAAAAATTCTAAAATAAGGAATAGGGAAAGATTGAGAGATGATTTAGGGAAACAAGTGACTCCAGTGTAATGATGACACAAGACAAACAGACATCCATCGTTCTGTCTCAAAAGTCTAAGCTTCTGGATGTGATGTGTTGTGCTGTTACTTGGTAATTTGTTTTGGGATTTTATGACTCCTAAATTGTCTTCTTGCTATGTAACTGTTGTGTTGTTTCATGTGGTGTGCTTTTTCAAGGGAGCCCTCAGCTCTGGGTTATTGCAACACCTTTATTCTAATAATAGCATGGATTTTATTTGACTCATTTTTTAAGCCTATTTGTTTGTTTGCTGTATGATGAACATTTTCTTTCTGTACATTAACATGTGATCTGTGTAATGATTTACTATGAAGGATAATAGGTGTATCATGGGTTTTGCACATTGTATTTATTTGTAAGATACTCGAATCTTTATGTAAAGTTATACTGTAAAAATTTCTTTTTGTTCCTAGTAGTTTATCCTAATATGTCTACAATGTTGGTTAATAACTTTAGCTAGTTCTACTAGTATAATGTGTACTTCCATTTAGTATTCTTAATCTAAGCAAAACTTTGTTTTTTTCTTAAAGGATATATTTATGTTTATAACAAGACAATTAAAGGGACTAGAAGATACAAAGAGCCCTCAATTCAATAGGTATTTTTATTTACTTGAGGTAAGCAATATATTAAAACTTGAGTTTATATTTAAACTTTATTTTTGTTCTTATATATTTTTAGCAACTAAAATATTTACTTCTTCCCTTTTTCACTTCTTTCTTTTAGAACATTGCATGGGTTAAGTCATATAACATATGCTTTGAGTTAGAAGATAGCAATGAAATCTTTACTCAACTCTACAGAACATTATTCTCAGTTATAAAGTAAGTTCATTTTCAAATGAGTAACACTTCTTAATTGTAAAGATTTTTAGTTAACAGTAAATCCACATAAATTTACATTTATTCTCTATATAGTTCTAAATATATCGAACTTATTATATATTTATTGGCTATAGCAGCAAGTTAGACTAATTTTTGGGATTATTATTAGTTTACATACTATATCGACTTTTTATATTGTTGTCGTTGTTGAGACAGTCTGTGTAGCCCTGGCTGTCTTGGAACTCTGTATAGGCCAGGCTAGCCTCCAACTCACATTGATTAGCTTGCTTTTTCCTGTCAAATGTTAGGATTAAAGGCGTATACCACCATTCCCAACTTAATATTGACTTTTTAATATATATGGTTGTTTGGAATTTTTGTGTATCTATAAACTTTAATAGAATTTTAAAATGCTTTGTCTAAATTTAAGATGAAACTGAGATTGTATTTCATTTAATTAGGGGGAAGTAATTTAGTATAGTATTTTTCCTTCTTTGGTGGTTGTTGGTTTTTTTGAGACAGGGTTTCTCTGTGTAGACCCACCTGTCCTGGAACTTGCTCTGAAGACCAGGCTTACTTCGAACTCACAGAAATTCACCTGCTTCTGCTTCTGCCTTTGCTTCAGCCTCCAAAGTGCTGGGATTAAAGGTGTGTACCACCACTGCCCAGCTTAGTAATTTAGTAATACTGTTTTAAAAATAAGTTTTTATTATTGTAAGAGCAGAGAGGAAGAAGCTTGACAATAATATAGTATAGTTTTATCTGATCATTTTTAGAAGGTATAATGTTTACTGGTATCATGTCTATCTCAGAGACATCTGGATAAATAACTGTTTTGGATTTCAGCAATGGCCACAATCAGAAAGTGCATATGCATATGGTGGACCTCATGAGCTCTATCATTTGTGAAGGCGACACAGTGTCTCAGGAGCTCTTAGATACGGTTTTGGTAAATCTGGTACCTGCCCATAAGGTATGTGAAATGTGTCTAAACTGTACTGTTAGGGTTCAGAATTTATGCTTATGTTGTAAATAGAATTTATCTTGCCTGAAGCTTAGTTTTGTAGACTCTTAATTAGTATTAAGAACCTTACTGTTTGAGGTATAACAAACACATTTCTTAGTCATTGATTAAGTGAAGAAATAATGGACTTAGTTCATATGATAAAATATTTGTGGTCAATGAGTTTTCTATAGGATACATTTTACACGGTTGTCAGAGCCAAAAGAAGTTGGGGAGGGAAAGCTGTCTGTGGTGCCTATTAGCATTCCAAAGCACATGCTGACATCCTGGCTCTTCCTCCACCTCCTGCCCTAAACTTATGGGCTTTTCATTCCTATATAACTACCATTTTGGCCATGTGCTCTTTTTGCTCCCTCTGTTCTTTATCTCCCTCCTCTGTTGCTCCTCCTCCCTCTTCTCAAGACCTGATCTACTCTGCTTACCATGTTTGGTCTATGACTTTCCCTGCTCAAGATTCTTCCAGATGCCTCTGGCTGTACTTTCCCTCATACCTACCAAAAATCTTCCCCTTAACCATATCTTGGAGAGGTCATGCCTTTACTTTTCTGATGCCAAAACCCCCACTTTATACAGCAGTGAGTTAATAGCTGCTTAAGTACTGTTATATGACTTTATGTGTTGGCACATGGAACCAGTTGGGATTGTAATTGAAAGACTGGGCTAATGTAGAGACAGAGAGGTTAGAGACTAGTGTTTTTACCTAAGTGTTGTCAACTAAGATGTGTATGCATTTCTCTTGTGTGTATGCGTGCTTCAACTTTTGAAAGTACCTAGGCAGTTGTGATAACAGTTGTATTATTGAGAAGGGGTTAAATTTCAAACCTTTATTTAATTTTTTTCTCTGCTTAAATTTAAGGACTCTAGCATTATATTGTCTTAGTATACAGTTATATAATATTGTCACAAATAATCCTTCATTGGAAATGAACCCTTAATCTAAAATTTTAAAACATATTGGAAATCTGTTAATGCTGAGAGTAAGCAGGCTCAACAGTAAGCTAACATTAGACCTCAAGTTAACATTAGATCTCAAAAATTCAGATGATGTATTTATTAAATGAAAAATCGAGGTGTTGATGTGGGCTCTGATTGCCTCCATCTATTCTGTTGCTATGCAGGTGTCTGGTTTGCCTTTTCCTAATTCTGCCCAGCTCAGCTGTATACCTGTCACTGATAAACAACCAAGGGAAGGAAGGCAGGAGGTAGAGAATAGACCCCACTGAAGCCTATTGTGCCCCCTCCCAGGTACATTGTACCCCTTTCTGAGGCTCATAGCACTTCCTCCTGAGGCATGTAGCACCTCCTTTGCCTTTAGGGCCCACATTGTTAGGATTTCTGTTATCCTGTTATTTGAAAAAACTGTAAATTCTGGGTACCAGCCCAACCTGTTTCTTTGAGGCAACCCACCAGGAAACTTGTCTGTTGTCTCAAGCTCTTAGGCTTTCTAATGAGGCAGGAGGGCCAGTCAGTATCATGAACTCTATCTACCACAGGGAATCTTAGGGAAGCTTTTAAGAGTTGAAGCAGGCTCCCCATGGTTAGCCCTCTGGGATTCATATCCATGCCAATACCTAGGAGAAAAGGCTTTCCCAGACACAGATTAAGTTTCCAGCTTGGTTTTTGCACTCAGCAGCTGACTGACTACTAGAGAAGTTCCAGGCCTCTGTCTCTCTGAACTGTTGTCATGAAAAAGTTCATTTATCTGGAAAAATAAATAGACACTTTTTGGGCTAGAGGGTGTAGTTCAGGGGTAGCTCAGTTTGCCTAAGTGTAATTCCTAGCACCACTTAAGGAACAGTGTACACAAATAGATACTTCCCAAGCCCTGTGTTTTCCTTGGCCCCACTGCACAGAAACACTTGTAGAAACAAGAATGCTGGGATCTGACCTCTCATCTTTGAGAGCAGCTGGATTCTTTACTGTTTAATACTTTCCTAACTGAGATGGAACACTTTTGGGGGGTAATTTCTGTTTTTAGTCATTTGTATAATGTGTAGTTCCTTATATCATAGTGGCTCAGTGATAAAAGCTTGGTGACCTGGAGTGTAATCACTGAGGCCTACAGGAGAGAATCGGTGCTGGAAGTTGTCCTTTGACCGTCATGTGCTTCCTGTGGCATGTGTATGTACACACAGATCATACACTGTCTATATAAACAAAAAAGAATAAAAACAGGAGTTAAAAACCACAGCTGGACATTTAAAAAGAAAATTAGGAGAAAAGCTTATTAGGAATGAAATATAATCATTGGGCTAGTTGAATGTAGACTGTGATATACTCTTAAATTTTTAAAGATTTTAAGAGAAGGAAGATTGGCAATAATGTAAATGACTAAAGTTTATCACATACATTAAGTTGTTCCATTGAGCTGAATATTAATCCAATTGGTTATGATAATAATACAAACAGCCAAAATATGGCTATGGAAAAAGCTGATTTGCAAAATTCTGAGAAAGACTTAAAAGGTTATTTTATGTTAAAACTAGTGACAGGGACATAGCTCAGTTAGTGAACTGATTATTGGCCCTAGGTTTGATTCCCCAAATAAAGCCCTATATAGTGAGTGTTATGAGCTTTTAATCTGGGTGCTGGGGAGTTGGTGCTGGATGGATCAGCTAGCCTAGCCTACTGAAGAAGAAAAAAAGCAGAGGAAGAGAAGAAAAAAGACAATTAGTGTCTAAGGCGTGACACCCAAGGCTGTCCTCTGACTTTATCATGCATGAGTATATACTCCCTCTGGTCTAGAACATGTATGTGCATATTCCCCCACATATATATATATATATATATATATACACACACACACATACACACATACATATATACATATATACATAGAGATACACACACACACACACACATATGTATAGAGAGAGAGTGAGTAGGCTTTTGAAACAGACTGGCTTCAGACTCATTTTGTAACTAACTGTAACTTGAGTTTTTGATTATCCTATCTCAACCTCTTGAGTGAGATGACAGGTGTGTGTCACCACCTTATGTAGTGCTGAAGGTCTAACCCAAGCATTCCCTCATGTAAGATAGACAAACTCTACCTGGAAATGGAGTTACAGTTGTAAGCTGTTGTGTGGGTGCTGGGATTTGAACCTGGGTCCTCTGGGAGAGCAGTCAGTGCTTTTAACTATTGAGTCATGTCTTCAGGACCCTGATCTTTATTTTAGCCCCCATGTAGTCTTTAGTTGGATAACAACAGAGATTATGCGGCAAAATATGTAAAGCAGAAATTAATGTTTTATGAAGAAAATGAAACATTCATTATTTATTGGGTCATTATAATCTACTTCCTAGTAGATTATAAGTCAGACCACGGGTTTGTAGAAATACTGAGTATTTGAAACACAGTACTACAAGCTTAATAACAAACATCATTAATTTGGTAAATTATAATGACAACTGTCTGGTGCAAGAAGTCAAGGCATTATCAGAATAAAGTATACAAGTAAAACAAAAGCAGTTGAGCAGAAATGAATGAAATAAGAAACAGTGACGCTGCTTAAACTACACATTCATATTTAAAAAAATGTATGAAGTAGAGAAGCAGCGGTGATGATATCAATATATAGTTAAAATGAGCAAGAAGTATGAAGATCATTAAAGCATAATTACATGAATAATAATCTTTGAATACATTTGAAATTAGAATAAACAAATTCTCAGAAAAATATTACTTGTCCAGTGCCCTAAGCAATAGAAAAATTAGTTGATTCTTGAAACTCTACCTAGAGTATAAGGCAGCAGCAGCAGTAGCAAAGTGTTTAAACGATAAAAAACCTAAGCTGACCATGGGAGACTTCATTGACTCTTCATGGGGCAAATACTCTAATATATAAGTCATCAGAGTTACAGAGCATAGGAGAGGGAGAGGTGAGTACTGTATGTGAAGAGAGAGCAAGTCACAGACACAAGCATTGTCTTTCTGGGGGAAACTAGCAAGACTTAACCCACAAGAACAGATACGGGGATAGCAGATAGCTTTCAGAGTAGTATAAGGTATTATTGATAATGACCAATTGTCTTTATTTTAGATACACAAAGACGGACTAACATTACAAAATGGTAATGATAGAATAATTATTAGTAACATGCCAAAGACAGGACTTCCAGTGATTATGACTAGGAGCAAAAATCGGTGTAACTTACCATAAAAGCTTTTAATCAGTTTGAAAAAGAAAGCAGCTTTTAGCACACTGAAGTATTCTCTGTACAATCAGAAATGTGAAAAGTGCTGCTTCTGTTTCGAATAACAGTTATGTTGTTTCTAATCAGGATTTTACTAGGGGTGTAGGGGTATGTGTGTGTGTGTGTGTGTGTGTGTGTGTGTGTGTGTGTGTATACACATATACATACATATACATACATACTAAGGGTGTATATATGCAAAAAGTAAAAAAATGTAAAAAGATTAGAAAGATAAAAAGCCCTGAAATTATTTATAAACAATGCTGTTCAGAGAAGTGCAATATAGTCTACAGAAAAATCAGAAAAACTGATACAAATCCATTAGTATAACAAGTTTTCATTTGTAACTTTAACAGAGATGTGATATACTTAGCAGTCTAACACATGACTTTAGAGTTTATGCATTACCTTTGGGTCAAACCATTGTAGATGGCTGAGAAAACACAGTAGAGGACTTAATATGTTGAGAAAAATGCTGTTAGTAGAATATGATACAGTGTTATGACGACTTCAGTTTTCTGCATATTGTCCTATAATAAGATAGAGTAGCTAATTTGACAAATGGAATCTAATACACGAAGGGGCAAATGGTCAATAATAGCCAAGTAATTTTGAAGTGGAATTAAGAAAGTGAGGTCCTTCTGTTAAGATTTCCCCCATGTCTTTCATCTGTAATTAGGCAATAATGGACAAAAGGGTATTTGGAAGAAATGGAAAGTTTATAAATGAATGTATGATTATTTTAAAAGCTTAGAATGTCCTAGAAGTCATTGGAGATAGTGGACTATCAGTTGTGTTACGGTAGTTAACTACCCATATGACAAATAAATTCATTATTCCAAATTATAAAGAAATATTATAGCTAAAGGTCTAACTCTAAAATTAAGCCCATATATGCTGAGTTGCATAAAAGGTAGGTGTGTGGGTGTGTGTGTGTGTGTGTGTGTGTGTGTGTGTGTGTGTGTGTGTGTGTGTGTGTGCGCGCGCGCGTGCCTGTGTGTTATTCCCTGGTGCTGGAGTTAACGGGTTGTGAGCTGACTGATGTGGGTATTGGGAACTTGAGTTTTTTGAAAGATTAGAAACTGCTTATACCCCTGAACCATTGCTCCAAGATGCAGCCTTTGATGTTTTGGTTTTTCTGGACCTAGCATGTTAACAGTCTATATTTGTATTCACTTGAACCAATTTGAATTGGAGATGGTATTTAGGATGACTAAATAATTCTTTTATCTAGTAAACATTCATTGACCATTTCTATACGGTTAATCTATTATAAACACAATCTGAAAATAATGTTATTTTTGGTTGGAAAAGATTTTGTGATCTAAATGAGCTAGATTGTTCTAAGAAAAGTGAGTTTACTTTCTTTTATGGATCACTTTCTCATTCTATTTATTCAAGAGGCTTTTAAAATATAAATAATATTTTGCTTTTCATAGTTGAGGTCTAGGGCTTGGGGTTGTGATTCAGTGGGGAATTTCAGTAAGCCCAGCACATATGAGATCCCACTATTGCAGATAAACAAGCACCGCTCACTTTGTAAATACATGTATATATAATATATCTGCTTTTTGTGTTTTCCAGAACTTAAACAAGCAAGCGTATGACTTGGCAAAGGCTTTGCTGAAGAGGACTGCTCAAGCTATTGAACCATATATTACCAATGTAAGTCTCACAGTTGGTTTAGAAGGGTTAGGTTGGAATTTTAAAGACTCTTGGAAGTAAGTCTCAGCAAGTAGCCCACACTTCTTAGATTGTTATTGCAGTTTAACCAGTGACAGTTTCATTTTCTTTCTCTCCTTTCTTAAAAAGGTACTTTTGCTTAATATTTCTGGGAAGGCTAGCCTCTTGTTTGTGCCTTTATTTGCTTCTTTCAAGTTCCTAGCAATGATAGCTTTTTTTGTCTTTGGTTAGCAAAATACAGTTTCTAATGTTAGCAATAGAGTTAAAGGTAAATTAGATAAAACACATGGTATTTTTTTTTTTACTATTCAGAGAAGTTGATTACAGCCTTTTCAAGTTTAAATTGATTTGTGCAAGAAGCTAGGAACCATATCAAGACCTAGAAATTGAAGACAAGTATGACTGCCGTGACAATTTGGTGGAAGTTCCTTACGTTGTTATCCCCGAGGGAGGTTTATATAAATGTGCCCTTTCTGAGGAAGAGGGGGATTTGCAGTGAATGAACCCTTTTAAATATGACCCCAGCTTTGGTCACGAGTGTCCATCTTCTGTTTGTTTTGGAAGAAATTGTTCTTAGCCACGTCACTTATATTAAGTTTTATTTTCTCTCCACAGCTCTTTGAGTTGTGTCACTGCAGGTGGCACCATCCATATCATACTGTATGTGAATGGTGGCTGCCTCTTGGAGCACAAGTCTAGAGTACAGTGTTAATGATAGCCCTGGGCTTGTTTAACAGTTCTTTCTACTTGCCTTCTGCTCTCACCTACCTCAGCAGCTAGAAGGATGTAAATCTGTCTGCTTGAGAAAAGTGAGACAGTCTTTTATTTATATGTATTTCACTATTCTGAAGTCTGTTGGTAGAGAATTTTGCTTTATGTAAAAATTTAAGGTCAGGTCATAAAAGATGCTATGAAATGACTTCCTGAGAAAAGTAAAGCACACTGTAAGACTGAGCCTTGGTAAATCCTGCTTTTGTTTCTGATTTCAAAGAATTTCAGCATGTGGTGGTTTGGAAACATAAAATTTATTTTGAGGCGAACTTTCAGAATCTAGAGGATTAACGCCATGACTTAATAGCTCCAGGATTGTCAGTAGGTTCCAAAATTGCTTTCTGCGGCATTTTGACACTTGGGTGTTGCTTGACATTAATTGATTGAATTGAGTTTGTCTTAGTCACTTTAAGGCACCCCTGGTATGTAGACCCAGACTTGGGCTTTCTAATCATCACTTGCCTTTGCTTACTTCAAGTGCTTGTGAATGAAGATTCCCACACTCAGCCTAGCACAGAGGGTGAATCCTGCTGGGAGTTTTTTACTTAAGACTTCTAAGTTAGATATGTTTCACGAGAACACTTACCTTATTTTCATGCCTTTTTCTAAGATTTAGAAAAATAAATATTTGACTGAGCTTAAATTAAAGAAAAATTAGTAAAAACGTGTTTACTGGGACTACATGATTTAAGTTGATTATACTGGTCTTTGAATTTGGGAGTGTGTTTGAAAAGGCAATGAAAGATGGGAACGGAAAAAAGGCCCAAGGGAATGTTTTCAGTAACCCCAGATAAATGAATGAATAACAGAAAGCACTTCCCTATCACTTACGTTAGTTTCCTGCTGTTCTTGCCTGTAGACCTAGATGATTCCCCCACTCCCCAATGTCCATAGTTTTGTTATACTCTTTAGAATTTGGGAGTAGGCAAAGGGCAGTAGACTAGTGCATTGCCCCTAGCATATTTTCAGTTACATACATACTTCTGGTACCTTGTCCATTGTCTCTTTTTATCCTCATTGGTCTTTTTGTTTATTTTTAGAGAGCGCATGTGTGTGTATATCTGTACTGTGCACAAATGTATATGTGTGTTGTATACATGTGTATATGCCCACCCATGTGGATGTTAGAGTGCATGGTATGTGCACATGTGGAGGCAGAGTTTGATGTTGGCTGTCATCTTCTATAGTTTTCTACCTTTTAACAATTACTTATCTATTTTCAAGGCAGGGTGTCTCAGAGGGCCTTTAGGTTAGGCTGGCTGGACAGTTAGCCACCGGATTCTCCATTTCTGTTTCCCCATCACTGGGATTGTAGGGGCATGCCACTGCACCCATGTGTGCTGGATATTCAGGCCTAGCTCCTCGTGCTTCCTCAGCACACACACTGCCCACTGAGCCATCTTTCAGTTCTTCCATGATTATGTTTTCCTTTGTTTTTATTCCTTGCTTTATTTGAGGGTCAGTAATGAAGTCATTGGGAATTGCTTTTGTATCTTCCCCTTCATAAAACTGAGTTGTAAACTTACATGTGAAATTACTTTTTTTTTTTTTTTTTTTTTTTTTGAGATAGGGTTTCTCTGTGTAGCTCTGGCTGTTCTGGAACTTGCTCTGTAGACCAGGCTGGCCTTGAACTCAGAAATCTGCCTGCCTCTGCCTCCTGACTGCTGGGATTAAAGGCTCACACCGTGAAGTTACTTTGTAGTGAACTGAATGGTGTAGTATAAGATTGGTGCAGTGGTAAAGTCAGTCTTTTTGGACATGCTAGGTGAAGTAACACTACCTTCCTTGTGTGGCATGGACAGGAGCAGGACTGAGGTGGTGATGATACTGCTTACCTCCTTTCACAGTGTGTGGTTTATACTCTTGTACGTACTGACATGCTGAGGTCTGGTTTTGGTTGTTGTTTGTTTATTTGTGTTTTTTTATATGTGCTATTCCTACATCCATGAACACTCGAGACCTCTGTGCTTTGGTTTTCTCTTGTGGTGGGGTCTCATTGTATTGCTTACTCTGACCACACATTGATAGGTTCAAGTTTTACTTCTGCTTCAGCTTCCTGAGCAGCTAGAAGTACAGATCTCCCCCATAGAAGTACAGGTCTCCCTGCAAACTATTTCTTACAAAAGAGAATTTATTGTGGACAGATGACTCAGCAGCTAAGAGCACCGGCTGCTCTCCCAGATGACCCAGGTTCAATTCCCGGCACCCATGTGGTGGCTCATACTCATTTGTAACTCTAATCCAGGGGATCCAATGCTCTGTTTTGGTTTCCAAGGGCTAGGCATACACAGGATGTACAGGTAGACATGCAAGCAAAAATGCTCATGAATAAGATAAAATAATAATTATAAATTTTAAAAACTAGAATTAGTTTACAGAGCACACAGTGGGAAAAAAATAAAAGGGCAAAACAAAGACTCAAAAAGAAAACATACATAGTGACAATTCAGAAGTTTCTTAAATAGATTGCTTTTTAATGATGTTATTATTTATTTTAACCAGACCCTTTTAGTTACACAATTTAGGGTACATTCCAAATTATTTTTTTGAACTGAAAAATATGTCAGATCTTTATTGAAACAACTAAAAGATTTTAAGTTGCTTAATTTCATGAGTCTTTTTTGTATATGTAAATTGGGGTCAGTGCTTGGGAAGGTAGAAGAAAAAATGTTACTTAAATGAAATCATTTTTGTAAATTTAGGTTTTAACTTAGGCTTACAAAGATGGCATGTACAGCTCACTGCTTTTATTTTAATAAAGAGGTTTCTGATTGTTAACTTGTGCTTTGTAATTAACTGTTGTCAAATAGATTTTTGCTAATTTTTGGAAGGGAATATTTTAGTCAAATCTGCATGTTGTCTCTACTAAATTTTAAAATATGGAGGTCTTCGGTTGTTTTACATTTGTATAAAAATAACTGTTACCTGTTTATTCATTTCTCAGATTATGTATTTAAGGCTCACTTTGTGCTGATCCTGTGCCAGACTCTTACTTCCTTGATCACCACTCTTCTAGAGATGGAGTCTGTAGATGCTCAATAAATATTTTTCTTTTCCATTGTAGTACAGTTTCTCTTGAGTTTTTAAAAATTTATTTCTTAAATTAAATTTGTTGTTAATTTATTTCTTAAAAGTTGTTGTAAATAATGGTTTTATTATAACATTTTCATACAGCACTGTGCCTTGTTCATTTTCTCTCTTCTGTACATACATACATATATATGTATATATGTGTGTATATATATATGTATTTATATTTACTCTTGATATATGTCTCATCTGTATGCCACATTATTGAATGTTTTTGATGGAATGTGTGTGCAAGTTTTTTCCCTGGCTAGTAGGGAAAGGAAGTGGTGGTTGATTACTGTGGTGGCCATGTTGGGAAAGGATTATTGCTCTTTAATAAGAAAAAAGTAGACTGAGGGATTTTGTTTTACTGGTTTTAAATTTAATTTCATTATTTTGTTTATGTAAGTGTTTTGTCCTTATATATGTCTTTGCATGACATGCATGCAGTGTTTTTAAAGGCCAGAGAGGGCATCAGATCCCAGGGATTGGAGTCAAAATCAGTGGTGAGCTTTTTCATCATAGGTGCTGGGAATTGAACCTTGGTCTTTTGGAAGAATAGCTAGTGCTCTTAACTATTGAGCCATTTCTGTAGCCTCCTTACTATTTTTTTATAAGTGGGAGAAATTTTATAAATGCACATTTTAAGGATAATAAAATTTAACCTGAAGAATTTAATATCTTGATATCTTTATGTTTATTTTCCACAAAATTGATGAGTAGAAAAAAATGAACAAGTTGTTTTAGAAAACCAATAAATAAAGGATGGTTTCTAAAACAACAATTAAAAAAATGATGTTTTTATTTTTTGGGAATGTCTTAGTCACTGTTATATTTCTGTGAAGAGATACCATGACCACAACAATTCCTAAAAAGAAAGCATTTAATTGGGGCTGGCTTATTGTTTCAGAGAAGTGGTTCATTGGTGGGAAGAATGGTAGCAGGCATGGCAGGCATGGTAATGCTGGTGAGGCAGCTGAGAGTTACATCCTGATCCCAGGCCGCAGGCAGAGAGGGACAGAGCCTGGCTTGGGTTTTAAACCTAAATGCATTTCCAGTGACAAACTTTTTCCAACAACAGCACACCTCCTAATCTTTTAAACAGTTTCACTCTATGGTGACAAATTGTTTATATACATGAGTCTATGGGGCCATTGTTATTCAAACCCCCACAGGGAATGTCATACAGTGTATTCGATCTTTGCCTTTCTTTCCCCATGGACTACTTTTTTGGGCTAGGCAGTCTGCACTGTTCAAAGTCTTCATTTATAGCTAAACTGCCCAAGAGCTACAAGTAAGACAAGCAGGTGTGACGTCTCAGTCGTAGTACTTTGAATATGGAAGTACAAGGGAAGCCAAGTTATGTGTTAATTGGCAGAGGCAAGCAATCAGAGCACCTTGTTGTGATATGGATCCTTAACTCTTTCTCTGTGGATGCATAGGAAGCTGCTAAGAATATATATTCTGGGCAGTTTTATACATTTTTAGATTAACTTATTTAAAATTTTTGAGAAAAGAGTTTCACTGTGTAGCTTTGGCTAGGCTGGAATTTGCTATGTAGACCTGGCTGGCCTTGAACTCACAAGAGATCTGCCTGCGGCTGCTTCCAAAGTACTGGGACTAACGGCATGCACCGCTGCACCTGGGTCCATTTTTGGAATATTTTAAATAGAAAGAAACATGGTCATTATACCTGATATATTTGCTCATTTGAGTTGTAGCCTGATGAATGGTTTGACTTGGAAGTTAAAAGCCAGCTGCCTGTTGTGCATATTTGTGGTTGGATTTTAGATTGTATTTTAGTGTTGCAAACTTTGTAAATGTACACATTGTTTATCAGAATGCAAAGGAAGAGGAAAAGAATTAGAAAGACATTTTTATCATAATATATATATATATATATATATATCTATGCAGTTGAAAAATAAAGTAGGAGCTACTCTGCAGGTATAAGAAGCTTTATTTTAAATGCTGTAATTTTCCATATGCTTGTTTGACTTCATTATAACAATAAAACTTTAATTGAATAATAATCAAAACTTGAGAATTTCTCTGTGACATTTCTTTTAATGGCAGATTTTCTTGACAGTTTTTTAACCAGGTTCTGATGCTTGGGAAAACATCTATCAGTGATTTGTCTGAGCATGTCTTTGATTTGATTTTGGAACTCTACAACATCGACAGCCACTTGCTGCTCTCTGTTCTACCCCAGCTTGAGTTTAAATTAAAGGTAAAAATACGACTTTGTCAGTAAGTTCAACAAAGAGCATTGCTTGTTGCCTTTTAACTTTTATAATCGGTTTACTAAATAGAGCATGAGAAAGAATATTGCTCATTGATGGGTTTGTGTCTTGCCTGTCTCTGGATCTCTAGTGCTTGATGTGATGTCTACCAGGTTAATAATAAATTCCACTTAAAACGATGGGCATCATCCTTCACGTATTTTGTAGGATAGTTCTGGGGTTAGGTTAACTTTTGGGGCAAACATTTAGCTTCTATTTTCAAAGCACAGTTTGTAGCAGTGTCCTTGACCTCTTGATTGGACATTAAAAGTAGCCTGGAACTCATCTGTACTATGGCAGCTTTTTCTTTCTTGAGTTACTCAGTTGCCTGTGCTTTAAGTTTCCTTTCTGTGGTGAAAATCTGAAGTTTTTTTTTTAACATGTCTTTATTGCCCTGACATTAAAAGATACTATAAATTGCATTTCATTTGAAGAATTGGGGAGCATAATTTCCCAACTCATTACAAGACTAAATACAGCATACTATAATTACTAGTTTTTGATGGATCCTAGTACATAACCCAGAAAAGTAGACTTTCATGTAGCATTTCCCTATTCCTAAAAATTTTGGTTTATTAATTTCAAAACCAAATAAAACAAGCAGTTTATATTGGTATTACTTGAACACTAAATAACCAATAACTCATTCTTGTTTTAGTTTAGAGTATTTCTTTTAATATATTTAAATGAGCCCTTTGATTATGTGGCCTTCCTATTCCCTTTTAAATATTGTTAGTAATTTTGGTGAGGCAAGAGTCCAACGTTTCTAATTACTTGTTAATCTGGGTTTCTCTATAAAGTCCTAATTGCATTTTCCCTGTGAGGAAAATAAAAATAAGTAAACTATCATTCCTATCTTCAGCCAATTTAACATGCAGTGTGGGAAGAAGAGGGGAATAGTGAGCTCTGTTAGAGACTAGATGCTGTAAGAATCAGAAAAGACGCAGACAGCCTCAAAAAAGGCTCCAAGAGGAAGCACACAAAAGTCAGAAGGGACCGGGAGCATTTGGTCTACAGAGTGTCAGTCACTCATGGTGCTACTTACAACCTCCATTTGTGGAGGAGCAAATGAACAAGTAGCCAGAAGATAGATTATACACTCGGGGGTGGGGTGGTCTTGGATGCTAGCCTGGGACACTGTCTTAAAATTTGAATTTGGTGCTGTTTGATAGGCCCAATTGTTGTTTTCTCTGTGGAAGTCTAGCATTTGAGTTGGTCATTTTAACCATTGTTGATTTAATCAACAATAAAACTGGGTTTCATCTTGAGGGTGCCTGTCATACGGTGATTAAAGTAGAAGTGTGTTTGCTGTGTGTTCAACTCCATCACACTTTTGAACTTTTTTGGAATCTGATGTTGTACAGTGTCTGTTCTTAACTACATCTTTTCCTTAATAGGTTTTACATTTACTCTGAATACGAAGTAACCTGAATTGTGGAGAGGATTTTAGTATTTAGTGGGAATCTTGAGACAAATTTTCACATCACAGTACTGCTTTAATAACATTCCATTTTGTGAAAATTTTTCTGAGCATCATTACTTTATCATCTGGAGTCAGAAGGTTTTTTTTGTTTTGTTTTTGTTTTTTTGTAAATTAGGGAATCTAAGAAATTCTAGGAATAGGTCATGTTTTGAGTGTTTATTTTGAAGTTTAAAGAAATTGTGCTTTGTTTTAGAGCAATGATAATGAAGAACGCCTCCAGGTTGTTAAACTACTGGCAAAAATGTTTGGGGCAAAGGATTCTGAGTTGGCTTCGCAAAATAAACCACTCTGGCAGTGCTACTTGGGCAGGTACATGATTTGATATTTTTATTTGTAATAAATACGTGTTTATATCTATTTCTATTGTCTTTTTTTTTTTAATGCTGCACATTTAAGCTGTGTTCTCAAAAATCATAATAAAAGGTTTTCATGTTGGGAGTATGACTCATTTGATAGAGTGCTTACCTGGTGTGCCCAAGGCCCTACCTAGGTAGGAGTCCCCAGCACCCCATAAACCAGTTGTAGTAAGGTAGACGGATCAGAAGTTTACGGCCAGCCTTTGCAGCGTCCTGGACTAGATGAAATGCTGACTTAAAAAATAAACAAACCAAAGAATTTTTATTTTGTAGTTTTCGATGTTGATAATGACCAGCTGTATTTAAAATTTTCTTTATCTTTTAAATTTATTTTGTCTTTTGTGATTTTTATTTTAAAAGATGGTATATTTTAAAGCCTATCTGATAGTTTTTTTTTTGTTACAACCATAAAATAGAAGCAATAATTCTAACTGAAAGTACAGCTTGAATGATACAGTTCCCCCCACCCCCACAAAAGCTATATATCTATATTGTTTGGCTATATTGGATGAGTAAGGATGCTAATGAAATTAACAAATGACTTAGCTGAATGTGGTGATGTTCATCTTTCTAGCACTCCCAAGCAGAGGCAGGCAGACCAGGTTTCAAACCAGTCTGGTGCACCCAGCCTCCCCTCTTCCTTCCCTTCCTTTGATCCAGTTAGTTTCCTTCTGTCTAGAGTCTTTGATTCTCCTGCATCAGTTTATCCGGTGTTCAGGCTCCATCCTATAAGTATGTATTCCATCAAATACTTCTTTGGGGGGAGGGTTGTTTTATTTTATCTTTGCTTTTCAAAAGAGTTTCACTATGCAGCTCTGGCTATCTTGGAACTCTCTTTGTAGACCAGGCTGGCCTCAAACGCACAGTCATTCACCTGTCTCTGCCTCCGAGGGCTAAGATTAAAGGTATGCACAAACACCACCCAGCAGTTTCTGTATTTTTAAAGGATGATGGCTTTGGTTCTTTATATACTTATAGTGGTCTGGGAAACTCCTGAAATGGTTTGAGGAGTGTGTTTGTATTTGTCAATTTTTTTTTTTTTTTTTTTTTTTTTGGTGAGAGAAGCTCATTACTTCTCCTAAAGAGATCTTTGACCATAAAAAATACTAAAGCACTGTAGATACTGTAACTGAAACTACTTTGACCCTGTTAAGGGAGGATTTTGTTCCTTTAAACCATGCTCATAACAGATAAAGCAGTCAAGTCACTAACAAACAATAGGATTGAAGACTTTGATTCCATTTTTTTTGTGTTTCAGTATTGGCATTACTTTTTACTGTTTTTCTTTTTCTTTTTGATGACTGTCAGTAGTTTTACTAAATCTCATCTTGTGAGGTAAATATTCTCTCTGTCTCTCTCTCTGTCTCTGTCTGTCTCTTTGTCTCTCTCTGTCTCTGTCTCTGTCTCTCTCTCTCTCTCTGCCTTTTTACTTATTTGTTGATTCCTAAATTCCCAGTCTGAGCTCTTAGCTTTGATTTTGCTCAGTGACAATATTAAGTGAGGAATTTAGATTAATAAAGGTAGATTCGCCTGCGTCTGCCTACTGTGTGCTGGGATTAAAGGCATACACCACCACCTGGCCATTTTAATATATGTGTGTGTGTGTGTGTGTGTGTGTGTGTGTGTGTGTGTGTGTGTACACTTAATATATATATTCAATATACAGTTAGTTAATTATATGTGGCTGAGTGAAAGAGATGTATCTTAAGATGTTTCCATAGGAAATTCATTATGCAAAAAGTGTACTAATTGTACTTAGGAATTAGAGTAGGAATTATATTAACCTGCCAATCCAGTTAACGTGTTTGCCTGGAAAATATTCCACAGTAGCTGTTGCTTTTAATTTAATGACATAAAAACTCTCACAGAATTAAATATCGCTAATTTTAGTCTGGGAATGGAGGTCAGTGGTAGAATACTAACCTAGCGTGTATAAGGACCAGGGTTTGATTTTTTACCACCATGAAAAGGAAGAAACCAAAAGCCCTCTAAAGCTGGTGTGGTGATGTACACCTTTAATCCCTGCACTAGGGAGGCAGGCAGATCTCTGTAAGTTTGACACTAGCCTGGTCTACATAGTGAGTTCCAGGTCAGCCAGGTCTATATAGTGAGACTGTATCAAACAAAGCAAAACAACAAAAACAAAAAAAGTCTCCCATTGAACTTGAGGAGCTAAAAATATTTTAACAGATGTATTTATTTATAATGATTGTAAACATATGCTTTTTTGAGAAATGCTGAGTGTTGTAATGTTGGACACCTGGATTCAAACACCCCTTACAGGAGCCATAAGAGAGTGTTGTACTTTATAGAATAAACGTGTTTGCTGATAAGAACAGCTTAAGTAGTGTGCTGCTGTTGGTTTTGCAGACATGGTTTTCTTTAAAAACATGCTATTTTGAGGGGTCTAGGAGTACTGAGGGTTGAACCAGAGTCTTTTGTGTGCTTGGTGTTTACACTGCTGCTGAGCTCCAGCCTCAGCTTCACCTTATGCTTCCGTGGGTTCCAGGGATTGAATTCAGGTGATCAGGTTTTCACATGTTTTTATGTGCTGAGCTATCTTGCCCAGCCTAAATGTTGTTTCTTTTGGTGTTGAGTGATAAAATTACCTGAGCCTTTTGATATTATAGAAGTGAGACACAGACTTACTGACTGGAAACCCTTGACTTCAGTGTTACTGACACTTAAACAAAATTTAGAAGTCACTGTTACTCATTAGAGAATGTAAAGATTTCTAAGGTTAGGTAGGAGTGAAAGATTCCTGCTAATTGACATCAAAATCAAAAGACAAGTAATGGGGGATGTCCTTCTGTATATGTTTTTCTTATTGATGAATAAAACTGTTTGGCCTGTAGAGGCAGGAAGATAGGCGGGGCTAGGAGAATTCTGGGAAAGGTAGGCAGAGAAGTGCCAGAGAGAGGATGCCTTGGAGGGCCCGGGAGGATAGGGTGTGCGAAGTGTTCTCTAGTAAGATGAGGCCCTGTAGAAATACATAATTAATAAAAATGGGTTAATAATTAAGAGAGAGCTAACCAATAAGAAACCCAAGCCATCAGCCAACAATTTTATAATTAATATAGCATCTGTGAATTCATTTGGGGCTGAAGTGGTGGGATCTGGTGGGACAAGAAAAACTACTGCAAGAAAGATGAGCATCTAAATTGTAGGAAAGCACTCTATGCATGTTGACTCATATTAGGCTACTGTGTATAGATAAATACATTGTAGATAGAGTATAAAGATAGTTTTCTCGTTAGTTAGAAATGAAATAATTCTGATTATTAATTGGATAAGAACAATTTTTGGATATAGTTTATAATCATAGAATACAAACTAAGAGTATAATAAGGTTTGCCATATGTTAATTTATGTCCTATAATTAAGAAAAAAACACTTATATCTCTTTTCAGACATGATAGGAAATTGAAATGTTTCTCTGAAATATAAATATATATATATATGTATATACACACAAATTTATAAAACACATAACATACACAGACATACTTTTACATTTATTGAATGTACATATTTGAAATACATTATTTATGGGAAAACACACTTACTATTATTCCAATGGAAAACACAGGCTCCTCATAATTTTACAGTCCTAACATAACCTAACTAGAGATTGTCCTAATTTATGTATGCCTCCAGACTGTTGAAATGGTCTTGATATGCTGGGCAGTGGTGGCATACGCCTTTAATCCGATCACCTGGGGAGGCAGAGGCAGGTAGATCTCGGTGATGTGAGTTCGAGGCCAGCCTGGTCTACAGTACAAGTTCCAGGACAAGCCCCAAAGCTACACAGAGAAACCCTTTGTAAAAAAAAAAAAGGGGGGGGTGGTGTCATGTAATACTTAGAATTTTCTTTAGTGTGTCTATGTATCTGCATGCATATGAGTATGTCCTAGGGTATATGCTTGTATACATTGAGGACAGATGTTTATCTTGGGTGTCATCATTTATAGGCTGCCATCTATTCTTGATTGTGAGCTAGAGTGCATCAGCAATGCCTGAGCTAGTACATCAGCAGTACCTGAGCTTGGGGATTGGTTTGGACTTGGCTGGACAGGCACTTCGGTTTCTACTTGCTCAGTTGTGATAAGCGTGTGCCACCACACCCATCTTTTTATGCAGATGTTGCGAATTAAACTCCAATCCTTTAATGACTACTTGACTAATACCATTTATCTTCCCCCGCCCCACTTTTGATTTTCATATATACATTTATTCATTACTAAGAGAAATAAATACAATTTGTCTATTGTGGTTGTTTTAGAGTTCTGTTTTTCTACTCTTTTGTCAGGTTTAATGATATCCATGTACCAATACGCCTGGAATGTGTAAAGTTTGCTAGCCACTGCCTCATGAACCATCCTGATTTAGCAAAGGATTTAACAGGTAATAGTACATATTTCTGGGTGTTCTTCAGTGGGAAGAAAATAAGCTTTATAGGGAAGCCCCCTTTTTTAGGTCTCACTGTCTTCTCTCTCCATTTATCGCTGTGGGAGTTTCTGAAGCCGTGGTTTTCACCATGTTGTTCTTTGTGTACACTGAAAGCAGGGTTTGTTTTTGGAATAATTTCTTTTCTTTCTTTCTTTCTTTCTTTCTTTCCTTCCTTCCTTTCTTTCTTTCTTTCTTTCTTTCTTTCTTTCTTTCTTTCTTTCTTTCTTCCTTCCTTCCTTCCTTCCTTCCTTCCTTCCTTTCTTTCTTTCTTTCTTTCTTTCTTTCTTTCTTTCTTTCTTTCTTTCTTTCTTTCTTTCTTTCTTTCGTTTGTTTTTGTGTTTGCTTTTTTTGAGACCGGGTCTCTATTGTTTTGGAGCTGTCCTGTAACTCTCTTTGTAGACCAGGCAGGCCTCCAACTCACAGAGATCCAGCTTCTTCTGCCTCTCAAGTGCTGGGATTACAGGTGTGTGCTACCAACGCCCAGCCTTTGGAAGTAATTTCATGATTTAAAGTAGTTCTTTGTTTAATAACAGCCATGCCCAGTTTAACATATTTGGGGTTAAATGGGTTTTGATTTGAAAATGCTAATGTTCTGATAATTTGAGAACTGTGAAAGTCATTGACTATAAACTAAATTAACATAATCGAGATAACTTAAAGTCTGTATAAGCACTAAGTATTTCTCTTCCAATTTTTGACACAATGAGGATATCATTTACCTGTTTAATTTTGTAAATTATAAAATAGTCCCTAAAATGGAGGTTAGTATAATAGCCATTTGCATATTCTGTACAAATATTAGCATTTACTCTGCTTATGAGCTAGAAAAGCAAAGAAAAGATAATTACTGCCAGAATCTTCCTTCACTAAGCTTTCCTTAGTGTCTCCACAGGCACAGTTATCTCTGGAGTTTGGTCTTTGTTGTTTTTGTGTTATTTGTATCGTTGCATAGTGATGGAGTGTAGTCCTGTGAAAAGCATTTCATTGAAATCATGTGTGACTTTGGAGTTGAACTTCTATTTCCTTCCCTTGTGTCCCATAACTTTTCTTTGCTCTAAGTTTTCCTTACTCTGTTTTCTCACTGTATTCTGTATGTACATTTCAGGCTGCTTTTGCTCATCAGTGTTCCTTCAAGCCTTCTATTAACTTCTGAGGTTCCTCCTTGTAAAGAAAGCCATAAATTATCCATCTGTATTATTTTAAACAGTAGCTTTCAAGTATATTGAATTGTCAGTCAGATCTGTAACAGCCCAGTTTTTGTTAGTTTTGTTTTTAAGCCAGTACCATTCTTTTTTTATGGAGACATCTTACTTGGAACCTTCTGTCTTCCTACTTACATTTGGACCATTTCTTTGTAGCTGCTGTACTGTGTTGCTTCTTTCCTCTTTTGCCCCCTGCCCTCTTGGCCTCCCCACCAACTCTGTGTGTGTGTTACATCAATATTTCTCTCTCGCTTCCTGCTCACCTCCTTTCTCCCTCTTCCTCCCTCCCTCCCTGCCCCTTCTCTCTCTATCCTTGGTTACTCTTTGGGAAGGGGATTTGTAACTCCCTTTTATCGTTTTATGATGGATGCAGTATTTTCTGAGTCTGTTAATACTTGTTTTGGTGGGAGGGGGGTTTCCTCTTTAAAAAAAAAAAAAACCAAAAAAAACTAGCAGTGACTTCAGTTTTTCGCTGTTTGTTTCTGTGCATTAGATCCTTTTCTGAGATATCTTAGTAATTTATAGCCATGCCCTCCTGATTAAGTGTGTGTACACTAAACAAAATCCATTTGAAAAAGTGCTAAGTATAAAGCATGGGTCTGTAACTTACTGTGGTGAGTTGTTTTCCAGATTCTTAATTTAGATACTTTTACTTCTGTTGGATCCTATGGAAGCAAGGTCTCATCAGCTAGAGTCTTAGCTTTATTCCTTCAGTATTCAGGGTTTCACTGATTCTAGCATAGAAATAATAACACTCCATTATTTCCCAATAACACCAGCTGAGTTGAGTACTTTATTCATTTATATGGAAAATGATTGTGACAGGCTTAACAGTGATACACCTTTTTGTGTATATGATCAGCTTAATGAGTTAGAGGCAGCTGTAGCAACTTTGTTGCCCTGAATACGGAGCAGAATTTCACTTTTCATTTGTACTTGACATTTAGTTTGTGAAGGAAGGACCAGCCCCACTTCTTCCCTCCTTCCTTCCCTTGCTTTTATAATTTTCTTGAAATATTGAACATTTTACTTAGGGTTTGTTTTTACTCTATTGACCTATAAAGGCCTTTCCAGTCTTCTAAAGCAATGATAATTATTCAAGTTTCCATTTTAATCAGAAACTCTTACCTTTCAGAGTATCTTAAAGTGAGATCACATGACCCTGAGGAAGCTATTAGACACGATGTTATTGTGTCTATAGTAACAGCTGCTAAAAAGGATATTCTTCTTGTCAATGATCACTTACTTAATTTTGTGAGAGAGCGAACACTGGACAAACGGGTAAGTAGGACAGTAGGTAAACCCTAGGTTTTTGTCTTGTGCTTTTTTGTCTTGTTTGTTCTATTTCATTTTATTTTTGAGACAGTCTCTTTATGTAGTCCAGGATATCCTGGAACTCTCCATGTAGACTAGGTTGGCCTTGAACTCACAGAGATCTGCCTGTCTGTCTCATGAATACTGGGATTAAAGATATATAACAACATACCCAGTAGAGTTTTATTTATAATACTTGAAGTTTAATAGTATTACACTTGAAAATACCCTTTCTTTCCTAAATAAATTATAAATTGAAAAGATCTGAGGTCCGGATAAAGTGGGGCGTGTAAAATGAAGACGTGTGTACTGCTGCTCAGCTAGCTTTCTCTTTTCCTTCAGTCAGGTCATAATCCGTGGGATGGTTCTGCCCACATTAAGAGTGAGTCATTCTTTCTCAGTTAAACTTGCCTGGAAACACTTCACAAATGTGCCCGTTTGTTTCCTTGACGATTAACCAGCACGCTATTCTAATGAATTTTTATAATTGAAGCTTTTGGCTTTTTGGTTTTTTTTTTTTTTTTTTTTTTCTTCAAGACAGGATTTCACTGTAGCTCTGACTGTCTTGGAACTCACTGTGTAGACCAAGCTAGCCTTGACTTCACAAAGATCTTTCTGCCCCTGCCTTTCAAGTGCTGGTATTAAAGGTGTGTGTCAATGTGCCCACTGGTAATGGAAGTGTTTTTACCTTATAAAGAGAACTTTTATATGTTTTTATTTTAAGTGGAGAGTACGGAAAGAAGCCATGATGGGACTTGCCCAGATTTATAAGAAATATGCTTTACAGTCAGCAGCTGGCAAAGATGCTGCAAAACAGATCTCTTGGGTCAAGGACAAGCTGCTCCATATATACTATCAGAACAGCATCGATGACCGGTAAGTCAGGGCCCACATGCAGCTGCTTGTTTCAGTTACTTGGTGAGTTTTGGGTGTTATATAGTTTCTTTGTGTTTTCTTTATGACTTTTAACACCCTCCTGTTTCTAGTTGAGGGCAAATAGGATGCATCGTTTTGTTACCAGCGAAGCCACAGATGAAGCAGTGATGCCCATGGGACATGTAGGGCTTTCTCATTTGTTTCTGTACACTAACTTTATACAGGGTAATATCTAAAAGTAGGAACATAGCTGTTGTAATTTAAAGTTTTGTTTTATAGAAAAATACAGTAAAAGGATTTTGGTAATTTTTTTTTTTTTAAAAGAAAGTGGTTTTTCTCCATGTAGCCCTGGCTGTTCTGGAACTTGTTGTGTAGACCAGGCTGGCCTCAAACTCAGAGATCTCCTGCCTCTGCCTCCTGAGTGCTAGAATTAAAGATGTTCATCATCACCTCCCAGCTGTTTGTTAAATTTTTAAACACAGTTCAAGGGAAAATCATTTGGAAGTTTTAAGTTAAAAAAAATTCCCACTCAAAACTGGGTGGTGGTAGCATATGCCTTTAGGCACAGCACTTGGAAGGCAGAGGCAGGGGGCCTCTCTTCCCACTTGAGACTAAAAGTAGTTTATAAATTTCTAAATAAGATGTTATCTCCCTAAAAGTAGACGGCTCTTACATGCATAAGAACCAGTCAGCCCTTAGTAGATCTGTAAGCTCTGTTTAGAATTTGAGTTGACAAACTGTTAGTGTATCCAAGTGTGTATGCCTGTAGCAAGCCTCTTGGAAAAGAAACTGTAGAGCAGTGTTTCTCTGCGTCCCTAATGCTGCCACCCTTTAATACAGTTCCTCATGCTACGGTGACACCTCAGCCTCAAAATTATTTTGTTGCTACTTCATAATTGTAATTTTAGTACTGTTATGGGTTGTAATATAAATATCGGCAAATGTGAAAGGTTTGTTTGACCCACAAAGGGTCATGACCCACAGATTGAGAACCATTGCCATAGATTGTTAAAATTTTATGATGTGTTTTTAGGGAGTGACTTTTGTTTAATCAGTTTTTTCACTTGAGTGTGTGGCACCAGTGCACAGATCCCTGTTATGATTTGATAAGTCATTTCTGTGCCCCATCCCTGGGAGTCTGGATGCAGTGGCAATGAGTGTTACCCTGGTATTCTACAAGAGCCAGGGGTGGGCCTGCAGCAACTCCTGGCCTTTGTCTTTGTACTTACAGTTTAGCCATGTCTTATTTCACAATGATCTTTTTTCATAGTGATGAAAAGTCAAAGGAATCTTAAAAAGTTCTTTGTAGCTTTAACTTGTAAAAGATACTCGGATCTTTAGAGGGGCCTGGTGTAGTTTTCTGAACCTTGTTGTACAGATATGGACATTTAGTCCTTGATACACAGTTTCCAAGGTGTAGAGTAATTGAAGACATACAGAGCTAAGTCCATGTTTTGGACCCTCTTAGACAGAAAGAACCCTCTTCTCCATTCTGGAAAGAAGGGACTTACTTCATCTGTGAGTTTACAGTTCTTTTAGTACACTTAAAGAGGCTTTTCTTTTACAGGTTACTTGTTGAACGGATCTTTGCTCAGTACATGGTCCCTCACAATTTGGAAACCACGGAACGGATGAAGTGCTTGTATTACTTGTATGCTACACTGGACTTGAATGCTGTGAAGTACGTCTCCAGTGTCGTGCTGCTCTTTCTTTTTTGTAGTATGTGGGTTGGGCAGGGGGATGGGGAATAAACCTTAAATATGTAATACAAACTTTATCATGTAAGCATTGTTTAAAGCTTCACGCCACAATAAATTACTGGGCTATTTCTTCTTTTTAGAAAGTTCTGTCGCCAACACTTGATTAAGCAGATGCAAAAACAGTTAAAGCTGGCTATAGCTATTTGGTATGAATCATTAAGGATTTGATTTTTCTTTCTCTCTAGATTTTCATGTTGATGGCATTTCAAGAAAGGTGATATACCTATTCCCCTTACCCCCCCAGGTGTTAAAAAGGCCCACATTATGAAAATACTATCTTCCTACTCTTAACACGGTACTAATTTAAATTATTCTGTAGTGCAGTAGAGTACAAATTTCTATGCTGTTTGTCCTCAACATAGTGTTATAGGTTAGCATTAGGGCAAGTCTCATAAATACATTTTTATTCCCATGTTTTATTCAGAAAGTACCTTTGGATGTCTGGGAAGGGAATTGGCATTTTATGTATGGTAAAGACACTGATAATCTAACTGAATCATATTACATCCTAGAGATTTAGACTCATGATATTCTGGTAAACATAATTAGAGCTATTGAGTTAGCCCTCTGAAATTAAAATTTTTAATGGACTTTTGTCTTCATTTCCATAGCTACACGCACTATTGTTACTTTATATGGAGTTGTAGTTTGTTGATGCGTGCTCTGCTTGGAACTCCAGAATGTGTACCTTGTCTCTGCTTTACACTGCAACTGAAAAGTAGCAGCAGACGTTTATGTTTTATACAAGATAAATACAGCCATACAGAGCTTAATTTGGCAGTCAGGAAGCAGTATGGTAGCCAGGATTTGAAATCAGTGCTACTTGGTTGCTGCACTTAAGTCTTAACTACAAATAGCAACACTTTATTTTACTCTGTTTGAAATTGTTCTCAATTTGGAATACATTCTCAAATTGTTGGTTTATGTTAGTTTAGTTGTTCTTCCTTTTCCTTTGGTGCAATTGATGGACTTTTAGAGTAGATGAAGTATGATTGGTATGTGTCTTCTTAGAACACATGTTAGTTACAAATCCCAGTAACTCTGGCCTTGACCAATTATCACTTAAGAGTAAATTAATAAAGATCCTTTTAAGTAAGAATCTAGAAGTAGCACTCAGATCGTATGTGAAAGAACTGGAATATGAGTCTGTCTGTATATTTATTTTGAGAAAGGCAAGGATAGAAGGAAGGAATTGTCTTCAAGAAGCAACAAAAGTTTCAGACATTTTTGTAAATCTAAATGACTGAGGATTGTGGGAATGTGGTTTTAGAAGGAGAAAGCAGGAGACATGTGGGCTGGGACTTAACCAGCACACCCACTGCAATTGTGCATTCTTGCACGTGTCCTGGAACCCTCTCCTACACAGCAGTAAGGTCCTCAGGACCTTTCTTCACTGCCCACTGTTGTGATTGGTTGATGCCATGCCTTTATGGGAGGGAAATTAATATCATCAGATAACACATAAGAAAATAGGCAAGAAAGAAACATTAAAGTATTCAAGCATCTTTCTATCATATAAACACAAGGACAGAAATGTCAGCTAATTGATAAAATTGTCAGGTGTATATGTAAAAAAAGTTGTTAATCATCCCTACCCACCTCCCCCCCCCCCCCAAAAAAAACCCCTCAGAACATGTAGCTTCTCAATCAAGGAATGAAAGTCACTTGGCACTTGGTAGAATGTTAATGCCAGAAATAGAAATGAAAAGAAGAAAATGCTTTTACGTAAGAAGATTTTATAAATAGCAGCAATAACACTAAACAGAAACTGCTTTTTACTTAAATTTAAGTGTATTTCATTGAATTTAAAAGTAAAGCACTCATTTTTAAAAGCTGTGTTGGGCGTTGGTGGCACACGCCTTTAATCCTAGCACTTGGGAGGCAGAAGCAGATGGACCTCTGAGTTTGAGGCCAGCCTGGTCTATAGAGTGAAGTTCAGGACAGCCAGGACTGTTGCATAAGAGAAACCCAGTCCTGAGAAACTAAAAAAATAAATAGAGGTGCTGTGAAATAATATCACTAGAAAGTTGGAAAAAAGAAAAAAAAAAACCTATTTGAACTATTATGTTAGGATTTTATTTTTACAAAAATGGTCCATGAATGATATTTAACTGTTCAAGGTGAAATACTTAAGGTAGGTATTATTTAAAAGTGACTTTTATTGTCACTGGTATTGTGATTGTCTACATTACCTTAATTTTTAGAACTTAATTTATATTTATCTTGTTTGCCCTCAAAGCCTCGTCATTTTCTTTTGTGTGATAATAACAAAGACCACATACATGTGAGTGATGAAACCTGGTGATAGTTAACATTGAGTATATTACCCAACTATTTTATCCTGTCTTCCTCAGCGATGCACTACAGTCTTTTTCTTACCAGTTAAAAACAGCTTTAGAGTATTCACATACATGCCTGTTTCCTTACATCAGTTCCCTTTGCACATATGCAAGTAAGTTTATCAGTGTATATACTCCTCAACTTTTCACTCTTTTTGTTTTGTTTTGAGGCAAGGTCTTACTTTGTAGCTCTGGCTGTCCTGGAACTCACAGAGATCTGCGATCTGCCTCCCTCATCCTTCTGAGTGCTGGGATTAATTGTCACCCCCATTGCCTTCTGTTATCCCACTTCTACTCAATAAACTTCTTCCCATTAAGACAATAGTAAATTCGGGCAAATTGTTTTACTATTTAATATTTCAATTAAAATCGTTAAAATTTTCTTAAATATATTGTAATACAAATTCATAGTCAAAGGTTTGTTTTTTTTTAATTTCAGCTATGGTCATAGTTTATAATAGTTTTAGAATTTCTTAGTATTTCATATTTAAGTGGTAAATATACTAGATTACATAATTTCATCTGTTTGAATTCAAGACAAGTTTCAACATGTGGCCTTTTAGAAGTTGTAAATCATGATGTTTCCAGGAAACAGAAAGTGTCTTTGGAGTTCAGAAGTAATTTCTCAGATTGTTTTCTTGAAAGTTTTTATTTTATTTATGCAACACATGCTTTGTTTTAGATTTTCATAGTTACCTATTAAGTGAATTTACATTAATTAATAATGCAGTGAAACTGCAACTTTCACACTCAAAAATAATAAAATGTTACTACTTAAAATTTAAGATGTCCAAAGATGAAGATGTTCCAATACTCTTCCTGTTAGCAAGTACCCAAGTTGAAAGTAGGTTTTATTCTTTGAAAAAAGGGCTGGAGGCATTTCAAACCCTGATAAAGAGGACAATGGGAACTGAGCAGCACGTTGTCTTTTCTGTGCAAGGGAAAGCTTGTGTATGCAATTCTGCATTTTGTCACACATGTATGGCATTGGAGGCCTAGGGCAGTGGGATAAACCTGATGGCTTCACAGTTGTGAGGCCTGTGTTTAGGTTCCCAGGAGCCATGGGGAAAGCCTGATGCCTAGCAGTGGTGAAATGGGAAGTAGGAGGATCCCTGCGGTTTCTGGCCAGCTAGCCTAGGTCACTTGGGAGACACAGGCCAATGAGAGACCCTGTCTCAAACAGAAGAAGGAAGGTGCCTGAGGAATGACCCTTGAGGTTGTCTTCTGACCTCCATATACATTGGCAACCTGCACACATGAACATGCATACATATTTGTGTATGTAAATGCCCACAACATAAACTGCTGGAAAATACTTTTAAATAAAATTTCCTTAGAAATATGTGGTACTGAAGCTCTAACAGTGTAGTTGCTGGGAAGACATTCAGGCAGGATTTTTTTTTTTTTTTTTTTTTTTTGATTCAGAACAATAGGTAATTTCAAGTTTATATACAATGGAATAAATACGTCACATAGACTCATTTTCTCACGGGTCTCACTCTCCTGCTTCCTTTAGGTTCCATTCTCTGTCACCTATTAGAAGACAGTGCTCTTGTCAATTCTTCCTTTATTTCTGAGGGTTATAGTCTTGTCCTACTTCTTATCTTACAGATATGCTCTCCTTTATGTCTTTATACAAAGCCAAATGCAGCATCACAAGTATCACAAGTTCCTGCCTAATAACCTTGCTACTACTATACATTTGAGTCTTTGCCTCTGGGTTGCTGGTTATTTAGTCTGTGAATTTTACCTCATTTCTCCTATCTTGTTTTTTTTTTTTTTTTTTTACCTTCCAACCCCTATTTTATTAAAATTAAATAGTTGGAATATTCTGAAAGGACTTTCATTCTGTTTGGTAATTTTTTTTTTTTTTTGTATTTTACAGAGCATTAAATGAAATGTGGAAATGTCAAAATTTACTCCGACATCAAGTAAAGGATTTGCTTGATTTAATTAAACAACCCAAAGTAAGTTCAGTTTTAAAGAATTTTAAGTTTGTATAATCTTCACCCTAACTGTAGCTTTGTATCTTTGTAAGTTTACTCAGAGTGAATATTCTAGTGATTTTTATTATGTGATGGTGTTCTCTGTGTGTCTATAGGCTTGAGAACAGTCTCAGATTGTTTTTTTTCAGTGCTGTCTATGTTTCTGTTTTTTGTGAATTTTGTTTTGAGACAAGGCCCTTGATTGATTCTGAAATTGCTAAGTAGCTCGGGCTGGATGATAGCAGTAGTCTGGATTTCAGGAGCCATTGAAGCAGTAATAGGATCCAGGCAATACTTAGGAGCTTAGATCAGGTGTGGAGTGATTCATTTGCAAACAAGCCTGCCTGCTTTTGAGAATTTTTCACTCTAGAGCTGCTCTTTCCTGCCTATTGATAGAAACTTAACCAGAGGCCAGCAGATCTATGTGAGTTTGAGGTCAACCTGGTCTACATGGCTTCTGTACTTTTTACTACATCTATTTATCTAGGATTTAAAAATAGCTAAAGAAAGATACAGTCTTGGGGAACATGTGGTGGGTTTGGAGAGTTGTTGAAAGTGCCTATGGATTCTTCTTAGGGAATTTTAATTGTGCATTTTTTGTGTGTTATTTGCAGACAGATGCCAGTGTGAAGGCCATATTTTCTAAAGTGATGGTTATTACAAGTAAGTTGTTTTAAATCTTTATATAGTTTAAAAGTTAATTGAAGGTTTTGTGTAATTTAAATTATGTTAGATTGTGGTAATCTAAAATTATTAAAGTGCTTTTGCTTGATACACACCAGACATTTCAGTTTTTTTCTCTTATTTTTATTTATTCTGTGTGCTGTCCAGAATTTTAAATTCTCTCTAGTGTCTTACATGAGAAAGCTTATTTTTGAGAATTGCCATTACACAAGATTGTTAACATGGAGTTTGTGCATTGTTTCCTCCTCTGCTATCAGTGGCTGGCACTAGTTGCTTTCCCCTTACCTTGGTGGCCATGTGTAGCTTGCTGACAAGATAACTGGGAACCCCTGGTAGTGAGTGTACCACACTTCACGTGGAGATAATGAAGAGGCTGTGGGCTGAGCTAAATTCTGCAGCTGCATTGGCATGAACACCCAGACACTAAGGAGAGCAGTAACTTAGTGACTGTGTCTTGATTGCTCACTTACACTCCATTTTGAAGAGGGCATTTAGAACTAAGGTGCCACTGAGAGGGGCAGCCTCAGCCAGTCCTTTCTTGGAACTCACCAGCTTCTGGGCGTGTCCTCTGCGGCTGGCTGCAGATGCTGTTCTCTGGAGGGCTTCATTCTCTTTGTCTTTCCAATGTTTTTTTAATTCCTATCAAAAAACTACAGTCTGTTCTAGTTCCTGTTTTCAGGAATGCTAGTGTCCTGCAGGTGTTAATAGTGTGCGGGGGAAGCAAAGGGTTCCTGTGCACTTATAAAATGCTCTTTTCTCTTTCTCTGTCACTATGCTTTATTTCCCTAAAGAATAGCCCTTAATACGATGCCTATCTTTGATAAAGGGGCTCTTAAATGACATTTACTAAAATTATTTAACAACACTATTAAATCTCAGTACTTTTAAATTCCAGTGAATTGCAAATAATCTTTGGAATATAATTGATAAAATTCTACACTAGAACTTTTAAAAGCTTGTCCCCAAATGCTTGTGTTCTCACAGTTTATACTGTTTTAAAAGTCATTATGTTAATTTATTTATTTTTGAGATAGGATCTTACCATATAGCCCTGGCTGGCCTGAAGTCACATTGTATACCAGACTGGCCTTGAACTCAGAAATTCACCTGCTTCTGCCTTCCAAGTGCTGGGATTAAAGGTTTATGCCACCAAGGCAGGCCTCCCTTTATTTATGCTAGCTTTTTTTCATTCATTCATATACATATATACATATACATATATATATATATGTATATATATATATATATATATAGAGAGAGAGAGAGAGAGAGAGAGAGATATTAGAAGGTCATATAGCAAGTGTTTAATATAATTGGCACAGTTTGGTATTCTTTTGGGGCGGGGGTTCGAGACAGGATTTCTCTGTATTGCTTTAGAGCCTGTCCTAGAACTGGCTCTGTAGACCAGGCTGGCCTGGAACTCACAGAGATCCGCCCGCCTCTGCCTCCCCAGTGCTGGGATTAAAGGCATGCGCCACCAACGCCCGGCTCAGTTTGGTGTTTTTACCAATGTCAGTGATTAGCCATTTATGTCATCACTTAAGGATTTTCAGAATTATTTGTTAATTTGAAGAATAATTTACTGTCATTTAAGATATTTCTAATTTCTTTGATTAGTTATTTTAGTCTAGTTTTTTTCTAAGCAACTAAATATGGAGGAAAGACAAAACCCGTTGAGGCCAGCACTCCTTAGCTATAGGAGCTATGAGGCACATGTGAAGAGAGGGCTGTGGAGGTTTCTCCAGAGAGGGGCTCTTTCTCACCAGTAGAACTTGATTTAGCAGTGTGTCTGTCACCACCACATGCTCCATGTCTGTATGGAGAGTCGGGGAGTGTTTTATAGTGCACAAGAAGACACACAATATACTGAGCTGTCCCTCCTGTGGACTTCTGCAGGACAGTGTAAGCAGCGCTTTAAGGAATATGTGGTTCTACTTAGACCGACAGTTGATGTCTTCAGATCCTGTAAGGGACTCTTCAGAAGGAGCTCATCCTCACCTGCAGATGTATCTTTGCTTAGATGCTTTTTCATATTTTCTCCAAAACAGATTTCTCTCCCAGATTTTGTGTATAGATGATACTTCACAATTTGTAAAACTAAGGGCAGTTTGTAGATAAATATTATTTGATTTACAAAATAGAAAGTACATTTTAAAAAGAAATCGTTGGAGAAATTATGAAACTTTATTTTATTTTAAGGAAATTTGCCAGATCCTGGTAAGGCCCAGGATTTCATGAAGAAATTTACACAAGTGTTGGAAGATGATGAGAAAATACGGAAACAGCTGGAAGTTCTTGTTAGCCCCACATGCTCCTGCAAGCAGGCTGAAGGCTGTGTGGTAAGGGGGTAATGGGGAAAGCCTGTGTGGGGACACCGGCCAAACTCTCTTAGTATAGCTGCCTCATTTTTACAAGTGAAATTTATGTTTATTTCAATTTAGAAAATGTTAAGTAACAACTCAGTTCTGTTATAGTCCTTCTGCAGAGAGAGTTGTCATTAATACTTTGATATATGTCCTTTCAAAATGAAATCATGTTATATATGGATTTTACACATTTCATTTTCAGTAGGGTTTTCTTTTTGGAGGGGGCGGTTTTGGGTTTTTTGTTGTTGTTGTTTTGTTTTTTGAGATAGGATTTCTGTCTGTCACAACCTTGGCTGTCCTGGAACTTGCTATGTAGACCAGGCTGGCCTCGAACAGAGATCTGCCTGCTTCTGCCTTCCAAGTGCTGGGGTTAAAGGTGTACACCACACCACCACTGTCCATCATCGTTTCTTATAGTATTAAATTTCATAGCTCATAGCATGCCATTCATATGTGCACTATAACTTACTGAATGCTTTTTACCCTTCCTTTCTCTCTTCTTCCGTCTTGTTGCCCAGATGAGGCTGGAGCATACCCTCCTGCCTCAGTTTCCTAAGATACTGTAGTTTCACACTGTGCCCCTCGCTCTGCTATCCTACACTTTCTAGCTGAATATCTTTATACATCTTTATTCTTACATATTCTTAGATGTCTAGTCATATGGATTTAAAGGTCCATTTTTAATGCTGTCCACTCAGTGTTAGAAACCAAATCCGAGTTTAAAAAAAAGTTATGTTTTTTAGTTGCTTAGTTTTTGACCACTTTTCTCGAACTTCAAGTTTTTTTTTAACCATTTATATTTCTTTTGTGAGTTGAATGTTTATAATCTTTACACATTTTTATAGAATATTTTTTTATCTTGCAATGTTTATTTTGTAACATGTCATTGTTAAGTTACAAATCATTTTTTGTCAGCTATATTTTGCCCTTTCCTTTTTTTGTTCCTGATGGCCTTTTATATCATGATTTCTATTCTTGCCTAGCTGTGAATAAAATATATGCCTCTTGGGTGTTGGTTTTGGTGTCGTGATCATTCCATTCTACTGTACATTACAATGGTTAGTGCTAATTATCAGCTTGACCCATAATATGGTCTCTGGACATGAATGTGAGGGATTATCTTGTTTATTTGAGGTAGGAAGCTTCACCCCTTTGTGGGTGGCATCATTCCCTAGGCAGGGCACCCTGGAAGATGGAGAAAGCTGAGCACTAGCCTGCCTGCATTTGCTGCTCTGTTCATGACTGTGGGTGTGGTGTGATCGGCTCTTGAAGCTCAGCTGTTAGCCAAAATCAGTAATCTTTCCCTTCAGTCGTTTTGTCAGAGTATTTTATCATAACAGCAGGAAAGGACATTAATACAAGTTAGGCATATTTATAATGTTTGTTTTACTCATATCTTGAGATGCGTTTTAGAAATGGATGATTTTTTGGCTTTTCCCCAGGTAGGCCAAATTAGAACCTACAGAATGATGTGTAACAATTTAGTTTCTAATTCTCTTTGTTAATTTTGTCTGCTTCCTAGTTTGTCTCTGCATCTCTGGTGTTATTCTTAAATTTTTATTCTTTTGAACTATTTTTGATGTATGATATGAGATAGGTACCTAACTTTGTTTTTCCTCAAAATATCTGTTCAGTTTTTTTCTTTGTTATGTTAGATAATGTATATCTTATTTGCTTAGAATGTTAATAATGCACATCTTATTTGCTTAGGATGTCAATAATGTACATCTTTGCTTAGACTATTAATAATAATGTATATCTTACTTATTTAGGATATACTCAGTTCTTATTCTAGTTTTTGTTACTTAGCTCCTCTAGATTTGTGTTTTTTAATACCAGTACTACAGAATGTTATACGTTCTTAACATTTTCATGTTCTCCTATGTTTAAATGTATTTTTTTAGTAATTTATAAATCTTTATTTCAGCGTGAAATAACTAAGAAGTTGGGTAACCCTAAACAGCCTACAAATCCTTTCTTGGAGATGATCAAGTTTCTCTTGGAGAGGATAGCGCCAGTACACATAGATACTGAGTCCATCAGGTATTTGTCCTTATGAACATTCCAGCTTCTCAGTCATGCATTTAATTGGTAACTCAGGGTCACCAAAGCAGCTGCTTGTCAGTATTTGAATGTACAGTCATCTATGCACTATATTTGTGAATACAACTTGTCCATTCATGTTCAGATGGGTAGCTTTTCTCACTTTTTGCTTTGCTTTCACTTTATTACTTTACTTCGGAGAGCTCAAAAGGCTATCTCTGGGAGCCAGTATTTTATCTAAGAAGCGATCCTAGGTGAGATTGTGCTTTTTCAGATATGGGAGAAAGAGTATTATAGGCTTTAAGATTAACGTAAGCCTAATTAACTAGATAGGCAAATGGGTGTTTTGACAGTAACTTCTGTCTGTTAGTTATATTACAGACTAGAGAGGCTTGAGTGCTGTGTGCCCAGGATCAGATATGGATGCTGTTAACTCTGAACTTTGGGGCTCTTGTTACTCTTTTGGTCTTTGGAAACCATGGCTTGAGGTGGTGAGTGGAGGGGAAAGAAGAGAGCTTCCTTGAGGCTTTGTTGTGGTAGTCTCTGCATAGATGCTAGTATGGTGGGAAAGAAAATGTGTTTGGGGAAGGTTTGAAAAGAGCATTTCTAAGCTGCTGCTTCCTGACAGCACATGAGGTAAGGAGCCAGAATACAAGGGTTCAAGTGCAAATAATGAATCCTCATACCTTGAAGGGGATAAAAGGGGCTTGATTTCTTTTTTTAAAGTAGATGAGAGACAACATAAAATTATTATTTTGACATGGCAAGAAATTACTTTTTCCCTTCCTTTCCTTCCTCCCCTTTCTGTTTCTGGCTTTATTTAAATAAGTACTCAAGTTGTCATTTATAGCTGAGGGTGGCCTTGAACTTCTAATCCTGTTTTTACCTTTCAAGTGCTGGGATTACTGGAATAAGAGACACCACACACCTGCTACATTTTTTTCTGTAATCAAGTAACATTGAGTTTAAAATGAAATTATGAGAATTGAGTGGTATGCTGAAATTAAGTAGAGAATGGAAAATACTATGGACAGATACAGAAACCTATTTACAGTAGGGAAATCAGAGATTAAGAAGACCAAGTTGTTGCAGGATTCTAAAGCTTAAAAAATGGTGAAACTTTTCACAAGAAGGTATATGCTGTATAAGAGCTGACAGACCGAGGACCAAAAGAGCAGGCCCTTGGTTTCAGTAATCAGGAACTTCAGAAGGGTGTTAGAGCATAAATAGCAGCAAGAAGTAGCAGCTTATAACATATGTGGGTGAATTCTAAGCATTGCTGACTTTATAGAATGGGAACAACCTCCAAGTATGAACAGTGTCTTAGGTGTCAAATGAGACTCATTAAGTGGCTACAGAGCCACCATGGAGATGCTACATTAGTCCCTCAGGCAGTCAGACTTTGGCTGGTGCCCTTTCAGTGTCTGCATTGTATAGATGGGGGAATGGAAGGTAGCACCTTTAAGTTTCCTTTTATTACTACTGATGAGCATTTGCAAGTAAGGAACAAAATTTTCCTCAGTATTACTTAGCTAATTGCATTTCTTTAGGGAATTTTGTTTTTTGTTAACTGATTACAAGAATGATAAGGCTAAGATCCCAGTGTTTTCTTCTAAATATATTAATAAATAGCAAATTACACAATTAGTATTTGGATTTTGTTTTTAGATTTTCTTTTTTGACTTTGGTATATTAAGTAGTTTTACTGTCTACATTTTCATCTGTAATTGGTCTGGAGTTTAGTGTAATATGTGCATCAGGATTCTACTGTTTTTATTGTACATGTTAGCTGGTTGTATTAGCTTAATCATTACTTTACAAATTGAATCACATTTGATTTGACTTGTTTATTCATTGTTGGACAAATTCTTATATGTTTTGCATGGACCCATGTTGATATTCCTGAAGTGTTTTTTTTTTTTTTTGGGGGGGGGCAGATCTGTCTTAAAGAGGAAGCCTTTTTGCTCCTCTTCCCCACAGTTTGGCAATAGGCATACATTGATCTTCCAGATGGGTAGGAGTGTACATGGGTCCTGAGGACATGAGGACTCTGTTTGCAACTTGTATTCCTAATTATTTATGTATTTTGGCTTCTCAATGTGAATACATTTCCCCCTATTGCGTTTTAATAAGGATCAGGATAAACAATTAGTCCGAATAGATGTTTATTCAGGGAGAAATAACTCACAACATAAGCAGATGAACACGGCGGGTTCCACAGGATCCTCTCCTCTCAGAGTCCTGCCAGCAAGAGAGAGTCTCCAACCCCCTCCTTAGCCTTTTCCCCCCAGGTCACATCCAGCCCTGTCTCCACCCCAATGGGCGTGGTCTAAGCTACAGGTGAATATCTCACTACATCCCCCTTTGTGCTTTTTTGCTGATAGAGAATATTACTGCTGTTCTGAGAGCTTTGCTTATATCACCTTGCTGACTTCTTTTGTTAATTTCTTAGGCTAACATACTGAGTGTCTCATTATATATGATATTGTACTTGTCATTTGTTCCTCACTTAAGTACACTTTAAAGTAGTTTTTCCAGTTTGTCATTTTTCTGGCTGATACGTCCCCCAGGGTGAGTGATTAGATCTAGTTCTGCTGCTGCTTTCTGTCTTCTTCAGAGCCCCCATTTTTGCAGCCCCAAAGGAGGAACTGTATTTTCCTTCATGACTTTCTTTGCAGTCCTGTGGGCAGATACCGTTAATGTGTGTGCTCACATACTTGTGGCCTTCCTACCCATTGGTATAGAAGAAACTAAAAGTTAAATTTTTTTAATGTTTCTACTATACAGAAGAATCTTGGTACTGTTGGATATAAGACTTAGGTTGAAGATTTTAACTTGGGCAATTGGAGATATGAGAATAAGGAAAACTAATTTTATTGAAACAGGAAAAATTTACTTAGGAAACTAAAACACAAATGGAAACACTTGACAGAAATAAATGTTTTTACTGTGTACACACACACACACACACACACACACACACACACACACACACACACACACACGTATTGTATATATATTACATACAAACAAACAAACAAACAAATAAATAAATAAAAGTGCGTATGCAAAGACCCAAGTCAGAATAACTTCCAGAGTCTTAGGTCTTTCCTACTGTGTGTGTCCTGTAAATCAAGTTCAGGTCATCAGGCTAGGTGGCGAGGGCCCGTAAACCCTGACTCATCTTGTTAGCCAGAAATAAACTTTGTAGGTAATAAAAAGAAAATTTTAAACTCTTTTTAGACAGATATACTTCATTCTTTGTTTGATACTAAATTTGAGCATGGAATATTTTTTAAAGAAGTTCTACTAAATATTTTAAGAAGCATTGCATAAATTTTATTTTGATACTGTTTTATGTCCACACTGTTACTTTATTAGTTTATGTTTGTAGAAAGAGCAATTGCCCAGTGGTGTGAATGATTGCTTTAAATCACTGTCAATGAATCACTAAAATTTACTTACAATAAGATCAGCCTATCTCTAAAGTTGGAACACTGCTGTGCTTTGTCGGGTGTTCCCTTTCCCAAGGTTTTGTTGCCTCTGATGCAAGTTTAGCAACAGGTCTGTGGTTTCTGACTCTTGGATCTTTGTCTGATACAAATCCATGTGGCAGTTTTAGAGTGCTTAATGCTGCCCTTTGACGTGTATTTTAGACAAAAATCATTTGTCTGTTTGATGCTAGGCCTTCTCTGGAAAAGGCACTAATAAAGGTACAGGTGACATTCAAAAAGGACAAATCAAGTAACTCTTTGGTTTCATTTGAATGGGTGAAGGAAAAGAACCGATTTTGAAAAGATTTTTCTGTTATTTGTTTTATAATAATGTTTGGTTAATAACCATATAAAATATTCACTGTGTAGTTATTTAATATTATTAGGAACTTTTCTCAGATACTGCTCATGTATTCCAATTGAAAGAAATAACCCTTTCATTTTCTTGTCATACTTCAGTGCTCTTATAAAGCAAGTGAATAAGTCAATAGATGGGACAGCCGATGATGAAGATGAGGGTGTTCCAACTGATCAAGCTATCAGGGCAGGCCTTGAGCTGTTGAAGGTAAATACTTGTCTATACTTGTTTCTAATTACACAACTGGGTTGTTTTAGTTGTTGTTTTGTTTTGTTTTGTTTTGTTTTTTTTTTTGGTGTGTGTGTGTGTGTGTGTGTGTGTGTGTGTGTGTGTGTGTGTGTATGTGTATGTGAGTTTAGAGGCAGGGCTTTACTCTGTGTGTCTAACTGGTTCAGAACTTGTAGTTTGGACACAGGAATCTGTTTAAGTTGCTTTCCAGGTTCCAAAATTGGGAGTTTATATTGCTTGTTCTAAAAATTTGCTTCTCCAGGTTTTACAGCCTATTTAGAAAGATTTCTTGAACCAGGCAGTGGTGGTGTATGCCTTTAATCCCAGCACTCAGGAGGCAGAGGCAGGCAGATCTCTGAGTTTGAGGCCAGCCAGGTCTACAAAGTGAGTTCCTGGACAGCCAAGACTACACAAAGAAACACTGTCTCATAAGAAATTAAAGAAAAAAAAATCACTGAAAAATGGTTACTTTTAATGAACAAAAAACCAAATTAACATGGTTTTAAACTAAATAAAACTGCATCTTTACTAAATAAAAAGACCTACTGCCTCTACCTCTCCAGTGCTGGGCAGTTAAAGGCATGTGCCACTATGCACAGCAGTAACAAAATTTGGGTTTTGTGATTTTTTTTCTTTTTCTTTTTTTCTTTTTGGTTTTGGTTTTTCAAGACAGGGCTTCTCTGTATCTAAGAAGGTAAATTGAGGTAAGGACTTATCCTGGCTCCTGATTTCTCAGCCCTTTGTCCAGAGTCACTTGGTTCCCTTTATCGTGGCATCGGGACACCTTATAGCAGTTGAGAAACTCAGAAAAGAAGGGTGTGGGGATAAGGTATATACCCTTCCAAATCACCTTAGCTGTGAATTCATCAGGGGATTAGTCCATTGGGGAAGTTAGAATCCCTATGGGCCAATTAGTTTTCATGTGCCGATCATCTTGTTACTAAACTCTTAATGCAGGAGCCTTTGGGACGCACTTTTAGATTTAAATTGTGTTATCCCACCCTGGTTTCTAAAGCTCATGTTCATCTCATATGGCAGAATGGGTTTCCATTTCCATGGGGCTTCAGGAATTTTTTTTACAGATCCATTGTTTTTAAATAATTCATCTTCAAAATGTTTGAGAGTCAAGGCATGTCTTTGCTGAGAGTACCTGTTAAAACTCAAAAACAAATTGCATGCTCTCAATTTGCACAAGATATACATGTCTGTCTATTCCAAAAGGGAAGAATGGGTGTATAGAAAAGAGAGATTGGACTGAAGCAAGATCAGACCCCAGCAAAGGTGAACATTGAATCCTGGATTTCTGTGTCTTGCATTTGTGACACAAAGGACTGGGCAACCCTGCTCCTATACCTTTGCTTGCTATAGGACCTATAGTCATTCTTTTTGTTTGTCTGGTTTTGTTTTTTTTTTTTTCGAGACAGGGTTTCTCTGTATCGCTTTGGGGCCAGTCCGGAACTGGCTCTGTAGACCAGGCTGGCTTTGAACTCAGAGATCCACCTGCCTCTGCCTCCCAAATGCTGGGATTAAAGTCATGCACCACCAGTGCCCCACAGAACCTGTAATTATTCTTATGGGCTGATTCTGTACATTGCCTAGTGTAGCGAGATATTCACCTTGTCCGCACCTGTGGCTTAGACCACGCCCATTGGGGGTGGAGACAGGTCCAGACATGACCTGGGATAAAAGGCTGAGGAGGGGTCGGAGCCGGGCTCTTGGTGGTGGATGCTGGAAGGTTTAGGATCCGGTGGAACCCGCCGCATTCATCTGCCTATGTTGTGAGTTATTTCTCCCTGAATAAACATCTATTCGGCCTAATTGTTTATCCTGATCCTTATTAAACCGCAGTAGCCTAGAATTTTCTCAGCAGACATTTTGTGATCTGGTATTTCTGACATCCTAGGGTATACAGCAGCTCTGGTTCACGCTCAGGGACTGCCAATAGGGAATCTAATACTGCTTTGACATCTGCATGGAAATCTCCATGACATTACAGCAGTTGCATTTTACATGTCTGAAAAGCTAGCATTATATGGGAAATGTCAAAGTTTGCCACCAGATCAAGCAGAAGCTGGGCATTTTTCAACTGTGGCAGCAGCATTTGCTGGGAAGTAATTTCTGGGCAACTACTACTTATATGAGCAGGGCATGTTAGAACTCTCTTGCATATTCTTGAGTCTGTGTTGGGTATCTGGTTATCCCTCAAGGCATCTTTCCTGTTCTAATGCAACATATTTATTTGGCTTCTTTTTGTCATCTCTTCAGTAACCACACCTTCTCCAACACACCTTTCCTTATAGGTAAACTGCAAATTTTTTTTACATCCTTTGTTTTATCTTTTTGTTCCTTATTCTTGCTGTGAAGTTGACTAAAAGCAGCCAGTAATCTGCATACCATATTCCAAATACCAAATTATCTCGGCATTTTCCCTACCAATTCCCTACCATTCTTTTAAATATAGTCTCACACTCATTCTCAGGGCACCAACAAAACAAATGAGTTGCTAGACTAACACGGCTGCCTGTCTCTCCCCCAGTTCCCAGTAGAACTTTTGGTTAAACCTAGAGTCATTTCTGTTCCTGTCAGCATCTGTGCTTTCACACTCCCACTGGAATCTCTCAGTACATTCCAGCTAAGGCATTTTAGCCTTTATTTTAGCCAGCTTTCCTAAGCTTTTCCTATTCCCATAAACCAGCTTCACACTTTCTGAACTACCTGATCAGATGCAGTCATAGTAACGGTGCCACTTTTCAATACCTATTTTCTGCTTCAGCTAGCCTTTCATCACTGTGACAAAATACCTCAGCAAACCAAATGAAAGGATGAAGGACTTAATAGGCACATAGATTTCACTCCGTGGTCACTTGTCTTTATTGTTTCTGGGCCTGTGGTGGGGCAGTAATATAATAGAAGGAGTACAGAGTAGACTATAGCTGCTTATCTTCTGGCAGCCAGGAATCAGACAGAGTAGAAGAGTTATATCCTTGAAAGGCATGCCCCCAGGTACCTATATTTTATATTCAAGCTTTATAAACCATAAATTATGTTTACTTAAATTCTGTTGGTTATTCAAAATGCTAGATTAGTTTCCTGAGTGTTTATTTTTAAATCCCTGCAATCAAATCTATCATATAGTTCCCTGAAATTTCTATTTATTCTTTTGAACTTTTAGCTTCCTTATTTGCATCTTTGTATATAGCTCTAAATAACATTGTTATTTTGATTATAAATCTTTGAAAATGACACTATATAGTATCTTTTGTTACTTAGTATTTTTGCATTCTGTATTTGAATTCCATTAATCTACACTTGTAATCCTATAATGGGGCTGAGAAGATGGCTCAGTGGGTGAAGTGCTTGCTCTGTAAGTAGGAGACCTGAGTGTGGATCCCCAGGCTGGTGGGTATGTGCCTTCAACTCAGTGTGGAAGAGACAGGCAGGACCTGGGGACTCACTAGCTGACTCTACCAGCTGAAACTGTGAGCTCTAGATTCGGTGGGAGACCCCAAAAACAAAGGTTGGGAGTGATAGACACCCACAGTGACCACTAACCCCACATGTTCACAGACAAATGAGCATTCTCTCTCTCTCTCTCTCTCTCTCTCTCTCTCTCTCTCTCTCTCTCCCTCTCTCTTTCTCTCTCCCCCCCTTCCCATGTTCAAAGGGTTTTGTTTGTTTTTAAACACAACCTATTATTTTGCAAGAATTTATAAAGGAGTGTTTGATACGATTTTCTCATACTAGGTATGTGGTTTTCTTAGGATTATTTTCCGTTTCCTGCTTTTGTTTGTTTTGTTTTGAGACAGGTCTCACTATGTAGACCTGGCTGGCTTCAAATTCTGATATCTACCTGCCTCCTGAGTGCGGGGATCGAATATGTATGCCACTAGGTCCAGCTCAATTGCAGTGTTTGTTTGTTAGCTTTTGTTTTTGTTTTGAGACAGGGTCTTATATAACTGAGGTAGGCCTTATATTGCAGATAGTGAGGCTAACCGTGACTGTCTTGTCATATACTCCCTGATGATGGGATTATAGGCATGTTCCACCAATTTCAGTTCTACACAGTGTGGAGATGAAACTCTGGGCTGCGTGCCTGCTAGGCATGCACTCTCCCAAGCTGAGCCACATGCTGTTGCCTTCTTTAAAGTCTATTGTGATATATGTCTAGGTTCTTATAAATCTTGATCTTGTTGCTTTATCTTTTTGTTAGATGATTTTCTTTACTACTTTTTCATTGTTGATTTGATTTGACAGTATGCCTTATGACCTGATAAGTATACATTTCCTAATTTACTTTAGAAAAAAAAACATCCTTACCTAGTTTTTTCTGATGATTATTTAGAGAAATGAGGGATGTTTTATTATATTTCCTATATGTTCCCATTCCTCTTATCCTCATGCTCTTCCCCTGAAGAAAGTAAGTATCAATCAAAATGCAAATTATTTTGACTAGAAATGTGTTAGCATTCCACATCTTAATCAATAATCTTGAATTGATTATTGATTGGTATTATTTAGGTACTTTAGGTGTATATTACAAACATGAAAAGATTTTACAGAGAATGTTTATAAACCCTTTGCAGGTACTCTCTTTTACACATCCCATCTCATTTCATTCTGCTGAAACATTTGAATCCCTTCTGGCTTGTCTGAAAATGGATGATGAAAAGGTGGCAGAAGCTGCCCTACAGATT
This sequence comes from Cricetiscus sungorus, assembly GCA_030556225.1. Taxonomy (NCBI): domain Eukaryota; kingdom Metazoa; phylum Chordata; class Mammalia; order Rodentia; family Cricetidae; genus Cricetiscus; species Cricetiscus sungorus. The sequence continues at coordinate 4,590,056 of JANBXA010000044.1, forward strand.
TTCAAAAACACAGGGAACAAAATTGAAGAGGATTTCCCACACATCAGATCGTGAGTTGGGCTTTTCCTGATAAATACTTTGGATACACTTTTGATTGAGTTTTGAGGAAAATTGCTGTATGTTAATTATGCTAGAATGTAGACTTGTTTCTTGTGAGAAAGCATTGGTTGGTATTTGAGCTTTTGTTAGATAGAAAACAAGCATGGTACATCTTTGTGACACTTTGCTATTGCTTAAGGATTTAACAACCATTTCATAGAGTAGTTCCTGTTGTATGATAGTATAGGATGGACAGTTTACATGGATCTAAGGCACAATACGAAATTTCAGAAGTGTTAATTTAGTGTGTGTGTGTGTGTGTGTGTGTGTGTGTGTGTGTGTGTGTGTATGTGTATACACCTTGCAAGCTCGCCTGTACCGGACACATGGGCAGGTCAGATGACAACTCTGGGGAAGAGTCAGTTCTCTTCTTCCTTATGGGTTCCATGAAAAATGAACTCAGATCATCACTGTAAGTGCTTTTATCTACTGAGTAATCTTGCTGGCCAGTGTCCTCTCTGACTAAGGGTACTCCATCACTTTTATGTTAGGGCACTTAATACAGGGAAGTAGGAAAACAAGTAATACTCATCTTTATAGTAGTATAGCGTTTTTGTGTTCTAGTATTTCCAGCAATTGGAAATTGATAAGGTATAGAGAATCTCTACTAAGTGCTAGCAATGTTCAAAATTCCGTAATCTCCCAACAGACTGTATCTTCACTCTTTCTGTCATTGCTTGCTTCTTGCACATCTTTCTTCCTAATTTCTGGAGAGATCCACATGTGGTCCTAATGTTGCAGGTGAATGTTTCACTTCTGGCTAAGAACTACTCCACCAGGGATCTCTGGTCTGATTTGGATGCTTTTTCAGAGTTGCATGTGACCTTTTTCCTCGGTCCACATTAAGCTTTTAGAGGGAGGTGTAACTTTTGTTCTTCTGTTCTGGTCATGTGAACTGGAGTGAAACGAAGAAATCATTAGTAAATAAGACCAAGGTATTATTTCAGTGGTAATCCAAACCTACCAGAATTGGGGCCTGGAGAGATGATGGCTTAGTGGTTAAGAGCATTGGCTGTTCTGGTAGAGGACCTGACTTTGGTTCCCAGCACCCATATACTGGCTTACACTATCTGTAACTCCAATTCCAGGGAGTCTAACACCCTCTCCATGGGCACTAGACACGTGCATGTTATACATACAAACCTGCAGATTAACCATACACATAAAATCTATAAAGCAAAAAACCTACCAGAATTTTATAATAGTCTTTTTGCTAAGAATAAGCAACACTATTGTTTGGATCTGTCTTACTATTTTTTTTTAAAAGATTTATTTGTTTGTTTGTTTGTTTGTTTGTTTATTATACATGCATTGTTCTGTCTGCAGGTATCCCTTCAGGCCAGAAGAGGGCACCAGATTTCATTATGGATGGTTGTGAGCCATCATGTGGTTGCTGGGAATTGAACTCAGGACCTCTGGAAGAGCAGCCAGTGCTCTTAATCTCTGAGCCATCTCTCCAGCCCCTGTCTTATTAACTTTTAAATGAGTTCACGATGTATGGGATGATGCTCTTGCTATACAAATCAGATCAGAGAGCAGAGTGGCTTTACACATGGACTGTGTGTAACTATATACCTTGTATTGTATCTTCTTCTGATAGGCTGTCTGCTATTCAACAGAATGTGGTTACTAATCTAAGTGAAGAATCTAACATCCAGACAGGCAATATAGTTAGTTCTAGGTCATAGCTAGCAAGTGACAAATCTGTAACTTGAATTTGGGCTTGATTCCATTATCCATGGAACTATATCCCTTTGGGCATAGTTTCTATTTTCTTCTTATTTCTCTTTTTTACTGATTTTTAGTTAGCATGCGAGATAATGGGTCTCATTACATACACACACATTCAAACACACACGTGTATGTTTATGTATGTTTCTCCTTTTACCTCACTTATATCTGCCCATTCTATTACGTAAAATCTGTTTAGTTTTGGTTTTTTTTTCCCTATCCACTGAACTCTTGTTGGACATTTTGGATATTGTGAGTGGTGTAGCAGTACCATGAATTTACAAATGCTTCTATGACATACTTAATATTCTTCTGGTATATACCCAGGAGAGGTACATCAGGATCACTTAGTAATTCTATTTTTAGTTTTTTTGAGAAAACTGCTTACTGATTCCCATAGCAGCTCTTCCAACTCACTTTGCCATCAGCCATGTATAAGATTCCATTTCTCAGATGTCCTTGATAGCACTTGTTGTTTCTTAATGAGATGGAATCTCTGTGTGTTTTAGTTAGGGTTTCTATTTCTGTGAACAGACACCATGACCACAGCAATTCTTATAAAGGGAAAAACATTTAATCAAGTGGCATACCTTTTCAGAGGTTTAGTCCATTGTCATCATGGTGCAACATGGTGACATGCAGGCAGACATGGTGCTGGAGAGGCATCTTGATTCACAGGCAACAGGAAGTGGTCCTTCTCACTGGACATGACTTAGGTATATATGAGACTTCAAAGCCCGCCTCCACAGTGACACACTTCCTCCAACAAGACCACATTTACTCAAACAAGGCCATGCCTCCTAATAGTGCCACTCCCTTTTGGAGGCCATTTTCTTTCAGACCACCACACAGGGTAATTCTACTGTGCATTTTTCTGATGGCTAAGGGGGTTAAGCACTTTTCCAATTGTTTTTGTTTTTTTTTTTTGTTTTTTTTTCCTGATCTTATTTTGGCTATTGTTTATTTGATTAATTTGCCATCTGTGATTCACTTTTTGTTTGTTTGGTACTTTAAGTTTTGGGATACTTTATAAATCTAGATACTAATTTTCTATTAGATACATAGTTGGTAACTTTTTTTTTCTACATTCTGTATATTATTGCTGGTGTTTCTTTTGCTGTACATTAGCTTTTGTATATCATGCAATCCCATTTCTTGATTCTTGAAATTATATCCTGAGCTATTAATAGGCCTATGCCTGTATCCTGAAGCTTCCCTCTAGACTTTTCAGAATCTTACATTAAGGTGTTTAATCCACTTTTGTTCAGATAAGATTTTTCTGCATGCTGAAGAGATCCAGTTTTTCCTGTACCAATTGAAGAGCTGATCCTTCCCAATGTATGCTTTTGTCACCTGCATCAAAATTCAGGAGGCTGAGTGTGTTTGTAAAACCTCTCTTCTAAAACTAAGTTTGGCTTCAAGTTTGCTTCATTACTTTTCTGAATAGTGATGCCAGCCTGATTTGCTTTCATTCACTCTTGAGTCTGTGAATGTATGCTCTTGAAATATGTTTCCTGGATACAGCAGATAGCTGGATCTTGTTTATTATTTATGCAGCTAGTCTATGTCTTTTAATTACAGCATTAACAACATTTGCATTTGGTTAGTGAGAGAGGTTTGCTAATCCCTGAATTTTTTTGATTATTTTTCTAATTGGTTGGATTAATGTTCGTTCCTTCATTTCTTCAGTAGTATTAGTGTGTTGAGGGCTCACACTGTTGAGTGTGATAGATTCCTTCCCAGGTCTTCTCTCTTTATGTCTTTCTCACATGAAATTGGTTTTCTCTGCTGTGTTATTGAGACTGTTTCTTCTCTGTGCATGGTATTCTTCTGTGGGTTTTTTTGTTTGTTTGGTTGGTTTTTTTTTTTGTTTTTTTTTTGCAGTGTTACTATGTAAGTTTTCTTGAGACATGTCAGTGTTTGTCTATTTACCTCAGGTCGGACATCAGTGAGAGGCAGAAAAAATGAATTCTACCCAAGTTTTACTTGGTGAACCATTGAGTTTGTTGGGATTATCTGTAGAAGTGTGGCTGAGAGGTTATTTATAGAGCTCCAGTGATTCAAAGGTAGTTGCAGTGCCAAAGCCGGCATGGAGACAGCTGATAAAAGTATGTCAGGAGCCTTCTGCCCCTCCTGCATGTGATGTCACCCTGCTTTTGTAGCCCTGTGGAGGGCTCTCAGTAGTACAAATCTTCTGATCTTACCCAGCCCCATAAGTTTCATCAGGTTCTTTCTTGACTTTTTGTAAGTTTCCTAATCATAGCCTCCTGCTTCCTTCAGGAGGAAAGGGTTCAATTCTGTGAAAATAGCAATACTATAGCTGGATTAGTGCTAAGGTGTGGCTTCAGTTTGTGCATGTTTTGAACTCTCCCTATCTCCTGATCAATTTTGAAAGATAGCTTTGTTGGATCTAGGAATCTGGTTGGCATAAAATACATGAATCTGCTGCCCTGGCTTTCATGGATTTTGTGGGTAGTCTGATAGAATTCTGTGTTTTTATTTGTGGGTTGCTGTTTTCCTCCTATGGCTTTAAATGTATTATCTTTGGTTTACCCCTTCTGTGTCTTGACTGTGATGTGTTTGGAAGAGGTTCTGTGGTCATGTCTATTTAGGGTTTTAAATCCCTCTTGTGCTTGGGTGTCATCCATTTTGTTAGGTTTGGGAAATAGTCTACAATTTTATTGAATAGACTTTCCGTGCCTTTACTTTTTACTGGCTTCTGCATGGGTTCCTAAGTTTGGCATCTTGATCATATCTGAGTGTTGTTGGAAGTTGTCATCAGGATCATTTATTTACCTGTTTTCCTTTCAGTGTCTGAATGTAGTGTTTTCCTAGTTTTTTTCACAGTCTTAGATCTTCATGGTCCAGTCTAGTGGTGATGTTTTCTGTTGTGTTTTTTATTTTGATTCCTGAATTTTTCATTTCCTACATGTCTAAACCTCTCCCTCCCACCCAGAATTCCAGGATTGCCTCTTCCATATTTCTGTCTTTCTTACCCATTTTGCTGGCTTTCTTTCTCTCCTGTGCTGCTGGCTTGCTTTTCCTTGTTCCCGCTGTTTTCCTAACTTCATTCACTGGCTTCTAACCTCTTTGAAGACATTGATAATTTCTACAAGTAAACTTTTGAAATCTTCATCTAGTATTTTACCCATCTTAGTATCCTTGATCTTTTTTGAAGACTCTGATTGGCTTTTTGTGTGTGTGTGTGTGTTTCCTGTGCTTCTGAGTTATGATTGATTGACATCTGTTGCTTTGGCTGTCTTGTAACCTGGGGATCTACTTAGTGAGCAGCCTTACTCCCTAACACTACCCAGAGAGGACAAAGCAAACTGCTACACCAAACTAAAGATAAAGATTTAAAATAACAAATGCCACTAATACACATCAGTGATGTAAAACTGAAAATGGCACAAGTGGTATAAAATGTGCAGTGGTTTAAATCATTTAATCAAATGTAGATTAGCAATTGAATGGGTTAAGAAAGGAGCCAGGGAAAGGCAGGGTGGGGCCGGGGGGTGGGGGGAGACACGGCAAGTAGAACAGAAGTAGAATTAACAAAAAAAGAAGAAGAAGGAGAAGGAGAAAGAGGAGAAGGAGAAGAAGAAGAAGAAGAAGAAGAAGAAGAAGAAGAAGAAGAAGAAGAAGAAGAAGAAGAAGAAGAAGAAGAAGAAGAAGCCGCCAGTCATAGTGGCACATGGGAGGTAGAAACAGGCAGATGTCTGTGAGTTTAAGGTTAGCCTAATGTACCCTAGCAATTTCCAGGACAGCCAACCTAGGGCGATCCTGCCTCTACAGGTTCAAGCCAGATGGAGTCCCAACACCGAGATGGGGAAGTGGACATGGGCCCCCACCCCTAAGAAGCTGTCTCTAGTTGATACCCAGTGTCAAAGGAAGAATTATTTTCCTCCAGTGTAGTCTCACTGAGAATATTAACAGCACGTTACTGTAAGCCCCATGCCTGGGAGAAGTTGACCAAGACAAAATGGATTCATTGGTATTTTTGAGGACTTTATTTCTTGTTTTGCTTCATTTGGGCATTTTTGTCTTATTGATCTTTTGTTTATGTATTTTGGTTTCCATTTGTGTGTATATTGCTTTTTTTTTTTAAAGAGAAAAAACATAAAATTGGCTGGGAATGTTATAAAAATGTATAAAAAATTTTCAGTTAAAAAAAGGAGGAAAGGTAATGTTGTGAAGGTGAAGAGGAAGGAACAAGAGATCAATAACAGAAGAAAAGGAAAGAAGATTGCTCAATAGTGAAAAATGCCATACATAATAAACAGAAGAAAGGTAGTAGAAAGTAAAAACAATTTAAAATTTTATCTTTAAGTGTAATGTGATAAAGCCAAATAGTACTAAAAATACAGTGTGTGTAGTGGGGGGGATACAGGTTAAAAAAAGAGAAGACATTACCAACAATGGAAAACTGCAAACAAGTGTGGGTAAATGTAAAAAGGGAAAATACAAAGTCAAAAACAGCTTTTTAAAATATGAAGTAAGATATCAATTAAAGTATAGTAAAATAAACACAGAGGGGCAGGGTAGTGGTGCATGCCTTTAATCCTAGCACTCAGGAGGCAGAGGCAGAGGCAGAGGCAAGAGGCAAGTGGATCTCTGTGAGTTCAAGGCCAGGCTGGTCTACAGAGTGTGTTCCAAGACAGCTTACAGCCTGCCTCTGTTTCTTGAGTGCTGGGATTAAAGGCGTGTACCTCTATTGCCCGGCTGATGGCCTCGTCTCATGCAGGTACCCACTCCTGCTGTGGCTTCATGGATGCAACAGTCATTTCATGTCTTGAAGATGGTATCTGACAGACTCCTCCTATCCCTTTCCCCCCTCCTGTTCACTGAGCCTTGGAGAGGGTGATCTAGATGTCCCTTTCAAGACTAAGCACTCAACAGTCACTTATTTGTCAAATTATGAGTTTCTGTGCTAAGTGTTCCCTCCTGACACAGAAGCTTCTCTGACCTTGGTTGAGATGGTACTAATCTGTGGGTATAAACATAAAATTACCTTTTTAATGTATTGCTTTTATTTCCTGTTTTAGAGCCTTACTTCCTGTATTGCATCACAAATCCAAAAAAGGACCACCTCGTCAGGCCAAATATGCCATCCACTGCATTCATGCCATATTTTCTAGTAAAGAGACCCAGTTTGCACAGATATTTGAGGTAATTAAAATTTTTTTAATTCATTAAAAATAGATAGTGATTTTGCAGGATATTCTCAATGGGAAATATATACTGTGTGCTATCAGGATTTGAATTAATAAAATCAACATTGGCAGTAGTTAAAATAGGAAAACTTTTTTCATAGGTTTAAGGCTACTTCAGATTCAAAAGTCAAATACTGCATGATACTTTTTGATACTGCTATATGTATTGGTTTTGGAGGGCTTTCATTGAGTATTATATATATATATATATATATATATAATATATATATATACACACACACACACACACACATAAAATCACAGTCAGTGACAGTATGTAATGAACTTACTCAGTCAATTTGCAGGTTTAAGTTTGAATTTTGAATGTAAATTGGTTCTAATGGGTAATATAAACAAGTTTAGATTTAATGACTGAGCTAACTGTGCTAACATGAAGTGTATTTTTAATGTTTCATACTATTTTCTGTACATGTTAATTAACTTTCACCTTGAGGAGGTGTTTTATTATAGCCAGCCATGAGAGTAGTCTCCAGCATTATTATTAAAACAGAAACTAGCAGAAAAGTTTATAAAAAATGATTTATAATTATATTTCTGGAGCTTTAAATGGAAGTCAAAAAGCAATTTGGAGACCATACTAAATTTTATTTTGACACTTTATCTCTGAGGTACAAACTTGTATGGTTATTGTATCATATTTTTATGTATCATGTTAAAATACCTGAATTCTGCAACTTCCAAATAGCACTTTGATTTATATAGCAAGTAACTTAATTTATATGCATTTGGGGATGTCTTGTTTTTATTTACAAAGATGACTTTATTAGTTAATGTTGGTTTATAGAAAAATTTTGTTTTTATTGATTAATCTTTTTTTTCCATTAATGGTGGTCTCTCTGAGAACACTATTGATATGACCTGGCTTTGTAAAGATTTTTGCTGTGTTGCTCTTACAATGTAGAAGGTTTGCTGGTTTTCTGAGAAAATACTTTCTCATGGTCACTAGCCTTTTTTCATGATCTGGCCATTAATTTTTTTCTTCAAAAATAATTTTATTAATACATTGTGGAAAATTATCAATTAGTAGTAATAAAATAATTGAAACCATTTATGCAACCATGTTTTTGTTTATAGTGTGACCAGCGTAGTGATACTTAGGTATGGACACAGTGGAAGTATTGAGGGAAATGACCAGGAATAGCAAAAGGTCAAGTCATCAAATGTTCTTGTTGGTTGCTGAAACCTCGTATTGCCCTTGTGTATTGGAAAATCTTAGTTATATTGCTTGTCAAGTTTGCAATAGTTGATTTTCAGTGTTAGAAGATAGAACCCACATTTACTTTTGTGTGTGTGTTCCTGTGTGTTTACATGTGTGCTTATGTGAGTGCCGTGTTTGTAGAGACCAGAGGTCAACACTGCTTGTCCTCCTCAATTGCATTATACCATGACTTTTGAAACAGGGTCTCTTACTGAATCTGGAGCTCATTCATTCATCTAGACAAGCTCTCCGGATAGCTTCAGGGCTGCTCCTGTCTGTCCCCATAGTGTTGGAGTCACGGATGCACTCAGCCTTTCCACTTATGTAGTGTTGAGGGTCCGTTGTCAGTTGGTGATGCTTGTGCATTAAGCACTTTGCCCACTGAGCCAGTTCCTAAGCCCTCATATTTTCATTAAAGTGAAGCATTGGTGTTTCTGCTAAGTACCCTCTGCCCATTCTAGCCAGGTATTTACTTTTCACAGGTACTGTGTGTTGTCAATAATGTGCTTTTCCAGAGGCACTTTATTCATACACAAGTAAGGATGTAATAAACACACACATTTTGTGTGTTCTCCCCCTTAACTCTTAATGATGGTGTAATTTAGTCACTCTTCTGATTTTCCCATTTTTAAGATTTAGCGACACTCTTCAGTAATCATTCTAAGTGAGTATGACATTCTTCTGTTGTAATAAGATACTAATGGTTTGGTTTTAATGAACAATAGTTTTGTTATAGAATTTAGTGTTTGATGCTATCATTTTTTCAGGACACCCAAAATTCAGTTATTTATACATAGGAAAAATTGGTTTTGCTACTGAAACTTTTATTTCGTTGTGAAAAGGCTTAGGGACACATGCTCCTTCTGACTAGTGGTTCATTGTGCTCCTACTGGACCTAAGTCACGTAGAGTGTAGACCTGTGGGGAAGACACAGTGCTTCTGCCTCGGTGTGGGCAAGTGTGGCCTGCCTCATTTTCACTCCCATTTCATTGACCAGACCTCAGATGCCCTCCTCCAACTGCAGGAGAAGCTGCAAGGTGGATCCTTCTTTATTCTTCAGAAGGAGGAGCAGAGTGAATATTGATTAGCCCTAGCAGTCTTTGACATTCATATATATGGTTGTAAGATAGATATATGCTATATAATAAGATTGATGCTAAAATGCTTTCTTACCTATTTCTAAAATGTGAGTTGTGCAGAACTGGAAATATGTCTTCTAAATGTTGGTAACTATAGATGTCTACACTTAAGCTTGAGTTGCTACTTATACCAGATCTGAAATTCTGTAGTGTTCATAATTAAAAGGTGAAATACAGGAGCAGTTTTATTTGTATCTATAGAGAACTGAATATATTTTCTATCCTTCGTTTCCAGCCTCTGCATAAGAGCCTAGATCCAAGCAACCTGGAACACCTTATAACCCCACTAGTCACTATTGGTCATATTGCTCTTCTCGCACCTGATCAGTTTGCTGCTCCTCTGAAGTCTTTGGTAGCAACTTTCATTGTAAAGGACCTTCTCATGAATGACCGGGTGAGTTACAGCTTTAGATTGTTATCTTCATAGTGTTCTGCATGTAGTTTTATATTAGAGAGAGGTGGATACATAACACTTCCGCTTGGTTGCTTTCATTTAAGGTTTTCATCAGAAATAAAATAACACTGGTACATCTTTGTTTGACCGGGCATTTGATCTGAAGTAGACCCCCTGGGGAGTTGTAAGATAACACTCAGTTGTGGCTGTTTCGGTTTTACATGAAATTAAATTATACAAGGACATGGAGTTTTGATTAAGTGGTGGACTTTTGGGGAGGAGACAGATAGGATCTTACTCTGTGGCCCTTGCTCTCTTGTAACTGGAGATGTGGATAAGACTGGCCTTGAATTCACAGTGATCGGCTTGTTTGTGCCCCTTGGGTGCTAGAATTAAAGTTGTAGACCAACAGGTCAACCTGGCAGTTTTTTGTTTTTTGTTTTTTTGTGTGTGAGGATGGATAACTTAGAATCTTGTGGGGGCACTTTGCCACTAAGCCATAGCCTGGCCTGGTTGACTTTTTAATATGAAAGTAGAGATAATTTAAGGTTCTCAAATTTATGTTCAGCAGTGAAGATTTACTCTGGCTCCTTGTCAGATCATTTTGGTCTGGGCTTCTAGCTTTTTCGATAGTTTGTTTTTCTGGTGCTAGGGATCTAACCCAGGAGCTCCTGTGTTAGTACCATTGAGTTCACCTATCCATGGCTTCAGTTATTGGTCAGTTGCTGTCTTTGTCTAGGGTGTATTTGTTTGGGAATTTTCTAAAATTCTCAGATACTCATTAAGGCCTCTGCTACTTACTAGGCCCATGATTTCTAATTTTTCCCTTAAGTCCTGTGACATGATGACAGGGTTGGTGGACCTCTCAGACTCCTCATTTTCCACTTTTAGAACAAGAAATCGCCTTAGTCAGAAAAGTAATCTTTGTGCCAGGCTCAACTTTGTTGATGTATCCCTTCTTCTGATCATCTGCTCTGCTAATTGTTATTGCTTTGGTACTTTTTTGTTGCTTGCATACTGACTTTACAAAACCATTTGGTCTACCCTTTCTAATTGTTTCAGTAGGAAAGTTTTTAAAATAATCTAGTCTGTCTTGTCAGAATAGATTAAATTCTTTCATGCCACCATTAATCTAACAATTTGTCCTGTTTTATGTCATGTAGGATATGGGCAAATGAAAGGATGTTACAGTTATTCAATTTATGCTGGATAATACTGTTCACTCTTTGCTTTATTATTCACTCCATAATCCTTATTTTCTGTTTCCTTCCTGTTCATTTCATATCATTACCTCATACTCATCTCATGCGTATCTGACTAGGATGCTCCTTTAGTTTTGTTTGTTCTTGAGTCTTGCCAGCATTCTGTCATATGTCCTGTGCAGACATTCTCAAGTCTGAGCTCACTGCGTGCTGTACCACTTCCCAGTTACTGCTGATGTTTCCTACCAGCATTTATTATCAGATAACTTACTCTCTGTCCACCTAATAGACACAAAGTTAGACTCTTCCTTTATTTTTTTCTCTTGGATTTTCCAGACAGGATTTCTCTGTGTAATAGCTCTTGATTGTCTTGAACTCACTTTGTAGACCAGGCTGGCCTCCAACTCACAAAGATCCTCCAGCCTCTGCCTCCCTCTCCCTCTGAGTGCTGGGGTTGAAGGTATACACCCCCATTGACCAACCAAAGTTATACCTTTAATTTGCATTTTCCTTACTAATGCTTAAGTTCATTTGACCAGTTATCATTCATGTTGCCAGCTGTCTGCAATTACTTACAATGCCCTGTGCATGTTAGGTAATCTTTCCTTTATTGGGTACATGTTACACAGTAGCCACAAGGTCCCATTTACAATGTATCATTTTTACTCTCTTTGTGTTGTCCTTTGAATAAAAGTTTTAAGTTTAACATTTTTTCTTGTTATTTTCACATCCTGTGTAAGAAACCTGCTCTGGCCTGCTAATGTGTGAGATCTGATGTATGATTTAAGCTTCAGTAATATTAGTTTTACAAATGTGTATGCCCTTGCATTTGGGGCATAAATGTTCAAAATTGAGATGTCTTTTTTTTTTTTTTCTTTAATGAGTATGAAATGTTCTCCATCTCTTTTGACTAAGTTTTGGTTAGATGTCTATTTTGTTAGATATTAGGATAGCTAGAACAGCTATCCATTCAATTGGAAAATCTTTTTCCATCCCTTTACTGTGACATTATGTCTATCTTTGATGTTAAGGTGTGTTTCTTGTATTCAGTTGGGGGATGGGTCCTGATTTTATATCCATTCTATTACCTGTGCCTTTTTATTCTCGAATTCAGTTCATTGATTTTGAGAGGTGTGTGTGTGTGTGTTTCCCTTTGGATTTTGCTGATGTGAGATTATATATTGCTTGTGATTTTGTAGGTGTAGTTAACTTCCTGAGGTTAATGTTTTCCTTCTAGTACCTTCTGTAGATCTGGAATTGTGAATAGAGATTCTGTTTAAATTTGACTTTGTCATGAAATACCTTGCTTTCTCCATCTATGGAATTTTGCTGGGTATATTAGTCTGGGCTGGCATCTTTGGTCTCTTAGAATCTTCAAGACATCTGTCCATGCTCTTATGGATTTTAGAGTCTCCATTGATAATTTGGGTGTAATTCTGATAGGTCTGCCATATATGTTACTTGACCTTTCTCCTTTGCAACTTCTAATATTCTTTCTTTATTCTGTATGTTGAGTGTTTTGATTATTATTTGGCATGGGGGCTTTTTTCTGGTCCAATCAATTTGGAGTTCTGTAAGCTTCTTGTGCCTTTATAGGCATGTCCTTCTTTAGATCAGGAAAATTTTCTTCTGTGATTTTGTTAAATATATTTTCTGGGTTTTTTTTTTTTTTTTTTTTGTATGTTTGGTTTTGTTTTTTCCAGACACGGTTTCTCTGTGTAACAGCTCTGGCTATCCTGGTACTCTCTTTGTAGACAAGTCTGGCCTCTAACTCACAAAGATCTGCCTGCCTCTGCCTCCCAAGTGCTGGAATTAAAGGTGTATGCCAAAATGCCTGTCTTATTTTCTGTATTTTGAGCTTGGATTCTTCTTCTATTTTTATTATTACTAGTTTTGGTCTTTTCATAGTGTCCCAGTTTGCCTGTATTTTTTGTGTTAGTTTTTTAGATTTGACATTTTCTTTGAACAATGAGTTTATTTCTTCTATTGTATCTTCAACGCCTGACATTCTTTCTTTCATCTCTTGTATTCCGTTGGTGATGCTTGTGTCTGTAGGTCCTGTTCACTTACCCAGATTTTCCATTTCCATAATTCCCTCAGTTTGTGTTTTCTTTATATTGCTTCTATTTCAATTTTCAGGTCTTTAGTAGTTCCTTTTCTTGTTTCCTCTTGCTTCTTGGCATTCTTTAAGGGATATATTGATTTCCTCCAATTTCTTTAAAGGAGTTTTTCATTTCCTCTTTAAGGACCTCTGCCATCTTAATAAAGTTGGCTTTGTGATCACTTCTTGTACTTTGGCTATGTTTGTTGGAATTTTCAGTTCTTGCTGTCATAGGATAGCTGTACTCTGATGGGGACATATTGGCTATGTTGATACATAAGCATCTGGATTTGCATTGATTATAGGTTGTAGTTTTGATTTCTGAGTTTTTCTTTATTGGATGGGTGTTTTGTTCTTGTTTTTGTTTGTTTGTTTGTTTTGTTTTGTTTGTTTCCTTTTTGGGTCTAGTCTTTGTGGCCTCTATTTGTGGCAGCTGGTGTGACCTTTGTTCATGTTGGGAACAGGCCTTCTGGTGGTTAGCTTGGCCTTTGTTGTAGCAGGGATCTCTGTTCTCTGACTGGTCTAGCCTGTGTCTGTTTTTCTGACTAGTGTTGCTTGTATCTTGGCTGTGGAAGTCTTCTGGGTTTAGAGGCAGGGATGATGAGGTGGGAGGGCAAGGGTGAGGCCTGGGATGGGTTTTGGGAAACAGAATCTAGGGAGTGCTACAGTTCACCCTGCAGGCAACTCTCTCGCGTGTTCTTCTCTTATTTAGTAAATATTAACTGAATATGAGAATTCATGCTTATATTTTAATGTTTCCACCTTTTGTCTAGCTTCCAGGAAAAAAGACAACTAAGCTTTGGGTTCCAGATGAAGAAGTTTCTCCTGAAACAATGGTCAAAGTGAGTACCATACATAGATTTGTTTTTCTTAGTATACTCATTGTATCAAGTAATAGATGTGGGTGGATATTAAATGTCAAGAATTTGTACCTTTTTTTATGTTACAGTGTTTCATGTATTGTGAAATTGTAGGACAATGATGTGCCACCTGTGGCCTTGAGAGCAGTAGCATGTAACCTAGTTGAGGGGAAAAGATTTGAAAGCTGTTTCCCTATTTCCACTTCCTAGAAATTAGCCTTTTAACGGAATGACCAGTGCTTTTTCCTGGATGTACTTCTGTTTAGTAACAATGCCAGTCCAGGTTTTAAAATTGTCTTTTCCCTGGGATTTAATAAAAGTTTTTATTTAAAACACATTTAATAATTCTTGAATTTGGGTTTATACACAAGGAATTGCTTGTCACTAAAATACAGAGCATCAATTTGTTAGAGTCATGTGATATATGTGTCAACTTCATTCAGCGTATTTGGCAAGGTTTAAAAGGAGTAAATATACTGAATGTTGACTTTTTTTTCCTAGAATTTCTTAGCACCCTTCTGAGCTCGCTCCCACATTGTCCTGCCCTCTTTCTCTTTGTATGTATTTAGTTATGCTCCATATCCTGCAGCCTCAGATTCTGATGTGTCTGCATACCTGTTGAACAGCCCTTCCTTTACATCTGTTGTTTTCACTGTGTGATACTGGTTGCATTTGTGTCTCAGCACTAGTCTTAAGCAGCAGTCTTGTGTCACCAAGGCAGCACTGGATAAGAAGATGGGACATTTAGGCTAAGTGTGCACTTGCCAGGTGACCAGGGAAGGCATCTTTGGGACTGCTAGCACTATTCAAGCTCAGTTATTGTTGCCTTTGTCTTTTAGAGAGCTAAGTCAGAAAAAAATGTAAAGAAGTATGTCAAAGACTACAGTAAGTGCAGGAGTACTCCCATGCTTCATCATCATGAGATGTAGAAAGTGGTCTCCATTCTTAGGTGGGCAGTGGGACACTTTTTCTGCTTAGGGAAGTTAGCATAATTCTAACTCTAGGTCCTATAGGATGAAGTGCATGCTTGGGAAACATTAAAGTTAACAGCAGCAAACGAACTCATCTTTAGTAAAATGGCTTTTGTTTTTGTTTTGGTTTTTTTTGCCACTTTCCTGGAGGTTGAAACAACTCTAACTTAAAAAACCATGTTATCTTCCTATATATATATAGAAAGGGATAATTTTTGTGTTTTCTTAAGATGCATCCTCCTTTTTTCTAGTTTTTAAAGTTGGTGTGGAAATTCTTTAAACATAACAATGCTTTATTGGTCAATTTGTCTTTTAAATAGATTCAGGCTATTAAAATGATGGTTCGATGGCTACTTGGAATGAAAAATAATCACAGTAAATCAGGAACTTCTACCCTCAGATTACTAACAACCATATTGCATAGTGATGGAGATTTGACAGAACAGGGAAAAATTAGGTATGTAGTTATTATTTCCAGATATTTGGGCTGTATAGTATTTCAACTCCTGGTATAACTGTTATATGTTAGAATTTCTTCTTAAAAAGATAATTATTTGTAGGTATTCATGTGTTTTTATTTTAATATGCTTTTACATGGTGGTTATTGCAATATAATAGTTATGTGTCTGACAGGGTTCTATCATCTAGATACTGCAAGGGAAAAAACAAGTTATTGAATCTGTTTCTAGAATACAGTAAACAAAAAATTTAAATGTACTCTATGCATGTCATTTAAAATATGTAGGCTGTTTTTGTTTATATGATGAAACATAATTTAATAGTCCCTGTTCATAAGTCCACATCTGTGGATTCAGCTACTTACAGATCTAAAATAACCAGACAGAAGTTCTCTTTTCTGTACTGAGAATGCATAGACTTCCCTTTACATTTCCTGCACCATGCAGCATAGCCACTGTGTGAATTGTAATCTAGAACTGAATGAAGGTATGTGGGGAGATTGCACATAAGCCATACAAAAATGATGTCATTTTCCCATGAGGTACTGAAGCATTGTTTTTGTTGTCTTAGTCTACCCAGGGTTAACTGACTGTACTGTGACTGAAACTCAGATTCAGGTCCTGAAAGTGCATACTCCAGGCAGATTCAAACCCTGATTCTTAGCACTTTCTAGTTAGCTGAACGTTACTAAGTTTCTTCAGGTTGTCGGTGCCCCTGACGCCATCTTGTCTTAGTGTACCACTGTGGTACAGTAATGTGTGTTAGGATATTTGAAGTATTCACAGCATTGTATAGCATATAGGAACATACATGGATGATAATAGGAATTATTTTTTATCAGCATTAGCTGATCATGTAGAATTGATCTCAAATGCTGTTTAGCGACATTTCTTAGCAATAAAAAATAGACTTAATACATCTAAGTTCTTTAATGAGAAAACCAGACAGGCTGCTTTCCATTTTTTCTTTTCCATTCTCTTCTTCCGGCCCTGCCCCCCATCTCCTTATCCACTCTGATGGTGCTGGGCATCAAACCTAGGACTTCCATGCTAGGCAAATAGTATTAACATTGAGCCACCACCCCAATCTGTTCTCCTGGTATGTTTCATTCATAGTGTCTCCTGTGCCTGGAATTTAACACTACATATTTCTGAAATGAAATAATAAAAGTAAAATTTAATACTATAGACACAGATCATGCGCTTACAATTTTTAACCTAATTTGTTGCTTTCCTTCAATAATTTAGGCATGTCCATTACATACATGGATGATTTAAAATTCATACTGCATTTGAGATAAATTTCTATTGGTCAGTTCAGCCTGGCAGAGAAAATTCTTGGCATTAATACGTTAGTCCCAATTTATTAATTACATTGTTTTATACATAGTTATTTATATTAATTACTCCTGGCTATACTTAAGAAGTTGAGAACAGCCAGGTGTGGCTCACGGCTTTAATCCCAGCACTCATGAGGCAGAGACAGGCGATCTCTGTGAGTTTGAGGCCAACCTGGACAGAACGAGTTCCAGGACAATCTCCAAAGCAATACAGAGAAACCCTGTCCCGAAAAACAAACCAAAAAAAAAGAAGAAGATGTTGAGAGCAATGACAGATTGAAGGCAGACTACACACATTCAAATTCAGATCTACCATTTATCTGCTGCTTTTATTGTGAGCTATTTCTTCTGCATGCCTATGGTAGTGTTTTAGCTACTACACCTTCTGTCATGGTTCTTGTTTTATGTTTAGTACAGTAGTTGTGATACACAAATTAGCAAGTAAAGACATTCATTCTGACCTGTGAGTAAAGATCACACACTCAAATCAATAGTACTGTAGTTAAAATTGAACAGGCGAACCAACATACAAATAAGTGTCTTCTATTCCTGCCTAGATTAGGATGTTTAAGATTAGAAAATTGAATGGCTTTAGTAGGAGATGTCAGTAACATACTTAAGAGACATTGGCATTGGTTAGGTTCTCTTGAGAGCTCTGTGCTGTACATAGACTGACTACTGTGGCCCCATATGGCAGAAAGTACAAACAAGCTCCCCTACCTCCTCTTTATAAGTCCTGAGGGTTTTGCCGACTCAACCTCATCACCTTCCAGAAAACTTTCTTGTAATTCCACCTTGGTCTAGGACTTCAGAGTATGCAATCTGAGGAGGTGAAGAATGCTCAGACTATAAGACTTTCTGCTTTCCCATAGAGGGTTATTTTAAGCATTAGATGAATGAGGTAAGAATGATTCCCCCACACCAGACATGTAGAAGTCTTGCTTATATTGTTTTTGCTTCTTTTTTTTTTTTTAGTAAACCAGATATGTCTCGCCTGAGACTTGCTGCTGGGAGTGCTATTGTGAAGCTGGCACAGGAGCCCTGTTACCATGAGATCATCACGTTGGAGCAGTACCAGCTGTGTGCACTAGCCATCAATGTAAGGGCAGTGGCTAGTGGGAATACCATCATGTGCTCTTGGGCTTATAGGAAGAAATTGCTACAATATCATCAGAGCCTTGAATGTTTGTTTTCTTTCATGTGAAATGCTTCAGAGTTCTAAAATGGCCATTGGTTTCCTAGCACAGTGTATGGAACTACTTTGGTGTTGTAGTCTGCAAACATCCCACACTCACTGAATGAGCCTTGCACTGGCTCAACCATTACTCCTCAAAGAGATGGGGACAAACTTCCTTCAGTGCACAGCCTTGCTTTCTGGGTGTCTGCTTTAGAACACCTCATTTATGCACATATAGCTCTTTGATTAACACTGAGCTCATAGTCAACAAACAGCATCACCACTCAATCCTCGGTGAGGCTTTGCTATAGCCCATGCATTTTTCTCTGTAAGGCACAGTGTGATCTTATGTTTAGGCTGCTGCTGTATTTGGTCACTTGTTGGGAGCTGTTTAAATGTCAGTCACCAACAAGAACAACATTGTACAGTGTGTCACCAGGTAGACCAAGGAAACAAAGCTGGGCTTCTCTGTAGGGATGAGCACAACAGGCTCCTTCCCTGTTTGATGCCCTGCACATCTGTTTGCTGATGACTGGATTATTGCTGCAGGTGTTGATTTTGGAATTAGAAATAAATGAGTAGGCAAATTCCTAAGTGTGGACAGAATCTGTGAATAAGGAGGAACAACTGTTACCAAAATTTTATAAAGCTGGTTCCTGGGCTTGTATTTTTCTTTAAGACATAGGGTAGATAGTTTCAAGGTAGAAGTATTCTAAATAAAAATTTTAAAATAAAATAAATCTTTTAAAAGTGAGAATACATAAACACATGTATCAGTAAATCTAAAGACATGACGTAAGCTTGCCTCCCTTTGTTTTTTTCCACTTGTTGCAGAAGCCTTGACTCTCAGAACTACCTTCTGGTATGCAGTAACTGTCCTACTACTGCACTCATCCAGGACACTTTGTGTATTGTTGGATAAATTTCCCCAACCATGGTTCTCATCATGTTATTCTCCTTGTCAAACACATTTAAGAACTCATACTTGCTTGAAAGAAAAGAAAAAAAAAAACAAAAACAAACAAACAAAACAACCAACAAATGTATTTTATAACCTGACATTTGAGCCTTTCTATTGTTTGGATCTAAACACATACTTTAATGTCTTTAATACTACTACCTTTACAACAGTGGTTCTCAACTCATGGGTCACGACAATCAAAAGACCATTGGAAAACACCACTATTGATAATTGTGATTGATAGGGGTAGCAAAATTACAGTTATAAAGTAGCAACTAAAATCATCTTATATGGTTGGGGTGACCACAACATGAGGAACTATATTAAAGGGTCACAGCATCAGGAAGTTGGTTAAGGATGCTTTACATTGTACTACCCTTCCTCTACTTCATTGCAGTGAAACTGAGCACCTCTGTTTAGCCTGTGTTTTGTTGCCTCTGGTTTTTGTCTCATCCTCCTTCCATCTCTGCACTTACTTAACCCTGTTTGACAATGAAGGTTCAGATGTGATCTTTCCCATAATACTTGCCCTAATTTTCTTAGCTGGATGCAGTCTCTGTTGTTTTAATTCCCTCTAGATTTTATTTTCACTCCTCTGTTACACACAGAGATCAGCCTTGTGCTTTGACTTTTTCTGTACATGTGGTTTGTTTCTTTCTTGAGGTGAGGCTCTTTAAAAGTACTATTGTTATATATTTGAACAGACATTAAATGTGGGGGTAGATAGAGATTGAATAATATGGCAACACATTTAGTAGTTGTTTAGGTATTTAGAATTTGAAATTCAATTCATGAAAAAATTTACTTTGTGTTATTTTGAGGTACATATTGTTCTAGATTCTAGAAACACAAAGCTGAAAAAGTCATGGTTGTAGTCCTCTGAAAGCTAAGAGTCTCTTAGAATGGAAAATACAGGTAAGTGTTGATAATATGAAGTACACAGAATAACTGAACTCCTGCTAAACCGCTAGAGGAAGTTATAAGGATAATTTGTGTTCAGAAGTTCTCTGAAAGTAGGCTGAGGTATGGAGAAAACAAAATGAAGCTTTGTAGCAATGAACCTGTTTTGACTGGAACTTTATATTAGGAAGCAATAAACTGTAGTTTATTTTTCATATACTTAATTATTTTTTTATAACCATGGTTATGAAAGTATAAGTGTTTACCTTTGTGAAAGTTTCTTTTTGGTAAAATTGTATTGCTATTCCTTATTTTACATCGTTATGTTAGTAGGGCACCCATCTTGTTAATTCCCCTATAACATCTCTTGAAACACCCTGTGAATTAATTGTTAGTTTTTTCTCTATGAGCTAATAGTTTTCTAATAACTGAAGGCCATTAGGGTTTTTTTATTTTGTTTTGGTTTGGTTTTTTTGTTTGTGTTTGTGTTTGTTGTTGTTGTTGTTTTGTTGTTGTTTTTTGATACAGGGTTTCTCTGTGGCTTTGAAGGCTATCCTAGAACTAGCTCTGTAGACCAGGCTGGCCTCGAACTCACAGAGATCCTCCTGCCTCTGCCTCCCAAGTGCTGGGATTAAAGGTGTATGCCACCAATGCCTGGCTTGGCCGTTAGTTTTGAAGTGATTGATAAGTTGGCTTTATAACAAGTTTGCATTAGGTTATTAAATGCTGAGCTGTCAGTGAGAGGGACAGATCTGTCATTAAGGGGTGTGTCTCAGTAGGAAGGTGAGATGTCTTGAGTGGGATGATTTTTTTTAGAGAATGATCTATTCACCGGGAAGTATGTTGAAAATAAGTTGACTTTGATTATAAAATTTTAAATTGGCATTTGTAGTAAATTGGATATTTTCATGATATACACACTCGGGTGTGTGTGTGTGTGTGTATTATTCCTTATTAATACTGAAGGATAATTTTATTGAGTTTGATAGTAGAAAGACTTAATTTCTGTGAACACTTGAATAATTTTTTTAAAGTAGTATGTTGAGATTGAAATTAAACGGAAGGGAGTGTATATCATGAGAGCTTGAAGATGGACACATGACACACCCCTATCCCAGCTACATTAACCAGACATAATGGTACCTGCCTATAATTTCAGTGTTAAGGAGGCTTGAGTGATACCTTGTGTCAAAAAAAACAGAAGGATTAGTGATGGGGCTGGTTAGGTGGCTCACCCTTCAAGAGTACTGGTTGCTCATCCAGAAGAGCTATGTTTGGTTCCCATCACCCACATGGTGACTCAAAACTGTAACTCTTGTTCCAGGGAATCTTACTTTCTCTTCTAGTCTCCACAGACACTCTGTACCCACATGATACACAATACATATGCATGCAAAACATACATGCACATAAAAATAAAACTTTGAAAGAACAAAATCAGAAAATGTCCAAATGCTAGTAGTAGAGTCCAGCTAGTGTAGAACTCTTGTCTAACATTCTGGGAGCTCTAGGCTCAATCCCGGTATTATAGAAGAATAGTAAAGATAAATGCAATATATGTATGTGTGTGTATGTACACACACACACACACACACACACACACACACACAACTTTGAAGAAAAACCCAATTGTCATTAGAGACAGAAGAAATTATGTGCCTAGAGTTGTAATAATAAGAGAGCACACAAATTGAGAGGATATAATTATGAAGGTATTTGTATGTCATGGAGACAAATTGGAGCTGTGTCCTTTAGTTTTAAAGAAATTCTGATCCACTGTGTGCTTGTTATTGTACTAGTTCTATATAGGAGGGTGCATAAAGACATTATTCCTGTTTTTGAGGAATCAACAAACAAATAAGGCAGACACCTAAACCAGCCTCAGTCGGTGCTAAAGATATGCAGAGTGCTCAGAGCATGGGCCAGCATAGGATACAGGTTACATGCTGCTTTTAAATAGATGAGTTGTTCTAAGAACAAGGAGGAGTTTGCTAGAGAGAGATAATTTGGATGAATGAAGCAAGTCATAAGGTAGTCAGACACTTTGCCTAAGACACCAGTGCTCTGCTGAGCTATATGCTCAGCTCCTTACTTTACTAATATTGTTTTAATTATACTCAGTTGAGATGTACTAGTTTCATCTATTTTAAGACTATACTTGTTTGTTTTTTTGTTTGTTTGTTTTGTTTTTTGTTATTTTTTTGTTTGGTTTGGTTTTGGTTTTTTGAGACAGGGTTTCTCTGTATAGCTTTGAAACCTGTCCTGGAACTAGCTCTTGTAGGCCAGGCTGGTCTTGAACTCACAAAGATCCACCTGCCTCTGTCTCCCCAGTGCTGGGACCAAAGGCATGAGCCACCACCGCCCGGCAAGTATATTTATTGTCGTCTAACCGATGTAACGTAGTTATTGGGTCCAGTTGAATACTCCAGCCTTGAGGTAGAGTCACAGCTCTGTTACGAACATAGACTTTATCAACTTTGGTCATATCTGAAATTGTAACTTCTTACTGCCTTGTGGATAATACCTAGAAATTTTATCTTTACAGGATGAGTGCTATCAGGTCAGGCAGGTGTTTGCTCAGAAACTTCATAAAGGGCTTTCCCGATTACGACTTCCACTTGAATATATGGCCATCTGTGCACTCTGTGCCAAAGACCCTGTGAAGGAGAGAAGAGCTCATGCTAGGCAGTGCCTGGTGAAGAATATCACTGTGAGGCGGGAGTACCTGAAACAGCATGCAGCTGTTAGTGGTGAGTGCATGGCTGTGAGAAAAGCCCCTTCCAGTCTGCCAGTTGCAGTCTCACAGAGCAAAACATAACAACTGTTATTTATTATGGTACACACTTAAAAAGCCTGTGTCTTTCAATAACTACTTTTCCCTTTCTATATTTAAATATATATATATAAATTTGTGAGTATTTGAATTTCATTACCTTTGTGTAACTGGCTAAGTCTGACACTGGTAGTACTAGGAAACAGCCATATTTGCATATATATTTGTACTGTGTCAGCCCTGTCTTGGATCTTTGTTCTCGGGTGTAGCTAGCATGTCAGTTGCTTATTTGTCTGCCTTCCCTGTGCTCTCCACCTCCTGAGGCAGTTGGTATGCTACTTTATCTCTGTGCCTTAACAGACAGGAGGCATCAGCACCCAGTTATCCAAGTCAGATCAGAGGCTTCTTTTTTGTGCAGGTTTTCCCTCTCTTCAGCCACCAAAAACCATTAGCCCTTCTTCTGGATGCGCGGATAATCTGCTGCTCTCCTACTAGCTATACTTGACTTGAATTATTGTAGATGCTTTTAATTCACACCTGCTGCAAATGCATTGCTTCTGTCTCTCCCTTCCCCTCCCACTGTACCACACTGTACATTACCCTTCTAATACAGACCAGTCATCCGTTCCTTGTAGGTTGAAATACATGTAGGTTCTCAACTGCTCACGAATGACATTGAAGCACCTGATGCCTACTCATATTTAATACTCAGCTCAAGTTTAAATTATGCCCTGGTTGCTTGCCACTGCTGCTCTCTCCTATGTGCCTATGCTCAGTGTGCAAAGTTACTTGAATTTTTGTACAGCCTGTTTTTCCCTACTCTGTTAGTCTGGAAATCACTTCTCTTCTTTAGACAGACAGAGCTGGGGGGCATACATACATACATACAGTTTACCCCTTTGAGTCATTTGAGATACAGTTTTAGCATCAGTTGGCCACTGTGGTCCTCTTTCTCTTTTTCTTCACCTTGGAAAAAATGAAGGCTATATAGTCACATTCCACCTCTGCAGTTTATGGGCTGTGTTTGGCCAGGTTATGTAATCCATGGCTTAGTTCACTTGTTTGTAAATTTGATACAATTATACTTACTTCTTGTAGTTGTTACATGGATTGAAAAA
Source organism: Cricetiscus sungorus (assembly GCA_030556225.1). NCBI lineage: Eukaryota > Metazoa > Chordata > Mammalia > Rodentia > Cricetidae > Cricetiscus > Cricetiscus sungorus. The sequence continues at coordinate 4,613,712 of JANBXA010000044.1, forward strand.
TGATGTGTAAAGCACCTAGCATAAAATAAATGACCCAGAGAAGTCATCAGTAATGCTAGCTTGTTACTCTTTTTGGGGGGTGGGGGTGGGGTCCTCTGTGTTGCTTTGGAACCTGACCTGGAACTAGTTCTGTAGACCAGGCTGGCCTCAAACTCATAGAGATTTCACCTGCCTCTGCCTCCTGAGTGCTGGGATTAAAGGTGTGTGCCACCAACGCCCAATTTAACTACTCTCATTTTAAGTTATTTCCCTATAGCTTCCATCTCTTTATACTTTAGTATGAGTGTCTTTCCTGGTTTCATTTATCTTTATATATGTTTATATTATATAGATGTAAAGTAGTAAGCACTCTATAATTATTTGACATAATTTAACTTAAATATCACTGAAATTTGAGCCTTGCAATTTGTTTTTCTCATGCTTGCTCTTTAATTGCCAGTTACACAGAAACTCTTCAATGGCTGTCTGATGCTTTTTGACATGCATTATGCTCCTGGTTGGACATCTGACTAAAATGGATTAGGAGACTGAATCCAAGTCTTTTTTAATTTGTTTCCCAAATAAAGTTTGCATGCCATTCTGACCTTTTCAGTATAATTTGCTAGTCTCAGTCAACAGATGAAAAATACTTGAACTTAAACTGAAAAGTTCTTTGTTACTTACACTGTCCTAGGAGCTCTGCTCTTTTGTGTGGTCCTTCCATTACTTCTGTCCCTATGTCCACTCTGATAGCTTGTTGGAGAATGTCAACACACCATTGCTTATAGAATAAGGGAGAATAGATCTTATACCTCAGTCTTAAAAAGTTTGTATGGATCACTCTTTTCATATGCATTTGAAACCTGAAATATTTGTCCTTGCTGTTCAGCACCTGTCGTTCTAACTAGATATTTTAAACAGCTCACCACGTCTCTCAGCACAGGGTGTTTGAGTGTGCTGTTCTGCCAGCCATACTGAGGCAAGTCACTAGGAAATATACAAAAGAGCATGTGATTTGATCTTTCTAACCTGGATGTTTTTGTTTGCTTTTGTCTTTATTATTTTGTTTTTGTTTTTCAGAAAAGTTATTGTCTCTTCTACCAGAGTATGTTGTTCCATATACAATTCACCTTTTGGCACATGATCCTGATTATGTCAAAGTACAGGACATCGAGCAACTTAAAGATGTGAAAGAGTAAGACTTTTTTTCATCCCATTTTCCTATTTCTGAGCATTGTTTTTTACCTCCTTGCTGCTGATAATGCAATATTAATTATAGTTATTTGTTTCATTTTGCTAAGGTTCTTTCTTAGTCACTCTCTTCATTTATCTTTGTTATTTCATCTCTTCACATTACATTTCTTACCTAATTTCCAAAAATGTAACTTAAACTACCAAACTCTAGTTCTATTTCTCAGCAGTCGTGCATTGCTTTCCTATGTAGGTAATGCATTCGGATTTTTCTCTTCCAGTTTTTTGTCTTTTATTTGCTTCCAAATTGTAGCTTTTCATGTGAGGAGAATGAGTAATCTCCTTACTCAGATAGTAAGCACATCTATCTTTGCAGTAACTGTCTTTGTAAAAAGAAAGAATAGCTTCTTCATAATAGGCCACGTTTCATAAGCAAGGGATTATGTATTCTTAGTTTTAACTTCATTGCTATTCTCTAATTACAGTAAAGATTATTGTCTTGTGTAGAGAGAGAATAGGGGAATATAATACTGAGAGACATTTGAAGACCAGCATAATTCCTAGAATAAACTTGGGACACTGGTCTTATTTCTGATATAATATAAGTTGACTATTGTGATTGTGAAACAATTAATTTAGTATATCATTAATACACTACTAAAAATGATGGTTAGTTTCTTGATTCATAGAAATATGGCTGGTTATTTAAAATATTGCAGGGAAACAAAATTAAGTTATCATTAGGTTACTAAGACAAAGGGAGGATCCCATTGTTGTTTGCCATAATATCTGTTTTTAAGGTGCTATCTAAAAATGAGTTGTATGTTAGAGAGATTACCAGTAATGAGGAACTCGGGCTGCTTTATCTGAGAGCCCTGGCCTTTTTTTTTTTGATAGGTGAAATACCTTTTCTGTGGAGCACAACCTTAACAATTGCCTCAAATTTCCCTTTCCTGTTATTTTTGTCCTTGATCTATCAACAGTAATTCATTCTTTTCTTGGAGGAGAGGGGGCATTTAAATGTGTTTTTCCTCAATAAGCAAAGACAGTGTGTATCAGCCACTTTTCCCTTTCTCATTTGTTTGATTTCTAACCACTGGCTCAGGTATCATGTTTTTTTTAAGCTGTCCCATCAGGACTTAATCATTGTTGTATAGCCAGTCTTTCTTTACTGTCATATGTCATAGCACAGAGTTAAAACTGTTTCATTCTTTCCATTTCTGTGTTTCTTTTAACCTTCTTCATGCACAGTCTGCTGAGATTCTGAGCTTACATCTTCATTGTAGTGCATGCGTGCGTATGTATGTGCATGTGTGGTGTGTAACTCATGCTTTTTTCCCTGCTGTTTCATTTTAAGTTTGTAGCTGCCTTTTTAAAATTTTTCCTCTTCTGGAATTATAGTGTAGATTCATTATGCTAATATTGAGAATCATTGTATCTGTATTTAACAAAAGATTTCTTCTGTATTTTTCTTTGTTTTTGTGTTCATAGATGTCTTTGGTTTGTTCTGGAGATATTGATGGCTAAAAATGAAAACAACAGCCATGCATTTATCAGAAAGATGGTAGAAAATATTAAACAGACAAAAGATGCTCAAGGACCAGATGATACAAAAATGAATGAAGTATGTAATTCATAATAAGTAATTTGATGCCATGCTGATTTAAGTATTTTGGTATAGGGTACAACATCTTTAATATTTTTAACAGTATTATTTTTTCTACTAGTGAAAATTGGGATTGTTAACGCAGAATTATACCAACACTAATATTAATTTAGTAGTAATTCTAACCCTGAATCATATGGATCTTGTTGTACTATACATAATAATAGAAGCCACAATATTTATCCTAAAGATTTCTTTAATTTGTTTATTGTTTAGTCTAAATACATGTTTGGAATCGCTCCTAATTGACAGAGTCTAAGGTGCTGATTGCAGTAACTAACGAAAGCATCCCATTGCAGAAATTGTACACTGTGTGTGATGTCGCCATGAACATCATCATGTCGAAGAGCACCACGTACAGTTTGGAGTCCCCTAAAGACCCAGTGCTACCAGCTCGGTTTTTCACCCAGCCGGACAAGGTAGTTACTTTAGGGTTTGTTTGTGGGAGTGGTGATGAAGTGTGTGCTCAGCACTGGGCTGTAGGGAGACAAGGGAGGAGCAGTACTAAGAGTTGCCCACTACCGAAGCTTGGAAAGGGCACTGAGCTCAGAAACGTGACTCGAGACCAAGTGTGGACCAGAGTGGAGCCATGAAGGGATGATCCAGAATTTGTTTTAAAGTCTGAAGTCATGCCAGGAGCATAGGCAAATCTCTGCCAGAGCATTTGTGAATTAATTGCCTTTGATCCAAAACAGGAGTTGGAACACTGATCTGTAGTCTGAAGTTGCAAGCCCTGGGTGAGGACTTAGAAGGTGGTACGAGAAACAACACAGACCTGGGATAGTAGGGTTCAAGGTTCCAGTGCTGCAAGAGTAGTCACAAACCTGTCCCACCAATACAGTATTACACAGGCTCTGACAGGGACTCTTCTCTGAGCTGATTGAATAACAGCGTGGAAAGCTCCATTGTCCCATCTTATTAGAAGCAGTATACCAGTTAAGATCTTGGCCGTTGATTGAGATTTAAAACGGCCTTGTGGGTTTGCATAAAGTTAAAGGGCTTGTCTCTTAAGCATCCCCTTAGATATGAGCAGCATAGCCAGGGACTGTGGGGCTTCATCTCTTGAGTGCTGTGCAGGAATGTGTGTTGCTTGGCACATTTCATATTGGAATAGCTATGAGATTGGTCTGTCAGAACCACTGCCTGAAACTTCATGTTCAAACTGATTTGTTTAAATAAATAGGAACTCTGTTGGCTTGTGTTTCTCACAGAGCTGTCTTGGTGCTCACTGACTGCTTTTTCTCTTGCTTACAGAATTTCAGTAACACCAAAAATTACCTGCCTCCAGAAATGAAATCATTTTTTACTCCTGGAAAAGTATGTTTTAAGAATTGTTTTAGTATTTATGTGGTAGTTAATTTTAGTGTGATTATTGGCCGACTTGTGGTATTTTATTTCTTTGAGAATTTTTGTGTCTCAAGATAGGAAATATAATTAGCTGTCTTCCATTTATTGATTAAAAAATTAGTTGTACTTACTATTTAGATGCCAGCTAAGATGCTTAAAAAAAAAAAAAAAAAAGCTTAACAGCAAAACTATGAAAACTTTTATTCTTTAGACTTCTTACAACAATCTAGATAAAAATCTTAAAGATGATGATGTCTTACCACCCTTCATAGCAAGGCTCTATTTTCATGATTGCTTTGCATTTCATTTGTTCTCTTACAGTGAAAACCTTTCCTTACAAATAATTACAGCTCAATTGATCTGTTGCCTTTGGAGTTTGTTGTTTGTTTGTTCTGAAATGACCTTGCTAGGTAGCCCAGGATAGTTTTGAATTTGCAGTACTCCTTCCTCGGCCTCTTAAGTTCTGAAGTTACAGGCATGCACTGTTTGTTACCAGTTTTTGATTTTGTGTAAGTGATAATTCAGTTCATTATCTTTATTTTGCTTAAGGATAGATATACATTTGTGTGTAAATGTGTTGAAATTGTTGCTAGAAGTTCTTGATATGTGAGTTTCTTTTAGTGTTCATTAGATAGGGAGAGTTATGTATTTCTCATTTCAGCCTAAAACAGCCAATGTTCTGGGAGCAGTTAATAAGCCACTTTCATCAGCAGGCAAACAGTCTCAGACCAAATCATCAAGAATGGAAACCGTGAGCAATGCAAGCAGTAGCTCAAATCCAAGCTCTCCTGGAAGAATAAAAGGGAGGCAAGTGCACAAGAGATGTCTCATTTTATATTTGATTCCGACAAGGCTGTGAGATCTAAAATAATACAGTTATAGATATTTGATGATAGTGAATAGAGATAAATTGGTAGTTACTGACAAATAGTAGACACTTAGCTTTTTCATATGTAAGCTTCCTGGGGTCTCTTTAGTATACAAAATAAATATTTGACCTCATTGTTTACCACTTATACAGTTAGTTGTTCACTTATGGTTCATTCATTTAGTGGAATACCTGAATAGTGAGATCAGGGGCTGAAGAGATGGCTGAGTAGATAAGAGTACTAGCCACTCTTCCATTTTACCCAGGTTTGGTTCCCAGCAATCCATAGCTGCTTAGAGCCATCTGTACCACCAGTTTTGGGGGATCCAACACCCTTTTCTGGCCTCCGCAGGCACTGCATGCATATAATCTGTAGACATACATGCAGGCAAAGTATACATACACATACAATTCAGGGGCCAGAGAATTGTCTCAATGTGTAAAGGCACTTTCTACCAAGACTGATCATCTAGGCCCTGGGACTAACATGGTAGAAGGGGAGAACCAGCTTCCTTGGCATGTTCTCTGTTGTCCACATGTGTTACAGTGCTGCAATGCACAGTAAATAAAGTATTTTGTTGACTTTTTTTTAAAAAAAATTTCTTACCCGTTAGATCTGCAGTCTGATGGAAGTCAAAGAGAGATCCGTTGTATAAAGCAGTGTTGCAGGCAGGGCCTTTACTTTGGAATGGCTTCCTATTGGTTTGCATTCAATAGGAACTTTTTGGGAAAACATAAAGCATCTTAATAAAATAACTTAATATGGGGTATGTGTTTTATGCTATTTGAATTTCTTTTTACTATCTAAATATGTATAAACTTGGTTTAAAAAGTTTTAACAAGGATTCTTTTTTTCTTGTAAAAATGCACCTTCTTTTTGGCTAGAGCTTGAGATTTATGAATTCAGCAGCGTGTACACAAATTGATTTGTTTGTTTTGAGACAGGGTTTCTCTGTGTAGCCCTACTATCCTGGAACTTGATCTGCACATCAGGCTAGCCTTGAACTCAGAGATCTACCTGCCTCTGCCCCCTGGGTACTGGGATAAGCAATTACTAAGGATGATGCAGAAGACTAGAACTTTCTAAGCTTATGAGAGCGTGTGTTTTACTTCATTCAGCAAGTCTGTTAAGCGCCTGCTGTGAGCCCTGCACAGGTTTACACACGAAGTAAAATTGTCAAAATCGGTGCTCACATATATTAACAGGAGGAAGAAGTCAAGTAAGACACGTAATGACTTTGCTACAGAGAGAAGGAAAGATGGGGGCAACAGGGCAGGGTTAAGCTGCATGTAGGCCAACTGAACATATTAATGACAGGTTTTAATTTCCATGCTTCTACCTCAAAATGGAATCTAGTTTTGAAAACATCATGTGATAAAATGAATGTATTACTTATTTCCTTAATTTATTAAATGGGCTACATTGCTTACTGTTTTGGTGCTAAATATGATAGGAAAAAATGATTTTTTAAATGAATGAAGTTCTTGCTTAGGAAGTTATAACGCTATACACTGAAACAATCAAAAAGGCTTTTCAGGTTATGTGATTGTAGAAGTAATTGCAGATGTCTCTATTCAAAGGCTTGATAGCTCTGAAATGGATCACAGTGAAAACGAAGATTACACAATCTCTTCACCTTTGCCAGGAAAAAAAAGTGACAAGAGAGACGACTCTGATCTTGTAAGTGTGGGATGCTTGGTTGACTGTGTCATGCTGTTGATAGTAATAGTTTTAGTCATTTTTGCTCTTTAGCCAGATACTACAATCGAAGTCAAATTTGACATATGATATGCTTTTTATGACTTTAGCTTCAAATTTGATATTATAGTTTAGTTGGAGTTTATGTGAATTTTTTTTTTTTTTTTTTTTTTTGTCCTCAGGTAAATAGTATTAATTCTTTGTCTTCAGAGTCAAACTTGTTAGTTTTATATTCAGAACTGTTGCTTCCTTTTTCTGTTTAAACCCAGTATTTTAGTCACGGCATTAGGAAAAGAGTGGAATGCAGGTCCCAAAGTCTACGTCCTCCTTTTAGAAAGCCCTTGATAAGTTTTAATATATTAGTGAAAGTGGCTATAATTTGTAAATGTTACTTGAAGGCAGACAAATTTGGTGGCAATTTCAGTGAGATACGAAATTCGTATTTCAATACAGCCCAGTGGATTTGGTGACTGGGCTCGGGTGGACTCCCCAGTTGAGCTCTGAACATTTCTTGAGTAGCTGACTGAGCTTTCTGAATCTGTTTTCTTGTCTATAAAGTGGATAGTTTAGGCTTACCAGCCTAATAATAATGAGTATTCATTAATTGAATAAATGAATTAGTCCAAATAAATTGTTGATGCTGTCTCATTGTTAGAATGATTGATGCTGTTGAGCAGTAGTTACTATAAAACAAGCATGTCTGTCTCTAATTCAGAAACAGAGGAATGAGTTATTAATAAAATAATTATTTTGGCTTTCTTTGGAATTTTATTTGCCCCTTTTGTCTCCCACTGGCATATTTCCATTATTTTCAAGTTTCTTGAATTTATCTAGCCAATTGTTTTATAATTAAAATTTTTGCTAAATCTTTATTGGCTATACTATCAACTAGCTATTAAAAGTTTTACCCAGCAGTCTGGCTCAGCAGGTCAGAGCACTTGGCTATTCTTCCTGAGGTCCTGGGTTTGATTCCCAGCACTGTCTTTAACTGAAGTACCAGGGCATCCAGTGTCCTTCTCTGACCTCCACAGGGACCAGATATGCATGCAGGCAAAATACCCTTTCACACTTTTAAAAGTTTTACCCGAGTAGAGTTAAAAACTTAGAGAAATGTAGGAGCTATTTAAAAAAAAAAAAAAAAAAAAAAAAAAGGAGTCCTATTGCTGGGTTTCTAGATAATTTTAAGTTAGTAAAAATATTTATATATTTTTATTTCTATCTTAGTTAACCAAGAAAACCCTTCTTTATTGTAATCATGCTTAAAAATTGAGTAATTGACTAGTTCATGATTTCTTTATTTTGGTAACAAAATCAAGAATGTTTGAAGTTTGAGGCCAGTCTAAGCTTTATAGTAAGCTCCAGACCAACATGAATGCTACAGGGAGGCTATCACAGGAGCACACGAGCGTATGGGGGCATACACACACAAACACAAACATCGAAGGGCCAGGGTTGTAGTTTGTGCTCAACTATTCTATAAAGGCCCCAACTTTATCCCCAGCACTGGAAAGGAAGATATAGAAAGAAGGAAAACATGTCCATGTATGTATGTGTTCATGCATACAGCTCACTTCTCTCTGGGTTTTATACACACCAGATGGATCCTTCTGTGGTACTGAAAGACAGGATGGAGGTATCCAGCCTCAGACAGACCCTTAAACACAGTAGTCAGGTTGGCACTTCTGTTGAAGAGCTCAAAACCAAGAGACTTATATGTTCTTCTGTGAAGGAAAAGGAAAAAAAAAAAGTTGAAATGGTGGTAGTTTTCTTCCAGCTGAATATGTAGTAAAATTTTAGTGATTTTTTTTTTTTAATGTGGAAAAATTAATGGACATTCAAAAGGGACAGTATAACAAGACACCAGCTCAACAAGACACAGGTGTGTTTAGCTGTGGCCAGTAAGATACAGAGTACTGCTGCTGCAGCCCTTAGACACTTCCCTAGGGTGGGAAAAGATTATAATCTTCGAAAGTAGTTCCTAGAAGAAAGAGGGGACTCCATCTTCCTAATCACCTCCATCAAATTATCCCCCAAAGGCCTCATCTCACATTGGGATATAAAGTTTTCAACACATGAGGGGGACAAATTCAGACTATACCAAAAAGAAAATAGCGGGTAAATATATTTAAAAGAGTAGATGAATATAGGTAAAAGTACTAGGTTTCCCAGAAAACAATCCAGACAAAAGAAATAGTACCAAGTACACCACCACCGGGGGGCTTTTATTTATAAGACAGTTTCACGTCACTCATTCTGGCTTTGAACTCATTCTGTAGCTTCTGATGCCTCCCCTTGGACATACTAGAATTGCTACTGAGTACAGCAATGCCTGGTTTTATGAAATGCTGAGGCTCAAAGCCAGATTTGTGCATTCTGGGCGAGCATTTTCCCAGCTCAGTCACTTTCCCCAAGTTAGAGTTGTTATTGATTTTTTTTTTCCTTTTTTTAATCAGTAAAATTTTATTGTTTATTTGATTGTATGGGTATTTTACATCACATGTCTGCCTGGTGCCCACAGAGGCCAGAAGAGGGCATTGGGTTCTTCTGGAACTGGAGACACAGATGGTTGTGAGCTACCATGTGGGTGCTGATAATTTTTTTGCTTTGTTTTCAAGACAGGGTTTCTATGTGGGGCTTTGGAGCCTATCCTGGAACTCAATTTGTAGACCAGGCTAGCCTCGAACTCAGAGAGAGTGCTGGGACTAAAGGCATACGCCACCACCACCCAGCTTCTGTTGAAATTTTTAAGAGTATAAATTTGCCCAGACGTTTTTTGAAATTAAGTTTGCCTGTAAGTATTCACATACCCTCTCATTCTTGGCTGTCTGAAAAATTTTCTCTATCTCATTTGTTCATTTATACATAAATTCTCAAATATAAGTAATATTTTATGTTAAATGTAAAACCCTAGAGCTCTTTGTTTCTTTGATTTTCTTTTTTATACTGTTTTGTTTCGAATTATTCAAATCTGGAAAGAATGTCTCTGATTCAGAGATGTTTCTGGGCTTTTAGTGTGGAGTGAATGTGTTAAAGCTTTGTATCCTGTAACCTCCATCAAGAAAATGAAAACAGTTTTTTATGACATCACAAACATATACAACACCTAGGTGAATGAATGTGGGATTGGATGCGTTAGTGTCATCTGTATACCCAGTGACTGCATGTGAGGTGTTCAACTTAACTAAGAGACACATATAGTAAAGTACTGATTTGAAAGGGCTCCTGTTGAGTCTCTGCATTATAAATTTAAAAATAAACATGTATCAGTTGTACACCAGTGGGTGGACCCTTACCCAGGACTATATGGGCAGCATAAATTAGAATTGGGGGTTTTAAGAAGTTGGAGGAATCTTGGAAGGGTTGGGGTGAGTGTGATCAAAATACATTGTATCAAGTTCTCTAAGAACTAATAAAAATTGTTGTTTGTTTTAAATGAAATTCTACTCTTACTTCAAGAAATTTTAAAAGTGAAATTCTAGTAAATACCCTGGGGAAGTGGACACACATTTGTCATTGCTGCCACTCTGAACTCTTAACATGAGAAGAAAGTTTGATGTCAGGCTGGGCAACCTGAGGAGGCCTCGATTTCTACAAACTAAATAAAATAAAAGTAGTAAATAGTTGTGGTTGCAATATATTTAGAGCTGTATATTTAGGTACATATTTATAACAAAAGTAGATCACAGATTTTTAGGAGCTGTCACATTGTTCAGAATGCTAACAGTTTGTTTGCTTACCTTGATGGAGCTTCAACCCAGGACCTTGCATATACTAGGCAAAGGCCTTTCCACTAAACAGAACACACCCTAAGCCTAATAATTTTATTTTTCAAAACTTAATTTTAAAAATTGTGATCCTCCTCCCTCCAGTCTGAATTGGAGAAGCCTAGAAGTCGGAAAAAATCAGCTGTCACAGACCAAGAAGAGAAATTAGGTATGGATGACCTGACTAAGTTGGTACAGGAACAGAAACCTAAAGGCAGTCAGCGGGGTCGGAAAAGAGGCCGTGCAGCTTCAGAGTCAGATGAGCAACAGTGGCCTGAGGAAAAGAGGCACAAAGAGGAGCTCCTTGAAAATGAGGATGAACAGAACAGCCCACCCAAAAAGGGCAAAAGAGGCAGGCCGCCAAAACCACTTGGTGGAGGGACATCAAAGGAAGAGCCAACAATGAAAACATCCAAAAAAGGAAACAAGAAAAAACCTGTACCTCCTATAGTAGATGATGATGAAGAAGAAGAAAGACAAATTGGAAACACAGAACAGAAGTCAAAAATCAAACAGCACCGAACGTCAAAGAGAGCACAACAGAGGTGAGTATGTGTAACCCTATACTGAACCATCGATGCAGTAAATGTACTTACCACAGTGTAAATCATAATTTGATGCTATCCACATTTGGGTCTTCCCCAAAGCAGAGCAGAGTCTCCTGAAACTAGTGCAGTTGAATCCACACAGTCCACACCACAGAAAGGACGAGGAAGACCATCAAAAACGCCATCACCATCACAACCCAAAAAAAATGTGTAAGTTGTAAATAATATTAAACTTCAAACCAACTTCAAATTATTTTGCAAGCTTCATAAATTTATAAGCATAATTATTACTGTATTTAAATTCCAAATATTTTGTCCCATTATACTAGGTAAGATTTTTTTTAACTGAAATTAATAGCCCAGTTAATAGTTATAGGTCTAGAGAACTCTTTATAAATAAATGCCAAATAGTTATACAGACTTATGGTATATTTTTCAGTTATTACTATGCATCAGCCAGGTTCCCTCATTGCTGCAGGCTGTGATTTTTTTCTTAAATCATTTCCCTCATCAGTGTTTCCATTGGAGAAAAGAAATGGTACTACACCTGGTCTTTCATCCTTTGAACTTGTGTAAAGTCATAGGCATTGCTTTTCTTAAATTGTGTCCATAGATATGACTGTAGCTTGCTGTTAAGCTCTTAATGCAGTTGGCACTTGGATCTGTGTGTACTTTTGGATACTTGCACATTTAAGTATATTCATAAGAGAGGCAGAGCAATGAATCTGTCCAAAATCATCACCATAATATGAGCACCAACACTGTCAGCCGCAAACTGGGCGAGGCTGTCTTCTGCTATGAAAGTAGAACCAGGACAGCACATCCTACTAGCCAAAAATGTCATCTCGTTTCCTGAGCATATTCAATATATAACTGTACCCAGTACTTGACTTTTTTTTTTCATAATTAAAAATGTTATTGAACTATTGGCACTGAAATTGGAGCTCATTATTGGGTACCTTCAAAATCAAACATAGTTACATTGTCTTGGTAATTAGTCTACCAAGAACTAATATTATGCTTGAGTTTTTAGAATTTCCAGCTCATCTTAGCTAAATACTTGGATATCATAGAGTTTTTCCTGTTCCTGTGTGTTGCACAGGAAGAGAAAACCTTTCTTGAGTGTCAATCAATGCTTTATGCCTTCTTCCATATTATTTTTCTATAACTTTAGAAGTAAAGGTAAGTACATTATTGTGACAGCTTTCTGAATGTGTTTGGTCCAGCAAGCAAAAACGTTGTTTCTTAAGGAATAGTCAGTAGCCTGACGTGAATTTTACAACAGCCATCTGATAACAGTTTTAAATCTCTCACCCCTATAATTCACCTTTTTCCTAATATCTGGACATCATAAAGTTAAGGGCTCAAGTGGTTGTGATTTCAAGTTTCATAGCGCTTCCCATGAACACTTAAAACCTAACTTTATCTTTTCCAAAATCAGGGCAGAAAGAGCCTTTTTGTTCTATCTTACACTTTCTGGACAGTTCTTTTGCAGAGCTGAAATAATAACATGTTATAATTTGTCTGTGTTTTGAGTTCTAATTGTAATGTAATTAAAAATATTATCATATCACCCATGTAATTCTGTATGGCGGCAGATAACTAACAAGAGTGGCCAGGCAGCCACTAAGGAGTCATATATAAATATGGAACTATAACTCTGGTATGTGTCCTGAAAATATTTAGGGCATTATAAGAGAATATAGTGAAAGGATTTGGGAGTTGGGAAAGTTTTCTTTTGGGGATGTGACAGTGAATAGATTACTTGAAAATACTAGGAGAGATGAGATGAGATGGCTCAGTGGTAAATCTGTTTATTGCCAAGCCTGACTGACTCACATGGTAGGAGAGAACCAACCCCCTCAAGTGTCCTTTGACTTCCATAGGTGCGCTATGGCACAAAGCAGTGCAAAACAGAAGTAGGAGATAGTAGGTAGAAGACAATTTGGGTGGAAGAATACTATAGTTGAATTTTCTGAAGGCATGAAAAAGTAAATCCAAGAAACTGGAACAGTCGGGATTTACCGGATTGTAACTGCCAGGAATAGATGAGTAGGCTGGGACCATCTGAAGGAATGCACAGGGTTATCCTCAGGTCTGTGCAGGGGTTTGTGTGCAATGACACCACCTGTTCTGTGTTTTAAAGGTCACTTGGTAAAAAGGAAAAGTCAGAGGTAGCATATCAGTGGGGAGAAGTGAGTGGGTTCAGATAGAAATTTATTCCTTATAGTATAATTGGGGGTAAAAATGACAAGAATGCATACATAGGCAGGCTATTTTACGACATTTCTTGCAGTGAGTTAATCCACAACTTAAGATTAGAACTCTCATTTCATTTGATGTGTTTTGCTGTAGCCGAATAGGACGCTCCAAACAGACAGCTACTAAAGAAAATGATTCCACTGAAGAAATGGACATGCTTCAGGCCAGCTCTCCTGTCAGTGATGACACTGCACAGGAAGGGGCAGAAGAGGAGGACATTTCTGCAGGAAATGTACGTGCTTACTCAAGTGTTTGTGGGCTACAAAATGCACAAACAGAGCCGCCGCTATTTAGTAGCTTCATTAGCACTTGCTGTGTGTTGTCTCTAATTCTAGGTATCTGTGCGCTTGTTCATTAGTTTGTCATGTTGTTTACTTACCAGCTTGAATTGGTAGACACAACTGTGTGGGGAGCTTGAACTTATAGGACAATGATGGATGTTGTAATGTCAGCTGAATGCTGAGTGGTCTGAGGAGTGTAGCGCTGGCATCCATGAAGTGTTTGTTTCTGTGCTAGAAACCAGAAGAAAGCCACACTGACTAAAACTGAATCTTGAAGTACCCTGGGCTTTTGGGATTGAAGTGTGAACTGGCTTTGTATTGTTGGCACTGGGTGCTGCTTCTGGACTTTCTTCTTGTAGGGAACATGGCAATGCTAGTTACCCAGTATTTCTCATTGGAAGAAAAGGAAACTAACACAAATAGGAGCTGTTTTTCTTGACACATTAATGCAAAGGTTTTAGATCAGCTCAGTTTTCTTCATCTGGGAAACTTGAGTTTGGTCAGTTCCCAGAGCTGAGCTCTGCAGGTTGCTACTGCAGTCCAACAGTCTGGTCTGCCCAGGGTTGGTTTATATGCGTCTCACTAAGTGTCTTGGAGCTGCTCTGCTTTGTTTCTAAGGTGTGTGGACAGGGATTTGAAAGGAAGACTGAATCATCCACATAATGGAGAAAAACTGCATGTTAGATGGGTTCACTTAAAACCCTGCTCCTTTTACTTAGACTGTTTTATACCAACCCTGCTAGATTTGTTTTGGTTTTAGTTTATTTGGTTTGGTTTTTTGAGACAGGGTTTCTCTGTATAGTCTTGGCTGTCCTGGAACTTGCTATGTAGACAGACTGCCGTTGAACTCAGAAGAGATCCAGCTGCCTCCTGAGTGCTAGGACTAAAGGCATGTGCCACCTCTGCCTTGCTCCTGATCTTATGTTTGAATCCCAAGTTTTAGGATTCCTCCAGACCTTGCTGGTAAATGTAGTATATTTGAACTTGAGGTTGTATAGATGTCTGCAAGTGCTGGGAGCCAAACTCACTCACCAACCTCTGTCCCAAAATGGCCAATCCAAGATTCAAGTGTTTTCTTGGCCACAAGAAGAAAGGTGATGAATGTGAGTGTGGGTGTGTCCATTTGCAGACACCACAGAGGCCCAAATCCCTGAGGATAGAAAGAAAGAGGGAGCCACGTTTTAGGGAAAGAATAAAGAGGAATTTAGAAACGTGAGAGAATAAAGATTGTGTTAACCTTGGTGGCTGTTACCGTGAATGTGAATGTGCTCACCTTAGTTATCTGTTGACTTTTCAGGTACGACGGAGAAGTTCCAAACGAGAGAGACGATGAACATGCCATTAACTTGCATTGTGAAAGCTTTGGGGGGGAACTTTTTTTGGGGGGGTCAAGTATGAGGCTAAACAAAGCCTTTGATGCACAAAACGGGACTGCCAAAGTGTGGACAGTTGGACCTTTGACCATGGATTTGTGGTCACATACGTCAGCCATTCACAGTGATAACATTGACTACGGAGTCTTGTGAAAGTGTCATGTGTAATGGCTGTGTAGACATAAACTAAAGAAGAACCCTGTAAATACGCCCTCCCCTATTTCTGACTTCTAAAGTGCTTGTATAGCTTTTCTCTGCGGCTTTAAACTGACAGCGCCCAGCTGCTTACTGGATCTCTTAATCTGAGAAGCATTTATTAGGATGGATCTCAAGCAGTAGTCTGTCAGGGTTTGTATTTGTACTCTCTGCAATTTTACTGTGAACATTGGTTTTTCAACAGTTGGTGTCATTTCCTTGATGTCACTGTTTGTTGAAGTTAAATAGTCTCTTCCTCTCTCCATATCTCGCCTGTGTTTATCCAGGGCACCCTTCATCCCGAGAGGTGCTAGAGAGCCTGCCATTATACCAGAGCAGCACCTGTGTCAGGGGGACACCATGCAGATTGTGAAATAGTCCTGAAGTTATTGATGTTACACCTCAGTATTGGTCCCAGAATTTTCTGGCCTTTCGTGGCAATGAAAATTTTAAGAAAGAGATTTAAAATATTTTAATTTTAAAGAGTGTGTTATAAAATAATGTACTAAATTCTTTATACCATTCTATCATCTTTTTTCAGTTTATATTAATCTACTGTATCAATAAAATTGTGTAATTTGAATGGGCTTTTAATAGTCTAGAATGTTATTGTGTATAGATATTACTTCTTGAACATTATGTTCAGAAAATGCAAATTATTACACTATAATATAAAATCAGATATATACACATTAGAAAAGTTCTCGTTCTCCATAACCATGTAAAGTTAATCACAAACAAAAAAATTTTATTGATGCAGTGTATCTTTATAAGTCTGTTCTTGAAAGCCAAGTGTTTTGTATTTTATAGTGAGTTGCATGTTCATGAAAAAAATTGCTGATCATGAGATGTGCTTTTTCTGTAAATTCATACTTAGCCATAGTATATGATAGATGACCCCTTAACATAGTTTTTCATCAAGAGTTTATAATTGTACTTTATTTTGGAGCCAAAAAAAATTGTTTTTGGGGGGGGTGGGAGGGTAGCAGTGATATATGTGGTTTGGGCTGACACTGTAGGTGTCACACTCTCACTCTCAAAAACAGTGAGTGAGTCCCACTGCATCCAGAACAGGAGAAATGGGCATTTGCCTGGGTTTATCTTAGAGATCTGTTCTGTTGCCATTGTATCTACAAAGTCTAAAGATGACTATTGAGGCAGTGTCCTTTATATAGTTGTATAAACTGTATTTTGAACCGAAATGTATTGGTTACCACCTTATGCTCACCTAAACTAACTTTAGATTTATGGGTGCTGGGTTGTTTTTGCACAACTGTTAAAAACAGCAAAGAAAATCATATTCTAAGTTACCAAGTTTATTATATCAAATACAGAGCATTTTCATATAATACACCTTTATGTTTAAGGTATGTTTCCAAAATTGGCTATAATAGATTGGGGATGCAATAAAGAAGCGACTATTTTAGAAAATGACACGTTTTGCTATTTTCCAGTATGTATTGCAAATAATGTGATTATTTTCCTTTTAAACATTTCCTCATGTTTATGAAACACTTTATTTTTAAAAAGATGTTTGAATTGTGTCTTAATCTTTCAGGGTTGAATTTTTCTTCCCAACAGTGCTGACAACAGCAATGGGTCGGGAGGCTGCTGTCTATTGGGGCCGCTCACTTTGGATTATGATACTTTGGATTTTAAATGTTTCATTAGCTCGGCTCTCCAAACAATGTTGTTTCAATTTCAGCAGTACAAAAGCATGTTTTTAAATCTATGGCATAAATAATAAAGGATAGCTTTGTATTTTTGTCATCAGCTAAACTGCATTGGAAATATTTATGGAAATATATCTTTAAAGCCATTTTATAAAACATACAAAACTTATTATGGAGGATTTTTATTTGTATGATCATCGTTTACCAAATTTCATTGCACATTAATGCTGTGCATCCGTTTATAACAAAAGGTGGTCACTGTGATTTCGTTTGTGTTCCTTGCCAGTAAGTCTGTGCTTTTAATCTGTCTGTTCACTTTTTGGGAGGATTATGTTGTAAAATTTTCGATTTTTGTGTAGAAAAGTAGGTGCAATGATGATCAAATTTTCTGTCCTGAGTCTTCACTCGCTATTATGTTTGAACTTAACACTTCATTCACTAATAATTTGGAGAGCCACATATTTAAAATAAAGCTAGGTGTGTGCAATATTAATTGCTGATATTGTTAGCACTGCAGTGATCTTGCTCATCTTGAGAGTGTGTACTATGGGACATTAAGGAACTGTGTAGCTTGTTGTAACAGGCAGACTTTGGGATCTGTTGCCCCCCCCCCCCACACACGCACGCACGCAGTGAGCTTTGCTCGCTTCACTAAGCTGCCTCAGTGCTCTACACTGTGTGTGAGGATGTGCGGTAAGACTTGGTCTAGACATTAAAGCTTAAGTGACTTTCTAGATCTCCTACACATTGCAGGTTTGACCCCTAAGAGTTCTTTTGCCTACTGGAAGAATATTGGGGGTTTAATGATTTAACTTAGGCATCTCTCTACCACATAGTATTGTTACCATAACAAAGGAATGGTTCTTAGACAACCAATTTTCAGACTTTCTGTGAACTTAAATAAACATAAAAGCTCATGTAATTATATTTTTATGTGACTCAATATATATTTGCCAGAGAAAGTCATGTTTGTGATTTTTAATTTTGGAGTCTTTGTTTCCTGGTGACATTTTTTTAAACTTTATGTTTAAAGTTTTCATGCAAAATCTTGGCTGGCAGGAAAAAAAAATTAAGTTAAAGAATTATACTTAACTGAAAATAATGTAAAATTTAAAACTAAGTACTATGAAAATAAGTTGTTAGGTAGCTTATTTACTCAATAAACATTATAACCTTATTGCATGCCAGTCACTCAATTTTTATTCAGAATGAAATGGAAATTTGATTAAGACACACTAGTCCCCTCCCTTTTTGATATTTATATTGCCTTGAAAAAGTTGTGAAGAATGCTGTGAACAGCCCCGGAAATGGTGATTTGGGAAAGAAACTGCTTACACAGACTTAAATAGTTGAGTTATTCAGAAACTGAGATCTGGAGCTGCTGTGTGTTTGCACTGGGGTCTGTAACTATGGGTATCTTGGGCTAGCTGTGTGTTACCTGGTTCTGAGACCGTCGGACTGTGCTACTCTAGCTGCTGTTTGCTGTCCTTTCTTGTGTTTGCATCCTCGTATTGATGTGGGGACCTGTCCTCTATCTAATTGATTCTCTAAAGAGGAGAAATCCTTTTGAGTAGTTGTAAACTATTAACTTTTGTTTCTCTTGTTGCTTTTTTTCTCCTCCGTTTGTCCTTCATTGTCTTAGACCGTTTAGCTCTATAAAATGCTTCAGTTTTATTGGTCTCTTCTAATAGTTAATTTTAAGTTTATACTTGGTGGTTTGATGTCCTGTGGGCTGGCATACTATTGCATTTGCCACCTTCACCACGGGTGGGAAGTTCCTAACCATTCAGCTGCTTGCTGCTACTTTGTGCAATGGCCCCTATGCTCTGCAAGCATGGTACATTGGTTACTTTTTCATTG
Organism: Cricetiscus sungorus; assembly: GCA_030556225.1. Lineage (NCBI taxonomy): Eukaryota > Metazoa > Chordata > Mammalia > Rodentia > Cricetidae > Cricetiscus > Cricetiscus sungorus. The sequence continues at coordinate 4,632,418 of JANBXA010000044.1, forward strand.
CTCTGACAATATCTGACAAAAGCAGCTTAAGCGAGGAAAGAGACTATTTTGGATGTAAGAAGAAAGCAGATTAGCTGTACCTTCGTGGTGAACAGAGTGTTGAGAGACTCCTTACCTCTCCTACTTCCCCGGCTCCAGCCACAGAGAGCCAGTTCCTGTAGCCAGAACTCACCTTCCAAATGCCACCATTTCCCAAAACCATACAAACAGCCAGAGGGAGGCCAGATGTTCAAACATGAGTCTATGGCCCACAATTTATATATCCAAACCATAACTTCTTACTTCTTCTGCCTGCTAAGGTTTATGGTCCTCTTATGATGCAATATGTGTTCAGTCCAACTTCAAAAGTCCTCACAGTTCCACAGCTCCAATGCTAATCAAAAGTTCAGAGTCTCTTGTGAGAATCAGGGCAGTCTCTTAAATCTCAGTCCTTAAGAAATGAAAATCCAAGTTAACATACATGAGGCATATGAGGGGACAGACTAAGACAGAATCCCAAAAAGGAAAAGTGTGACATAGCAAGAAATAGACCAAGACATGGCTGGTCAGACCCCAAGCCCTGCTGTTGTCCCGGTGTCTGTTGATGCCATCTGTGCTCTTGCAGGCTTTGGTAGCCTCTGCACTGTGCTCACATTGTCGCATCTCCACTGTGACTCTGGCTTCCCTGCAAAGAATTAGATCCTCCTACATGATGCCTGCCCATGGCGCCTTTATGAGACCTTAACACAAGCTTCCATGACCTTCACTCATTCTTAACCTACGAAACCAGCACCATGGAGATAATAGCACCAAGTTCTGCTGGCTTCAAATGCAGCCTAGTTCAATGAGCAACTACCTGGCTAACCACAGGCAGTTTTCCAGCTTTGATGGGTGGAGCCTTTGATGGGTGGGGCCTTAACCAGTGCACACTGTTTCTTTACAATTACAGCTCCATTGCTAGTGTCTGCCTTGTCCACAACTATAACGGTGACTTGGAAACTTTTTCCTATCTTTGTGCTCTCACTAACTCTTACCACGAGTAGTAGCCATGTTATAGACTGGCTGTACTCTGTCTTAGTTTCTTCTGCCAAGCAGCTCTGTTACAGTTCTAGGACCTGAGCAAGATGCAGTCAGATTCCTGCTGTAACGAATGTGAATGCCCTCTAGCTTAGTTCCTGTAGAGCAGTGGTTCCACACCTTCCTAACGCTGTGACCTTTCAATACAGTTCCTCCTGTTGGGGTAACCCCCAACATAAAATTACTTTCATGGCTACTTCATGAACTGTTATTTTGCTACTATTATGAATCCTGACGTAAATCCCTGTTTTCCGGTGATCTTCCGGTGACACCAGTGTGTAAGGGTCATTCAATCCCCAAAGGGCTCCCGACTCACAGGTTGAGAACGCCTTCTGTAGACTCTTTCGTCTCTGAAACTTCACGATCTGGGACCTCTGCTATCCGTGGTGGTCTTGGCATGCTAATCTTTTGAGGTGAATGTGCTTCCTTGCCTGTGGCTCCATCCTCTTCAGCTTTTCTCCTTCAGACCATTTCCAAGAGCCCATGGACCGTGTGGTCAGGTTTATAAGGCGGTGGCCCTACTTCTCCATACCAGTCTTCTGTATTGGTAACTTCTCTCATTTCTGTGATAGGCAGTCTGATGAAAGCAATGTAAGGGAGGAAGGGTTTTTTTTTGTCTGTTTGTTTCCACACTCAGTGATTTGAGAGACTCCAAGTCCACATGGGCAGAACAGGATGCAAAGCCTGGCTATAAACCTCAAACCTCCTTCTTATCCTCACCCTGAGTCATGGCCTCTAAATAGGCTCCCCTCTTCCAGACCCAGAACATTGCCAGCAGCCATAGACCAGCAGCCAACACATGTGCATGTTGAGGACATTTGACATCTAAGCCATAACACATGGCATCTGAATGTCAGGGGCTTTGTTGTGGCTTAGGATATTGAAACCAAAGCTGGTCAAAGGAGTGGTGGCAGCTTCTTAAACAGAACAGCAGTGTGAGGCAAAGGAGCCAGTGTGGTCTTTTTTTTTTTTAAAGATTTACTTATTATGTATATAGTGTTCTGCCTATGTGTATGCCTGCAGGCCAGAAGAGGGCACCAGATCTCATCATAGATGGTTATGAGCCACCATGTGGTTGTTGGGAATTGAACTGGACCTCTGGAAGAACAGTCAGTGTTCTTTTGGGAGAGGTTTGAAACAGCTAAGGGACAAAGTTGGCAGTGCAGGTAGATAGCTGTCATACGAGGAGCAGTTGAACTGACTCAATGGTTGTCTTCAGAAGTTGTTTGCAAATAGAAATTGCTAGGACCAAGTTCTTTAGTGCCATTATTCAAACAGCAAATGCTGTGCATAAAGTCCTGAGATGAGGATTTGGGTGGGTATTTTTTGTTTGGTTTTTGGAGAGAGGTTTTTCCGTAGCTTTGGAACCTACCTTGGAACTCTCTTTGTAAACCAGGCTGGCCTTGAACTCACAGAAATCCACCTGTCTCTGCCTCCTGAGTGCTGGGATAAAAGGCGTGTGCCACCACCGGGTGTTTGTTTTTATTCTTTTTTTTTTTACGCCTAAGCCATACTTAATACCTGTAATTTTTGTTGTTTGTTTTGTTTTTGATTTTTGGTGGTAGGGTTTCTCTGTGTAGCCCTGGTTGTCTTAGAACTTGCTCTGTAGACCAGGCTGGTCTTGAACTCACAGAAATGTACCTCCCTCTGCCTCCCAAGGGCTGGGATTAAAGGCATGTGCCACCAACATCCGCCAGACTTTTTTTTTTTTTTTTTAATTGTTTTTTTGAGGGTGAATTTTAGTCATACCTTGTGTCTTACTTTTCTGTGAGGAGACACCATGAACCATAGGTTCTTCTTTAAGTCAACTTATAGAAGAACAAGTTAATTGGAGGCTTACAGTTTCAGAGGGTAAACCCATGATCGTCATGCCAGAAAGCATAGCAACAGGTAGGCAGGCAGGCAGTTTGGATCTGTATATATGCTATGTGAGTTTTTCATCTTCATAAGATTTTTTACACACTAAATCTCCTTTCAGCATAGAAAGGTTTGGCTTTTTTTTTTTTTTTTTTTTTTTTTTTTTGAGAGGTTGGGGATCAAATACAGTCAACAAGTGGACTACTACTGAACTACAATCCCGACCCAGTACCCACCCCCCTTTTTACTCTATTTTGAAAAAAAATTTTACTATGTTGCCTAGGTTAGCCCTGAACTCACTATTTTCCAGACAAATCTTGAATTTGAAATCCTGCTGCATCCTCCCTAGTGCCTCCATGTAACTCAGCACTACCAGGCCTAGCCCAGACTCTTGTTGCTATGAACTCAGGTGTGTCTATATGTTTCAATTTGCTTCTGTTTTATGTTCATTATAAAATGTTAATAATACCTTTCTATTTTTCTTGTAATACTTTGACTCTTTACATTGTTACTTAATCCCAGGACTATTTTTGCATATTGCATGTCACTGTTGTTAGAAATGACAGACTAGAAACTGAGTCTCCTTACACCTCAATCTGTTTCTGAACTTACATCATGGGATAGGTCTCTGCTTATGTCAGCATTACCTTCCTACATCTATGTGATATGTTTTTATAAGGTTCCTTTCCGTTTTGGTTTTAAAAATACCTTGATGTTTCTAGTCTTGGTTCTTTCTCAGACACACTGCCAACTTGCATTTTGAAGATCCTGGTGGTATCTTTAGAAATGGCCTTCCTTATATAAACTGCTTGGCAAATAGAAATCCGTATGCTTTCCTCGAGGGGATGGTTGTCATGGGTGTGGTACGGATGTCCCATTAACAGGTAGACAGTTAAGCTCTTCACTTAGACAGGTACAGGTTTCTCCATCAGCTGTCATTCATTACACAAAGTCTGAGGAGCTTTGAGAGTTGCACTAATCCTTGTGTCCTGATGCTGTCTGTCCATTTGGGAGTTGCACGGATCTGTGGTGGCCTGAGCAGTACATTTGGCTAAGAACCCATGGCTGTGTTCACTCTCCCAGGGATGAACCAATTGGCATTAGTTTGAAAATAGTAGTAGAAATAGAGTATCAAGCTGCCTTCTAAAACTCTATTAACCTAATGAATTTCATTAATAGACTACACATGTAGCCCTTGTCAAATTAACCAGCTCTATGGGCTACTAGATTCTGTTTGTGAATGTGTTAGTCTTCCTATCTGCATGGTTAAGCCCAGAAACTTTTTATTCCTATGTTCTCAATCCAGGTTTGGTGTATTCCAGGATTGGGTAGTCCAGAATGGACTGAACTGAGAGAACTCTGCCTGCAGTTTTCTGTGAAACTAACTGTATAGTGTATAGTGTAGAATTGTTTCCAAACTTTTTTTTTTTTTTGGAGACAGGGTTTCTCTGTGTCTCTGGCTGTCCTGGAACTCACTCTGTAGACTAGGCTGGAGCTCAAACTCACAGAGTCTGCCTACCTCTGCCTCCTGAGTCCTGCAATTAAAGGTGTATTAAAAAAGGACAAAGTAGCTTACCCTTTCAGTGACTCAAACAGTCCGTACTATGGCTAAAATGGAATGTGGCTTTTGAAAGCCCTTCACAGAACTGAAAGTTGAGTCAGCTTCACAATGGATAAGTTTTTTCCAGGAGTGACCTCCTCACTCACACTGGGGCACTCTCCACCCATGAGTTGGGTTTCCAGAGACCTCGTATTCCTTCTCTCTCCCTGCCCAAATTGCTTCCATCTGCCGTCACTGTGACCATGATTTTGTGCTTCCAGGCTTCTGGGGAATAACCTGCATAGAAGACTGTTCAATGTTTTCAGACCACTGCAGCCCTTGAAAACAAAAGAACTAAAAGACGCAGAAGATTGTATATTTTATTAAAGTAACAGCTGTTCGATCATATCCCAAATGAGGAAGAATATTTACCAAGTTACTAAACCAAGAAGTGAGCCCTCAAACATCGAGACCTTCTGCATGGGGATTCAGGTCCCAAAGAGCATGGTGGGGGGGAGGACAGGAGATGGGGGCGGGCATGATCTGAGGGTGATTGAGGTTGGCTGCCTGAATATTGAGATAGGATTTACATTTATATTTACATTTACATTCATATTGAGAAAGGATTTACAGCTTTTGTACTATATAGTTGCACATAGATTAAACTGGAGACAAGGGGACATGTGAGCTGGGATGTGGTTTGAGATCAGGAGGGATCTAGTCTTGACCTTGACGATAAATACCAGTCAATGCTAAGGAAGGGGCCACAAGTTCCTCTTGTCAGAGATAAGAATGACTACTTTATCAAGCAGGAACTTTCCTCAAGCACCCAAGGGAATGGAGACCCTTATCCTTTCCTTTAGAAAGGACTTCTGGGGAGCAGACACCATACTACAGTTTCTTTTGTAGTCTTACTATTTGGACCTGTTCTCATACACTAACAAAAGGGAAGGTCCTAATGTCTTACTCTTTTCCCATTTTACTGGACCATTCTGATTTCTCTTTATTAATTGAACTCTTTCCTCTAATGGCCTCAGACTCTGGATCTAGATTGTAGGTGTTTCAGCCTTGGAATCAGGTGTGTCTAGTAAATCTCTAACTTTCCTGTTCTTGGTGTAATTAGGAGGATACATTGGGATTCCTGGTTCACAGTGGCGGGGGTGTTTTTCTTTTCAAAGAACTATTGTACACATTCGAATCCTTTACCAAAGCTCATACAAAATTTTCCAAAAGGAAGGGCATTAATATTGAGAATCATTAAAACAATAAATAAAAGTAAAAAGGCACTGGAGAAGCATGGTCTGCAATGTTGAAATGCTGGAACTTTGTCAAACTGCAATGGTCACCATTCAGTCCATGCCGTCTAAAGCAATTACAATAGGTTGCTCAAGCTTGGGAAGGAAATCTGAAAATGTCACTACCATGAAAAGTTCATGTAAGGACTCAGTTCACATCCCCTGTGACAAGTGACACAGGATTTGGGGGAACTTTGATGAATCGCTTACATTTTCTCCATCCTCCAAATGGAAGGACAGTTAAACTGGAGAACTTGCCAAGGGGAGCCACAGCTGCATGCCTCACTTGGAGCTGTCCACAATTCAGCCGAGGGAAACATCATCAAATGGGCTCTGGAGACACTGGGGCTCCACTGTAAGTGGGCTAACCTCTGGCTCTGCAGGAAGGATGCAAAAACTGAGTATGGATGCAGCCCACCACCTTGCTTGACAGCTTTGTGAAACCCAAATTGAAAGGGCCAACTGTTTCATGCTGTCAGTAGCCAGTCTCTCCCACGGTGCTCTGGATACTGTAAATGGCAGGCCTGGGTAGAACTGTCTGTAATTCTCAGATGAATGAGAGGGACTGAATTGGCACCCCAGCCTGACATCCGTGTCCTATCTTCATTACTCCCTCCCTGCAAAAGGAGCCAGATAAGGAAAAGACAAGGGAAGAAAAGGAATATTTAGTTGAAGTGTTCATCCTCAGAGAATTAGAGGACTTGGGTTCTGGAAAAGAACAGAAATGAATGTGAGATAAAAATGGGCCTACAAGCCAGGTGGTGGTGCACACCTTTAATCCCAGCACTCGGAAGGCAAAAGCAGGCAGATCTATGTGAGTTCGAGGCCAGCCTGGTCTACAGAGCTACACTGGGGGTGGGGGGGTGGGGTGGGTGGATGGAGAATGGGCCTGCAAATAGAGTGTGTTAGGATCAAGATAATGTTAAGTCCTGTGCCCATGAAACAACACCCTCTCTGGCCTCCATGGACACCCACACGCATGGTATCATTCACTTACACGAAAATACAAGAAACCCCTCCCCCCCCTTCTGAGGCAGGGTTTTCCACAGTAGCCCTGGCTGTCATGGAACTCACTGTGTAGACCAGTTGACCCCAAACTCAGATCCTTCTGCCTCTGCCTCCCAGTGCTGGGATTAAAGGTGTGTGCCATCATGCCTGTCTAAAATCCAATCACTTGGGAAATTTTTCTGATGTTCCCAGGTCAAGGGGGGGGGCAGAGGCATTCTAAATGAATACTTAAATGTGCAATAACAAAATTCGCTACTCTCTAAGGATGGAGAACTCAGTTGTTAAGTCTGGGTTCCACTCATACTCTCAGGGTTTCCTCTTCTCAGTCATGTAAATTACCTTGACCAAGTTACATAACCTCACAGATTCAGCCAGGCATGGTGGCATATATACTTTAATTCTGTTGTGCCCAAATTCTGAACCCCAAAATTACCAAGAGACCCAATCTGATGCAAAAGCAAAGAGTAATTAATTAACAAGTTGTCTGTATTAACTCAGGTCCTCTATGCACCTGACACAGCCTGTGGAGTTAGAAGGACCCAGAGAGATGGTGGGGCAGGGAATTTATTGAGGTAGAGCAAGGGGAGTGTCTGAGGGTACTTGGTTGGGTCTCTGATTTCAAGGCTAGCCTGCTTTGCATAGGAATTCCAGGGCAGCCAGTGCTATATAATGAGACAATCTCAAAAATAAATAAACAATAAATAAAGGCAAACTTTGCAGGGTTGCAATGACAATAGATTACATACATATAAGAACATACCCGGCAACTCAGCACTTAAGTGCTAAAATGGCAGTATTGCTGTTGTATTTCAAGAGGGTCATTGTGGCTGGAGCACACACAGTACAGGAAGCTGTGTGTTCCCTGAGCCCAGACCACAGCACTGACACAGGCCCTTGGCCATCAGAAGGACAAGGCCTTATTCTTGAATGAAAGAGGAAGCAAAGTAGTGATAGGAAAAGGACCCTCTGACTGTTGTGATTAGCATAGACTGAAATAAGAGTGGAGGCCAGAAGATTCGTTCAGGGGGCTGCTGTGTTAATATGGGTGACAAGTGACTAGAGTGGCCTCAGTGGACTAGAGAGATGATGGGTGTAGCAAAAGCAATTGGATTGGGATACTCATTAAAGGTAGAGGCAGCAGGTACCTGATGCATTTTCTGATGCCTTGTTGGGTGTGAGCTATAAGAGAAGGCACCTGACCCAGGCAAGATGGAGTTAACATTAGCTGAAGGATGCTAAACCATCATAAGAGGAAGTTGGAGTGAGCCTATAACCAGATCTTATCATGAGGAGCTTAACCCATCACATGTGGGTCCCTAGTTTCATGCAACTATACTGTTCCCTCAAGACCCTGCCTGTGCTTTTGAGCAGACACAGTTGAACCCAACACAGATCACTGCAGAAGCACCTCACCATCCACCATTGTGTCTGTTGGGCTTCACTGGAGAAGACTGCTTAAAATGGGCTAAACCAATAGAAAGTCTTTATTTAGCTGCCTGTGACTACCCAGTGTTCGGGATCCCAGTGTAGGCCAGAGCATTTCTCAGGATGAATTTTTAAGCACAGAAACCATGTCCTAGGTTGACATACTTTAGTTAACAAGAACAGATAGCAAGAAGCAGAACTACAGAAGCCAAAAAGCAAGGTTAGCACACTTAGAGACTCTCCCAGAACTATGAGCTTTGATGGAATGGGTCCTTGTTTTAGTTTTGGCAGCTGGTGCTGTCTATGTGCTGAGTTTTACAACCTGAATGGTACTTCTATCATGGAGTCAGTTGTGCTAAGGTCTGGGAGCCTTGTTCCAGTCTCCAGCCTATCTGGCAAGCTGCTCTGCCTCAAAATCTAGCACATCACCACCAGACCAAAAGCCAGGGTACCCACAGTGGGTCGCAGAAACCTGTGATCTGGCCTCTGTGATGTCTCTGATTTCATCCTCTCCTGTTCTCTTTCACATGCTCTGCCTCCTCACAGACTTACCGTGATTTAATAAGGATCAGGAGAAACAAACAGGCCGAATAGATGTTTATTCAGGAGAAATAACCTACAACATAGACAGATGAACACCAGCAGGTTCCTGGTCCCAAGGATGTCTTTGGATGCTCTCCTGTCCACGTGCTGCAAGCAAGAGAGCAATCCTGGGCTCCTCCTCAGCCCTAATTCCCCCAGGTCACTTCCGCCTCTGTCTCCTCCCCCAATGGGCATGGTTAGTGCCACAGATGTGGACAAAGTGAATATCTCACTACACAGACTTGTTCAACATCCCTCTAAAATACAGGAAATACCCACATTACAGTATCACTAGCTTTCTTCTCCACATGTGGGCAAACCATACTCTTGTCTGACCCAGCAGCACTGTCTCTGCCTTCCTTACTTAGAACCTCATTCTTGTAGATCTTTCCAGTTTTTACTTTTTCCTAGACAGATGCGTCCCCTCCCCTGAGTACAAGCTGTAAATTTTACATTTTATTGCCTGCCATCCTCTGTCTGAATGAGAGAACCTGGCAGGCAGCCTGCACATATGCACATGAACAAAGGGAATTCACTTTGCAAATGCTGGACACAGAACAAAGAAGCCAGGCGGTTTTCAGCATTAACTAATGTGTTGGTAGCAGCATTAGGAGATGAACCAAGGCAGCCTTGGTTCAAAGCCCTTTGTAACTGTAAACTGAACATAAACACTTTCTTTATTATACTGACACCAATATATATGCTAATGAAAATGCACAATTCCTCTAAAGCAATACAGAGAAACACTGTCTCAAAAAACCAAAAAAAAAAAAAAAAAAAAAAAAAGAAAAGGAAAGAAAGCATACAATGCAAACTTTCATTTCAGCTTTGAAGCCTGTCTTCTGCTCTATGAGGGTATTTCTTCCCTACTAGCCAATTCTGCTTATTGCATTACTCTAATTAATCTCTCTAGTCTGTATAGCAAACACCATGAGCATGACTCCTAAAAAAAACTTCCTCCATTGCTGCCATAGCTGTCTTGTGATCATTATTGAACCAGTAGTAATTTCTGTTAGTGTTTTAAAGCGTCTATAAAAAGCGTAGACCTGAGTCTGTTGGTGGTAATGCATGCCTTTCATCCCACTACTCAGGAAGCAGAGGCAGACAGATCTGGTCTACAGAGTGAGTTCCAGGACAGGCTCCGAAGGTACAGAGAAACCCTGTCTCAAAACAAAAAGTATAGACCTGATTAGAAAAAGTAAGGGCCCTCTCCAATCAAATATGTCCTAGACTTTCCCACTCCTCACTATGCTCTTCCCCCATTTGCCTCTAAGCAAAAGACATCATCTCCACCACCAAAACATGGAGCCTCTCATTCTCCAACCACCCTCCCCCCATACCAATCTCCGAAGTCACCGAGAGGCACTGACTTCATACCATGGAAGTATGGGAAAGTGTGTTCTCCATCTTTCTTCCAACCATAGCCAAACCAATTGCCTTTGCTTTTACCACAGCCTCAAGAGGCCTTTTCAAGTCCTCTACCCATTGGAAGAGGAGGATCACCCCAAAGCAGGGAACACTTCTTCCTAGAGGGAGACTCTCTAGGCCTATATATCCCCTAGTGGCTGGCTCACTAAACCCTGGTAAGTAACAAAGGCCCACTCTCCCTCCTGCCTCATGATTGACCAGCAGCATTTGAGATCAAAAGACTACCGCCTGTCAGCTGGCAAGTGGCTGCATTCCAAGAAGAAGGAAGAAAGGAGAAGACAGAAAAGGACAAGAAACAAACAAAGGTCAAAAGAACAATAAACATGAAAAGAAAAACTACATGCAGCATGACTTGTCCATCTGTACAGGAAGAAGGGACCCAAGCCTGAGGTGGGGCTTCAGTTGGCCTGAGGATATGCTTGCAAGAAGGCCTGGGAAACTTGGGTAAGGCTTAAGAGGGTCCCACCCATCCCCTTAGCTGGAAATGTAGTGTAAGTTTGGTTTGGTTTGGATGTAATTTGATTTCAAAATTACTGAAATGTGTTTGTATCTTAGACGCTTACCATTTGCTATAATGGCCCAGTTGAAGTTTGCTTTGTGAAGGAGGGAGGCCCTGGGTTTTTGTTGCCAAAAGTATCCATAGTGTATCTCTCTTATTGATACCCAGAGTCGAGAAAAATTCCCTTTTACAAACAAATAGGACTAAGCCCCGTGGTGGTGGTGCACACCTGTAATCTCAGCTCTCAGGAGGTAGAGGCAAGGTGATCTCTGAGTTCCAGGCTAGCCTGGTTTATAGAGTGAGTTCCAGGACAGCCAAGACTAGAAAGAGAAACCCTGTCTTGAAAAACAAACAAACAAAAGCAAACAAAATCAAAGCAGGCTGGGCGGGGTGGAGCACTACTCTAGTCTCAGCTCTTGGGAGGCAGAAGCTGGCAGAGCTTGGTGAGTTCAAGGCCAGCCTGGTCTACATAGTCAATCTTGCCAGAGCTACATTATGAGACCAGTCTCCAAAACAAAAAGGAAACAAACAAAATAAAATGGGCTTCGAATGTTAAAGGCACTCTTACTGTCCCTTTAAATATCCCTGGCTGTCTCCTTTTCCTTTTTCTTGGTGTTTTTCCCACTTGAGGCTTAGTACTCATTATGTTATAATTCTCTTGACCTTGTTTACTTTGTCAGTGTGCCCAGAAATAGTCCTGGTACCTCCCACACACAGCAGAATTTCATATTTTAATGCTGCAATTGTTCCTATAGCCTGTGGAATCTGCTGTCATGAATCAACATTTGTGTTCTGGGAGACAGAACACAGACTATGTTGCTTGCCAGGAAACCGAGTTTATTTTGATCAGAACAGGTTGATTTGAAATCGTGGAATTTCATGCTCCTAATTTTCTTTTGAAATGCATTTACTAGTTCCAGAGATACAATTCAGTCATATCAGATCTTACTGGATGACATGCTTTGGCTCCACTGGTAATTTTGTCTTGTTCTTTTGGTTGCTATATGCAACTTTCAAAGCTCTTATGTTTGGAGGATGAAAGGGTGCAGACTTTGCACTAGTAACATATTTTAGTGTTTTACCTTTTAAACTAAGGCTATATAAAGCTTTTGTCTAAAGAAAACACTGTCTAGGGTACTGTGTTCAAAGACTGAAAAGCCAAAGGAAGAAAGTATGCAGAACAAATAACAACAAGAAAACAATTACAAATGCAAAGCAGGTATTCTTGGGGCAAAGCATCAGCATTTATAGTATTTATATTTATAAATGTGTATTTAAACATGTAATGCTTATATTTATTTTTTAAAGATTTGTTTATTTATTGTGTATACAGAATTCTGCATTCATGTATGCTTATAGGCCAGAAGAGGACACCAGATCTCATTACAGATGGTTGTGAGCCACCATGTGGTTGCTGGGAATTGAACTCATGATCTCTGGAAGAGCAGCCAGAGCTCTTAACTGCTGAGCCATCTCTCCAGCCTGTAACATTTATATTTATAAACAAAACATTATCACTTAGAATGATCAAAGATTCATTTCCCTGGGGCTATAGTCTTGTCTGTGCATGAATAAAATAGCTTCAGCATGAAAAGGTTGGTAACGAAGAGAGTTATGAAGCCTGTCACCAAAACGTGAGGTCAGAGCTGCACCCATTCTCCACCAGTAAAGCTTCTTACTACAGCAGCCCATCACTGGCCAGAGCACCAGCATAAGTGAAGGTGGCATGCCCTGGGTGGGCATCTCCATCATCTGCTCCAAGGCTCCAGGGATATCACAGAAGAGAGTAAAAGGAGGAAGAGCCAGAGGAAGAGGCAGGGCGCCGTAATAAGATACCTTCTGCATGTGACAGAGCTATTGCACTCATGAACTTGCCCAAAATGTGGTGATCTGCACAAGACCCACACCTAACTGGACCTGTCCGCATTGACTCATGATGGATGAGGAGCCCATCAGAGCCCGAGACTGGCAGTTAATGGTTGCTGGATTCTGTGATGAAACACTGATCAGAAGCAATTTGGAGAGGATTTATTTGGCTCACACATCCCTATCACAGTCTAACATTGAGGGAAGCCAAGGCGGAACCTGGAGGCAGGAACTGAAGCAGAGGCCATGGAGAGATGCTGCTCAATGGCTTGCTAAACCTGCTTTTTTAATAACCCAGGACCACCAGCCAGGGGTGTCTCCACCCAGAGTAGGTTGGGCCCCCTGTTTATCAATCAGCAATCAAGAAAACACGTCACAGACTGGCATATAAGCCACCTGGCGGAGGCATTTTTCTCAGTTGAGGTTCTTCCTTTCCATTTAACTATAGCTGTGTCGAATCAATATAAAACTAAACAGAATACTGGGGAAGAAAATGTCTTTTTCATATTATTTATTTATTTTGAGATACGGTTTCTCTGTATAGCTTTGGTTGTCCTGGAACTCACTCTGTAGACCAATCAAACTCAGAGAGATGCCTTTAATCCCAGCACTCGGGAGGCAGAGGCAGTCCAACATCTGTGAGTTCCAGGACAGCCTGGTCTACAGAGCTAGTTCCAGAAAAAAACCTGTCTTGAAAAAACAAGAGACTCAGTGAGAGAGGAAAGGCATGGGAGGAGGGAATAGGGGTTAAGAATTTAAAATGGAAATGTGAGTTGGGTCCCTTTCTATTATCAAGCTAAATACTATAGTAAAGATTAAGAATACTCACCTGTAACAGTAAATATGCACATTTTATTAGCATTCATCGAGAGAGAGAGAGAGAGAGAGAGAGAGAGAGAGAGAGAGAGAGAGAGAGAGAGAGCAAGCAAGCTTACCTCTCACCGTGTATTTCTGGATCAGAGAACAACTTAAAAGATTCATTGGATTCCAGGGATCAAACTTAAATCACCAGACTTAGAGGCAAGTACCTTTACCTGTTGAGCCAGTTCACTCTGGTAATGCACATTTTTCTCAAGCACAAAAAAATTGATGTACTATTGGCTCTTAAAACAATTCTCCACAAAGTTAAGAGGACATCCATGGAAAATGTTGTGTAGTCTGACAGTACCACCAATGAGATAATTAAATGTCCCCACAAGGATGGAGAGGCTGTACTACAAAGGGAGATGTCAATAATAAACCGTGACAAATGTAACAACATGACATTTGTTATGGTTGGGACAAATCCTTGGGAAAGACATAACATTAAACACATTACATATAATGGAAACAAGGCTGAAAATTAATAGCTAAGCAACTGAGATGTTGGAAAACAAAAATTAGGATAACCATTTAAAAAAAAAAAAGCAATGGAACACAAAAACAAAGAATTTAGAAACGAAGGCACACTAGACAGGCAGTGAATTATTTTAAAGAAACCTGTAGGTATTAGATATAAGTATGGAGAATGTGATCAAATTAAAAAAAAAACCTACAGAGAAGGAAGTAAAAATTGCATTAACAAAGCAGACACAATCACAGAGGCAGGAACAATAAAGAAATAACTCTATCCAATTTTATATCACTTAATTTGAAAACTTTAGGGAAATTGACAATTTTTCTTTTAAAAAAATCATCAAAACTGAAGGGGGAGTGGTAAATAAAGCTTGGATGACCTCACTGGAATCAGTAAGGTATGGTATTCCTAAAAATAAGAAGATGGCTCCAGATTATGTCACAGGTGAGTCCTAGCCAACCTTTTGAGATTTTGTAGACTAGAGGGACATAAACGATGCCATTAGAAGTCATGATACCATTATAACCAAAGACAGTGGGAAATTTCCAGTGGTGACATCTATGCAAAAATGTACAAATGATCAAACAAAACCTTGAAAAAGACTGGGCAGTGTGACACATGCTTGTAACCCCTGCTCTTAGGAGTCAGGGGCAGAAGGATTGGCACAAGTTACTTACTGAGTTTCAGGCCAACCAGGGTTACATACAGAGACCCTGTCTCAAAACAACAGCAACAACACCACAGGAAAGATGCCTGGCAGAATTATACATTGCAAACCACAGTGAGATACAGTATGTCATTGTAAAAATAGATACTGGTGAGTATTGGGGAGGATCTAGAAGCCTCACATACTGCTGGTGGGACCCAGATTCATCATGACTCAGCAGCTTCACACCCAGGGATTTGAAAATACATCTCTATGCAAAAGCTTGCATATGGATGATCATTCATTGTTCTTAATAATTAATAAATGGAAGGTGCTGAAAGACCAAAAGCAGAGTTAAGGAAACCCCTCACTTAAAATGAAGGACAGTCTGACCTAGAAAGCACCAGCAACTTCCTCACAGGACCCTAAGATAGCAGGATACCAAGAATTCGCACTGCCCCTCCCATCAGTGATAGCTCCATCTCCGGTTTGCCCAGACAAGGTTAATTAGCACACCCCGAGGCCCTTGCTGGGCCAGAGAGACCATCCGACCTCAAGGAGAATGACCCATGACTGGTCACGTATTCAGCGTACAGGGAGTCACAGACCCACCCTAAGCTTGTGGTTTTTTTCCTTTAAATATACCTGAACCCAGAAAATGTTGCTTCTCTAGCCTGTGTGCAGAGGGAAGCCCGCTTGTGCAACTGTATCCCGTTCATTAAAGCCTCTTGCGTGTTGCATCAACTGGACTGGACTGGACTTTGAGTTCTTGGGGGTACCGACCGAAACGGGGAGACTCCTCATTCTGAGGGTCTTACAGTGCAAGACAAATGTCTTTCATCTAATGAGCAGAGAAGTACAATGAGGGCATATTTCTACAATGAACAGTTAATTTGTTTCTTATTTACTTTTATACTGTGAAGAGACACTACAGCCCCAGTGTACTTATAACAGAGAACATTTAAATGTTTAGGGAACTTGGTTATAATTTCAAAAGGTCAGTTGATGGTTGATGAAAGTGCCCCGGAGCTTTAACATACAGCATGGAAAGCATACTTAATGTTGGATTGTGACATGGCCAAGAGTTGATCTCTCAACTGTTTTACACACACACACACACACACACACACACACACACACACACACACACGCACACACGCACGTGTGTGCCTATGAATGGACACGCGAAAGCACGCTCACACAAACAGGAACTAAGTGAGGTACTGGCTGTGTTAGTCCAACAAGGACAGCATTTTATCCATCATGTGTACTGTCAACCTGCCACAAAAAGCAGGAGAAACAACCTAATATTCACGACAGAATTCTTCTGTCTTGTCTATGTCCACAACAAGGGTGCCATTTCTATATCCATACGTGCTGTGGCTTCATGTGTTGGGTCCCAGTAACTGCTTCTCTGTCCTCCTCCTTCCCACTCTGGTCTACTCATCTTCCTTTAGCTCAGGGCCCTCCATCTTTGCAGTGGGATGTTGCTTTCCCTGGCAGTTTGCTCCCTCACTTGGTCCAAGGAGCATGCCTGTTTCCTGACGTTCTGCCTTTGTTCCCAGCCCTGTGGTGTGAATAAGACATTACTGCTTCCATTTTGCCCTTTCTCTGATATTGTGTTTCTTAACTTGACACACGGCTGAACAAATCTCTTCAGAACCTTCATATAATTATCCATGTTTTATGTGTAAATGCCAAGGTTGACAAACTGTTCTGGGAAATTCAATTACAAACTGAATATGCTTAGTTAAAAATTGAGAAGTGGCATTTCACTTGCTTCTAAATATATTTACATATAAAGAGGATGTCATCTGATGCTGGAATTCAAGAGATACTGAGCACGTATGAACAGATTCAAATTATGAAGATTCAATCAAATTCAACAATGCAGACCTCTGTGTTGCTAAGGCAGGGTCCAGTAGCAACCTGTGCTGAGCTACAGGCTGCATGGGAAGCAATGGGGGTTGTTTCTGAGACGATGAAGTGGGCTATTCTGTCATGCATGTACACAAGCCTGTCTCTAGCTGGCACCATGGCTCTCAGAGAGATAGTTCCTTAGATTGGATTAGTAAATGACCACCAATCAATACATTGATGCTTTAGCAGTTACAGCTGTGAGCACAAAGCTAGCATTCTTTAAAGTCAGGTAGAAGACACCCTTGGCTTCCAGAAAAGCAGCTTCGTTAGTCCCCCAGCTCTGTTGGGCTACTTATTAGAACAGGATTAGATCTGTTGTCAACATTATACAAACACTGACTGTTGCCTAATCTCTGTGGATCTGGAGAATGAACGCTCCGATCATAAATAATACATGTGTAGCAAGAACAGCTCGTATCTTAATAGGGATAATTGCTGTGGGTGTATTTTTAATATGTTTTTGAAGCTTCTCAATCCATTTTAAAGACCCTGGCATGAAAAAGGAGCCATGAAAACACGCATTTCTTTACAGCTGTAGCTTTAGTTAGGCTTAGGTCTTTTGTGATTATTATTTTTTTTTTAAGACTCCATTCTTTGCTTCATGTGTTAGTAACAGAAGAAACAGAATGAATATACATTGAAAGGGGATTTATTAGATTGCCCTACATTGTGTAGTCTGGGTCGTCCAATAATGGCTGTCTTCACGTTAGAAATGGCAGAAGTTGCTCAGCCCACACGGCTGAATGCTTCAGTAGTCCCAACCTGGTGCTGAAGGCCTGGGGGCTTCATGAGGAGCCACTGGTGTTGGATCCATGTTGGAAGGCTGAAGAAACCGGGTTCCATGTCCGGGAAAAATGCAGGCAACAGCAAGTCACAGTGACCACAGAGTAGACGCCTTCCCAGCAAGGCACACACAGGAAGCAAGCCGGACCAGCAATGCTCTTCCCTCAGAAGGTCCCGCCCACATTTAGGGCGGGTCCTGCCTTCAGATAACCTTAACAAGAAAATCCCCACACGTGTGCCCCGTGGTTTAGCTCTTAGTCATTAAAGAAATCATCACATTCCAATGGCGCAACCATGACAGGGCACAGGCTGGAAATCAGGAATTATTAGCCAGGTGTAGTGACACACGCCTTTAATCCCAGCACTTGGGAGGCAGAGGCAGGTGGATCTCGGTTTACAGAGTGAGTTCCTGGCCAGTCAGAGCTACATAGTGAGACCCTGTGGCAAACACAAACAAAAGTATAACTTTTAGTATCTTAGACTGTAATGTTCCAGTTTAAAATGGTATCCACAAGATGAATTGTTGGCAGAAAAATAAAGTTAGCTCAACCAGGAATATTCTGCATTTGGGTCATACAGTGGTAATGGCTTGAGATCCTGAACAGACACAACTGTTTTCTGTGCCACGGTTCTTTGTTATATGAGAACTGGCTAGTTTGATCTTAGAAAAACCCCATTTTGGCTTAAACAAAGACAACGTATTTAAACAAAGACAACGTATTCTATCAGACCCTAAATTTTTCATGAACTAATTCATGGTCTGTAGGTAGTAAAGAGGAAATGATTACAGGGTTGTTATGAGCAGGTTTTGCCAGTCCCCAATAACATGCAGAGACTCTGTATTTGATACAATGTTGTTGGCCAGTTACTGTCATTGTTTATCGGCTAGCTCAGTCTTCATGATTAACCCATTTCTACTATTCTAAGTATTTCCACGTGGTCATCTTACCGGCTGGAGCAGCTGGCTGGCATTCTACCTCTCTGGGCTCTCCATGTTGATTCCTCCTGACTACTTCCTCTTCCTCCTTGTCTCCTAGCCCCGACTATCTTGCTTTCCTATTGGCCAACAGTGCTTTATTCATTAACCAGTATGAGAAACATATTTACAGAATAACATCTCCCATCACAGGGTATCACCAGCACCGAGGTGCTGAAAAGTGGAATGATGCAAGGGACGGCAACAGTTCCCTTTTGTGAGTGAATATTCAAGTCTTTTGGGGAATACATGTGTAATTTCATTTTAGGTAATCTTTCAGTGTATTGACAATATTAAACTTGTTAAATAAAATCTGTTTTGTGTATGTGTTTGTTCGGGGAAGTAGTGATTTTTGGGAGGGGGTCCGAAACAGGGTTTCTCCCTGTAGCTTTGGAGACTGTCCTAACACTCACTCAGTAGACCAGACTGGCCTCAAACTCACAGAGATCTGCCTGTCCCTGCCTCCCCAGTTCTGGTATTAAAGGCATGCACCACCACTACCTGGCTGGCAGTATTGTATTTAATGCTACTTTGGTATCCAGAATTGCACATTTTCTACTGTCATGATCATCTTTTTATACTTCTAGATACATTTCCAGTAGGCTTTTTTGAAATATTTATGTGTACATTTATGGAATTTTATTTGATTTGGTGATTAAAAGTCTTCCATTGACCTATGTATTAATTTAACATGAGAGTATTGGGATCTTTACAACAATGGGTTTTCCAATTCCTGCAGGTGAAATCTCAATGTGTGTTCCATACCTCAGATGTGTGATTCTCCTGCTTCAGGCTTCCCAGATATGTATATTATAGGAGTGCATTACTGTGCCTGAGTTTTTTGCTTTTTATTATTTATTTATTTATTTATTTATTTTTCTCTCATATATTACATCCTGATTGAAGTTTTGCCTCCCTCCACACTTCCCAGCTCCTCCCCCCACACCACTCTGACTCCCCCATGGGGATCTTAAGGCATTGAAATTGGCTTATGTTGCCTCTCGGGAGCATGGGTTCCCAGGTAGCATATTGGACTGCCTCTTCTGAGAAGAGACATGGCAGAAGCTGGAGCTAACTGTAAGAACCCTAAACATATTGTTATTCTTATTAGTTTATTTGTTGGTTTTTTTTTTTTTTCAAGACAGGGTTTCTTTGTGTTTCTCTAGAATTTGCTGTGTAGACCAGGCTGGCCTCAAACTCACAGAGATCCTCCTGCCTCTGCCTCCCTAGTGCTGGGATTAAAGGTGTGTGCCACCAATACTCAGCAAGAACCTCAATTTATGAAAGCATGAGATTACGGTGCACAACGTGCATGCTGGACTCTCCTCTTCTTGTAGGTGTATTCTTCCTATCACTCAGACTCAGATACAGGGTGTTACTTCTGTACCACTGAGGCTTGCACGGGAAAGGTGTGTCACATGCTAAAAACAGAAAAGGGAAATACTCAGCATAATTTGTATTAGCCCTGGAGGGAAGAATACTTTATTTTTTAAAAAGAGTTATTTATGTGTGTGGGTGGTAGTCTGTCTGTTTAAAATATGCACCATGTGCATGAAGTGCCTGGGGAGGCCAAAAGAGGGCGACAGAGACCCAGAAACTGGAGTTACAAATGGTTGTCAGCATTGATAGGACCCAATCCCAGGTTCTCTGCAAGAACAGCCAGTGCTATTAACCGTTAAGCCGTATCTCCAGCTGGCAGGAGGGAACGATAGTTAAATTCATGCCTCCTGAATTCCTACCTCTGTATTCAGCCTCAAATGAGAGCTCAGCCATTTCTGCTGTGAACTAGTAGGATTTGTTCCTCTTGGTCTCCTGGCACCATGGAAGCCTCGTTCTTATCTGCAGAGGATCAGAGCCCAGGTAGGTGGCCCAGTATCATGAAGGGAGCCGTGTCACTAGCCTGAATGGCAATGGCTTATGTATTTGTTTATTTTGGTAAACAGTGCACCTGAAGTGCATATACTGAGCAAGGTTGCTTTGTGAAGTGGACTATATCTGAGTACACTAGAAACTGCCCTTGATGTTCGCAGACTTCTGATGGAATTGAAAGTCAGGAAAAACAACCAGATACTGCCGGTGCTGCAGGCTCATATTCTTTTGATTTTAAATAAAAGTGACTCATATTTTAGTCAGATATTTGAAAATAGTGCATTGTAGAGAATCACCGTCTGACATATTTATAAATGGACAGTAACACATTTCTTTTCAGATGGCCTGCAGGGAGCTTCAAGACCTGGAGCAAAGACCCCAAAAAGCAGGTTTCTCTTTGACCCTTCCTCAGGGCGTGTGTGTTAGGTAACAGTGAGCTACATCCTCAGCCTGCATAGCTCTGCATCTGGCAGGAATACTGTTATTGAAAAACCAGGAATGCATGGTTTTTAAACTTGCTGTGAACACCAAATAGGTGAAACCATATAGCTAGATTGGGTTCCTGTGAACCTCCATGTATAACCTCCTCCATGGCTAGATTCGGTTTCTGTGAGTGACTGTGTACAACCTTGGTTTATGCATATTTCTATATAAGACACCTTATTTAATATATATTATTGATTCATTAAGATTGAACTCCAGGCCAAAGGCACTGTGACTCAGTCCTGAACGAAGCTTCTAGAATACACACTTTATCTCCACTAGGCACTCCAAGTGCACTTAGAAACCTTGCACTTAGAAACAAGAGGCACCGTGGTCAGGGAACATTTAAAAATATTTTTATTAATTCTTTAAGAACTTCATACAATGTATTTTGATCATCCTCACCCCCCATTGCTCCCACTAACTTCTCCCAGAACTACCCCCACCTGTCTACACTGTCCCCCAACTACCTGAGCTCTTCTGTTTTTTGACCCATTACACTACTGGGTATAGGGCCATTCATCCTAGCATGGTTGACTGACTACCAGGCCACACCCTTAAAGGAAGCTGATTCTCCCTCCCCAGGAAGCCAGCTATCAATAGCCAGTCAGGTAGGAGTGGGAGCTCAGTAACCCCTCCCCAGAGTTAGGATGTTAAGTACCTTGATCTTGTCCAGGCCCTGTACAGGTAACCACAGCTGTGAGTTCATAAGTGCCCATGGTCCCGTCATGTCTAGAAGACACTGTGGGGATCTGGTCCTCCCAAACCCCTTACAGTCCGTTCTTTTTTCATCATGGTGCTCAGGGCCATTTTAAACAGTGATGTTGCCAACAAAACCCACAAAATGCACAGAGTGACTGTGAATAGTCCATGGATAGAACACTTACTTACACCAAGGCTGGCTATTGAAATGTCTGCAGCATTCCCATGCCCCTGAAGCTCTCCCAAGATTTGGGGGAACAGATACATTTTAGTGACAGGGTATTTAAATGGTGAAGGCTGAAGCCTTCAGCACCCTCCTTGTACTTTAGGGTTTTTTGTTGTTGTTGTTGTTTTGTTTTTTTTTTTAACATCAGTGAACGAGAGATTTCAATTCACATCAGACTTCTGAGACGGGTCAATGATATAAAGTTGGCTTGTCCTTTGTCACCCTCCTCTCCAGCTTCATCCTGATCTTGTCCTGTCTACAGGCACACCACTCTGGTCTCCTCTTTGAGAGCCTATTGCCTGCATTTCTCTAATCAGTGTCTTCAGGACTTGCTGAGGCAAGTTGTTTAAGTGGCCTATGCTTGAATCTCTTGGTACCTCACCCTCCCTGAAGGCAGATGAAGACAATGCCTTCTCCACTTCCTGCTCCTTAAACCATGGCTAGCAGTCTTGAAGGCACACCATAACGACTGCAAATTCATGCATGAATGTATGAGACATTTTATTTTTGTGTTTATTGTTTGTCCCTTTGTACCTAGGACATTGCTTTTGGTGTGTTTGCTGAGCCAATGGGAAAATATACTTAGGTTTCTCTAAGTATAGGACTCATATGTATCTCCTTTGTTAGTATTTTGTGACTTTCATTAAAGTCCAATTTTCTATTCTCATTTAGGTGAAAAGTGATTTTGGCATTTAAATGTCATGATTACATTATTGATTTTTAAGCTTCTATCCACATGATCACATTTTTCTATGGCATTTTGTTATCCTTATATATTTAGAAACACCTTCATCATCTTCTCCTTTCTCTTGAATCTAGGATGCACTTTGAAAAAGAGAGGTCTGTGAATGCAAAAGTAGTTGTATTTTTATTTGCATTTATCTTCCTCACCATGTAACAGAGGCTAAGAACATGCCCTTTCAATAACAAAGGGCTCTTCTGCCATCTTTTCGATTGACTGAATAGGCAAAGAAAATACCATAATAGTGTGAACTGGTCTGGTCTAGAGACCAATTATGAGGCACCCCATTATCTACTCATAAAATATACATATAAAGCACCATTTCCTGTTCCAGTATGGATGTGGACAAAAGCAGAGTAGGCAGTAAACTTGCATAAAGTAAAAACCCACCCATTACTAGGTCATGCCTGGGATTCTCATGATGGCCAACATATCAGAATCAAAAATGAGGATTCATTTTCTCCTGCAGCTATCTCACTGTCATTGGAAAGTGCTTGTGTGTGTGTGTCTGTGTGCACACCTGTGTGGCACCTGTGTATGTGTGTATGAGTGCACCTGTGTGTGGGGGTGGGCATGCTGGTGGTGCAGGGTAAATGTCTTATGGTCTCAAATTAAAGTTCAGAGTCCCTCCCCCCTTCTGTCTATAGATGGTTCCTGAATCATTTTAGGTTGCAGATGGTTCCTAATTTCAGGCCATTCAGAGTGTCAAAATCAGGTTCTCTTTCCACCTTAAAGATGAAAACAGGGGTGTGTGTGTGTGTGTGTGTGTGTGTGTGTGTGTGTGTGTGTGTGTGTAGAAGGTCCCTTTGATTCTAATAGCAGATGACTCATTAAGAAACAGATGTTGGGCTGGGCGTTGGTGGCCCACGCCTTTATTTCCAAACTTGGGAGGCAGAGGCAGGCAGATCTCTGTGAGTTCAAGGGCAGCCTGGTCTACAAGAGCTAGTTCCAGGACAGCCTCCATCTTCTTTTCTGATGCAGGTGGTGTTGCCAGGAGCAGTTATGTCTCATTGTCAAGAAAATCCCTAAACCATTTTAAATGCCATATTCTGTAGGTCTTTGAAAGGTTTGAAGAATGCCTATCCATTTTAAATACATCTCTATTATCTAGAAATCTTACTAACTTAACTCCAAGTTTTGACTAATAGGTAACTCTCTAATCTGTACTAAATTATACATTACATTTTTCAACGAGCTATATAAACACAATACCTAAACAAGAAGAGAAATATACATATCATAAAATTGACCTTAAATTTGTATTAATAAATAAAAATCCATTCCAAAACAAAGCATTCATATCTATACCATAATTTTTTTTAACCTTTAAAAAGATTGCTTGTGGTCATTAGCCATTTATAACCAAGCCCATTTAAATGAAAACAAACATTTATAAACAATATTTGGGAATTTGGGCATTGTTCTTTCCAAACTACTTCCTGCTGGAAGGGGGCACTGTCATGGGGATACTAAGAAGACCCAGAAATCCTGGCTTCAGTGGTCTGCAAGGTTGCAATGTCCCATTGATGTTGTTTCAGGGGGTCTTGCTTGATCAAACCATGTCAGTCTGGAAGGAATCCACAGCTTTTCATTTTCTGTGGAAACAAAAATAGAAATCCTTTTCCCCAGTAACTTGTCCTTAGGCTTAAATTTTGGAGTCAAAGCATTTTTAAAATATATAAATTGAATTAATCCAGCAGCATTTCTTTTATCGTTTGTTATTTTCTCAGCAGTCAAACAATTTAAAGATAACAGAACAGCCTACAATATCCAATGTTTCTCTGTGCTTTCCATCTTTATGTGGCTTTTTATTACTCTATTTCTTTTATTTCTATTTTTACATATTTTGAGACAGGGTTTCTCTGTGTAACTTTTATCTGTCCTGGAATTCACTGCATACCAGGATTCCTTTGAAATCACAGAGATCTGTTTATCTCTGCCTCCTGAATGCTGGGATTAAAGGTGTGTGCCACCACACCCAGCCACATTTTGTCTTTGTAAAACCATTTTAATTTTTTTTCTTTCCCAAGCCTATGCATTGTGATTCCCTCTCCTCAGTGAGCTGCTTTAATGGTCTCCATTGTAGTGTTCTATCAGTTCAAGATGTTTATTTGTTTATGTTTATCTTTTCTGGTTTTTCTAGATAGGGTTTCTCTGTGTAGCTTTGGAGTCTGTCCTGGCACTTACTCTGTAGATCAGGCTGGCCTCAAACTCACAAAGACCCACCTGCCTCAGCCTCCCAAGTGCTGGGATTAAAGTCATGCACCACTACCACCTGGCCCAGTTTAAGATATTTATCAGTCCATTTTATGCTGTTATGGTCCCAATAATAAATAATAAATAATAATAATAAACAATAATATATATATTTTATTTTGTACAATTGCTTCAAACAGTTTAGAGGCAAAAGAAGGACACATGAACATTTGTACATCTTTTAATTCCACAATGACTTTACTGTTCTTTGCTTTCATGCTCACAAATTCCATCTGGGGGTCACTTGGTTTTTCAGCCTGAATCACTCCACTTTTTCCCCATACAGTTGGTAAGGATCCATTTGTCTATTAACTCAAAGCCCTAATTCCTCCCTAGATCCCTGTTTCCTCTCACCACCCCTCTTCCCATGTAAGTCCCTTCTCGTGCAACTCAGAATGTCAAACAAAATTGATGGTATTTCTTTTTCTTTTTTCTTTTTTTTTTCTTTTTGTTTTTTGAGACAGGGTCTCTCTCTGTAGCCCAGATGGGCCTCATACTCACAGAGCTCTGCTTAGCTCTGCCTCCCATGGGATTAAAGGCATATGATACCACACCAACTCATTATATTTCTTCTGTTACTGTTGTATTATTAGTAGCACTCTACTGCACTACATGCCCAGCTCTAATCTGGTAGGCTCTTAGTCCTTTGGGCTGCCTGATCAATTGAGTGTCTGTAACACAATGGACTTTTGTCTTTTTCAGTTCTGGTGGTTGGGAAGTCTGAGCGCCAGTGACAGTGGTGGATTTGCGGTCTGGTGGGGACCCACTTTCCGGTTCACACACTATCTCCTCACATGGTGCCAGAGGTGAAGGAGTTCTCTCAGATGTCTTTTATAAGGACATTATTCCTAACTCATGTTCCAGTGTCCTCACATCCACGACCATCACATTGTGGGTTAAGATTTAAGGCATGAATCTGGGGGACACACACATTCACACCTAGCAGCTGGAACCACAACACACCAAATCTCACCCTTCAAGGATATCTTAGATACAGTTCTAGAAACTTGGATCATCAATCGTTATGTTAGTATGGAACTGAATGAAAAAAGAAGAAGAAACAAAGGAGGAGGGCATCTGGCTCTCAACAGAGGGGAGGTTAGAGCAAACAAAAAGCAGGCACTAGGTTTTGAGGAAGGTGGACCAACGGCGGAAGACTGTTCTTACTGCCACATAACTGAAATGTGAAGTGTGTTAAAATGCTAATGTGTTAATATTCTTGTTCAGTTGTAATGAATATGTTGTTAAAACGCAAATGTTAAAGTTTATGTGCCACATAAATGTAACTTTATTATTCCTTGGACATCACATATGCCTACATGTGTGATCAGAGTCTCTTCCTTCTGTGAGTCCTCAAAGAAGGTCCAGTCCTGTGAGGACAAGCCACACCAAACAGGGTGCAGTGTTCAGTTGTTGACTAATGCGAGTGGGAGATGAGAAGTGTGTGTGTGTGCGCACTGGAGCAGGTGGGGTAGGCTTGAGTGATCAAGGAGGAGAATCAGGGAAGAAATCAGCACAAGCCCAAATGATACTTTCAGCAGCCGTGGTTCCCTGAGCAGAGCAATGGGGTTTCTCTCCAAGTGAAGGTGACAAGGGTTGAAAGGACTGTTGTTCTGTGTCTAGGATTCCCATGGAACTCTCACAAGAGACTGTGTCTCCTGGTTTTTAAACAGCATCCCTCTGCCTCATTATGAAGGCAAGGTGCCTGAGTATATATATGTATATTATATGTATATATAATTTAAATAAACACACACACATCTATTAACAACCACTGAAGAACAGCAGTAAACCTCAGGCTCTGGAGTTCACTAACATTTTTCTTGTGACTGTTCATCTGACTCTGGAACTATCCTTTTCTTTAGGAAGAAGGGTGTGGCAAAATAACTCCCATGAGTGCTCAAGAGATGAGACCCAGAGTCCCCTGCAGAGATGGGTGGGGTCTGCTTTGGGGGGAATTGGGAGTAGTGAGTGTTATTGTGCACTCCTGCGCCCTAGCAGCTGAGCCATTCCGTGTTTGCTTGTTTATTTAGCAAAGGAACCATCCCAGCCAAGCACCCTGCACCAACTGTCACCCGGAGACAATCAGAATAATTGCACCACCTGGAAGGCAGGAACTGGTGCTGGGAAAAAAGAAAACGCTTTCTCAAAAAGTATTTAAAAAGAAGTGGCTACATAATGTTTCTGTGTTCCAGAATGAACTGTGTTCTTCCCGGTTTTATCTTCCCAACCTTGTTTTGTTAGTGAGTGTCACATAGTGGGCAGTCAGAAAACAGTTGGATACATTTGGTTTCTGTCGTTGCCTCTGTAAACAATTCAGGAATCATGGGTACTTGCAAGCCCTGGTTTTATCTCTTTTTCTCTTTCTAATAATAATTTAAGAGAATCTCATAAGTAGCATATAACTGAAAAAATTCTTTTTCTAAGACAGGAACTCACTATGCAGTGCTCCCCTCTCCTCGACACCCCTTCCTTCTTCTACTCACAAGAGTCTCCTTTCAGGCTGGCCTTGAACTCACTTTCCTGCTTCAGCCTCCTGCATTCTTGGAATTCAGACATACACCACCATGCTGCATTCTACGAATATGTTTCTGAGAACAAATTATAGCCCTGCTCCTTAAGCAGCATCGGTCTCATCTGAAAAGCCTGGTTCCAGGGTGAATTTAATTCTCTGGGCCTGCGGTGGGGCCTAAAAGTCTGCACTTATATTTCTGGATCATTTTATATAAACTTCCGAGTCGTGTCTATCCCGCTGGGCTCACCCAGGCTTTGCAGAGCTCAGCTACAGAGGCGGCTCCCCCGCTAGAGACAAGGTTTGCCTGCAGCAGGCCCCTGGGTATTCAAAGAAAGGGGAAACAGGTTTTCCTAGTGTCAGCTCCCAGCTTTTTCCAGTTTGAATTATCTTTCGCTTCCATGAAATGTCAGAAGAGGTAACACAGTCTCAATGACTACCACTGTCAGGCATTTAGAGTTGAGTAGTTGCTCTGCCCCTCCCCTCATCATTAAGAAAGAGCAGATAAGGGGATGCTGGCCCCTTGCCAGTTCCTCTTAGTGTCCCTCCCAGCAGCACAAGGAGAGGTCCTTAGAACTCTTTGACTCCAGGCTGCTGGTGCTGGGGACTGTCTTGCTGCTGTCCCTCCAAATTGCTCCTCCCTCCTTCCTGGTCTCCATTATGTTACCCTTCACCCCTGCAGCAGATCACCCTTATTCACCGGAGAGGTTTGCCCATTGCTGCATTGCTGCGCGTTTTGTGGGGCAGCCAGAGAAAAGCATGCAGTTCAGGAAGGCAGTTGATGTTCTGGCAACCTCCCCACGGGGAGATCTGAGTGGAATATGAGCTCGGGCTTCTGATGTGGTTGACCTCTGGGGAGGGCTTTAAAAGCTGCCATGATTTTGTTGAGTTTCATCTGGTTTGATTTGGAAAGATTTATCCCAGAGACGATTTTCTGACTGTGTCCAAACTCCTCCCTCAAAGGAAGGCCATCGAGAAAATGTACCATGCCCTCCTCGAAGGCATCTGCCGCTAAGCTGAAAGCAGAGAGAAGACAGTGTACTTCATTCAAACGCAGGGTTCATTCCCTGGCAGTCTGCTGCCTCCTCTCCCCCTCCCCCCCAATTTTTCAGCTGCTTCCACTGCCTGAGGGGGAAGCTTGCCTTTTGCAGGCACAGCCATCCTGCACTAGCTGCCATCGAGCTCCGCAGAAGTACAAGAGAGCTCTCTAAGGCAGTGGGATTTGCAGCATCTGGCTATGTGACACAGCTGCAAGACAAACCATAGCCACATCAAAGGCCTGGGGACTCAAGGCCAGAACTATCCATTGACAACAGTAAACAGAGATCTGCCTCTGACCCACACCAGCTTAGCTTCCCAGGCTGTGTAGCTTTGACTCTCCACTCCTTTCCGGCTTCAAAAAGTTTACTAATGAGTCCGTTTTAACTTCCTGTACATTTCTTCACCACTGCGTTGGCCATGTTCAACTTGGGAGCTGGTTAGGATTTTTTTTTTTTCTTGTCTTTTTTGTTTTTGTTTTCAATTTGACACAGACCCAGACATAGCTGGCAGGAGGGAATCTCAATTGAGGAGTTGCCTCTGTAAGACCCGAGAGAGCGTGGTCCCTCGAGCTCCTACTCAGGAAAGGCAGCTCCCCCCCCCCCCCCCCACCAATCATTCACGAGAAGTGGTCTTGATGCAAGCGCATAAGGTTCTTTATATTCCAGTATACTGGGGCCATCAGCCATACGCCATGCAGGGCTAAAGGGCTCAGTGACCCCTAGCACAGAATCGAGACAGCTTTTATAGGGTTACAACAAAGCCTGCTTACAAGCCTGCGTATCGTGAACCAATCACCTGGTAGCATCCAGTGCAGACCAATTACTTTAAAGTATCCAACCCCGCCCTTAGCCCAGGAAGTCTGCTTTCACATAGGCTTCTGGGTGTTCATTCACTACCATAAACATTAAAGTAGGTGGCTGTCAGCTTGGGATTTAAGACTCCCAGCTTCCTGGGTTTTCTGGGGAATTAGGCTAAATTTTTCCATCCTAACACCTCCATCAGATTGGCCTCTGGGCATGTGTGGAGGACAGTTTCTTGTTAATTACTATAGGAGGGCTTAGCCCCACAGTGGGCCTTGTCATCTCTGGGCAGGTGGGACTGGACTGTAGCTGAGTAAGCCAGTAAGAGGAGTTCCTCTGAGAGACCTTCAAGGAAAGAAGAATGGCCACAGTCCAAGGAGACTAGGAGACAAGCCCAGGAGACTACAAGATAAGCATAGAAGGAACTAGAGGTTGACTGATGAAAAGTTTCTACAACCCGGATAAGTCTCTCCACTAATGCAGCAATCCAAATCAGACCAAATGAAACCGAATTAGAAAAAGCCCAAGTTTAATGGATACAATGCTCCTGGGCTACCTTTCAGCCCCCCCCAGGGAGGAGATGGGAAATGAAGACCAGAAAAACGATGAGTTTGGTTTCTGGGAGGCAATTTAAATACCGTGTGGGAGTGGTCTTGAGCACCTCTGGGGGAGGGATCATCATTTGGTGGGCTTTCTGAGATGCAGCAGGCTTTGGAGGGAGACGGGGGAAGGGGCTTGGGTGGAGCTTCCACCATAACATCCATCTCTCTTTTCTTTTTGGTTTTTCGAGACAGGGTTTCTCTGTAACTTTGGAGCTTGACCTGTAGCTCACGCTGTAGATCAGGCGGGCCTTGAACTCACAGAGATCTGCCTGCCTTCACCTCCCCAGTTCTGGGATAAAAGGCATGTGCCACCACTGTTGGACTGGAGTGGACCCATCTCTAGCTGATCCTTCAGATGAGGGAGTAGTGCAGATGACACAGCTTGGTGGAAGTCAGAAGCAGGACTGTAAGTTGTGCCTAACTCCAGACCTACAGAGATTGTGAGGAAGTAAACAGTTGTTTTAAGTCACTGGCTTTTAGGATGAATTGTTACATAGTTGCAGATGGGTATCACACACATAGTGACTCTTAATTGATGGGCTATCCAGACTGAACCCAGCCCCTCTGTCCACTTTCCCAAGTCTGTTGCTCTTTCTGCCAAATCCCCCGAGGCTTCTGTCTACTTGTTACTGATACATAGATACACACTGTATGGGTTCCCAGCATTTAGAAATAAGTTAGGAAACAGAAAAATTGATAAAGGAAAATGGATTTATTTATAGCTTGGTAGAGAAGAACAAAGCCCAGTTTCCTCCCCACAGTGCCTGAGGCTGGCAACAGTGTATGCAAATACGCCATTAGACAGGCTTATCAGTCTATTCTAGGGGGAACGGGACCTGGGCCCCAGCTATCTCAAGACAGCTTATTTTGTTTACATCTAGCAGAAGAGAATGGGGTCTGAAAGATCATGTTCTTGTAATCTAAAAGAACTGGGTTTATCAAAGAAGTCTATACCCTCTCATGGAGAACCTCACACATCTGTGTTCTCTGCTGTTCTATTCAAGATAGCCCTGAAATGGGATTGCCCTAGAAGGGAACAGATAAATGGATAATGAGATTGTGATACATTTACACATGGGATTTTATTCAGCTGTAAAAAAAAAAAAAAAAAGAAAGAAAGAAAGCCATGAATTTTTGGGGAAAAATGTGTAATCTGTGGAGTATTTTGTGAGAAAGCAGACCCAAACTCAGAACACAACACACATGTTCTCTCTCATGTCTGTCCTATTTTAATATTTGTACATATGAATATAAATAGGCGTGAGTGTGGATACAGACCATGAAAGCAGAAAGGCAGCCTAGTGATGGGAGCCTAATATTTTGTATGACAATTTAAAAAAAAAAAAAAAAAGGGCTTGTAGAAGCTCCCCCCATTCTGGGCTTGGTAGGGTTCTCCCTGAGTGACTTCTTCTCTTTGATAGGAACATGCTTTTTGTATCTTTCTTGGGAGGTCAGTGTCAAGACCCAGGTTGCTAAGCTCATGTTAAACACACTAATTTTGTGAGAACGGGAGACCACGTGATGGTGGAAAGGAGGGATGCAAGTGTGGAGCTAATTTTGATTAACATGAATCCCTGCTGGTGCATTCTTCCCTGCCAGCCTGGCACTCAGTCTGACCTGGGAGCTGAGGAGTGAGGGGAGCCCAGGAAGCCAGGGAGCTGGGAAGCCCTGGGAAGGGGAAGCCTAGGGATGGGGGTAGGGGGCTGGGAGCCCAGGAGCAGGAGAGGAGGGGGAGGGGAGAGCCACAGGAGCAGGGAAGGGGGAGCAGGGATGTAAGGGAGCCCAGGAGCCCTTTCTCATTGTTCCCTCTTCCTTCATTCTAAGTCTTTTGAAGACCTGTCAGCCACAGAGATCTCCACCAGATGTGAGACTTCCTCCCCTTCTCCAGGCCAGGCCCACATCTCCTGCTCACCTTTGCTTCCATGGGCTTTCTCCCTCAATCCAGTTAATCATCCAGCATCACTTTATCTGGAAGAGTCTTTCAAGATCCTTCTCCTTCACCACTGGCCTGCCTCTGAGGGCCTCTCAGGTCTGACCCCCTCACACTTTTTCCCCTCCATGACAGGTAAATTTTGCTCGTCCACTTGGTTAGGTTGAGCAGCTGCCACAGAGATGGAGAAGCACACCTCCCTGTGTGTCTGTGAGGGACTCCAACTCCGGGAGGACACCTGCTGGATGTGGGTGTAATGAGTATGTTTTCCCGCCGTAGGTCCCGCCGCCAAGCCAGCCCCCAGTAATAATACACAGAGATGCTATATTTGATATAAGGCTATTGGCCTGTTACTTGTTTCTTATCGGCTAGCTCTGTCTTAATGATTAGCCCATTTCTATTAATATAAGTATTTCCACGTGGTCTCATCTTACCGGACAGCGGGCCCGGACCTCTGTTGTCTCGGGTCTCTCCATGTTGACTCCTCCTAACTACTTCCTCTTTCCTCCTAATCTCCTAGCCCCGCCTATCTTTCTTTCCTATTGGCCAACAGTGTTTTATTCATTAACCAGTATGAGAAACGTATTTACAGAATAACATCTCCCATCATGTGGGTGGTGGCATCTCATAGGGTATGGGACCAGATACTATAGAAGGAAGAAAAGAGAAACCTACCAGCTTGGGTTATTCACAGGGTTATTCTCTCTCTCTGCTTCCTGGCTGCTTCCTTCTGATATGAGCTGCCACTCACTCTGTCATATGATGGGACTAAAACCTTAAGAGCCAAGACTCATAACAGGCCCTTTATCCTTCCTTGGTTTTCTTGATTTTGTTTGTTTGTTTGTTTGGTTTTGGATTTTTGTTTTTTCGATACAGGGTTTCTCTGTATTGCTTTGGAGCCTGTCCTGGAACATACTCTGTAGACCAGGCTGGCCTCGAACTCACACACAGAGATCCTCCTGCCTCTTCCTCCCAAGTGCTGGGATTAAAGGCGTGCACCATTCCCGCCCAGCCACTGTTAATTTCTTTAGGACATTGGAGAGTGATGATGAGAACAGAGTGGATTAAGATTAAGAGGCACCAGCTAATGGTCTGGAACCCAAGATCCCAGGTTCCAGGTAGCTCCCAGTGGGGGTACTAAGCCTAGTGGAGGCAACAGAGCAATTGGGAAACAGTTTCTGCTTCCAAGAGGGGAGGGGACCTCCAGCCACGGCCCTTGTGACTCCATCAGACCTTCTCTGCATAAAAAATATAAAGAAAACAATTCCTAAGGCTATGCATATTTTCTGAACCTTTTCAGAAAAAAAGACACTAGGAACGAAAGAGGCACATTTGTGCCTCCTGTTTGTCCCCAAGAGATGTAGACCACCCATGGGGTGGTTTTCCTCTGTGGAACTTGGCACAGACCATCATCGGTGTGCAGTGGTCCAGCCAGTCAGAGCAGGTTCTCTTCCCACTGTGTTTCGACATCTGCCAAACTCAATTCCTTTCTGAGCATCATCTGCTTCTATTTCCCATGTGATGTTGTCTCAGTTGACTGCAAAAATAACTGCACACTTACACTAAGTAACTAGACCCTCCCAAACCCTTCCAAGCAGATAACCAATATTATCTATCTCAAAAGTAGTTATTCCAGGGGTACTCAGGAAGCTTCCCGAGGCCCTTTGCTTTGGAGGCAGCAGGGGAGAGGCAGAGCCAAGCCAGACCTGAAATACCTGCCTCCTTTGCATTCTTGATGGCCTTCCCTTGGAGCTGATCTGTGGTGTGGATGTGGGAAAGCAGCTCATGAACAGGGAGCCAACTTTGTGGCATAGGCAAAGGAGCCTATGGGAGCCGACAGGAGCAGAATTAAAGACATCCCATTTTCTTCAGGATAATACCTGCACAGCATACATTAAATGGCAAACACACACAGTGCATTGTGAAAACATCACGTCTGTTTGAGTCCCTGTAAGGAACCTGGCAGGGAGGGAGGCAGGGGTAATCCTGAGCTTAGGAAGAAGACCTACAAAGGAACCAAGTTCCTCCTTTAGCCCAGATGTTCCTGAGGCTGTGTCCTCAGTACGAGGTGACAAGGCACATCTGTGCCCTGGCTTAGGAACACAACAGGCGTGCTTCTGTCTGTGACAATATTTCTCTCCCCTAATTCCAGAACCTCAAGCTCCTGTCACATCTGAGATGTGATTAGTGACTTTATACCACACAGGGTTCAGCAATTCCAAAAACTTTCATAAAAATATCTCCTGGGTTAGGCATGTAATAGGGCAGTTTACAGGAGTAAATGTAACAAATAATTACATTTATTTATTTAGCATGTGTGTGTGTGTGTGTGTGTGTGTGTGTTTGGAATTCAGTTGCCCTGACAATCTAGTTCAGGGCATTATGTATGGAAGAAAAGTTTAAGTTTATTCTTTTAGGTCACTGTAGTCTTGGGTTCTCTGCTGTGATGGTTTAATGTCTCTTAGGTAGTGGTCAGTCTCATAACAGTTAACAAGTCTCAACTAAGAAACCCAAATTACACTCAACATTGCTTCTTCTCTCCTTCTCCTTCTCCTTCTCCTTCTCCTTCTCCTTCTCCTTCTCCTTCTCCTTCTCCTTCTCCTTCTCCTTCTCCTTCTCCTTCTCCTTCTCCTTCTCCTTCTCCTTCTCCTTCTCCTTCTCCTTCTCCTTCTCCTTCCCCTTCCCCTTCCCCTTCCCCTTCCCCTTCCCCTTCTCCTTCTCCTCTCCTCTCCTCTCCTCTCCTCTCCTCTCCTCTCCTCTCCTCTCCTCTCCTCTCCTCTCCTCTCCTCTCCTTTCCTTCTTTCCTTTCCTCCCCTCTCCTCCCCTCCCCTCTCTTTTCTTCTTTTCTTTTTGAGACAGGGTTTCTCTGTGTAGCCTTGGCTGTCCTAGAATTAGCTCTATAGACCAGGCTAGCCTTGAACACACAGAGATCCTCCTGCCTCTGCCTCCTGAGTACTGGAACTAAAGGCATGTGCCACCACTGCTTAACTTCAACATTTTTCTTACTTTTTATTTTAAAACAATTTTAGGCTTTCAGAAACAATTTTAAAAATTAGCAGCTGTTTTTACATGAATTCTTTATGGCCACCCCCTAATATTAACTGTCTAATGTATCTATAGAATAGTTATGGATACTAGGAAATCTAATATTGATATAATATTATTTACAGTAAAATTTTCTTCTCTAATTAAGATCCTTTTTGTAGGCCAGAATTCAGCCCTGAATCCCAGTTTTCTTTCCTCTGCCATGTGTACTGCTTTTGACAATCTTGGCTAGTATCTTAGCCTTCCTTTGTGTCTCATGGCTTTGGCAGTTTTAAAATGCCTAGTTAATTATGTTGAGAAATGCCCCTAAGTTTAGGCTTTTAGATACTGTTAGATCAAAGCTATGAGTTTCTGGCAAGATATACAACCAAGACACTGTGACCTTCTCTGTCTACCAACTCAAGAGGCAGGTGCTGTTGACTGGCCTCACTATGTGGATTCTGGTCAGTTGTTTAAATGGCATTTCTCTACTGGCAGGCTACTGTTTTCTCTGTTTAATACTTTTGGGATGTTAGGAGATGGGTCAGGTGGTCATGGGTCAGGTGGTCAAGTGCTTGCGCATGATCACGAGGAAGTGAGTTTGGATCCCAGCTCGCATGTAAAAAACTAGGCAAGCCAAGGAGCCCCCATAATCCTAACCCTGAAGAGAAAGAGGTCAGACTTGCTGGCCAGCTGTTTACTGAGTCAGTGAACTTCAGGTTCCATGAGAGACTGTGTCTTATACACACTAAAGAGTGATCCAAGAAGACACCTGATGCTGACCTGTGGCCTACATACTCTCTCTCTCTCTTTCTCACACAATGTACACATGCACACAGACATACACACACAGATAATACACACATGTGCACAGACACACTCACACAGATAATACACACATGTGCACAGACACACAGACACACACACACACACAAACACACACATACATAACACATACATACATAACACACTAACACATACATACACACAGAGAAACAGACACACACTCTAAATACCTACAAAAGCAATACTTTTAGATAACGTAAACACCCTGCCATGTCTCACACTTTATCTCTTATTTTACCACTTATGAATTTTACCTGCAACTGGCAATGGCTATTTGTCTAGTGGTTACCCCTCTATCTTTCCCTCCCCAAATCCAGATGAACTCAGTGTTTGGAAGCTGCACCTTTCAGGGAGTGAATAGACTAATGCATGTAGGAGTGGCTTTGCTATAATAGCAAGATTTGTCACACTCACCATGCCTCCATCATGCTACCAGGCCACAAGAAGGCCTTCAGCAGACATCAACACCTTGATAATGGATTTCATAGTCTCCCGATTTGTGAGCCACATAAAATGCTGGTTTAAAAATGACCTAGTCTCAGACATTTTGTCATAGCAAATGAAAATAGATTAAGACCACAGGGGACCACCTATGAATTCAGTTCAGAAACTACTTGTTCAGTTCTTCAATGCAAGACTGTCTTAGTCACTGTTCTATTTCTGTGACACCTTGACCACGGCAACCCTTGCTAAGAAAAGCACTTAATTGGGGCTTCATTAGAGTACAGAGGTTTAGTCCATTATCATCATGGAAGGAAGCATGGAGGCATGCAGGCAGACATGATGTTGGAGATGTAGCTGGGAGTTCAACATCTGGATCAGCAGGCAGAGGGAAGAGAGAGATACTGGGCCTGGCTTGAGCATTTGAAACCCCCAAGTTCACCCCCAGTGATACACTTACTCCAATAGGGCCACACCCACTCCAACAAAGCCACACCCACTCCAATAAGGCCACACCCACCCCAACAAAGCCACACCCACTCTAACAAGGCCACACCTCCTAGTCGGGCGGCATCATTCCCTAATAACCAAGCATTCAAACATAGAGGTCTATGGGAAATATCTCTATTCACACACCACAAGGACCACGTGCCAGCCGGCAGAACAACCTTCTAGTTGGGGCTACTAGCTGTGGAGCCTTCAGAACCCAGGGAGAGGAGGAAACAGGACAAGGGGTTGTCTGAGCTACAGAGCTTCTTTTAACTGGGGAAAGAGCAGTGTTCTACTACAGGTATAAAGGCTGAGGCTTGCCCATCCATCACGTCCAGCTGCCAGGATGACAACTTTTTCATCAAGGCTTAAGAAAAACTAGATTAGTTTTTGAAGAGAGTAGGAGGCAGCTGAGTGTTATTGGTGGGTGTCAGTGACCTCAGTGACTCCAAGCAAGGTCCTCTCTGGTTTTACCACCCCGGGGCCAGGCTCTTTCTACACAAGTGTCATTCTCCTCCCACTCCTTGTCTGCAAGGATGCCTGGCTGGCCACCGTGGGGCCGAGCCAAGTGTGTGCCCTTGTCATTTTAATGTATCTTTTCCTCCACAGAAGCAATCAAGACTCCTAGAGGGATAAAGGCAGGGGCCAGTGTTCTGGCACTATTCTTTCTAAGCTTGTTTTCTGAAGCCCCTGGATGACAATTCAGGATGGAGAGTAGATATGAGCCACTGCTGAGAATTACAACACCAGGACGGATTTATACTTATTAATTAATTAGCCTGTAAATAGCATAAAAATCCGGGTGACTTGGCCAGAGCATGGATCTGTTTGATCTCTTCAGTGAGCTGAGGACTGGGGCCAGGCCTTGGAAAATGAAGGTGGGAGTGGTTGGCTGAAGGGGATTTGGTTGAGTCTGTGTAAGGAAATACAGAGAATGTCAGGTCCATTGAGGTTCTGCTTGTTTCTTCCAATGGGAAGGCCTGTATCCATGTCCCTGCTTTTTTCCTGTCCCCTGGATGGAAGTGAACTGTGTTTGCAGGAGTTTGGCAGGTTGGGGCCTAGGGTATCTCATCTTCTATCTATAATGCCTCCAGCTCAGGAGGGACCAGTGCTGTGGCACTGTTGTCTACTTTCTCTAGCCCACTGGCCCTGTCTCAGGGGCGGGGCAGAGAGGGATGTGAGGAAGGACTCAAGGGATTACAGGGCTATGAGACTGAAACACCCCCTGCCTGCTCTGCTTTTTCTAGCCTGCCCTTGTTTCTATGACAGAGGGAAATTCCTGACACCCAGACCTTGACCCCCACCCCCTGAGCATTTGTGGGGCTCGGAGAAGGTCACTTGATTTGGTGGGCGGATCATTAGAACAAATTTTGGAAGTCTGAAACATGGCACTCCCCTATTTCTACAAAACCAACAGCTTCCCCCCCCCCCCGCCCTGGCTCACTGTGAAGTACTGGGGAGAAGGGAGTATATATAGCTGGTAGTTCATCCTTTGACCTGGATGTAATAGTTAAATGTCAAAGTAATGATGCCTAACGATATTCTGCTATACTCATAGATTGGTACTAGCCCATTTGTTGTCAGAGAGCCTTCATTCCACAACTTATGCTCAGGTAGAACTCTCAAAATCCTGCAGAAAAGGGGGAGAAAGAATTGTAGGAGCCAGAGGGGGTCAAGGACAACACAAAAAAACCCACAGAATCAACTAACCTGTACTCATAGGGGCTCACAGGAATCAACAACCAGGAAATTGCATGGGACTGACCTAGGCCCTCTGCATTTATGGGGCAGTTGTGCAGTGTGGTCTTCTTGTGGGACTCCTAACAATGGGAACAGGGCTGTCTCTCACTCTTTTTGCCAGCCTTTGGGACTCTACTCCTCATACTGGGTTGCCTTGTCCAGCCTTAATATGAGGGGAGGTACCTAGTCTTACTGCAACTTGATATGCCGTGTTTGGCTGATACCCCTGGGAGGCTGCCCTTTTTCTGAATAGAAATGGAAGAGGAGTGGACCTATGTTGGGGAGGAGGGCAGAGGGGAGGTGGAGATAAGGACTGGGAGGGAAGGAGGGATGGAAAACTGGTCAGAGTAAAATAATAATAACAATTTAAAAAATAATTAAGACTCTTAGCTAGATGTGGTAACACACGCCTTCAATCCCAATACTGAGGAGGCAGAGGCAGGTAGATCTCTGTGTTTGAGGCCAGCATAGTCTACAGAGATAGTTCCAGGACAGGGCTACACAGCTCTTGAAAAAAAAAGAAGGAAAGAAAGAAAGAAAACAAAACAAAACAAAAAAACCAATGAAGGCTCTTCCTAAATTATACTACAACAAATAGTAGGAAGAAAGAATCAATGAAACAAATACTAAGTAACCAATAAACAATGAAACTATATGTTTAGTTTGATTTAGTTGAATGGGCTACATTGATTGCATATTAGTATTATCTTTTCGTGATCAGAGACATACAAATGTATGCTAAGTAATAATCGCAGAAGAGTCCCTTTGGTTTCTTTTTTATACTGTCTTCAGACCTGTTCACCTGAACTAACAAACCTCTTCCTGTATCACAAGAGAGAAGATGTCCTTTCTCCAAGCTAAGACTCAGTGTGCCACCAATGGGTCCAGATCTCTCTGACTTGTCTCATCGATGGAGCCTTCCTCAGTGGGTTAATTCTCCAGTAGTTTGGAAGACCCTTCTTATTTCTCCAGTGGACTATGGAAAGAGAACTATTCATTTTGTTGTGAATTTTAAAGCCTGCATAGGGACTTAGGTGTTTTAGTTACTGTTCCATTGCTGTGAGGAGACATCATAATAACCACGGCAACTTACAAGAGAAAGCACCTAACTGGGGACTTGTTTACAGTTTCACAGTTTCAAAGGATGAGTCCATAATCATCATGGTGGGACACATGGCAGCAGGCTGGCAGGCATGGAGCTGGAGCAGTAGCTGAGAACTCACCTCTATCTTAGCTACAACCAGAAGCAGAGAGAAAGAGAGAGATTAGGTCTAGTGTGGGCTTTTAAAACCTCAAACTCATCCGCAACAGCAACATTTTATCCAACAAAGCCACACCTCCCTCATCAAGGCCACACCCAATCATTCCCTAAACAGTTCACTGGAGACCAAGCATTCTAACATGACCCCATGGGGGCAATCTTATCCAAATCATCTGTGGGTATGTTGACACACATGTGTAATCTGGCACTCTGGAGTCTGAAGCAGGATGGTGAGTTTTGAACTGGTCTGGGATATACAGCAAGGCCTGTCTCAAAGGCTAAGCAGCAGCAGCAGCAACAACAACAAAATAATAAATAAAATGAATAAAGCCTCCCTGGAACGCTTGCCCAGCCAGACTCAGCTAACAGAAGGGAGTCCTGGGCAAACTTCCTCAGCCTGCTCGGCTTTGCTTGGCCTCCTACTCAGCCATACCTTGCTGCATACACTGTGCTGAATACATTGGCGTTGAAAATTGTTGAAGGAATGAGTTGCTGGTTTAGGGAGTGCGTAGCCTCCAAGACAGGAAAAGCCAGGCAGAGCAGCAGGGTGATTTCTGTATTACCCCAAAGTCAGGCGGATTACCAGAATTCAGAGACCTCCAAAGGCCCAGGGAGCCTCAAGACCCTCGACTGCAGCACTGAGTTTATTGGTTGGAATGTGTAAGTCTCTCCTATCTTTATCTAAGCATTGATGGCTTCCTGGGTGCCATACCCCTCCTCAAAGTGGCACTTGCCTTTTCTGTATCGCCTCATTAACATATCCACTGTTGCTTCTCTTGGGTCCTCACATTCAGCTCTTGTGTTACCACCTGTATTTGTATGGCTCATTTTCCCTGCTGGCTTGGGAACTATAAGAGTGCAGAAAGATGGGCCCTTGCTGATGTGTGAGGGACTGGCTGCTCTGTAGAAACTTCTGGGGTTGACATCTCAGGGAAGATGTCTAAGTTGTGACTTCTCACTTGTGCACTGAGAACAGATTTGCTCATGAGGTAGGTCTTAGTGATCATGCTCTGGTGCCTAGGTTTGTGTCAGCATTTTCTCAGATCATAATGGCTGCCATTCAAATGACTTCTGAATTGTAGCGAGATTTAATTACATTGTTATTGGACAGAAAACTCCCTGAAGGCTGTGTGTGCAGCAACTAGTTTAATGTCAAGGATTGCAAGTGAAGCTAGATTTCTTACATTTTACAGATGTGGAGATGGTAGATACTGTGCTCAGGAGACACTGCTAGCCATTGTGGAACTGTGAATTTAACCTTGGAATATCTGACTCTGTGGGTCATGCTCTTAATCCAAATGCTGCAGGAGAAATGAAATAATTTTAAATATATGCCCACCCATCCACTCGCTCACCAGTAATCTAAGCCTCCTTTGGTAAAAACAGATTGTTTAAAATGGCCAAGGCTTTAAGAAAGACATTAAATCCTTTAGTCCACCTGCTCTGCTTTCAGCTATTAGCCTGAGCAAAGAAAATCTTTAGTGAAAACTTGCCTGATAAGGACCGCAAGAGTAAAACACGTGGGGGACACTGATCTGTCTACAATTGAGTGCTCTAGAAACCATTGCATTGTGTGTCAGCTGTATTGGGAAGAAGGAGTTTTCTCCATTCTGTTCCAAGTGTTAATTGGCAGTTATGTGTCTCCTCCCTCCATCTCTTCCTCCCTCCCTCCCCCTCCCTCCTCCCTCCCTCCTCCCTCCCTTCCCCTCCCTCACCTCCCTCCCCCTCCTTCCCTCCCCCTCCTTCCCTCCCCCTCCCTCCCTCCCTCCCTCTCTTTCCCCCTCCCTCCCCCTCCCTCCCTCCCTCTCTTTCCCCCTCCCTCCCCCTCCCTCTCTCCCCCTCACTCCCTCTGTCCCTCCCCTTCCCTCCCTCTCCTTCTCCCTCCCTCCCCCTCTCCCCCTCCCTCCCTCTCTTTCCCCCTCCCTCCCCCTCCCTCCTTCCCCCTCCCTTCTTCCCCCTCCCTCCCTCCCTCCCTCTCTTTCCCCCTCCCTCCCCTTCCTCCCTCCCCCTCACTCCCTCTCTCCCTCCCCCTCCCTCCCTCCCTCTCCCTCCCTCTCTCCCTCCCCCTGCCTCCCTCCCTCCCTCTCCTT
Organism: Cricetiscus sungorus; assembly: GCA_030556225.1. NCBI lineage: Eukaryota > Metazoa > Chordata > Mammalia > Rodentia > Cricetidae > Cricetiscus > Cricetiscus sungorus. Next base: position 4,673,689 of record JANBXA010000044.1, read on the forward strand.
CTCCCTCCCTCCCCCTCTCTCTCCCTCCCTCCCTTCCTCCCTCCCCCTGTCTCCCTCCCTCCCCCTCCTTCTCCCTCCCTCCCCCTCTCTCTCCCTCCCTCCCTTCCTCCCCTCCCTCCCTTCCTCCCCCTCCCTCTCCCTTCCTCCCCCTCCCTCCCTTCCTCTCCCTCCCTTCCTCTCCCTCCCTCCCTCCTTCCTCCCTCCCTCCTCCCTCCCTCCCTCTCCCTCCATCTCTCTCTCTCTCTCTCTCTCTCTCTCTCTCTCTCTCTCTCTCTCTCTCTCTCTCTCTGACATTGTCTTCCTATGTATTCCTGGCTGCCCTGAAACTTGCCTTGAACTCACTCTGTAAACCAGGCTGGCCTTGAGCTCTCAGAGATCCTCCTTCCTTTGATTCCTCGGTGCTAGGATTAAGATGTGTGCCGCCATGTCGGGGTGTAGTGTTGTATCTTTTCTTTCCCAGAGCTTGCAGAGGCTTTCTGTCCACTAAACATTAAATAGGGTTATCCAAGAATTACCTTTGGTCTAATGCAGTAATTCTCAACCTGTGGGTCATGACTCCTTGGGGGTCAAACAACCCTTTCATAAGGGTCACTTAAAGCCTTTGGAAAACAGATATTTACATTACAGTTCATAACAGTAACAAAATTACAGTTATGAAGTAACAACAAAAGCAATTTTATGGTTGGGGTCACCACAACATGAGGAACTGAATTAAAGGGCTGCAGCATTGGGAAGGTTGAGAACCGCTGGGCTAGAGAAAACATCACAGGAAAAGGGCCTTGAGATAAACCTGGGTCTCAGTTTTCCCAACTGTAAGTGAAGGAAGTGAATGAGGTGACCCAAAGGCATTCTTTTGTTCTAATAATCTTTGATTCCCAGCTCTTCCAGTCCTGTGTCCAGAGAGCCAGGCACCCTTCTTGTACATTTTTCTTACTGTGTCTGTCAAAATATCACATCTTTGGTACTGAGTTTTCGGCATCACTAGGCTTAGACAATCCTTTCTATGTTGGAGAATAGCATGCTGGGAAGGGATGGTTAAAATTCTCATTTTTAGATCAGTTAAAAAACTGCCCCCCTATGCTGTTTGGATTCGTTTGTTCTTTACCCTGATTGAGGAACTATTGAGCCAGGGCTGGGGGGGGGAGGTGGGGTGGGCTGGGGGGGGTGAGGTGGGAGGGTGTTCCCATCACCAAGTAACCTTTAATGCTGAACCTGACCTACAGCCGCTTTCTGAGCTGCCTGCAGAATCACTTTGTAGATTAGCAGCCTTTTAACAGGGATAAAATGCTGGTGCAGCCGGCTGGTCTATTGGCTGTCATCCCAGAATTTTGCTAATGTTGCCCTCGTATTCCAGATTTGGCTCTTTTGCTCCCTGTTACCTTAACATATCTTTGTTGTTAAAAAGGAAATTCAACATCATTGAAAACCAAAAACAATGGAGTCTGAGGTCAGCAACAACTCAATGGCATGAATAATAATATTTAGCATCTACTGGAGACTCCCTGTGGCAGACGCAGACAGGCTGGCTCATCTGATTCTCTACAAGGTGGCTATTATTTGTTCAAAGTTCCTCTACCCAGACACAGAAAATTAAGTTGACCCACATCACATGATTAATTTTAATGGTGGAGTCCAGCTAGGCTATAGGTTAAAATCTTGCCCAAATGAAGGAGACTATAGTCCAGTGGTTCTCAACCTTCCTAACACTGCAACCCTTTAATGCAGTTCCTCATGTTTGGTGACCTCCAGCCATAAAATTATTTTTGTTGCTACTTCATATCTGTAATTTTGCTACTATTATGAACCATAATGTAAATATCTGTCCTTTGGAGACTTACAGATTGAGAACCAACCATTGCTGTAGTTGATGGGAGACTGGCCAACTAAATTCTAGGAGTTTGACATTAGCATTTATTGGGGAGAAATAAAAAACATTTCTTTTTATTTAATATTTTTTTCTTATTTTACATATTGATCCCAGTTCCCTCTCACCCTCTAGTGCTCCCCACAGGCCCCCCTCCATTCCATTCCCCATCCACTCCGCAGGGAGGATGAGGCCTTCCACGAAAGATCATCAAAGTCAAATCATTTGGCCAAAGGCCTAGGTCCTCCCCCTTGTCTCTAGGCTAAGGGAGTATCCCTCCAAGGGGAATGGGCTCCTTAAGTCCATTCCTGCACTAGGGATACATCCTGGTTCCACTGTCAGAGGTGCCAAACACTTCCCAGGACTCCTAACTGAGACCCATGTTCGGGAGGGTCTGGATCGGTCCTATGCTGGTTTCCCAGCTATCAGTCTGGAGTCTATGAGCTCCCTCTTGTTCAGGTCAGGTGTTTCTGTGGGTTTCTCCAACATGGTCTTGACCCCTTTGCTCATCACTCCTCCCTCTCTGCAACTGGATTCCAGGAGTTCGGCTCAGTGTTTAGCTGTGGGTGTCTGCTTCTGTTTCTGTTAGCTACAGAATGAGGCCTCTAGGATGGCATATAAAGTAGTCATCAATCTCATTACTGGGGAAAGGCACTTAAGGTAGCCTCTCCACTATTGCTTAGATTGTTAGTTGGGGTCATCCTTGTAGGTCTCTGGACATTTCCCTAGTGTGAGATTTCTCTTCAAACCTATAATGGCTCCCTCTATTATGGTATCTCTTTTCTTATTCTTTTCTATTCTTTCCCCAACTCAATCTTCCTGCTCCTTCATGTCCTCCTCTCCCCTCCTCTTCTCCCCTTCTCCTTCTTCTAACTCCTTCTCCCCCCACCTCCCCTGCCTGCTTCCAATTTGCTCAGGAGATCTTGTCCCTTTCCCCTTCTGTGAGGGACCATGTATGCATGTCTCTCTTAGGGTCCTCCTTTTTTTCCTAGCTTCTCTGGAGGTGTGGATTGTAGGCTGGTGATCCTTTGCTCTATGTCTAAAATCCATATATGAGTATATACCATGCACATGAAATTTAGTCAGACTCCAGAAAGCCAAGGAAAGGAGATTTGTAGGTAAGTAAAGAAAGTCTAGGATAGCCCTAGCGGTTAGATTTATTTCCTCTGGTTGTGGTCAGGTTCTTTAAGGGATGAGTGGGTGATGTACGCTTACATGAATACTAAGTAGCTAAAGCCCAGGGTAATGTTTGCATCAAAAGCACACAGAAACATAGGCATTCTAACTAAAACTCCTGGAAGATGAAGACAAAGGGTACGGATGGTCTTGGTTTCAGGAGGCATTGTGTAGTTTGTGTGGTTTGCCTGCCTACTTTAGGGTAGCCAGTGTTGATACAAGTCCTCAGATGGTGACAGACAATCTACCTTTATAAGCTTCTTCATTGCTAGGGTGATAGGGTTTTGGGGGGGTCAGTCTGACTTCAGCTGTATGGACAGCTGGACTGGTTTGCCATTTTTGTTTTTGATTTAAAATGTTATCAGTATTTAGCATAAACAAAGAAGGATTCTGTGCTTTGTTTTCAGCTCCTATCATTCTCCCACCTCTCTGTGTGCTGTTGGACATGTATTGGAGTTCTTTAACCTGGAAGCAATCAGACACAATCAAGTTAGAATTAAATGAGAGATTTTCTGCAAAGGACAGCATGCTGACATCTGGGGAGATGGCTCAGTTAGTAAGCATGGAGACCTGACTTGGGATCCCCAGCCCTCATTTAAAAAGCAGAATGTGGTATCACACATCTGTAATCCCAGTACTGGGGAAGCAGAGAAGAAGATCACAGGGTTGCCTGCCAGACAGCAAAGCGGAATCAGTGAGAGCCCTAGGTTTGCTGAGAGGGTATGTCTTAACAATAAAGGTGATTGATGAAGACTTCTGCTAGTAGTACACACACACACACACACACACACACACACACACACACACACACACACCAAAACATGTCCTTAAATGCTTGTCATTATTTATTGCCATCTTGGGACCCGTAGCACTAATAGGAATCAACAAAGACCAAGAGACACAGAATTCATGGAGAAGCATCCATATTGGCTTCAGAACCCAGCACCTTCAGACGATTCTGCCTGAAGGGTTTTGCTCCCAGTCACAGAAGGAGCCTCCATCACTTGGTTGCCTGGACTGCGACTTTTCATCTAGATCAAATTGTCTCCAGATTGAATTTTCCTTATTCTCTGTCTCCAAATGTCTCGGTCATTTGTGGAGAGTGAAACAATGGGGTAATTATCTGCCTTGTTTCCAGGGTGGTCTGAGCTGATAATGTTCACACCATCAGTAAAAGACTTTTTATAAAGAGCTAAATGAGCGTTGCCTTGTCAGTGTCATTAGAGCTTCAAAAAGTGGCTCATGCCAAGGCCATCTGCTTTACCATCTATCTATCTATCTATTCCACGAAACCAGCGTAAAGCTTTTTGAAGTTACCTATTGTGAAGTGATCACTGTTCAAGATCAGAGATAAAAGTATTTATTTTTATGGTGATGATTACAATAATAATTTTTAGTGGATTTGAGTATTATGGCAAAAGCAGTGTTTTTTAATTTTATTTCTTTTTTATGATTTTATTTTTAATTTATGTGTATGATATTTTGTCTGCACCATATGTGTGTGCGGTGCAGACGATGATATTGTATGCTCTACAACTGTAGTTGCAGAAGGTTGTGAGCCACTATGTGGATGCTGGGAACTAAACCTGAGTCCTCTAACAGATCAGCCAGTGCTCTGAACTGCTGAGCCATCTCTCCAGTCCCAACAATGACTCTTACTAAATGGAAAACATATGGAGCACGACAGAATGGGTTGTCAGGCATGCACACTATATTGCTCCACCCAATTAAGTTGCAATATTTTGCTAATTGAAATAAAAGCTGTGGATGTTACAATGTTAATGTTTATACATTATAGCAGTTACAGTAATTGAGCTATAAAACTTTTGTGATTATTACTTGGTTTTTTTTTTTGCATTCATCAAAATGGATGACACTTTGTCTCTGCTTTGAACTATGAGTCAGTGTTTGGATACATCTGTGCCTTTGAGGGATGGCTTTGTGTTACAGTGGCATTGAACTTTCTGAATTTTATTCACAATTAGTAGGCAATTTTGACTCTTATTCAAAGGATGACACACAAAAAACTTTATTCTCATGAAACTTTTGGTGAATTGCAATTATTGAGAAAACAGTTTATAAACAAAAAGATCTTAAATATCCCTTTAAAGAAAAAAACACAAAAACTAGACAATGATATCTCAAAATATTTTTAAAATTTAATTTTGGATTATTCTATTTTCACCTTGGAATGTATTGAATTGCATAAAGATTGTTTTTTTGATGGTACTCTCACTTTAATTAAAAATTTATGTTCTGTATCAAAAGAAAGTCTTTGACTTTGCAGTCTTGACATTCGATGAAACCTTGAAAACAGAGAGGGAAACAATGGAGTTGTTGAATTTTTTTTTTCTCATAGAAATATTTGATTAAAATAGAGGCCAATGATGGTTTCTTTTAAAAATATTTGGTTGAAATGCACCTACACATTTCAGGATGAGAGTAGCAGAGGATGAAGAAAGCCTTCTATGCGTCTAAGAAAGGTGTATGTTCAAAAATGTTGCAAGAGGAGAGGAGAATGCATGCCCTTCTTACGACATCAAAGCATAACTCCTCCCTTGGTAGTGGCCGGAGACTTTGGAGGTCCAGGTCATATGGGGGGGGGTGCTTAGTGTTGGCTTCTGTTTCTGGATATTGGTTCATCAGGGGGCACTATAATGAACTAAAATGTTAAAAGACGAGGCCACATGGGCAGCATGTCCAGCCTTGATGAGCCAGGCTGACTGACAGGCACCAAGTGTGCTATTTTTCCTACCGGATGACCACGAGTATCCTCCATCTCCGATGTGTTTGTCAGGCATGTACGTGGACTGTAGACATGTTCATGCTCTATGCTCATTCTGAAAGAGCCACCCACATGTTGTCACCCAGTCTTCTTTGTCACCTATTTTTCTCTGAGCCTTTGAGCAGGCAGTCAAATGAGTCATTATAAATTTGTTCCCAGGTCATTTCTCCTACAGGAAGTTGGTGACTGGGTGTACCCACTCAATAGTCTACCTACCAGGATAATTACCCTTCATCTCCATCTTACTGCCATCCTCCAGGGTCCTGTGGTGCTGTAGCTATTCACTTCTGGCTGATGACCACATAGCAGCCTGATTCACCTTTATCTCCTGATATCTGGATGTACTAGATCACCTCAATGCTATAGGCATGGGCTTAGGAGTCTCAAAGCAACAGAGCTAGGACCATAGAAATTAGAGCCAGTTATGGCCATGTTTTCTCCATCTACTTGGACAGAGTTTCTTGTATGACATTAGCAGTTTACAAGCGAGTGCTGATATGAGTGTCCAATGCAATGTAATAGTTTGGAGGACTGAAGTCATGGTGGAAACTTCTGTTGGGGACCAACAGCTGGAACTGGCTTGCTTTCAGGATGGAGAGTCAGGGTATATGAGGCATTGGGCTTTCTGTCCACTGCACTGGATCTCCTCTGGCACTTCTGTGCCATTGAGTCTGCTGTGATATGATTTAAATAGTGGCAGGGAGGCTTGAACCATAGCCTAAATCTGCCGAGGAACCCTTTCTTGGTGTCTACACTCACAACTGCTAAAATCCTGGTTTCTTAGTAAAAGAAGTATAACTTGCTACCCTACAGGAAAGTTGACCCAGCTTCGTGTTTCTTTCCTTTTAGTAAGAAATTTGGATGCAACACATTGGAGAGAGAGAGAGAGAGAGAGAGAGAGAGAGAGAGAGAGAGAGAGAGAGAGAGAGAGAGAGAAAGAGAGAGAGAGAGAACTCCTGAGATTTAGAATGCAGCTATAGTTTTAAACATGAAAGCTACTTGATCCAACCTTCTCATCATGACCAATATGTGTGTGGCCATCAAAATAATGGAAGCATGAAAAGATCTGTGACATAACATGGCAATTTTAGGTGCATAGCAGCATTGTACATGGTCTTGGGAGCTGGGGTGGGTAGAGCTAACTGCCGGTCCTGATGATGAAGATCCTGCAGATGGAACTAAAACTGAGGAATCATTTTAACTAACAGTGGGGGAACACACAGCACAACCCAAAATCATTCCGCACAACCGATCTGACCTTTGCACCTACCAAAAGAGTAGTTAGGGATAAGATAAGAGCCATCACCCTTTTCCCTCTCAAGTCTTTGATGATGGTGCTCATGCTTCCATTTTAGCTTTTCCTCCGTGTGTGATGAAACTAGAGTAATGTCTGGATAGTTGATCTGTCAGCTTATTTCTACGGTATAGAGCCACCAGCTAAGCCCACACTTTCACAGATCCTGCAGTTAGATGGACAAAGACTATGATTCCTTCTAACACCAGCTTCTGTAAGTCCTCACACTAACTTGTGGTCCAGGAGGAATGCTAAGTTTCTGTCTGGTGTGTGCAGACTTAACTGGAGAGGTCTTCACAGTCTATGATTGGTAGCAGTGCTGGTTTCTTGATTGTGACTTTCTACTGTGTTGGCCAAGATGCCATCATAGGGGGCAGGGAGAGTGTACAGGACTCCCTGAAAGTGTAGTCCTTCATAACCTTCTGTGTATAATTAGTCCTAACAGGGACTGTGTGAGCTAATGCTTTGCCAAGGGATGCAGATTAGAGAAGAATGCAGCAAGGTCAGGGTCTAGCACAGAGTGTGTACCCACATGCACATGTCCACACATTTGCCGCTCCTACTTTCCCACCAGTGAGGTATGAGCTTTGAGCTATCTATACACCACATTTTACTCTGTAGTCTTTGCTTTAGACCCAGGACACCAGATAAATCAGCTGGTGAAGATAAACCCCCTCCCAAAGATTGGCCCCTAACCAATGTAGGTGAAGGCACCATGACTTTCTGAAGTCAGGCATGCTGGAGCTCCACATCTATCCTCTGGGAGCAGCTGTACAATGATGCAGCATGTGGATGTTTATGTAGGTATGACCCCCATAGATTCATGTGTGTGAATGTTTGACCTATAGGGAGTGGCACTATTAGGAGGGGTGGCCTTGTTGGAGTGGATGTGGTCTTGTTCAAGGAAATGTGTTACTGTGTAGGTTGGCTTTGAGCTCTAATATGCTAAAGCTACACCTAGTGTGGGGCACAGCTCACTTCCTGTTGCTTGCAGATCAAAATGTAGAACTCTCAGCTTCTTCTCCAGCACCATGTCTTTCTGCATCCATTGTGATGATAATGAACTAAATCTTTGAACCTGTAAGCCAGCCGCCAATTAAATATTTTCCTTTATAAGAGTTGTCATGGTCATAGTGTCTCTTCCCAGCAATGGAAACCCTAACTAAGACATAGAGGGTAGTGGTGGTTGTAGACACAGTAAGAAAAGGCTCTGTGAAAGAAGATCCTGAGATGAGGGTCCTGGGAAGATGGATTGGGACAGACAGGGATTTCTCATCTGCTCAAGAATCGAGGAGCTCTGATTCTGGCTCAACTAGAACCATCTAGAAGAAAGATGGGGGCTGCTGTTCATCTCAAGCTTGTTTAAGAACTTGGGCACAGATTCTAAATACGTAATTAAAGTTAATCTTGTTGCCATTACCTTATCCATTACTGAGATTTACTGATTGCTTTCAGGGATCATTGTAAAACCAGTTTCAAATGAAAACTGTCGCCTCACTTTTTCCGTGTAATTTCTAAGAGTGCCTATATTCTTCGGTTGCTAAGAAACACATGGATAATGTGTTATCACACTTCTATCTGGTGCTATTTGGATAATTTCAGTAAGCACTCAAGAGATTGTTTTAATAGTATATCATCTTAAATGGGAAGAAATGACTAATTCTAGGTTGTTTGGAGAAAAATGACTGAAGTGTTTCCTCAGAGGCAGGAGGTTCATCAGCTAAGGGAGAGAGGGCAGTGCAGGCTTTACCCCCCACCTCACTGCTGCAATCTTTCACAAGTTCACCTCTGCTGTCAGTGCTGCCGCACGCACAGGCATCCAGAACTTTCCAGACTGTGAGAAGGCCGGCAGATCCAGAGGAGGATTTTTTTTTTTTTTTAAAAAGGACTATTTTGTTCCAGTGACTCTATTATTCTGTGTTAAACTGTGTAGAGATGCAAGCAGGTATTAAATAAGGAGATGCCACCCTTGTCACTGGTTGGAGTTACTGAGACTTGCTGGTCTTGTCAAAGGTGTGGCTTCTGGATGGCATGTTTTCCTCTTCGTCTTACATGAGTGTCCAGGAACAGGTGGCCCAAGCTCGCAACCTGCTCACCCAGGCACGGGATCAACTAGATATTGTGCAGATCTTATCCCTGAGCACAGCACCAGGCTCCCACAATGCTAAGCAGCTCGTGGCCCATTCAGGTTGTAAGGTTGTAGGAACACCATGAGACCCAGCAGGTTTCTTCACCCACACTTCTCTTCCGTTGCCTCACTGTCCCTTCAGCCTCATCAGGGCACTAATCTCTTCTTTCCAAGGTCAGTGGTGACCTCTGTGACCCTCATCCTGCAGGACACCTCTGTGGTGGCATTTCTCATGCGACAGTGTCTCCTTATCTCTGACTCTCGGCTGTTCTGTTTGAAGCTCTGTCTCTTTTCCCTTTCTTTTTAGTTCTCTTTGCCAGCTCTTCCTCTTCCCCCTCTACAATTGTGGTGCCTGGAGAGTTTGTTCCTTAAGCCTTTCTGCTTTTTCCTCTGCCTTGGATACCCACTGGCCCAGACCTAGAGCTGTCTGTCATCTCTGTCCTACTTTGTGCCTGTACCGTGCCAGTGCTGGAGACACACAGATGACTGAGCCTTTTACCTCACTAGTATTCTAGGTCTAGAGGGAAAGATGGGCAAAGCTGCAAAGAAGGCCAAGACCATGCTATCTGTTAGCTGTTCCACAGTCCTGGTGGGGGCCAAATCACGTGTGCGTGATGGGAGGCAGGCTACATGACACCCTAGCAGGCGCTTACTTAGCGTGTTGTATAATAATTAGAAGTGGCAGCTTGGATTGCAGGCAGGGCTGCCATGAAGGTGATGAATAGAAGCATTGTATAGCAGCAGAACAAAGTACTTACTATTCACCTACAAATGAGGGCAATTCCATCATCTGCAATAATGTGAATGAGCTTGGAGGATATCATGCTTAGTGAAATAAGCTGGTCTCAAAAACAATGGATACTGTTCGCTTGTGTTTCTCTACATTTGTGTGGTGCTGGGGATGGACGCTGGGCCTTGTGCATGCTGGGTAACTGCTCCACTGTGGAATTCTTTTAACATGGCTTCACTTCTATGTGGAATCTAAATCAATTAAATGCTTGGAGAGTAGAAATGTGGTCACCAGATGCTAGGAGATGAGGGGATAAAGAAATGTAACTCAGTGCGGTGGGTTCACACCTTGCTAGTAGCCAAGAAACACAAGAGCAGAGAAAGACTAACGTGTGAGGTAAGGAACACAGGAGTCACATCCAAAACAATTCCCCTGACCCCTAACACGGGAAAGGGAAATGTTATTGAGGCAAGTATATGTTCATATAAGTCAACGTACCAGGGTTTTCCTTTTGGGCCACCAACCCGTTCCCAAATCATGACAGAGAAACTCGTTAGTTTTGAATGCTCAGCTTTAGCATAGGTCTTTTCTGGCTAGCTCTTGTAACTTAAATTAACCTGTTTCTCTTCATCTACCTTTCGCCTCAGGGGTTTTTAACTTTCCTTTCCTTCTGTGTATCTTACTTTCACAGCTTCTAGAGTCTGCCGGTGGCTGTCTGGCTTCTTGGCCCGGGTGTGTCCCTGTTCTCTTCCCTCTTCTTTTCTCATTCCTTCTCTAGTTCTTCCTGAGCCTTGATTTCTCCTCCTATTTATTCTCTCTGCCCACCAGCCCCACTTATCCCTTCTCTGCCTGGCTATTGGCTTTCCCGCTCTTTATTAGACAGATCAGGTACCTTATGTAGGCAAGGTGAAACAAACACAACACATCTTTCCACAATTAAAGAACTGCAGCACAAACAAGTAAAACACATTCTCACATCATTAAGCAAATGCAGCGCACACACACACACACACACACACACACACCACACACACACACACACACACACACACACACACACACACACACACACACACCACACACACACACACCACACACACACACACACACCACACACACACACACACACACCGCACACCACACACACACACCGCACACCACACACACACACACACACACACACACACACACACACACACCACACACACACCACACACCACACACACACACACACACACACCACACACACTACACACACACACACCACACCACACACACACACACACACACACACACACACACACACACACACACACACCCGCACACCACACACACACACACACACACACACACACACCACACACACACCACACACCACACACACACACACACACACCACACACCACACACACACACACACACACACACACACACACACTACACACACACACACCACACCACACACACACACACACACACACACACACACACACACACACACACACACACCTTGGCCTGGTTAAAATAATATTTCACAACAGGAAAGTCCTTTCCAGGTGAGTTTTTCCTTGAGCATACCCAGTTCAAGGGGGAATGATGCTGTACACATTTGGGGACATACACAACCAAATAATATTTGAAAGGTTAAAAGAGTGGAGAGAACACTTGGACATGCTCAGCTTATGTCGTGAAGATGGCAGACAGAAATAAACACAGGCCTGCTCAATTTCTCCTAAAAGTTTTAGCTGAGAAAAAGGAAAACCCACTCTGAAGGTTAATATAGAAATTTGCCTCTAATGTCGCCTGCCTTGTCTGGTGGCTGACAGGAAGGTACTGGTGCATGGTTCAAAGCTGCAGCTGGAGAGAGGGAATAGGTTGAAGATAGAGAGAAGTCTCAGCAGTTAAGGAGCACTGGCTGATCTTCAAGAGGATGGAACATCCACATAGCTGTTCACAACCATCTGTAAATCCAGCCCCAGGAGATTTGAAGTCCTCTTTTGGTCTCCACTGGCATTGTACGCATATAGCATGCAGACATACATACATGCAGATGAAACTCCCATACATATAAAATAAAATAATGAGTCTTGAGACCTATTGCCCAGTGTGGTGACTATAACTAATAGCAATGAATTATTTTCCTTTTAAAACTGCTAAGAGTTTAAATTTCAAATGTTATTGTTTCAATCAATAAGTACTCAAGGAGATTGATATGCTAGCTTGATTAAGTAATTTTATATTGTGCACATATATTATAACATGACCTCACTCCTCATTAAGTCTGCATAACTACAATTGGTTAAATCACAATGGTAAAACAAATAAAAGAACGGGCCCTTATTTTGAGACAGTGTCTTTGCAGATGCGTTTAATGAAGATAAGGATGGGTTGAATTAGGGGGCTGCTGATCCAATGACTGGGGTCCTAATAGTAAGAGGAGACAGAGTCAGAGGAGGCATGTGCAGTGCCAGCAACTTTTGGAGCTGAAGAGAGGCCAGGAGCTGCCATGGAGTGTGCCCCTCTGACGCCATCACTCTGGGCCTTTGTCCTCTACATCTGCCCTTTTAGGTTGCTCAGTTTGTGGCATGTGGTTAAAGGAACCACAGGAAGTGGACATGCACATTGCTGTGGCTTTGCTCCAGCAAATGGGGAGGTAGCTTCCATATGGCACAGTGCTCCCTAGTCCAAGCTCCCAGGCGGGTATTCCAACCTCCCAATTTTTCACGACTTGACCCCAAACCCAGTGGCTCTCAGGGCTCTGCCCGTTCTTCCCACACCTCCATCTTTCTCAGGAGGCATTAAAGAGAAGACTATGGAAAGCCAACACAGACATCTTTTTCTTGGGTCTCTACAGGTGGGAGGGGTATAGAAAGTTATAGGGAAATTGTTCCAGCCTTGCTCTCTGGAGTCCCGTGAAGATGGGAAGTGAAATGGTCTAAGACATCATGATAAACAGCTTTGTCCTATAAGCTCTGTTGTGTTGCTATCCCCATTCCCCCCATTTTCCTCTTGTTCTCTGCCATCCCGGTCCCATTCTCCACTGCCCACTACCACTTCCCCAACCATAGAATTAGATCATAGTATTGAGATGCCAATAGCTAGCGTTTGTTAAGTATTGGTGTCATACAATCTACTTAGTGACTTACAAGTAGCAAGCCCTTTAACTCTGTGATGCTAAAATTCCTTCTCTAAGGGAGACACAAACAACATCTTCCATTCCTTCCGAGGTCCCAAAGACACACCGACGCAGGACACATTAGACTTCAGACTAGGGATCAATGACTTTACTGGGCTCACTTACAGATCAATGGGCAAGGGGTGAGGAGCAGGGACATGGGTGACCGGCAGGTCTGCATCCAGCAGGGATGGTGGCTTCCCCATGGCTGGGTGACACCCTTCACCACCCTTGTCCTCTAGCTCCTCCCACATGTGCAATCAGGTAGTATATAGGAGTGGTTGGAAGCAGGGAGCGTATACTCAGGTGAGAGCCCATGACTTTCCCCATCCCTCCATTCTATGAGGGAAGGTCAATAGTCAACAGGATACAATTTTCTTGTGTGAGTAGGCCCAACAGAATTCCAGAAGATGGCAGCAGTTTGTCCTGGAGGATAGTCCTCTACATCACCCTCACAACAGCCCTGTGAGCTAGAGAATATTGTCCCCGATTGTGGACGAAGAAGCAAAGACTCAGAGAGGCTAAGTGACTAGCCCAACATCACACAGTGAACAAGTAGCAGAGGAGCGATTGGAATCTAGATATTTCAGCCAGAAAGCTCCTGTTCTTAGAGCCCCATGTCTTAACAGTATGTTTATCACAATGTCCTGCTTCTGAAAGACCCTAGTGTATGACTATTTTCAATGTCTAAAAAGGCTATTTTATAAAGTTCAAGTGAGTATACATTGAGCATATTGGGCTTAAAACTGTGTGTAATAAGTGCAAGATGCTGGGGGTCATATCACTTCTTCTTTTTTTTCCTTAGGTGCCATGTATAGCACATTACACATGCTGGCCATCCAAAGTGACTAGGGCTAGGGTAGGTTTTAATATGAATCTTGACTCTGCTATTTACTAACTAAGTGGTGTGTGTGTGTGTGTGTGTGTGTGTGTAGTCATATATGTATTCAGATATGCACACATGTGTGTGTGTGTATGAGGGAGAAGGAGAGAGAGACACACACACACACAGAGAGAGAGAGAGAGAGGCAGAAGGCCAGAGCATAATCTTGTGGGTGGGGCTGGTCATTTTTCAGGCACTGCCCACCTTCTAAGTGCTTTTATGCACCAATTATTTTTCTTGTTTGAACTCCAGCTTCAGTTCTGTGTCTGTATGGAATAAGTGAGATGGTGCTGTCAAGTGCCTAGCCTGTAAACAAATGCTGCCAACGAGAAAGAACACACTGTGCCCAGCACCCCGTCTCTCCCATTCATAAATGGCCCTTACACAACACTGACTGAAGAGTTGGGGAACAGCTCCGGCCAGCTGGCTGACCACAGGATGGCCCTCGAAAAGAAACCAAGATTCTTTGTTTCTCTTGAGGGAAAGTCGCAGGCCAATTTTGCTGCACAGGCATAGACACTGAACAGATCTGGGGACAATGCCATGATGTCAGGCGGTGACCCCGGTTGTCCTGGAGAAGCACAGGACATACACCTTTGCTTTCTGAGAGGCCAAGAAAAAGACATAATAGAGTCAGAGGAGCTAGGGTTTCCTGAGGAGAAACCATGACCTCAAGTTGTAGACACTGGTGAAACAAAGGCATCATGGGAACTCAGCACAGAGCAAGAGAGGCAGGGTGGGGGTCAGAGGAGGACAAAGGGGGTCTGGGAGGGGGTGTCCCCAGGCCTTTCTGTTTGTTTTATGCTATAATTACTACAGAAACAAAAATCTCCGCGAAGTAAGATTTACTCTCAAGATTACCCTTAGGGCATCTGTGAAATTATTGTCTTTTCAATGGTAACCTTATTCTGGAGGAAAGAGCATTAGCCTGAAGTGACCCATCTGAGTCATCTGATAGAATGAGAGGGAGAGAGATTAAATTTCGCCAATTAATCCTGGGAGGAATGACTTTAGCATAGCTCATCTTCCGTATTGTTCTCAGTAAGTCCTGTACGGATGGGGGTTGGGACAGTACAGGATGTCTGGATGCAGATCAGTGGTCAAGGCCACACATTGTGTCACTTCAGTAATTCTCCATGGCATGCCACCAGACACTGATAGAAAGTCAGTTTATGCTGTAATAAAATTCAATGGCTCAACACAGCACAAATGTATCAACACAAGTTCGAGGTTGGGGTGGGGCTGGGGAGGATTGGGGGGTTGGAAGCCTGGGAAGTGTCTCACTAGGCTAGTACCAATGTGGGCAGGGCTGCACTCCAGAATTTGTTCACATCTTGCTTCTGGGACCCTTTTCTGCAGATGGTGCCTCTGTCATTGAATGTGCCCTAGTTAGGGTTTCTATTGCTGCAAAGAAACACCATGACCAAAAAGAAAGTTGGGAGTGAAAGGTTTATTTGGCTTGCATTTTCACATCACTGCTCATCACTGAAGGAAGTCAGAAGAGGAACTCAAACAAAGCAAGAACCTGGAAGCAGGATGATGGGAGATGGCATTCTGTATATATGTTTCTCTTATTGGTTAATGAATAATTACTTTTGGCCAATAGGAAAGCAAGAGAGGTGGGACTAGGAGACTAGGAGGAGAGAGGAAGTAGTAGGGAGGAGATTCAACATGGAGGACGGAGAGAGCAGAACACTGGGCCCTCTCTCCAGTAAGATAAGACCACATGGAAATATTTAGATTAATAGAAATGGGTTAATATTTAAGACAGAGCTAGCCAATAAGAAACACTAGTAACTGGCCAACAGCATTATATCTAATACAGAATATCTGTGTGGTATTTGGGGGAAAACATGCTCATAACAGCAGGAGCTGATGCAGAGGCCATGGAGGGGTGCTGCTTACTGGCTTGCTCCTCATGGTTTGCTCAGCCTGCTTTTTTAAAGAACTTAGGACACCAGCAGCCCAGGGATGTCACCACCCACCATGGGCTGGGCCCTCCCCCATTAGTCACTAACTGAGAAAATGCCTTACAGCTGGATCTCATGGAGGCATTTCCTCAACTGATGTTCCTTCCTCTCTGATTACTCCAGCTTGTTTCAAGTTGACACACAAAACCAGCAGTACAGCATGAGCCAACCTCCCTCCTTCCTCCCTCTTGCACATACGGAAGCCTCCATGGCTGCATTGGGTGCATCTGGGCAACTGACCACAGTCTTACTTTAGGTGAGGCTAATTAGCAGACTGAAATCCACTGTCTGCCTTCACAGTTCTTGGCTTCCTGATGTGACATACTCCCAGGTCCTAGGAATTAGGATGAAGATGTTTTTCTTCTCTTTTTTCTGTTTTGTTTGATTTGAGACAAGGTCGCACTATGCAGCTCAGGCTGGCCTCCAACTCATGATTTTCCCACCTTATCCTCCCAAACACTAGGATTACAGGCCTCACCTACACACTGGGGTCTCACTCAGGCTTTCCCTGTGACTACATCCTCTCTGTCATACCATCCATTGTACGGGTCATTTCAGTCTGCCACAGCTTTCAAAACACCAGTCTAAGTGTTTCATTTCTCACAATCCTTGAGCCTAGGCAGTCCAAGCTCAAGGCTGGCTGACTTGGTTTCTTCCTGGCTTCCAGATGGCCACCACCACTCTGTGGCATCATACAGAGATCAAAGCATAGCTTCCTAGTGTCCTTTCTTAATCAGTCACTTATTCCATTGTAAGGTCCCATCTCCAGGGTAAGGGGTTGAAGGTATTGTGTGTGTGTGTGTGTGTGTGTGTGTGTGTGTGTGTGTGTGTGTGTGTTGCATTCACACACACAAGCCAGGGATCCAAGTTGGATATCTTCCTCTGTACTGAAGCTGGAACATTCCAGTTCAGCTGGCCAGGCTGGCCAGTGAACACACCAGGGACTCTCCTGTCCCTGTCTTCCCAGGGCTGAAATTATAGGTGTGCATTGCTATGCCTGTTCCCCCCCCCACCCCCATGGGACCTGAACTTGTGTGGCAAGCACTTTATACTGACTGAGCCATACCTGCAGCCTCAGGGATTAGGGTTTTCACTCAGGAATTTTTGGTGGAGGAGGGCAGGTATAGTCCAGCACACTGCCCCCATCCTTCCCCCACCCCTGCCTCTAACTTCCCTCCTTTCTTTTTTCTAGGGACCCTGGAGAGACTGTGTGATGCCCAAAACTGTGGTAGCCATCTTGTCACCTTGAGGCTTAAAGGTTTAAAGATAAAATTTCCACATACTCTGGATACTCAAGAAGGCTGGGATCTTATTATTATAACTGAGCATTAGCACAAACCTTGGGACTATCTATCTCTTCATTCCCTCATTATAGAAACTGGGACTGTCCTTATGGCTTAAGCCCCCAATGATCACATTTCTATGGGGTGTGGCAGTCAAATGCATTCTTGGGCAGCATGCATTACCTACAGTGTAGGTGATGAGTGAAAGTAGCATATGGGGAAATGAATGCTGTTTTGGAACTCAAGAATCTTCTCTTGGTGGCATTGTAGCCTTGAAGAAGCCCACTCTCTCCAGGCTGCAATGCCTTCGGAGAGGAGAGCCACATAGCTACTATCTCCAGGGTTTTGCAGATCTCTCATGATACTGAGCACACAGGGAGGGCTCCCCATACCACAGCTGGGCAAATAATCACAAATGGTTTCGAAAGACACTGAATTACTTGTGGAAAGGGGAGAGAATGGTTGTTCTGCAGCCAATGCTCTGCTCTGGACTTGGAGATGGTGGGTTTCTTGTTTCCATCTAGACTTTGTTCCTTTTCCATGTTACCTGCTCTGGGGACACTTCAAGAAGACTCATGGCACATCTCGTACATGGAAAAACCATGTGCATGTATGGAGCAAATGCTTCCCATTCGGGAGCAGGTGTTGTGGGGTGGGCATGCTGGCTAATGTCTTGTCATCCAAATGCCCAGAAATGTCTGAGACCCTGGACAGTTTTGACACCATTCTCGGTAGAGAACCACAGGGGATCTGTGGGCATAAACAAGTCAATTTATTTAGCTTCTGATTCTGCAAAACAGAGCGTTGGCGGGAGCCCAAAACTCCTGTTATTTCAATCACCAGCGCCTCCTGCCCAGATTGTCCTTAGGCTAAGGCGCTCATCTTTGCCTTTGCATCCTTCCCTCCTCCTGCTCAATCAGATGTGCTCAGTACTATTGCTTGCCCCCACAGCTACTTTTCTTTTGGTCCTTCTTGCTTTCTACTGCTGCATCCTTTTCTCTCCACATCTGTTGTTGCTCTCTCCTTTCTTGCTCATGGACTCTGGAAAGCTCTTTGCTTATTGTCCCTAAAACCTACCAAGAATTCTGTCATCTCTGCCTCTTGCTCCTTAGACTGACATTCACAGCCACACTCTTGTCCTACTTTCTTCAGGTCCATCCATAATTTAATGTTTACCTCTGTTCTCATATTGGAAAGGAGTAGTGTGGTGGTTTGAAGGAAAATGGCCACCATGTGTTCGAATACTTAGTCCCCAGCTAGTGGAACTGTTTGGCAAGGATTAAGAGGTGTAGCCTTATGGAAGAAGGTGTCACTGGCGGTAGGCTTTGGAGTTTCAGAAGTGCATGTAAGATTCAGTCTCCCTCCATCCCCTACCTCTGCCTGCTTCCTGCTGCCTGTTGCCTGTGGATTAGGATGAGCTCTTAATTATAGCTCTAACACCATGCCTGCCTGCCTGTGATGATGCTTCCTACCATGATGATCATGCATTCACCCTCTGCAACTATAAGCACGCCTCTGGTTAAATGCTTTAAAAAAAAAGTTGCCTTGGTCATCTTGGTCATGGTGTTTCATCACAGCAATAGAAGAATGACTAAGACAAGTAGGATTCAGCAAGAAGAGTGAATGCCAGGCAGAATAGTGGAAGCCAGCTGACCACCAGAGTTGTATTCACACACACTTAGCTCTTAGTATCTGCTACCCCTAAGCCCATGCGTTAGTCAGCTGCAGGTGGAAAATATTTGAAAAAAAAAAATGTGTCCTGAACATAGACTTTGCTTTTCTCATGACTCTTCCAGAAGAGCACAGTCACTAGGGAGCACCATCTAGTGACTGTTTGGAGAGCACAGTCTAATGACTGTTTAGGAAACATAGCCTAGAAACTGCTTAGGGAGCATTCTTGTTGTATTGGGTGTTACAAGCCATCTAGAAATGATTCAAACTCTACACAGGTTACATTCATGTACCAAACTACTCAATGTAAGAGATTTGAGCATCATCAGATCTTTGTCATTGGCCACAATTTCTGAGTCCACCTGAGATACATTTCATATTTGCAGTGGGTAACTGGAAGATTCCAGTAAGAGGGCACAAATTATTCAAGGCATTTGCTTGTCATGAATGGAGTTTCGTGTTAGGTGTGGTGGCTTGAAACTGTAATCCCAGCACTTGGGAGACTGAGGCAGAGGGATCACCAGGGACTTGAGGGCTACAGAGTAAAGCCTTGTCTCAAACAAATAAAAACAGTTTCATAGAGACTGGAATTTGTAAAACTAAATAAATTCATACATAGATAATACTGCCCATGTTCAGCTCCACTTGCTTCTGATTTCAAAGTGAATGTCTAATGGGAGATGTCATTCTGTAAATATGTTTCTCATATTGGCTAATGAATAAAGCACTGTTGGCCAATAGGAAAGCAAGATAGGTGGGACAAGGAGACAAGGAGAATTCAGGGAGAGGTAGGAGGAGATTCAACATGGAGGACAGAGAGAGCAGAACACCGGCCCCTCTCTCTGGTAAGATAAGACCACATGGAAATACTTAGATTGATAGAAATGGGTTAATATTTAAGACAGAGCTAGCCAATAAGAAATGCTAGTAATGGGCCAACAGCTTTATATCAATACAGCGTCTCCGTGTGTTATTTGGGGCTGGCATAGCAGTAGGACCAGGCTGGCAGCAAAAACATACTCCTAACAAATGTCTTTCACCCCAACAGACTTCTGATTGGCTGAAAGTAGACACATAGACACCAAACCTTGACTGGACCCAACCAAAGAACAAACAGTTTTCACTGTAGTCTTAGCCTAGTGAGCCCCTCTCTTTAGATTAACTCCCCACCCTCCAACTCTCCCACTGCTATAGTCCTCAATGTGGTAGTTGAAGGGACCCAGACCCTCACCGAGCCCTCTGCTTTAGCAGCCATGACAGGCTGCAGAAAAGACATGTAGGCCTCTGACTCAGCACATGTCTGACATTGCAGGACCTGCTCCAGTCACTAGGCAAGTAACCAATCAGAAGTTAACTGGCAGCCTCTGGACATGGAGTAACTCAGTGGTAGAGCATAGCAACTACCCTGGGAGGGCCTATAGTCCATAGCAACCAGTTGACCAATCAACACGGGACAGGTCTCCTAAGCCTGGAAGTGCACCAATCCTGAGACTGTTGCATTCCCCTAGACACTCCCCTTGCACACCCAATAACCTTGCGGTTCTCCAGGGTCCTTCTCACTCCACCTGCGTTAAATAATACAAGACTCTCTGTTTTTGTATTTGGGGTTCAGAATTTGGGCACTACTGTAATATTGAGAGGTGGTGGAACCTTCAAGAGCTGGGAGTTTTTAAGAGATCATGAGGGTGCTGCCCAGGAAGAGGATTAAGTAGTTCTCAAGGGAAGGGCCCCAGTTAGTTTATTGGAAGAGGCTTATTTTAAAAGAGCCAGCCTGTGACACCCCTCCTCCATACACATCCTGCTGCCCCG
Organism: Cricetiscus sungorus; assembly: GCA_030556225.1. Classification (NCBI taxonomy): domain Eukaryota; kingdom Metazoa; phylum Chordata; class Mammalia; order Rodentia; family Cricetidae; genus Cricetiscus; species Cricetiscus sungorus. The sequence goes on from JANBXA010000044.1 coordinate 4,694,457, forward strand.
AGGCCACTTGTCACCCTTGTGATGCAGGCAGAAAGTAGCCACTGTTCACGCGTTAGGCCTCTGTAAGTGTAAGCTATGTAAGCGGCAGCTAATTTCTTGTAAGCATGGCGAATGAACCACTACTCCGTTCAGTTACCTTTACGGCATGCACTTCCGTGCCCATCAAGTTAATAAACTTGGCTTTTATTTTTATTACTGTGTCTAGTGGTCTCTATTTTACTTCCAAAGGGCTCTGTAGGGGAGTCACACTAACTAACAATTACTACCTGGCTGCAGCCCACCCAAGCTTCTGAACATGGAGAACAACTTAACCCCAAGCTGAGAATGCAAAAAAAAAAAAAAAAAAAAAAAAAAAAATGCAGGAATAGCTGACACCCTTCGCCAGACAGCATCCCAATTAAACCCCAAAGAACTTTCTAGGTCAGATAATTTCCAGTTAGGAATTCATTTCAACTGTACCAAGCCAGTCCCCACCGTGGTTCAGATCCTCTGCGGTTTAACATTTTAAAGTTTAGCAACGGATAAAGATCACGAGCCATGATTTCTAAAACACAAACAGAAAACTTCTAACTTAATTATTTATCACATATGCTACAAAGTCTAATTAGTTTAGGCAGGGCCTGTGCCTGCTCAATTCTCATGATGAGAAAACGAAACCCAGATTGTCTCAGAAGACATCCCCCCACCCCCCCCATCATTGCTCATCTTGTTTCCCAGTCTCATTATGACAACCTGGGAGACTTCCGTTCTAGTCAGGTTTCTACAGCACAACTTTGAACTTGGGGAATTACCCAAGTCCTCTGAGTCCTGAACACGCCTCAATAAGAAAAGCATCCCATGTTTTTTCCCTGTGAGAACACTTTCCTCCCACTTCAAGAGACCATTATAATTTGTTTCCTCCATTGGAAGACTACTAGTGTATTATTCAGGAAGGAAATACACCGAACACATAACAGAGTCTATTTGATGTATTCCTTGCTATAGCCTTAGCTATCTATTCACACCAATCTCACTTCTGCCTCTGTTTCTGCCTTTTAGTGAACTGTCTCTTGCTATAAAATGCAGAATGCTTTGTGTGTGGTTGGACTGATTAGACTCGATGTCTCTAATAGTGAGTGGCTTTCCTCGTAACTGTTTCCAGAAACGACCGTTCAGTTGCTACTGGGCACCTACAAGATGGCATTGGGATGCACTCCCTCTGTTCTGGCAACTCAAGGCATTTTCTTCTTTCCTCCCTGTTGCAGGAGATCTGTTAGTACTGATTGTTCTAGTCCACCAATGGAGTCCAACTTCGGTTCAGAGCTGACTCAGACAGAGATAGAAGGACACATGGAAGAGGCAGAGGAGGGTCCAAGGGTTGCATGGCCCTTTTGATTCGGGAAGTGGAGAGAGGCAGGATCTGTGTCTTGGTTGCTCTGTGGATCTCTCAGGTTTATTCCCTAATATTTATTCCTGAGTATTATGTTTTAAAAAGGCAATAAAAGAAATCGCTATGCCTTCCTTCAAATGTTTGGTAACAGGCTGTTGTTATTTGATTGTGAGACATCCCCTGTAGGTTGATGTATTTGAACATTCAGTCTCCAGTTGGTAGGGCTGTTCTGGAAGGTTATGGACCCTTCGGAAGGTGGAGCCTTGGTAGGGGAAGTTGGTCACTGGAGGCGGGCCTTGAGGCTGTGTGGCCTGGCTGATCTTCCTGCTGGCTCTAACATGTAAGGAGGCCAGCTCACTCTCCTGGGGACATGGAGCCTCACTGCCATACCTTCTCCATCATGATGGACACCTTCAGACCATGAACCAAAATAAACCCTCCCTTTCTCCCTTCCTCCCTCCTTTTGTTCACATTCCCTCTCTCCCTCTGCTCCTTGTCAGGTATCTAGTCATAGCAACACAAATACTAACAAGTGCACAGGCAGAAGTTTGAGCATAAGATGGCTTCTCTTGATGATTCCAGACAAACCAGAGCAAAGGCTGTCGGGGTTGGAAGCCTAGTGTTATGATATGTTTCTGGAATGTAGATGCTGGGCTTGGAAGACAGTTGGTAGGCCATGATGCTAGTGATGCTTATTTCTGAACCTTTTGTAGAAATCTTTCTCAGCAGATGTGTCAGCTGCTGTCAAGCAGCCATGCTCAACCTCCTCCTGTGTGCTTAGGATTGGCTCATGGCTATTGCCACCTGACCCATTAAGGTTGAGAGTCATCACTCAGAGTTGGTTCTGGCTGAGGGCCGAGGGCTGAAGGCTGAGGTATGGATGTGGGTATTTGGGTATACATGTATGTACGGTGGAGGGTGTGCTATGTGTACGGGAGGTTATGGGAGGCTGTGTATGAGAGGTTGAGTTACATATGGAGTGTGTACATGTGTGGGTATCTCTTTTCCATGTTTCTTATCCTCTAGTGAACTAGAATATGTTTTTTCACAGCATGACAGTCTCAGTATGCTTAGTCCTGAACTCACACACATTCAAGGTTTACAAGAGTGACCCACATCCTTCCGTTTTCAATACCTTCTCTTTTTCTTGAGCTGGACAAGTCAGGTAAACAAGGAACTAAAATTACTCGGTGGTGACGACCCATGACTATGTCTTAACTCCATTCCAAGCTGGGAGATTTTTTTTTTTTTCCAAGACAGGGTTTCTCTGTATTGTTTTGGAGCCTGTCCTGGAACTCCCTCAGTAGACCAGGCTGGCCTCAAACTCACAGAGATCTGCCTGCCTCTGCCTCCCTAATGCTGGGGATAAAGGTGTGCACCACCAAACGCCCAGCCACCATGTTGGGAGATCTTATTGCAAAGTGTTGTAGTTAGTTCTAAACAAGCTGTTTTCCCTCCATGTCTCCTGAGGGAGAAAGCAGGTAAGTGTTCTTGTCCATCATAAGAGGCCACGCTGCATCCACTTTGAGTTGCCATGTGGCATCTCTATATGGTTTGTGGCCAGGGATTTTGTCACTACATTCTGTATGTAAGTGTCAAAGATAGTTTTTTTTTTTTTTTTTGAGGGTTGGGGGCTTGAGACAGGGCCTCATGTAGCCCAGCTTGGCCTCAAGCTTGTTACGTAGCTGAGGATGACCTTCAACTTCTGTTGCTTCTGCCTCTACTTCTCCAGTTAGTGCTGGGATATAAATGTGAGGCGCTGTTCACAGCCTGTAGAGGATTTTCTTGTTTTCTGGTGTTCTGGAGGGAGTTTTGGGGGCATAGTTGGTCCACCCCAATAACAGCAACCCCAGACTTTATTTCAGTATGGCATAGCAAAGTCTTAGTAAAATTTTGTCTTCATATAAGTCACTTAACATAACTTACCATATATCTATATGGTAAGTTTATATTTTACGTGTGTGTGTGTGTGTGTGTGTGTGTGTGTGTGTAAACTTTTGTTTTCTTTTGAGACAGTGTCTTAATGTAGTCCAGGCTGGATCAAACTTATGACTCCCCTGCCTCAGCATTCTCTGTGGTAGAATTGCAATGTGAAGCAGGACAGCTGGGAATCTAATATGTTTTGATTATTGTTATCCAAGGGATCCTTGCAGCCCAACTTATAGCTTTCTAGCTAACTTCATTGAAATAGGTGTAGCCAGCCACTCAGTCTTGATTTCTCCAGGTGACTGGCCACTCCAGCTCAGGCCTGAGCATTGATAGCTGTAGGAGGGCTCTCAGATTATAATAATGGCCTCTCAGGAACTGCAATCCCCTGTTGAAGGAAAGAAAAAGCTGGAACCCAGTGCCAGCCAGAGGAGGAACTTCCTCCAGGAAGAGATTCCACACAATTCTGGCATATTGAATAAATCTCCTTTTTTTTTTTTTTTTTTTTTTTGCTGTCACTGTCACGAGTGTCATTAATGGCATATTGAGGACGGGTGGCAGAGCTGTCCAGGCACTGTCCTTGCTCTCTATCACTCTGTGGGGGTGGGGGTGGGGTCTATACTACTGGAGTCACCAGGAAATATGAAACAGTCAGCTAAATTCACAAAGCTGTGAAGTGACCAGCAATCAGAATAGGGTCTTGATTATAGGTGACTGGTACCCTGTAGCTGGGGTTAGTTAGCTCTGCTGGGCCCAAGGCCCTGTCAGCTTGGAAGGTAAGTTGATACTGGGGGCTTCGTAAGGAGCTCCAGACCATAGGCATCTGCTGGTGCACCTCACAGAAAGCTCTCACACTCTTTCCTGGACACACACTTCCAAGCTGGGGAAGAAGGACAGATGTTGGGGCCAGAAAGGCTATCTCCATTCCTGCAGGAGCCGGAAAGCTCCCTGCAGCTTGGGTTGGCAGACAGAACAATTTCTAGGGACTTAGGTTTGGTTTTCTTTCTGATTTCTATCTCAATCATTAAAATTCAGGCTTTAAAGAAAGGCCCTATCCATCATGTTTTAATAATCCTCACTGGCTATAAGGTGATTTATGATGGAAAGTTTTGTTTAAATATTAAACATTAATGGTTTTGTTCTGCTCTTAAGAACTGAAGGCAGGCCATTGGAAAGGGGCTCATGACATGATCTGCCCTGAGGTCTCTGTTGATGACTAAGGTGACCTTTGAGAAATGGCACCACCGGAGTCGATTGGATACACCCCACCCTCTGCACACCATTCCCATTGGGTCTTGGGCTGCACCCCTCTCCTAGCAGCTAGGAACTTCATTCATAATTTGAAAGTGGTTTTTGAGATTTTGTTTGCCCCAAATGACTGATGGATGGGTTAGGAATCCGTGGTCGATTGCTTCTTTTCTGTTTGATCCCACAACACTACCCCAAGGCTCAGAAAGCCCTCCCCACCTCCACTTCTCAGTAATAGTAGCTGCTGTCTGGCACTGAGCTAACATTCTTTTTTCTTTTTTTTTTTTTTTTTCATTTTCTAAGAAATATTTTTTTGATAATATTTTTTTATTTAAATTTGAAATGAGCTTGTTTTACATGTCAATTCCAGTTCCCACACCCTCCCATCCTCCCCTGTTTTCCCCACTAGCCCCCATCTCATCCCCTTTCTGCTCCCCAGGGAGCAGACTTCCATGGGGAGTCTTCAAAGCTTGTCATATCATTTGAAGCAGGGCTAGGCCCTCCCCCATGTGTCTAGGCTGAGGGTGTATCCCTCTATGTGGAATGGGCTCCAAAGTATACTAGGCATAAATACTGATCCATTACCAGAGGCCCCAGAGTGAGCTAACATTCTTATATGTTATTCTATGTAAAGTCTTCAAAGTATCCTGAGGGCTATGCCATAAAATTCCATTTTTTAATATGACAGATCCTGGTTTAGACACGCTGACTTTCTAAGGACAGCTTGCAATGAAGATTTGTAATGGGTTTGATGTGACCAAATACTGAGTCCTTTCTACTGCTTTGCTTGACCAAGTAAATTCTCATTACATGAATGACAGAGCCCCTGGAGACATACATTTACTTTGTTGGAAAACCTGCATTTTGTTTTTGAGTGAGCGATATGTTAAAGGTGATCTCGGAGTGTGGGTCACTGGGAGTAGCCCAAAAGAAAACAATTGCATTGAGCTTGACTAAATCCTGGCTACTGTTTCTAGCATTTTATCCATGTTAAATCTTGAAATCTTCTGTCACATCAAAGGGTACAAAAGGTAATTTACCTGGAGCTAAATGTGACTATGGCTTGGGAATGCAGACTCAGGTCACTCCAAATTCCATGTTTCAAGTTGTGGAGGCTTTAAAGTCCTTCTAGTAAGAGAACCAAGTCAACAATAGAAGAACTTCTAAACACATTGGTGGAAATGCTCAGCAGGCAGGTTATAAAGCAAGAGAGGAAACTCATGCTTTAGGCTTAGAAATCCCCCCATCTCCTTCCCAGAAGTTTTTCCCATGGCCTGCTTTAGTTTTCTTGTTGCTTCACACATTCACCATCTAACACCTCTCCATATTAGTAAACTCAATTGGAGTGGGACTTTGAGTCTATTCACTACTGGGTGGGTCCCTAGTGCTTAACACAGTGCTGGTTCTTGGGAGACCTCGACAGATAGTTGAGAGTGAACAAATAGTTGACTAAGAAGTAGTAGGTGTGAGTAGGAAGATGGCAAGGAGACGGTGAAGTCATAGAACCCTTTAAGAAGGCAGGCCTCCTAGTGGTGATGACGACACAGACCCTTAAAAAATCCCAGCACTCAGGAGGCAGAGGCAGTCCTATCTCTGTGAGTCTGAGGCCAGCCTGGTCTACAGAGCAAGTTCCAGGACAACCAAGGATATAGAGAAACCTTGTCTCAAAATATCAATAAAACAAAACAACACAGCAAGAAGAAGGAGAAGAAGAAGAAAGAAGATGAAAAGAGGTGTGCCATCCATCGATACGCTGATGGGAGGTCAAAGGGATGGACAAGGGACACTGAACTTGGATGTGAGGCCAAAGGGGTGGGGACACTTCAGATTGGGGTCTCCTTCCCACTTTTCCATTACTGGTGTGATAGAGACTGGTTTGCAAGGTTGATCATTGTAGCAGGACAGATTAGCATAATACCGACGCAAATAAATGTAAATAGACATCACTAATGTCATGGAGGAATACATTTTTTGATTTGTATTACAGAAAATTAAGCAATTATCCATAAAGAGAGACAATCTATAGAATTTTCTAGAAAGGTAGCTAGACATATTAAATAAAAGAGTAAGTTAGCCATGCAACTCAGGTTTAACTACTATTGTGGGACTATTAAAATTTAGCTAAGTGTGGCAATACACACCTTTAATTCCAGCACTCAGAAGGCAGACACAGGTAGACTATGAGCTTGAGGCCATCCTTGTGTATATAGTGAGTTCCAGGACTCTGTTTTCTGCCAATATTTTTGAAATAATTAAAATGAATAGGTTGACTTTACACACACTTAAATAGATGAAGGGGATGATGTGAGGCAACTCAGAGAGGCCTGAGGAAAGAGTCAAAGCCCAGGACACTGCTCTGATGCATACAATTGTCTCTTCTGGAGACTTAGCTATCAAGAAAACAAGCTAGTCTTGAGCTACCTCCTTCCAGGGACCCTTCTGGTTATTGCCACTGGCAATGGTCTGTGCAGAGCTGAAACTTGAGAAAGATACTGTCATTTACTTTGTTTAAATTTTGTCGTTCCAAGGCCCCTGGGACTTGCAGAGCTAGCTCTGATGAAAACACAGCACGCTAATGTGGCTTTTGGCTTTCTTCAGTTTTTCTGACTGCCAAAAAGCAGTGTGCACACTTGGCTTACCTCGCACACATTTTGTGGCATCATAAAATTCACTTTTATTGAGCCGGTAAGAGCCAAGGTCAAACTCTAAAGTCGATTTCCTTGGAAAGTGGAAACTAGTAACTGATCCTGTGACTTGTACTTTTTTTAATTGAATTTTACACTAATGAGTAGTTGCTATTGTTTTGTCCTTCTCACTGTGTTGAAGAATCAAGACCATGGGGCTGGAGAGATGGCTCAGCAGCTAAAAACACCCCATGCTCTTGCAAGGGGCCCAGGTTTGATTTCCAGCACATACAGTAGCTCTCAGCCAGCCAACATGACAGTTCCAGAGGATCACCTCTATATGCACTGCATATAACTGATACACGTGCACACATGCAGACACACCTGTGTGTATAGACACTCGGTTTAACCCATTCCTTCCCTACTCAAAGCTTTTGAGAGTGGCTCATATTTACTATTCCCCCTATTGCGGTTTAATAAGGATCAGGATAAACAATTAGGCCAAATAGATGTTTATTCAGGGAGAAATAACTCACAACATAGGCAGATGAACGCGACAGGTTCCTATCCTCTCAGCGTCCCCCCCCCCCAGCAAGAGAAAGACTCTGACCCCCTCCTCAGCCTTTTCCCCCGGGTCACATCCAGCCCTGTCTCCACCCCCAATGGGCGTGGTCTAAGCCACAGGTGCGGACAAGGTGAATATCTCACTACATCCCCCCTTTTATTTCTTGCTATTTCCCCAGCACCCGAATGAAGCATGCCTTTGCTTCTCCTACCTTCTCATTGCTCTACTGTCTCCACCACTCACATGTCAACAGGCTTCTTGTGTCTATGGAGCCTCCCCCGACCTCTGGCATGGAGCCGTCAAAGAACACCG